>CM070549.1:45862419-46462419 GCA_036346405.1 Phyllostachys edulis | reverse complement strand
TTTCTTGTAAGTCAGGAATGTGGTCGCCAGCGTTGGTGGTCTTTACGACCAGATCGTCAACGTAAGCTTCTAGATTCCGACCGATTTGTGGACTAAAGGTTTTTGCATCAACATTTGAAAAGTTGCACCAAATGTTTTTAAGACCAAATGGCATCTTAATATAACAAGAAGTGCCATATGGGGTGATGAAGGAAGTTTTCCTCATCTTCTTTACACATACTAATCTGGTGGTACCACGAATACGCATCTAAAAACTTAGTAACTCGCACTCGTAAGTAGAGTCTACCAGGTTGATCAATGCGAGGAAGGAAAAGTCATCCTTCGGACAAGCCTTATTAAGATCTCAGAAAGTCGATACACATTTGCCATTTCCCATTGTTTTTCTAACCATTACAGATTGGCAAGCCATTGTGGGTGGTCGACTTCACGAATAAATCCAAATTTGAGAAGCTTGTCAATCTCCGATCGATTGCTTCCTTCCGATCAAAAGTAAACGTCGTAGTTTCGCTTGATCGGTTTTTGTCGCCGAGAGCAAGCTCAGCTCGATCACCTCCCGGGGGACTCCAGGCATATCGGACGCTTGCCAAGCAAACACGTCCTGATTCGGACCAGAATCTTGCGGGCGGTTGGGTCTGGATGTCCTGACCCATGTGAAGACTTGACGCTGTCCGGAGAAGCGCTTTTGTCGAGTGGTACCTCCTTTGTCTGGTCGGATGGTTTGGGTGTCAACTTTGGCCTCGAGTGCTTGACCTGCATGGGAATCGGGTTAACCTCTCTGGTCGGAAGTTCATCAACAAGTGCAAAGGATTTCCGATCGCATACATAAGCCATTTTCTGATCTCCTCGAATAGTGATGACTCCCTTCGGCCCCGGCATTTTCAAACTTTGATAACCGTAATGCGTGGCTATCAAGAATTTTGCTAATGCTGGTCGACCGAGAATTCCGTTGTATGCGGATTCGAAGTTTACTACATCAAACGGAATCCTCTCTGTTCGGAAGTTGTCAGGCTTTCCGAACGTATCTGGTAAGGAAACTTGTCCTATCGGTTTAGCGGTAGAACCCTAACTATGCCATGAAAAGCATATTTCACGTGTTTCACCTTTGACATGGGGACTGATTTCTTCTAAAGCTCCCACAAATAATATATTCAAAGAACTACCCCATCTACTAAGACCCGATTAACCCGACAATTATTAATGGTTGGTTCAACAACGATAGGAACCTACCCGTCGAGTCGATGGGATGGGGCGATCGTCTTTCTTTGAAGGAAATTATGTGTCCGACCACTTCGAGTGCTTGATTACGATCGGAGATTCGACTAGGTTGACCTCTCGCCCATGACCTTCGATGACGCCTGACTCGTATGAAGAAGATCCTCTAAAAATCATGTTGATCGTGTGTTGGGGATCCCGGTACTCCATCTCTTCGCCGCCATCCTTGTCCTTTTGGAGCTCGCTTTCTCCATTTTCCTGATTGCGGAAATGGTCATTTACCCGCATAATAATCCTCCAGCTTTTTTGCCGCACCACGACAGTCTTGCAGATCATGCCCTCGCTCACCGTGAAGTGGACACCACTTCTTGTTCGTCAGAATCCTTCTGTCGGAGCTTTTGCCTTGCTTCAACCTAAGATAGTCCTTCTTGCCCTTCCCGAACTTTTTCTCGAACGGCGAGGACTTCTTTGTCGTCGGTCTGCGGTTCTTTTTCTTCTTGAGAGACTTCTTGTTCTTTTTCTCTGCTTTGTCCAGCCGGGTGGGAATCTTGTCTTTCCGATCAATGGCTTCACACCACTCGATTGCTTCGCTTAGCGGTGGCATACTTGTCCGCCATATCAAAAAGCTCAACGGTTGTTCTTGGAGGGTTCATTGCTATGTCCTCCGTGAACCGCCGATTCCTCGCACTGCTTTTAAAAGCTCAATAACAGAGGATTCTGCGACTTCGGTATAGAGTTACTTAACTGGTGAACCTCTTGATATATTGACGTAAAGTCTCATCGATCCTCGCCGGATTCGTGGAGATCGTCGTCCTCCTTCCTGTAGGGTCGACGCACTCGAAGTTGGCAATCGAAGATCACAGAGTTGTTCCTAAGTATATATTGATCCGACCAGTAAGTTTAACAACCACGACCAAGGCGGACCCTTCGAGCACGTGGGTAAATAGTTGGCCATTACATTCTCATCGCCACCAAAGAAATTTCTAATGGTGGTGGTATATATTGGAGAAATTCCAATGGGTTTTGAGTTCCATTGAATTTGTCCAAGTTGGCCGTCGGAACCTTAGGCTAACGCACGACTTGGAGCCCCGCAGAGAAGGCTCGACAACCCGTGATTGATTCATGGTGTCTTCTGCGGAAGGTGCCGGATTGTAATGTCGATCGGAGACCGATCCCTAGGATTGGGACGCTGAACTCCGGTACCGATCCGGTCGTGGACACCGATATGATGCCTCCGATCGCCCACTTGGTTCAAACGATGTCGAAGATCGTTAGGTCCTAGTGGTGGTTCCTCTCGACACTGCTGGGGAGTAGCTTGAATAACCTTCTCCCTCGTGACTCCTTGGTCGAATCGCCGAGGAGGTCTCGGTATCGATCGCTCTCTGGTATGACCGTGTTGTCCCTCGCCGAGGGAGGAGCGTTGGGATGAAGTCATAGTCGACTTCAAACCCTCTGCTCCCGATCACGCCTGCTCATTTGCATGGTCTGCTGGAGAATTTGGATACCGACCTACAAGTTGTACAAAATTAGGCGTTCTCGCTAGAGCAGATCGAATTATTTAACATGTTTTGAATACGCCGCAAGTTTTGTACGATTGTCAAGGTCTCAAGAGGTTCATATCGGTCGTAGGTGTATGCCTATCTCAACCTTCCCCGCCCTTCGGATTTGTTCGGTCCCATCACCACTCTGGGTGGAGCAAAGCCAAAGTAGTTAACCGATTGACGCCGATTAGTTCCGCTGCCTCCGGGTTGGTGCTTGATGGCCGGATCATCTCTAACAACACGTGATGGCGTGGTAGAGAGTGTAGGACCGCAGGCATCTTGATCTTCATCTCCAATCGCTGACTTCGTGCTTCCGTGATTGATCTTCCGATGAGCTTCCATCATAACTAATGGAGAGCTTGTCGCTTCGCCAAAATCTTCCACGATGCGATCGGTCGGAGATGAGCACTTCTCGAGGTCTTCACCGATCCGACGAACCGCCGATCAGATGTCGAGTGTGATCATCCCCACATGGCCTACGACCAATGGAGGTTTCATCGACACCGCTATCGGTGACGTTGACTCTGGAATTGCCGTGCGAAGGAGAGTATCTTTCACCATGATTTCATCAATGGTATAGAGTTTTCCGGTGATGGGGCTGAAATTTCTTCACTGTTTATTTGGTCGAGAAGACCGGGCTTGAAGAGATCCTCCGCATTCGAATCGGCCTGAACGGTTTTCTCTGATTGCGCCACCAAGAGGGCGGCGCATCTTCATCCATCCGGCCGACTCGCTAACGCCGGCGGCGGCGAGCCGGCGGAGGAGGAAGAGGAGGATGACTCGCCATTTTCTTCCATGGCGCGATACATCCTTCCATGTCGAGGTCGGCGAGTCCGCCAAATCGAACCAATTTTCCTTATCCCAAACTCCGCATAGTCGCATGAGCGATTGCGAGATTTTGGGCGAGGATTTTCTTGAGCGAAGAATTTTCTTCAGAAACTTACGCCTTCGCCTTACGGTGGGCGCCACCGTCGACGATCAAGTCACGATCTTCTGAAAATGAACGAGGAAAATGACGTGGAATATCACGGAATGGAATGGGGTCGCTCTTTATTGATATGAACTGGTTTTACAAGATGTGGCTAAGTACTACCTCAATTACATTGAATAGGGAATGTCTAATCGTAATCGACTTAGAATATGAGTCTAAGTCGATTATCTAGCTTTTGATTCCACCGCTTAGGCTTCAGGTATTCTTGTTGAACAATCGTTGTTCTTGTCTTTGTTGGTCTTGGTCTTCGTTACGTTGTGTTCTCGTCGCTTCACCTTTAAATAACTTTCAAGAGGTGGCGCTTACTCTCGGAGAAGACGCCTCGTGAAACGTTACGATCGGTCTGAACGGTGGAGCGCTTAGCAACGTATAACTTCCTTGCGCTTACTCGTGAAGAGCTTAACCGTAGGGTGGTTAATAGTCGGTGTCTCGTGGTTGTACCATCGCGTGGAATGGAACGTATAATATGTGTTCCATTCATCATACGATAAGAAATACCGGTTCGTAATTTTATTTAGCGGTTATCTCGTCGGGATTAGGCACAAAGCCTCATCCCACTGTGGTACCCATTAAGTAACCTTTAGAATACTAACGACCTGTGGAGGTCGTTAGTCTTAGGGTTACGACCATGAAGACGTATGGTCTTTTATTATGTATTAAAATAATACATAGAGGTTTTAATCCTCGTCAAGTGTCTCCCGAAGACTCTCAGACTGTTGAACCAAGAAGAATTGAGCCTGTAGGCTCTCTTCCCTTGCTTGAGGGTCTCTCGGCCGTCGACTTTGGCCGCCACCGCCTCGATTAGAATAGTCTCGAAGGACGCCACCTCCTAGAGACGTGCAACGTCGTTCTGGAGGACCACGTCGATGACGCGGTAAACTCGCCGAAAGTGGGAGATCACCTAGAAGAAAAAAGACATTAAGCTAACAGATCTAGAGGAGAATAGAGGGAGGATAGGGAAAGCAAAGCCAAGGGCCAGGGCCCGAGCGCAGGAGACTGAGCAGGAGAACCAAGCCATGGTGGTGCAGGTGACACACGGGGCCAAGCCCAGTAGCTTGGGTGGCGGCGTCACCGTAGTTGTGGCACGACCCTGACACTGCATAAGACACTACTATCATACGAGTGTCTTGTGCAGTGCAGAGTGGTGTCACAACCGGCAACGACGGCGACGGGTCAAGCGGTGTTGAGGTGGGGAGGGAATGCACGAGAGTAAGTCTTGTGGGAGTGACGAGTTAGGATGGGCGCAAACCCTAGCGGCCGGGCTTCTACTAATAAAGAGACTTATCACATATGGTTCCATTATGGAACCGTCTGTGAAATAGTTTTTCTCAAGTATATTATCTTGTATATACACTTACATGCATGAAGAAATTACATGTTTATATGTCAATTTTTTTCATTTAAATACTACTAAAAGTTTGCTTTAACTACACACACACATGTATGTATATATGTATATACATGTACTATATATACATACATGTATATATACATGTATATATGTATATACATGTGTATATATGTATATACATGTATACATACATGCATACATATATACATGTATGTATGTATGTATATGTACGTATGTATGTGTGTGTGTGTATGTATATATATATGTATGTGTGTGTGTGTGTATATATATATATATATCTCAGTATATGTATATGTATATATGTATATGTATAGTAATAATTCAATGATAATTAATATAGTAGTACTTTTACCTCCAAACTAGTTTTTTTTTATTTTGGAATTTTCATATGGCCAAACAAATAGTAGCTAGTCACTTCTTACAAAAAGATTAAAAAAAAGTAAAAACCTACAAATAAACAAAGTTTTTCTAGTGGCGGAGGTAGGCTGTGACGAGGATTAAAACCTCTATGTATTATTTTAAATGCATAATAAAAGACCATACGTCTTCATGGTCGAACCCCTAAGATCGACGACCTCCTGGTCGTTAGTATTCAGAGGTTACTTAATGGGTACCACAGTGGGATGAGGCTTTGTGCCTAATCCTCGACGAGATAACCGCCAGAAAATTATCGAATCGGTATTTCTTATCGTATGATGAATGGAACACGTGTTATAATGCTCCAAACCATACGATGGTACAACCCTGAGACATCGACTATTAACCACCCTACGGTTAAGCTTTTCACAAGCAATCGCAAGGAAGTTAGCACATTGCTAACTTCTCTACCGTTCCGACCAGTCGTAACGCTTCACCAGGAACGTCTTCTCCAGGAGTAACTGCCACCTCTTCGGAAGTTATTTAAAGGTGAAGCACGTAAGACTAAACAAAACAAAAAGAAAAAACAGAGACAAGAAGGAGACGATAGGCAACACACAAAACAAGGCCAAGGCAAAGATATGCACGAAGCCTAAGCGGTGGAATTAGAAGCTAGATAATCACCTTAGACTCATATTCTAAGTCCGATTGTCTTGCTACATTCCTCCATTCAAGGTAATTCAGGTAGTACTTAGCCACATCTTGTAAATCCAGCTCATATCAATAAAGAGCGACCCCCATTCCATTCCGTGATATTCCACGCCATTTTCCTCGCTTATTTTCGTAAGATCGGCGATTCGATCGTCGACAAATGGCGCCGTCGTGGGGAAGAAGGCGAAGTTTCAAGAAATTTTTTTTTTTCGCCAAGAAAATCGTCGCCCAAAAACTCGCAATCGCCATGCGACTATGCCCGAGTTTGGGATGAGGAAAATCGTTCGACGGCGGACTCGCCAACCTCGACATGGAAGGATGTATCCGCCCATGGAAGAAAATGGCAGTCATCCTCCTCATCCTCCTCCGCCGGCTCGCCGCCGCCGACGTTAGCGAGGTCGACGGATGGATGAAGATCGCCGCCATTACCGGTGACGAACCCGGGAGAACCGCCGTTCCGACCAGTTCGGAATGCCAGAGGATCTCTTCAAGCTCGGTCTTCTCGACCGTCGAAACAGGAGTCAACCGTCACCGTAACGGTGTCGATGAAACCTCCATCGTCGTAGGCCATGTGGGGATGATCACACTCGAAGATACGATCGGCGGTTCGTTTGATCAGCCGTGAAGACCTCAGAAGTGCTCATCTCCGACCGATCTCCATCGTGGAAGATTCTCGCGAAGCGGCCGACAAGCTCTCCATTAGTTATGATGGAAGCTCATCGGAAGATCAATGCCGAAGCACGAGGTCAACGCGATCGGAGATGAAGATCAAGATGCCCCGCGCGGTCCTACACTCTCTACGACGCCATCACGTGTTGTTAGAGATGATCCGCCGCCAAGCACCAACTTCCGGAGGCAACGGAACTAATCGACGCCAATCGCTTAACTCGCTCGCACCGCCTCACCCAGAGTGATCGACAGATCGAACAAATCCGAAGGTCGGGAAGGTTCAGACAGCGACACCTACGACCAAGATGAACCACCGAGACCTTCGAATCGCTATCTAAAACTTGCGGCGATTCAAAACATGTTAAATAATTCGATCCCGCTCTAGCAGAACGCCTAGTTTTGTATAACTCGTGGGTCGTATCCAAAATTCTCCAATGACCATGCAAATAACGGAAGCGACGAGAACAGAGGGGTTCAGAAGTCGACTAGGACTTCGCCCCAACGCTCCTCCTCGGTAGGGGACAAGACGGTCATACCAGAGAGCCGATACCAAGACCTCCTCGACGATTCCGACCAAGGAGTCACGAGGGAGAAGGCTATTTCAAGAGGATACTCCCCAAGGCCGAGAAGAACCACCACTAGGACCTAACGATCTCCGACATCGCTTGAACCAAGTGGCGGTCGTGACATCGATCAATGTCCACGACGGATCGACACCGGAGTTCCAAATTCTCAATCTTAGGGATCGGTCTCCGATCGACATAATCCGCACTTTCCTGAGAAGACGCCATGAATCAATCACGAGTTGTCGAGCCTTCTCTGCTTGGGCTCCAAGTCGTGCGTTAGCCTAGCTTGTTCCCAATCGCCAACTTGGACAAATTCAATGGAACTCAAAACCCATTGGAATTTCTCCAAATATATACCACCGCTTATCGTGGCTTTGCTGTGGCGATGAGAATGTAATGGCCAACTATTTACCCACCGTGCTCGAAGGGTCCGCCTGGCCGTGGTTGTTAAACTTACCGGCCGGATCCATATATACTTGGGAACAACTCGTGATCTTCGATTGCCAACTTCGAGGTGCGTCGATCGCCAGGAAGGAGGACGATCTCCACGTAATCCGGCGAGGATCGATGAGACTTTACGTCAATATATCAAGAGGTTCACCAGGTTCAGTAACTCTATACCCAAGTCGCAGAGTCCTCTCGTTATTCGTGGTTTTAAAACAGTCTAAGGAATCGGCGGTTTACGGAGGACATAGCAATGAACCCTCCAAGAACAACCGTTGAGCTTTTTGATATGGCGACAAATATGCCATCGCTAGTGAAGCAATCGAGTGGTGTGAAGCCATCGACGGAAGACAAGATTCCCACCCGGCGGACAAACAGGAGAAAAAGAACAAGAAGTCTCTCAAGAAGAAAAAGAACCGCAGACCGACGACAAAGAAGTCCTCGCCGTTCCTGCATAAGATCGGGAAGGGCAAGAAGGACTATGCTTGGGTCGAAGCAAAGCAAAAATTCCGACCAAGGATTCTGCATTTAACGAGAAGTGGTGTCCACTTCACCGTGAGTAGGCACGATCTGCGCTGTCGTGGTCTGGCGTAAGAAACTGGAGGATTATTATGCGGGTAAGGACCATTTCCAAGAATACAGAACATGGAGAAACGAGCTCAAAAAGGACAAGGATGGCGGCGAGGAGATGGAGTACCAGATCCCCAACACACACCAACATGATTTTTGGAGGATCTTCTTCATACGAGTCCAGACGCTATCCGAAAGCCATGGAGCGGAGGTCAACCTCGTCGAATCTCCAAGCAGAATCGAGCACTCGAAGTGGTCTGACACCGCAATTTCTTCAAAGAAAGACGATCGCACCATCCCATCGACTCGACCGGGTCAAGCACTCGAAGCCAAAGATGACGCCCAAACCATCCGACTGCACCAAGGAGGTACTACTCGACAAAAGCGCTTCTCCGGACAGCGTCAAGTCGTCACATGGGTCAGACAACAGATCCAACCACCCGCAAAGATTCGGTCGGGGCAAGACTCGACCCTAAATAGGAAGAGTCGCCGTCTCCTTCCTCCGAGCAAATCAAGACGTGTTTGCTTGGCAAGCGTCCGATATGCTGTAGAGTCCCCGGAGGTGATCGAGCACGTGCTTGCTCTCCACCGATAAAAACCGATCAAGCGTAAACTACGACGCTTTGCACCCGATCGGAAGGAAGCAATCCAATGGAGATTGACAAGCTTCTCGGGCGGGATTTATTCGTGAAGTCGACCACCCACAAGGGCTTGCTAATCTGTAATGGTTAGGAAAAATAATGGGAAATGGCGAATGTGTATCGACTTTGAGATCTTAATAAAGCTTGCAGAAGGATGACTTTCCCTTCCGCATCGATCAACTAGTAGACTCTACTTAGGGTGCGAGTTACTAAGTTTTTAGATGCGTATTCGTGGTACCACCAGATTAGTATGTGTAAAGAAGATGAGGAGAAAACTTCCTTCATCACCCCATATGGTACTTCTTGTTATATTAAGATGCCATTTGGTCTCAAAAATGCCGGTGCAACTTTTCAAAGGTTGATGCAAAAACTTTTAGTCCACAAATCGGTTGGAATCTAGAAGCTTATGTTGACGATCCGTCGTAAAGACCACCAACGGCATGCACTACATTCTGACTTACAAGAAACTTTTAATAACTTGAGAAGACATAACCTCAAGTTAAATCCAAAAAAGTGTGTGTTCGGAGTTTCACTGAAAACCGCTCGGTTTCCTAGTTTCGCTAGAGGTATTGAAGCAAATCCAAAGAAAAATTGCGCCATCGACTGATCGCCCCCGACCACGAAAAAGGAAGTCCAAAACTAACCGTCAGTATGGCGTTTAAGTCGTTTCATAGCAAGGTTAGGGGAAAAGGATTACCTTTCTTTAAACTTCTTCTAAACATGGGAGTTTTGAGTGGACTAAAGAGGCAAACGATGCCTTTGAGGAACTTAAAAGTACCTTACAAGTACCCGATTTTAGTTTCTCCGAGACCGGAGAAACATTGCTAATTTACGGGCAAACACCACGACGATTAGCGGTGTATGGTTGTAGAAAGGATAATATCCAACGACCGGTCTATTACGTAGTTTAAGTCTTACATGGACCAAAGGAAAGATACCCACAGTACAAAAGTTGCTCTATGACCTCCTTATGTCTTCAAGGAAGCTAAGGCACTACTTTCGAGCCCACAAAGTGGTCGTACCTCTACCGGATATCCCTTGGTCAAGTCCTTGGAAACAGGAATCATCGGATCTAATAGCCAAATGGGCGGTCGAGCTAGGGCGTTCGATCACCATTTCATTTCACGAACAACAATAAAGTCCTGTGCAATAGCGAAATTCATTGCGAATGGACAAACCCCGAACCCACCCAAGGGCCCGAGTACGAACACCACGACGAGTGGACAATGTATTCGACGGTTCCTTGATGTTACAAGGATCGGGTGGAGTGGTCTTGATATCCTCATCTGGCGAACACATCAAGCACGCCATCCAAGAATTTTTCGCCACCAATAATGTGGCGTATATGAAGGTTTATCGGCAGACTCGAGCGGCTCGTCGCCGGATTCGCAGACACTAGTGAAAGGCGATTCTCAACTAGTAGCGAATCAAGTGGGGAAAGAGTATCAATGCTCTAGTACCAAGATGTCATCTTATCTGGCGGAAGTACGAAAACTTCGAAAAGCACTTCTTCGGTTTTCAGATCCAACATATTCCTAGAAAGGAAAACTTTCGGTAGACCGCTTAGCACGGATGGCCTCCACGAGGTCGGCTCGTCCCGTCCGAGTTTTTCTCGAGCAACTCAATTCACCCTCGGTAGTTGAGCCTTCCGAGAACATACATGATTCTTTGCAAGTTGAACAAACTAATCAAGGAACATGGATGCTCCACAGTCGTTGACGGTTGGCGCCACACGATCAAGGTAGAGATCGATGACATCGATCTACAATTATCTTGAAGATGACACAATTCTAGAAGATGATGTAGAGGCCGATCAGATAGCACGCAAAGCCAAATCATACACTCTAATCGAAAGTACCTTGTATAAACGAGGATCTCATGGAGTGTTGATGAGATGCATATCTCAAACGGATGGCATTAGATTGCTAACCAAATCCATGAAGGTGTCGTGGAGCACACCATTCCTACAGAGAACCACAGTGGTTTCAAAGCCTTCCTAAGAAGGCTATTATCGCCAAAGCGCCTTCATGATGCAAAAGAGCTTGTGATGAAGTGTGTACAATGTCGGTTTATAGCCGATAAGTACACCACCGGCACAAGCCTTACAAACAATTCCCTTTCTTGGCCTTTTGCAACCTGGGATCGGATATTCGGGACCTTTCCCAAGAGCACCGGGGCTTCAATTTCTTTTCGTCATGATTGACACGTTTACAAAATGGATTGAAGCCGAGCGACCGTTAAAATAACAACTAAGGCCGCTAAGAGATTTCTCTGAAAAATGTGATCACGCGATTTGGTGTACCCAACAGATCATCACGCATAATGGTTCCCGCTTCTCGGCAATAATTCCAGAATTCTCGATGAACTTGGTGTCAAAGTTCATTTTGCTTCATTGCATATCCGCAGAGCAACGGAGGCGATTGAGCGGCTAATGGTATCCTTATGCGAGGATCAAATGCCGAGTATTCACCGCTTAATCAAACGGTCAGCGCTTGGTTAAAGAACTTCCCTCGTGTTATGGGCGTTCGAACCACGACCGATCGTCGCGACCGGTGAAACTCCATTCGTTTTGGTTTATGGTGCCGAAGCTATGCTTCCTCCGTAACTCAAAATTGGCTCGCCGAATCGATCGCCTTGACGAAAATGATCGTAATGAACGACGACTCGACGACGCCGATTTCCTTGAAGAACGCGAAACCAAGCCCTTGTACGATCGCTAGCTACCAACAAGCCATGCGAAGGTACCATAGTCGTAAGGTGCGACCTCGCAACCTTCTTGTCAGAGGTGATCCGTTCTCGAGAAAAATTCAGAGCCAAACAAATCGCAATAAACTTTCTCCTAAATGGGAAGGTCTTTACACCGTGGTCAAGTAACCCAGCCGTGTTCCATCTGATCGCTATGTCTCGATGGGCAAATTTTGTCAAATTCTTGGAACATCGATCAATTGCGTAAGTTCTATGTTTAATTTTCATTTTTTTCATTTCTTTCAATTTCAATTTCATTAAATTCATTAATTAATTAAGAAGTGCAACCTTGCTTATATATATACACCTACATTCTGGTCGTTTATTATTGTTAGTCTGGTCGGAGAAGACATTTTTCTCTCCGATATCCTTTTTAAGGATCTCTGATACTCTATGGTCCTAGTCGTGAGCATTTTCTTCAAATGATTCCCACGCGCGACTACACTCTTTTCTCAAAGAAAATGAGTAATCAGAGCGCCACACAACTAACTATCTCATGAATGATATGCTTACGATTCTGAAGATTATGCTTCATTATTTCACGATTCTGGTCTATTCTTGTCTGGCTACTGGTCGGGACACGGAAAGCCTCCTAGTCGAAGTCTCTCCTTTTTACACGTGGTCCTCCTTAATGGAAGGAGCTTCCTAGCGACGGTTCTTTTCTTCGATCCTCGCTACGATCGGATACGTAATTTGAACACGTTTCAAGAAATGTGTCGATGCCTTCGTGTCTTAGCATTAGTTCCACCAGATTATGGGACAATAGATATAAACAAAGTTCACTTATAATTTGTTGCATACATATTTGCATTTCTTCTTATGCCAAGTTTGACAAAGTCCTTGTTCCGACCATATATAGTGTTTTTGATTGGTATTTCTATTATGACAAACAAAGATCTATAACTAGTCGAAATCATACTGTTGTCCCGACCACATTTGATTTTATTTCCTAGTCTTTAGAACGATCGCTTTTGTCTTACATGTCCAAACATACCTTCAAAACTCACATACATGGTTATGACCTCTTTTTATTCTCTTTCTTGGCTCACCGCTTGTACAAGAACGTTCTTCTACTATCAAGCGATGGGGCTAGGAAATATACGAGAATTTTTAAAAAAGTCAAACAGATAAACAAAAGCTTTGTCAATGACATAAAAGGTAAGTTTTCATAGATATTCAAATATTTTTACACTTGCAGAACCTACTCTAAGAAATATTCCCAAATTTAACTCTCGCTTGTCGAGATTCGACCTCCATCTCCTCTACAACTATATCTTCGAGTGGCCCGAGTTCTTCCATGAACTTGGTCGCCTCCTCGTGGGCGATTGAAGTCATCTTTAACAGCTTGGAGATCTATGGAGGGTCGGAAGCTTTCGGTTTTGCCAAAGCAAAACTAACTCCACTTGCAACGCTTGCTTTTAGGGCCCAGGCATAATTCGTCCGAGTAGTTTTGAGCGAACTTTAAGGTCCTCTAGAAGTTGACCCAAATAGTTCATTTTCTCTATTGGATCTCCTAAGGAAGGCAGCTTGATCCTCGATCCCATATCAAAGATCATCTTGTTCAAAGCATGAATCTTTTCATCAATATTTTGAGCAAGAGCCGCCTCCTTATCCCGCTCAAATTTCGTTTTTTTACTCTGCTCAAGATTTGCGTTTGCTCTGCAAAACAAATCGCTTAATGAACACAAGCATAAGTGAAGGAAAAATCAAGCTTACGACATATTACCTTCATTTGTTTTGCTAAGTGTTTCATATTTGGTCGTTGCTTGATCAACCTGTCTTTAGTGAACTTGCTTCAAAGAAATGATCGGTTTTAGCTTTTATTTCTTCTTCAAGAAGAGCTGTCTTGGCTTTCTCCCACAACCTCCTCTTTTATTTTCTCCAGATCTATCGAATACGATAAGGAGAATAATTGTAGAGGAGCAAAGTATTGAAGAAGAAACAAAAGTTCAAAAGGAAAAGTTCTTACTTTCCAACTCGGAGTGCTTTTGCTCCAAGTCCTTAACTCACGGGTCGATCCTCCGACATAAAGAAAGTTCTCGACCAAATGCTACACAAATAGCGTTCTCTTTCTTAAGTTTCTTATAAACTTTTTAAAGAAGAGCTATGAAGTCGGTCGAGAATACTTACCAATTGCTCGGTCATTATAACCAAAAAAATCAAATCGGGTGCATCTTGAGTTGAGTATCCGATACTTTCGCCACGCCTCATCAAGCTCCTTATCCTCGATAAATCGGGGGCGAAAAGGAACTTGTTAGGTTGAGAAGGGTTATCAACGATGATCGAACTGTTGAGACCTCTCGAGGCATCTACCTCCACGAAGGGGTTTCAATCACCAAAGGATCCAACTCAACCGTTGCCCTTGTCACCGCTAGGGGCTTCTTCGACCACTATTTCCTTAGGAACTTTGTCCTGAGAAGTGCTCTGGTCGGGAACTTCCACAGGTGCCAGGTCCTCAAGAAGAACCTGGTCAGAAACGACCGGAACACCAGAAGACCTATGCAAACCGAAGATGGGAAGTTCAAAGTATCAAATCATCAAGGAATTATTAGAGGTACATACTTATACGACCACTTTCATTTGTACATACCTTGTTAATCTCCGGGATTTGACTCTGAAACGCAGCAAGAGAGAAATCTGTGCCGCTAGCCTTCCTTTTCTTCTCCTCCAATTTTGCTTTGGTTCTCGACCAAAGGCAAGGTTTGTTGAACCTCACATCCTCCAACAAGATGTCGGAAGCTATGTCCTCGACCGGTTCATCAAGGACCGCATTCCCGACTATCTGGTGAGGGATTGATTTCATCAATCTCCGGATCGCTTGTTTCAAGAATAACCGTAAGGTCGTGCACGACCACTCGAGTTCTGACCTCCGCAGCTACATTCTCATGGCCCTCGAACTTATCCACCTAAATCAAAGAACAAATTTGATTGGGTGAAGAAATCCTTTATCTAAAAAATTGCGACATATATGATTCCAAATGTTCTATTACCTCGAGGATTCATCTCCTTCGAGTGCCTCGAGGCACGACTTCGGTCGGAACTAAGGTGGGGCGTTGATCCTCACCAGATTGTATGATTCGCAATCCGACCGATCGCAAAAGTAGAGCACGATTGGAAATCTGGTGGAATATATGTATACACATGGTAAAAGGAATTTTTGATTAAATTACCTTAAGCCTTGCCGATCTCCCTTCAATAGGAGTTACGGCTAAGATCTTGGGGCATTCAAATTTTCTCTAGGCTCCCCACATGCATCATCTTGACTCGTTCTCTAATTTCCCGAGGAAAGAGCTTTAATGAAGGAAGAATAGACAGATTTTAAGGTAATACATTAATCAAATCAAAATACCGATCGAATTTATCTCAAAGACTTACCACCTTCAGGGTAGCTTCATCACGATCAAGGCACCAGAGCAGGAATGAGTCCTGAGCTTCAATGGGCTAATCGGCGAAAGGTGAAATCCTTCACCACATGCCACGGTCGGGCCCGACTCAAGAAGTCATAGATGGCATCCGCCCATCTTTTGACTATCCTCGCCTTCTTTACTGGTCTCCTTCCATTTGGGGTTTTCACTTGCTCTAGTTCGTGAAGTAGAGGCCATCGTCTTCGAATCGTCATGTAAAACCAAGATTTTTCCATGACGACCACGAAGATTTCACGTACATGAGGATGTACTCATCGGCCTTCCCGTCATGAAGACGCAATGTGCATTCCCCAGAGTCGCTTGATTTTGCCGCAGATTTTCCCATCACCATGCGGTAGAAATAACTAAAGAGCTTCAAGTTCGGTTGTATTCCCGGTATGCCTCGCACAAATATGCGAAAATACTGATATTCGCAATCGAATTTGGGGCCAAATTCACTAATTCCACCCTGTAATGTTCAAGAACGCGGAGAATGAATTTGTGTACCGGTAATCTCACCACATTCGATGTAGGCGAGAAAACAGGATTTCCTCATCTTCACGGCTCGGAAAATGCTCTCCGGTCGCGGTCTCCAATTAATCGATTTCTATCGGGAGCATTCCCATCTTCGCCAAAGCCTCAAGCTTTTTCTTGCCCAATTCAGAAGGCAACCACTTCGTAATTTGCTCGACATGGCGAAAATCCTCAAGGATGAGTAGTGGAAGTTGAAGACTTTGTGGTCGGAAGAACAGAAAAGGCTCGAGGATTTCTTGGCGAAGCTAAAGGATCGAAGGGATTTTGGAAGCATAAAATTCTAAGAGCCCAATGAGAGAAGATTTTATAAACTTCCGATACTTTCAAGGATTCCCACAAAGTCCAACCGACAAAAAGCTTTTTTTGTTCAAACGACAGAGGAACTCTTCGCTTCCCAAGGCAAGTTCTCAACTTTAAAGTGAACACAGATCACTTCAGATACCACGACATTAAATGGGTTCCGCCGATACGATTTCATCGGAAAAGATATATATACGACCAGTTCATTTAAAGTTCGGGGTTGGTGACGAGGATTAAAACCTCTATGTATTATTTTAAATGCATAATAAAAGACCATACGTCTTCATGGTCGTAACCCCTAAGATCGACGACCTCCCCAGTGTCGTTAGTATTCAGAGGTTACTTATCGGGTACCACTGCCTGATGAGGCTTTGTGCCTAATCCTCACCGGATAACCGCCGTAAAATTATCGAATCGGTATTTCTTATCGTATGATGAATGGAACACGTGTTATACGTTCCAAACCATACGATGGTACAACCCTGAGACACTGACTATTAACCACCCTACGGTTAAGCTTTTCACAAGCAACCGCAAGGAAGTTAGCACATTGCTAACTTCTCTACCGCTCCACCACCGTAACGCTTCACCAGAACGCCTTCTCCAGAGTAATCGCCACCTCTTCGGAAGTTATTTAAAGGTGAAGCACAGAAGACGAAACAAAACAAAAAGAAAAAACAGAGACAAGAAGGGAGACGATAGGCAACACACAAAACAAGGCCAAGGCAAAGATATGCACAGAAGCCTAAGCGGTGGAATTAGAAGCTAGATAATCACCTTAGACTCATATTCTAAGTCCGATTGCGGGCTACATTCCTCCATTCAAGGTAATTCAGGTAGTACTTAGCCACATCTTGTAAATCCAGTTCATATCAATAAAGAGCGACCCTATTCCATTCCAGGATATTCCACGTCATTTTCCTCGTTTATTTTCGTAAGATCGGCGATTCGATCGTCGACAGGCTGCTATCTCCGTCTTCAACACTTCGTAGGCGGCGTCGGACGGTTCGTGATCGAACGAAGCCTGAAATGCGTCCACCCGCTGACGCGCTCATTCGAGTGTCTCCCGAAGACCCTCGGAGGCTCGGACTGTTGAACCAAGAAGAATTGAGCCTATAGGCTCTCTTCCCTTGCTTGAGGGGTCTCGGCCTGGTCGACTCGGTCGCCCGCCACCTCGATTAAGTAGTCTCAGTGACGGCCAGCCTCCTGGAGACGTGCAACGTCGTTCTGGAGGACCACGTCGATGACGCGGTAAACTCGCCGAAAGTGGGAGATCACCTAGAAGACGCGGCGGAGGAGGATGTCAAGACGACGGAAGGTGGCCGTCACCTGCTCCGGCAAATTCTCGGATAGAGGAGTGAAGACACTGTTGAAACAGTGTTCTTCCGCAGCATCCGCCAACGTACAGCGAGAGAGGTGCTTGTACAGTACGGTCAGGTAGGCCATCAATGTCGGCGACAAGGAAACAGAAGAGGTAGCCATTTCTGTTATATGTGTGGGGATGATCATCTATGATGGCGGATGATCCTTTTTATAAAACATGGAATAAATTCGGAGCGTGAGACGAAGAGACGCATCGAGGAGTCGAAGCGACATTGATGCGATGAAGAGACGCATCGGGGGGCCGAAGCGACATATTGAGGTGACGAAGAGACGACGACGGGCGATTTAAGAAACTCATCGAGCCGGAGTCAGAACGATATTATCACGATTTGTTATAACAAAACCGCTCGTGATATATAATACATATCACGAGCGGTTATTAACAATAACCGTCGTGATATTACTCTTCTTCATGAGCGGTTTTAGCGCAGCCAAGAATACGATCGGTCTCTAAACCAAAACCGTATGTGATTGAATGTAATACAGACAGTTTTGGTCAACTGTCTGTGATGAAGCGTCCAGTATTAGCCTTTTTGTAGTAGTGGAGATTCATACTTCTTCTTATCTGATAAATTGAGTTCAAATTTATCATGATTTCTTCTTCGGAACATAACGGGTTCACCACATTGTCGTATTTTATTGGTATAGAATTTCATTTTTTTTAATATTTGTTTTTGCTCAACCTCTCAAAGTATATATTAGATTTTGAATCATGTGACAGAAATATGAGTTATTAAGACTTTCGAGAATAATTACAGTGCCCAAGAACAAAAATTACATAAATAATTTACTATAATTTATATATGATGAAGTTGTGAATGAACTAAAATTTGACTATTTTGGGCTGAGAAATCAATCAAATATTGTACAGACAGACCCTATAAATAAAGGGTTGTCTATTACAGAGTTACTCAAAATTTTCTTTAGTAATTGTTTTTCACCCATTGGATCTAGATCCAACCACCCTCCTCAATCCCCTCAACCCCTATATAACTGAACTCTAACTCTAACTCTACCCACCCCACCCTCACCCTAACTGCCACCGCCTCCACCTCCACCCTCCAAAGAACCTCTGCCGTCGCCCGTCTCATCCTCCCTCTGCCCTGCCTCCCTCCCCTGCCACCGCCACATTCTTCCTCCTGTCCGACGTGTTGTCCCCGTGCTGCCACCTTCCTCCTCTCTAGCGAGATGCCATTGCGCTGTCGTCGTACTCGTCTCCTGAGGTTTCCACTGCTGGATTCGCTGCCTCCTCCCATCACCTCCTAACCACTCCGGTCTCTTTGCCATTGCTGACCTCCACCGCCCATCACCCTCCTCCGCGCCCGCGTTCATTGGTGGCGTCGCCACCTCAACACGTCGTCGTCGCCGCCGCTGGTCTGCAACCACCCTGACCTCCCTCCAAGCCCCGGGGGGGGGGGGGTTGGGATGAACCCATGCCCTAGTTCGCTGGCCGTTGCTACCACCGTCCGCTGTCACCGTCGTCAAAGAAGATGAACCATACGAATCGCAAGGCAAGATTCAACGGTGAGGAAGTCGACTCAAATTTTCTTATATTTTATTAACCGGAGCTTATCTTCTACGGCACAGCAAAGGTCACAGGTCATCACTTGTTTTCTCGCCCTCAGGATATTATATATATATTGTGTTTTTGGAAGGGAACTGTTTGTAATGTGCTACATGTGCATGGCCTCTCAAGTCAAAGCACGATACTGTGAGTTACGACTAACTTATAACGACACACGAGGCGAGCACAGACTGTTAATTTGCCGCCATTGTCCATTGATATGTGCAGTTGCTACTTACTAAACCATTTTCCATGTACTCCCTCCGTCCTTTTTAAATGACGTTTTATAAATAAATAAAAATTTGTTTCTAAAATAGATATCGTTTTGGGTTTTCTAGTTGGTGTTTTTTCAGTAGCACCTATTAAAAGCTAGTTGGTATGAATAGCATCACTCTAATTCAACCCACTTATTCCCAACTATATTGGTGCGTGTCCAAGATGAGTTAATACAAATTTCCATCCCTCTACTCCCTCCGTTGCATGGCAAGCTAGTACTCCATTATACGTGCTCGTATGCATGCTTGCACATAGCCATACTAGTACTTGCATTAAGCTCCAATACATATGGCGCAGTACAAGAGAATCAAAGAGCAAGAGTGCCCAGTTGCGAGTGGATTAGGAGATGTTGCTGGATTCATGGCAGCCATGGTGGTCGTCCTCCTTGCTGTCGGCCATGGTGACGAGCGTCTTCGCTGGGTGCGCGGCGTAGCGGACGGAGACAGGCGCAACGCTCAATCTACTAATGTGGCAATTAATTCTTCAATCACATCGCACGCTCGCCTTGAATGATACGTACTTTGAACTCTTATTGCAGCACGCCACGCTGTGTCCCTGTGACGCGTGCATTTCCTTTTCCTGGTAAGATCCGAGGAGAAATGCAAGTCTCTGAGGCCTCAATCACCTCAGGATGGCGAGAGAGAAAAGAAGAACACGAGCTGAGGCTACCATTTCCGCGGCATTTAACCGACAGGCCCACAACTTTCTTCGGAAGCAGCGGTGCGCGGCTGACGTTCTCGTGCAATCCGCGCAAGTAGCGCGCCGACCTTTCCTTCGCTGATAGGGACTACTGCCGCGCGGCGGTGCAGCGTGCCAGCGTACGGCGGATTTCTGGCTCTCGGCAGCCTGCCTGCAGACCACGGCCGATATTTTCTCATAAATCGCATTCTTGTGCCATACCTCTCTCTCTGTCACACACACATCGACGGGAGACTTTTTTTTTTTATATATTGTTCACGTTTTTGTGAGCACGTGATATATATCATCAGGACCTGCCTTTGGTTCACTTCTGCATACTAGTTGTCGGAATTAGCTGTTGTATTCACTGTTCTAAGGGGTCCCGCTTGTCTTCGGTCGCTAGCTACTCCAGCTCATAATAATTAAGGTTGCTAGCTCAAGAGTTGTTCAGCTAACATTCTAGATCAGTACACGCCATGGAAGAATTGGTGTTTATAGGGGTGGTTGCTAAGGAGATATGCTTCGAGATTGTTCGAGAGATTAACTATATATGTTTGGATTGGAAAGGCTTGGAGCTAATGATGATCGGTTTGTTTATTAGGACGAACATGAGTTTAAATACCTTGATTGATCTCGTCATTGGCAGAAAAGAAATGCAACTGGGTATAAGAGATTTAAGGAACACCGCCCATTTATGTTGTTTGACCTGCGTATGTACATGTTATATATGTCCACTTGGATAAACTAAGAAAAGGTCTAACTGATAGTCTGATAGTACTTTATACTTGAGGTTAGCTTTCTCCTAAATGAAAAGAAGATATTTTCTAACGCAAATTGTTAAGTCATTCCTGATTATCTTTTCATTTGCTTGTTGCTACTATTACTGAACTACTTTTTTTTTGTTTGAGATGCATGAGTTCAGGATTCTGTTGCGAGATCATCAGTCTATATGGAAGCAAATGTTGATGTATATTTCAAACATTTGCACGTTCTTGATTTTCTATGCATGTGGCAATTCCTGTTGTGCCTAACTACTATCTATACTAGTGAATTCAATAAATCAGGGACACTGACACAGCTTGCCTACTCCCCCCTCTACGCTCCCAAATGCATCGAAGGTTGGGATCTTTCTGCTATTGGGCCCACTATCACACAATTACTATTTCCTTTCTCTCTCCACAATATTAAGGCAGGCAAGAGTCCCCAAGCTGCAGCAATGGCGTGAAGGATCCATGCATGTTGGTTCGTCAAAGCAGCGAGGGTCCAATCGGATTCGGATCGTCTGCCTTAGTGAAGTAAATGTATATTAGTTAGTGGATTGAATGTGAATGCTCCAGATTTTATAGAGTACTCTAGCTTGTCCCGTAGGCACCACATTTTGCAGATTTTCTACCGTCGCAGCTGCGCTATAGCCGCTCCAATACTAGCCATCCATCGTTGATCAAACGCTCCAAAAGTAACTTCTAATATATACAACTGTAGCTCTCTGTTATATTACTTGTAATGCAGAGGACCCTCTTCCGGGTCCAATCATATCGATCGGCAGCCTGCTTGCCTCGGGAGTAGAGGTAGAGAAACAGTGAGGCTCCGCTCGATGATTTTGCTGATAAATCAGAATGCATTCAACACGAATAAAGAATGAAGTACTGTTTTTTTAATCTTATCCTCGAAATGAATTTCCGAAAGGCAAGGGCCAGGATCAGTGACGTAAATTTGCTAGATTAATTCGACCAGGACCTAGTAATTAAATTTTCTACGCGTCTCGTCGATTGCAAGTTGTTTGCCTCATATGTCCGCATCTCTAGTCACAGCGAGCAGCTTAATTCGGCAAGCTATGGCTGAGCGGCCGCGCGCTACCCTCGCTCGTGCTCGTTGACGCAAACGTGCAGTGACGCGCGGAGAATACCGGAGGCGCCCAGCGGCCCAGTCGAAAGATGCGAAGTGTGAGGTGAAACGGGGTTCCGAGTAGAACCGCCGACCGGTGCCATACGACTCCAGGACCCCACGGCGGCATGCATGGCGTGGTTTGCTGAGTTTTTGGCTTATTTAAGAAAATGACATCCTTACATCGTAAAAATATCGCGGCAGGAGGCCTATCATGCACCAGATCGTGGCAGGCGGCTTGTCGATAGCCTAGTCCATGGCAGGTTACGTTGTGGACACTCTTGTCATGCTTGTCTGCCGACCTGTTGTGGACTAGGTTAAAGGCAGGCAGTCTGCCATCGGTTGGAAACTCGTCATGTGTCTTCCAGCGCTCTGGGTCTGCGGCAGTTGGTCATTCGTAGTGTTTTCGCACGGTAGAGGTATTATTTTTGCTGTTTCATTCACGATGAGCTATTTTTCGCTATTTCATTTCAAAAGAATGCTAAATAAGTTAAAAACTCTTCTTTGCTTAGATCGGAATCGTTTGCCTACAACGCGGAGAGTGGAGAGAGAAAGGAAATAACAGGGAAGGGAAAGGTGCGATAGCGGGATCAACTGTCGAAAAATCCTAGCCTTCAACGTGTTCAGGAGCACGGATGGGCACACCCAACAGGAGCAGGGAAGCCGCGTCCATAAATCAGTAATCTAATATTTCAGCAAAGACACCATCGTTAGTCTAACAATAATCATTACTATAGGTGAGGAAGGTTAAGCATTAACCACGGGGTTTTCTTTCTTTTTATAATGAAGTAGGCTTAGCCTAATTGGTCGCGCCGAATTATTATACTTGGCCTCACTTTTCCACTTATACCTTCCAGGGTCTTGTAAAACCATGAGTTAAGCTTCAAAGCTTCCTTTTTAAAAAACCTTCAAAGGCCAACTCCGCATTGATTTTCTCCTTTGTGTACTCTAACCTTTTCTTGCTTCATATCCTAGCATCCATTGAACTCATTCAACAACAAACACTAGACGACCTGTCAATATGTTTGCTTCTTCGCCTAATTAATTCCTTAGTACTGCACTCAACTTTCCTTGGTCTGAGGAGTACTATGAACGTTATGCCCTTTTCAACTTGGTCGGTGCTTGGCAAATTTTCAACCCCTCTACCCTCGAATAAAAGAAGAGATAACCACCTCGTCGTGAGCCGACGTGTTTCCCACGATTGTTTGATAGATCTTCCCCACAAGGGGAGCCGCACCCGAAAGGCTCATCACGCGACCACGTTCTCCAAAGAAATCTAGTACTCCGTACGTCCAAAAGGCTGGTGTAAGAGACGCTTGGGCTTCAGAATTAGTGCTATAAATAACAAGAGCTCGTACCTCCGTACGTCCACTTGATATACACTACTGTTTCAATATTCTTTTCCTTTTGGGTAAGAAATCAGGCG
Organism: Phyllostachys edulis; assembly: GCA_036346405.1. NCBI lineage: Eukaryota > Viridiplantae > Streptophyta > Magnoliopsida > Poales > Poaceae > Phyllostachys > Phyllostachys edulis. The sequence continues at coordinate 46,439,151 of CM070549.1, read as the reverse complement.
TCCTTAGAGCATGTATAATAATGCGACGTGAGCTGTTAGTAAAGCTTGATATTTAGGATACAAGATGATATGAAAAAAAGAGAGGGTGTATAGAGAATTGAATCGTGTCTCATGCAGTAGTCGACTGTAACACAAGAAACAAAACATATTATATATAAAAAAATTGTCTATAGAAACATGTAAAGAGATAAACCATTGTCGCTTGGCTTCATAATTAGTGCTATAAATAACAAGAGCTCGTACCTCCGTACGTCCACTTATATACACTACTGTTTCAATATTCTTTTCCTTTTGGGTAAGTAACCACACATCCTTAGAGCATATACAATGATACGACGTCAGCTGTCTGTAAGGTTTGGCACGTAGGACACGAGATAATGTGGAGGAGAGGGTACATAGAGAATTGAACCGTCTCTCATGCAGTAGTCGACTGTAACACGAGAAACAAGACACATTGTATATGAAAGAGTTGTCTATAGAGACATGTAAAGAGACAATCCATTGTAAAGCTGTCTATAAATGACATAAAGAGATACTATAGACAACGGCTGTCTATAATATTGTACATGTCCTTAGCATAAGATTGAGGTATCTTATTGTTTTATTTTCCATCCACCCCCTTTTCTTTTACCTGCATCGGTATTTTTCATTCATTCAACTGTCAAGTGCGATACTATTGGCATTATAGTGCACATTTATTTGATCTCGCTGCCTCCTATTGGCATTGAGCATACGCAACAATTCTTACAGCAAGGCTTTTTCATCCAAGGACGGACCTAGCCAATTAAATTCATTGCGTCCAACTACTAACGCTGCCTACCTCCTATGGGTCATTGGAACGCTTATTACACCCATCCGATGGTTTGCAACGCGAGCTAGCTCGTAAGTCCGCGCTTACTTTCTTTGTTAGAATAGTACGATGCAGTCGACATATTCAATACATACCATACTCATATCATCTACTTATACGTGCGTGCTTTCTCAAGACTTTATAGAGCGCGGATACATATTTTCTTATTAAACACGTACGTATGCATATACTTTTAAAATCGGTGAAATCGATAGACATCGGTACCAATTCTAGAACTTAAACTATAATGGGCTAGATGCACACCCACGCGTCCACCCATCTGCCAGCTTCCAAAAGATGCTTGCTTTTCTGCACAACATGCAAGGGCGAGTCTTCTTTTAGGCTACAGTCGCACACAACATGACAACAATTTCATCTGTTTACTCCGTCCATCAACAAACGATGAGCTTCCGTGAGGTCATTGTTCACTCGACTGACCACGCATTAAGAACATGCAGCCCGACCTCATTAGTTTTTTTTCACCCGGCGGTAGCGTGCTACTCGACGTTTTCTCGATAGAAAGTTGTTCGTCCTTTGACGCGAGTCTTTGAAAAAAAAGCCTAGCTTAGCTGCTGCAGAAATCTGTGTGTGGCGCAGGCGGCGGTGGACCCCGGGGGGGCAACGCGGACCAGTAAGGGCGGAGGAGGAGGACAGCAAGGTGGCGTCGCTTTCCGCGCGTCCTTGTCACCTTGTGCGGGGATCGAAGGGGGCACGCGAGCGGACGGCCCGATGCGGCTTAGCGGCACCTGCCAAAATCCCCATCCGGCGGCCAGCGTCGGTTTGGCGGTTGCCGGCCTAGCCGCAGTTGGTCTTTGTCCTCCAGATTCGCACTACAGCGAAAACCTAAACCGTCCAGAAAGGAAAATCTTTATGGGTTTGCGCGTGTGCGGTCGCTGCACTGTGGGGCCGACGTTGCTGTGTGGTCTTACCGGGCCTACTGTCATAGACATATTATTGTTCACCACCTCCAGTGCTGTTAGATGGCAGTGGTTGCCTGAGTAGCCGGGTCTAACTGTGCCTGTCGGCATTTTTATTTTGCAAATTCACCTCACCTTGCATTCTTATTTTATTCCACAACCCCCTATCCCAAAACAACGCAGGCAATGGCTGTTCTAGAACGTTCATATTATGAATTTGGTAGAAGTATGTTTAGGATGACGGATGGATGCTTGTCTCTGCAGGGAGCAAGAAAGTTGTCATTGTCATTTAGTCGTCGGCGTTCGTGAAGCGGCAGAGGAGATTTTTTTCTATTACTTATGATATTTTCCAAAGAATATAAGAGATTAGTTCTTTTATACAAGCTCTTGGAAGTAAAATTATGAGATTAATGAATAGCACCAACCTAAAAGAACCATTGAACAAATAGCAAAGAATGTACTTTTTTTTGCGAAAGATTTCTCTGGGTTTGGGTTGCTATGCGTGCGTGCCGCGCGGTATGAATAGAGTTTCGTACATTGCGCTTGCATGGAGCCTCACACTACTACACAAAAGGTTATCGCAGACGGCTCCAAACCGCTATCACAGATGTTTTTAACCGTCTGAATTTATGTGTCTATCATAACAGGCGGTTATCATAAACGGTTTTTAGCCGTCTGTGATAAGTCAAAACATAGACGGTTTTTTGTTGAAAACGTCTATGAAAGCCTACTATCATAGATAGTTTCTACCAACAACCGTCTGTAATTGGAGACATGTCACAGACGGTTCTATTTACAAACCGTTTGTGATTTGAGACATATCACAGACGGTTAGTAAAAATAACTGTCTGTAATATCCGGCATATCACAGACGGTTATTGGTGGAAATCGTCTGTGATAGTAGGCATTCACATACGGTTTATACGATAAAACCGTTTGTGATAGTTCGTTATACCTAACTAATTTTTTTTTTTCTGATTCTTGGCTAGCCTCAGGAATTTCTAGCCATACCCTCTGAAAATAAGCAAACAGAAAATAGATAAATCTCAGATGAATCAATTGTTGACAACTCAAAGTGATCATTTACAACTCTAAATCAATTACAAAAGAATATGTTCAAGTATTGTCGCTAGAGTTACAATTGAATTACAACTACTCAAAGTGATTTACAATTGAATCAATTGTTTGAAGGTCGTTCAGCGCTGTCGACAGAGTGAAACTCTTCGCTGGCGTTAATGATCTCCGTCTTGATGAAGCTGCAGAGCATCCCTCGAACCTCTGATATTTCGGTCATAACCAATACATCTAAATCGAGTATCAGGCCCTATCGCTAGCAGGAGTAAAACAGTAAGCATATATATTTAAATTTATAATTAGAAAATAATTATTGCGAGATTGACAAACCTCTAAATCATTCGTCTTAGCACTCATGATTTGCTGCATATGACGGCAAACATAGAATGCACATAGGTGATCTTGTTTTTACTGGTGACATCGCAAAAATAGAATTACATATATAAGTATAGTCAGTTCGAGACGTATTATTACTAAGTGTGATACATGATTATTGTGTTGTAGAGCGTACCGAAAATCGTGTCCTGTGTTATATAAATTACATATATAAGTATAGTCAGTTCAAGAGCTTTGCAGTGAACAGAACAAATTCTCCAAAATTCCTTTTCCAAACCTGCAATCCAAATGTGCCCTAAGGTACGTGGATATATAGATGGTGAATTATTGCCTTCTGTTGAGATAAGATATTTTTGGGTGACATTTGCTCTTCATAGAATACCGCGCTTGGAATCCAAGGAACATCTATCTACCTACCTACTACTACTACTACTACTACTACTACTACTACTACTACTACTATTATTATTATTAAAGCGATAGGAAAAGAAGCCACCACGTCCGCTCTCAAAGGATAGAAATTCCTACGTTAATCAGCGAAAAAAGAGAAAGATATGCATCGTTGTTTATGGTGGATCCAGATTATAACTGTCTTGTTTAAAAGAAAAAGTCCATATCAAGTACAATCTAGAAATAAGAGAATCTCAAGTACAGTGCAAAAGTATCTCAAATTGAAACATAAAATAAAATAAAATTAGCAATTTGATTTTGATATGAATTACTATGTAAAATCCCTAGATAAACATAATTCAGAGTAAAAATAAAACAAAATTAGTAATTGGATTAGTATACGAATTCTAACAAAAAAATAACGGGAATTCGGAATAAAAAATAAAATAAAATAAGCAAATTCATTTCGATACTGAATTCCAAAGTAAAATCACCAATAACTATAATTATGAATAATTTTTAAAAAAATTAGCAACTGGATTAGTATAAAAATTCCACCAAAAAATAATTGAAATTGGGATAAAGAATAAAAGAAAATTTACAAGTTGATTTACATACTAATTCCAAAGTAAAATCCATAAATAACAAAAATTTGGAGCAAAAAATAAAATAAATTATCAATTTGACAAATAAATATACTTTAGAATAAAAAGAACAATTGTGTTATTATAAAATTCTAACAAAAAAATAATTGGGTTTTGGAATAAAAAAAAAAATCAAAGAATTCGATTTTGATACAAATTCCAAAGTAAAATCCCCAAATAATTCAAATTTGGATTAAATAATAAAACTAGCAAATTGGTTTCAACACGAATTCCTAAGTAAAATCCCCAAATATATATAATTCGGAATAAAAAGTAAATCAAAAATGGATTAGTATACGAATTCCGAAAAAATTGAAATTAGGGACAAAAAATAAAAAGAAATTTGCAATCTAATTTCCAAATTCCAAAGTAAAATCCCTGAATAACTAAAATTTTGAATAAATTAAATTTAAATTATAATGAGGATATCACGAATGGTATCGGGGAGACCATGAAAGAGTGCAATTACGTCGATAAGTCCTACAAGAAGACATTGATCCACAAAGAAGCGAATTGCTAAGGCGAGGATGGCGAAGATAAGAATAATTCCATGCTGCTCACCTTAGTTATTCAATGCGGATAATGTTGTGCTGATCGCTGGAGTCGTTGAAGAAAAAGGCCGGAGTTGAAGGAGCCATGTGCTGTGACGACGAGTGGTGAGCGCCGGCATTGTTGAATAAGTCAGTGGCCAAAGAAGCTCGATGATGGGATGCCCTAACAGAGAGGAGATGGTGCTTTGTATTGAAGATGAGCTATCAACGATATGGGGTCATCGCGTAGCTAGCTAGGAGCGTGCCATCGTTGGTAAGTGACACGGCATCACCGGCTGGTGGGATACGTGGGCAAGGTACTCTAATATCATGTAGTAATAAGATAATTTGCTTCACACATAATCATCGTATTTCTTGATATTAGCAGAGGTACATGTGCATGCAAACATTTTGGAAAAGAGTAACCAATGGAGAGAAAAACAATAGGGCATGCGACTACATGATGGAGAGCGGTTAATTTATTGTGCTCAAGATTTTCTTCCATCAAAGCTCGTACTTACATTACGTCACTCAAGTTGTATTTTCCTTCAAGCTTCTATAATCATTTTTAATGTTTATGATATCGTAAAAATCTAAATAGCTAGATACATAAATATATTCTCAAACATCCAAGTTATATCATTTGACACTACAAACTTTAAAACAAATCTAGCCGCGCAAATGAGCGGTGCTAGTGGTTAGAATAGAAGCTAACTTAAGCTGCACCAAGTTACTGAATGAATGTATGTATATAAAACTAGAAATGTGAAGATAAGGCTCTTTTACGAGAAGGCCCATTTGCTCTTAAATGCTATTCGCCGAATAATGCTCCACAGGTGGCAAAGAATTAAATACCATCCTCTCAAGGGGCATCAACAAAAGTTTTTACACCCCAGACGGATAGTAATTAACATGCGCAAACCTGCCATTAGCAATACAAAATAAAATGAGGACGGTAGTTTTGAGGTCAAATGAATCCCGGCCTTTTTTTCCCCGCAAGAGTACTACACCCAACCCCATCTCAACCTTCTCTATAAAGAGAGGGCATTGGACCACTGCAAGCTGTAGCCCGGAGGCGAGGGTGGGCTTAGTGCATGCCTATTCCCTCTCTGCCTAATTAAGATAGAGCGCCTTTTTCATTGAGGAGGAAGATAACATCTTCACAAATATAGATAGCTTCGATCTCTTTGGTTTTTTTCGTTCTTGTTTTTGTCTTCTTGATCTCTAATCATCGCCCGATCCTAGCATCCTTGTTGTTTTTCTTCCCAAGGATCTAGTTTCTTCTTGCAAATTTCATGCAAAACTAATACACGTTCTTTCTACTTTGATCCTTCTTTTTCTCTTTTCCTTCGCTCTCCAGCAATCTCATTTAGACTTTATCTTTTTCTTGAAAAAAAAGCCCACATAGATCTCGAGACCTAAGAAAGACAGCCTTCTCTCCTAGCTAGAGATCATGGAAAACGTTCTGCTGGATCGATCTTCAGGAAGCTTCGAGTTCCCGAAGAGGGCCATAGGCGGCGGCTGCCGGCCGGGGCTCGGCGCGAGACCGGCGACGCCGCGCGGAGCCTACAGCTCCTTCCCTGCAACGTGCCAGCAATACCATCACCTTCACAAAGGTGGCGCATGGAACTCCGCTCCCGCGCTTCCATATCCATACACGAGGCCTCCGATATACTCGTCGCCCTCACTCCCTCTCCTACCTTCCAACCAACCACCCCTCCTGCCGCTCCCACCCACCGCCACCAACTACGCCACTTTCCCCTACCCGCCTCCACCACCGCCACGCACCGGCAGGGCAGCAACGATAACGACCGCCGTCCCGGCAGCGGCTGCTGCGTCGCGCCAGAGGGATAGGAGGAGGAGGCCAGCAAGGCCGCCGCCGACGGAGCCGGCGAGGGCGCAGAAGAAGAAGCCGCTGGAGCGGGCGACGCCGCTGCCGCCCGCGCCGGTGGTGGCCGAGGCGCTAGACGACCTCGAGCAGGAGGTGGCCGGGAGCTTCGTCCAGGACCTACTGCACGCGCTCGCGCCGCCGCCCAGCAGCCTGCCGCTGCCCAGGTTCTCCCTCGTCGTGAAAGCATCGTCGTCGTCCTCCTCCACGGCCGCCAAGGTGGCGCCGGCCGCCCCGTCCTGCAACGCGGAGGCAGCCGCCGCCGCCGGCCTCCGCCACCTCCTCCGCCTGTAGGATCGGATCGGAGGAACCATGCCTGCCTGCCTTGTTCTTGGTGTGTCGTCTCTAACTTATCTATTATTATTTCCCTCCATTACTATTTCCTTGGTTGGGAAAAAATATACGTGCTAATAAAAGTAGAAAAAAAATATTAGAAGACAGCAAGAAAAGTTGTGATGCTCGAGCTATGGTCGGTCGAGTTGTCTGGTAGCGTGACCGCGATGTGGGCGTTGGATGGATGCGAGCTCTGCGGTGCAAAAGGGGTCGGTCGAGACGAAGAAGACGATCTTAATTAAGCTTATTTGTGTGGGATATGTGTGGTAGATATCTAGGGTTTTACGTACGTACGTATGAACGTAGTATTGCTCTTATGTTCTTGATGTGGTGATGAGTTTTTGGATTACCTTGTGTCAAGAGATTAATCTGGTGATCGATGTACAAGTGACTTAAGTTATATAAATTTGTGTGCTTGACAAAATATTGAAGTATATGTTGTTTTCTTGTGATGATCTATATATTCCGTGGACTACACGTGGCGTGTATTTCGGGGGGGTGAAATCAGCGGCTGAATGCTCTGTGAAATTAGTTGTGACCATATAGAAGTTGCCGGGTAATTTCCTGCTTTCTTCAAATTTCGTTTTCTGTACCGATCTTCATGTCATCGATCGATTGGTACTTGAAACGCGTGTACGGTGAACTTCAATTCTTTGAAGAAGAATTTGTGTACGGGAGAGCACACCCCATGCATGCGCGCAAGCTCTCGTTCTGAGTTGATAAACCTTAAAAACGTACGAGAAAACAAGTTTTAATTTCTTGCGCATATGAGCAAAATAATTTGACGTGTCAATTAGCTCGCACGCGAACACTCAGCGAGCAATACATATGCGGCGCATGATGCCGATCGAAGACATGGGCGCGCATACCTTTAATTCATGTACACAAGGAGAATCCTCAATTGAATAATGTAGTGATATATAGTACGTCTATGTAGTATTATAGCGTAAGAAAATGCTTGTATATCTGCTAGTAAATGAGTGAAAATGTTTGGATCTCTTGCTCACTAAGTAAATGTGGAATTACCAACTCAGCCTTGCCTAGCAAGAACCAAAAAGGTTACAAATAGTTTACGAAGAAGTTAAAATTTTATTAAATGGGTACACTGATTGTATGCCTTGCCTTCAAATCAAAGAGACAATTAGAGATTGCTAGCCTAGGCACCTTTGTCTTTTTTTTAGAAGTGGTTTCAGAAGTGGGGGCAGGAGAACTCCCCATTCCATTAAGAGAGAGTAAAGGGGAACAACGTTACAGAAAAAAAGTACAACTCGGTGATACCAAACACACGGCACACGACTCGCTCAACGTGTATCTAAGCGACCAGAATTACTAGTTAAGCTAAGTGTAGAGAGATACAACTCACAGTAGCCGGCTAAACTTGCACCCAGATTAATGCCCATCGGGGTTATCGTCTCTTGCTGCAAGGTCTGTTGTTGCGTTCATTCCAAAGACACCAAATTGTCAGAATGACTACCATGTCCATGAGCTTCCTCTCCACGTTGCTTGATCTTTCCCGTGCTTCGGTCCACCAGTCCTGCACTAGTTTTTCTGGAGCTGCCGGCATCCAGGACAACCTGTTTAACCAACTAAGAATGTTGTGCCAAACTGCCCGGGAGTAGGAACGATGAAGTGGGAGATGACATGTGGCCTCTTGATGAATTAGGCAGAGAACACATCGTTGTGGATGAGGCCATCCTCTTCTCTGGAGATTCTCTGCCATGAGTCACTTGTGGTGCAACACGAGCTAGGCAAAGAATTTGCATCTTGTCGGGGTTTTAGACTTCCAGATAGCCTTGGCGCCAGCGAACTCGGTGTTTGCCTCTTTGAGCATGCCATTGCTTAGTTGGGCTAATTTTTCCTTGTTTGTCTGCAGCTGCTGAGATGATCGAGCTAGTTTTTCCTTGCTTGCCTGCAATTTTAAGGTGAGCAAGGGACTCAAATTAAAGGACAGGCTGGTGGACTTCTTGTGGGAGTGAGGGTGTTCTTCGTTCCCATCCACCCACCCGGTTAAATTCCTAGGACCGATGCAGTGTGAATTATTTAATCAGAGTATACGTACATGTGTCACCCTGGTACCAGGGGGCACATATTGGGAGTTAGTACATCTGATAGGAAGAATGACATACATAAGCATGGCGAGGGAGTGGGAGTGGGATTTGGTCCTTCTGGCCCAGACATATCTCAAAGCTTCGCCTGCATGTGCTGCTGAACAAGGGGTAGTTGGTGGCGATACCGAAGAAGACGGGGACTTCAGCCACAACACGATGCGCATAACGGCCAAAGGTCGGGGAGTTGCTGATGTCGCCGATGAAGACGGGGTCGAAGAAGCTCATTTGGTTCGGGAAGCTAGTGGGACTGCAAACGAATGTGAGGAGATCGAAACCCTAGCTGAAAGGATGGCGTTCGAAGACCGGGACTACTAGGCATTGTCGAAAGATGAAGGTTCGGATGATGAGGATGGTGGGGAACAATATGTGGTTCTATCTGAGTGGAACACATACAAATTTGACAACCTCATCGTGGAGATCCCATGTACCGTGGGAGTACCACCAGAACGAGGTCAGGCAAGAAGCCATGTACAAATGCAAGGAGGCGGTGTAGGAAGCCGCGAAATTCTGGGCCTTGTCGCAGCGATAGACATTCACAGTAGTGATGTCTAACCCAAAGTGCTATGACCTGAAGTGCGAGATTAAGGGAAGTCCTTGGCGAATGCATACATTCCAGCCTAAGGGAGACACCTACTAGAAATGCTCTATAATAATCCCTCGCAATCTCACAAGAAACGGTCATCAGGCTTCATTATGAATGTCATGTACGACGAGATCATGGATAACCTGGATTTCGAGCTACGATCCATCATTCGGGCAATAGAGTATCACAACCTGCCCAGTACTCATGTCGAGATTCAAGATTCCACGCATTCGCGGTTCACTTGGAAGAGGGTACTGCAGTGAGTATTCTTCGCTTTTTATGCATACATCAATGCATTCCGACATTGTCGTCCAATCTTGTGCGTGGATGGCATGTTGCTGACTGAGAACAACAAGGGGCAGATACTTACTGCAATTGCGACGAATGGGAACAACTAGGTTCTTTCAGTGGCATTTGCATTCATCGAAAGCGAGAACACCGACAGTTGGTTGTGATTTCTGAGGAATGTGGAGATTTATGTTGTACAAGGCCGTCTGTAATAGCCAGTTTTCAGTTCTTGAACAGTAAATTTCAGACTTTCAATCAGAGTTCTTTTCTTCTGTTCGCAGTCCAAAAATCCTCTCAAAGTTTCAAATTTTCAAATCTTAGGATTTCAAATCTTCAGTCTCTCTCAAAATCCCTTTGGGTTCAGCCCATTTTCTCACTAGTAGCTCATTTTGCCACACTCCCGACGTGCGCTCGACGTGCTCTGTGCACGCTCATCCTGTCAGCCCCGCCTACTCGTCCTTGCTGCCTGTGCCTCCGTCAGTTGCACCGAGTCACCGTCCCACCAAGCCATCGCCCATGTCGCACGCGCTCAGAGCGCCCTATCGCCTCACCTACCTCATCTTCGCCCTTGCACGACCGCGCACTCCCGTTGCTGCCAGGACGTGCTCCAGAGCGCCCAGTTCGCGCTGCGCTCTTGCATACGCCTGCGTCTGCCTCTCCCACCTGCTCTGCCCCACTTGGTCTTCGCTCCGTCGTCAACACTGTCGCCTGGTCACCTCGCCAACGCCCATCCCGTGTGCACGCGAGAGTGCCCATGCCGCCTGCTCGCCCCGTCCCGCCCCATCTTCTTGGCCGCCTGCTCCCGTCCTTCCAAGCCGAGCCATGCTGCCCCTTGGGACCATGCGGCTCCATCCATCTCCCCATGGCTATAAGCAGCCCCAGAGGCCTCATCATTTCCCTCCACATCTCTCCTTCTGACAAATTCAACCAAAGAGGGAGCTCCCTTGTGCCGCCGCCACGCCCCCTTACTATTCCTTCGCTCCGGTGAGCACCTCCCCGCCCCACTGGCGTCACATTGTGTTCTGGCCCTCAAGGAAGTCCTTCCCCCTCTCAATTTCTCCAGTGACCGCAGGAACTCGTCGGAACGCCACTCCTCCCCATTTCCAGCCGGATGGAGCTCCACTGCCACCATGTCCTCCTCGACGCTCCTCAAGACAATTACTCGCAGTAGGAGCTTCGCCCCATCGTCCTCAACCTCCCCCACCCACCAGCCGAAGGTCCCCACCGCCCTAGGTCGCCGCCGCCGCGAACCGCCTCGGCCACTCATCGTCGGCCTGCTCCAGTGCTCCTCCGCCTCAAAGAACAACATGGTATGCCTCCTTGTGCCACCCTAGTGCCCGTGCTCTCCTCCCCTTCCTCTCCCCTCGCTCCGGTCGCCGTCGCCTCTGTTCGGCCGCTGCGCCCATCCGCTCCCACAGCCACCAGCTCCTCCTCGGCGCCGCTCTGGCCACGACGCCGCCTCCCTCAGCCTCCTCCCCACCCCGACAACTCGTTTGGCTAGACCCCGCCGCTTCTCCAGCCGCCGCTCATGCCAAAGCACACCCTGCCGTCGCCTCCCCAGCTTCCCCATCTACCGAGCCTCCTCTTGCTTTCTTATGTGCTATCTCTATCTCTCTTTCACTCAATGACTTGTGGGCCCAAGAGCTAATGTAGGTAGTAGTCTTTGGTTCATCTTGTAGATTGAAGATCATACAAACTCTTGTGTTAACCTTCAAATATTAACCATCTGTAAAATAATGGTTACTTAATTGATAAAATTTATTATCAACTAATATTTCAAGAATATGAGATGCACAAACTTAAATTACAAATCACAGGAAATTGAATTTGAAGCTATTCAAGTATAATTTCGATACTCTCAATATCTTGCTCTAGAAACTTGAATAATTAACTTGCAAATCCTATCAAAAATTCTATAGTCCAATTGAAAGCTATCGCATCTTTATCCCTCGATCTAAAGTTATCAATGTTAATAATCAGTGTAACAATAAAGCCCAGCAAAGATATCTAGTAACATCTCCATATCCCAAAAATCATGAAGACGTTTAAAATGGTGAGGTAATAATTAAGGAAAATCATTCAAATCTTAAGTCCTTTATTTTTATCTCAATTATAACGCATGCATAGATATATGCTCAGCTTTGTGGAAGTGGCAAATAAGTTAAAGGATATAACCAACATGTCCTTGCCATCTAATTTAAAATGCAGTTTAAAATTTGAAGTCTTGCCAAAGTTATAATCTTGCCCAATATCAGTCATCCTATCTTTATCTCTGGATTTAAATCACTAATGGTTTTGAAGAAATAATTAATGTATCGACAGTTCGAAGCACCACTTTAAGAAGGGAACTCTAGTAAAATATGGACCCCAAGTCTAAATCGACGAATTAAAATTATACTCTTCGCGTGTTAAACTCACACCCTAATCTCTAATGTTTAACACTCATCAAATAATGCCCAGTGTTCTTTTAGACTCATATCCATCATAAGTCTAACCCAACTCATGGGACTTCCTTAATAAATATCCAATAATTAAAAGAAGCTTTTGAATTTAAAGATCGAGCAATGACATTTCCTCGATCGACGATATCTTTCCATCTTCCAAATCCAAAATGGAATATTCCTATAAATGTTCCTTCGACTTTGATCCTTCCTTGTTTTCCTTCCCGGCAGAGTTTTTCCGCCACTTCCTCTTTCTCTCAAATTGTCGTTTGACTTTGTCAAACATCCCCGATTCCCTAAATCTTCTCTCGTAGTCTCGGTCATAGCAAAACTTAATCAAGCTCAATTGAATTTAATTGGTCTTTTGAAGTTCTTTGGATTTATTTGGTTTTCGATCGATTATCGTGTAATTAGAAGTTGGAGTCCCGAAGAAACAACGACTCGAGCGGGATCAAGATTCAGATAAAGACGCGGACCAAGAATTCAAGACCACTGATTGAGAAGGCTTTGAGTAAGATCAAGGCCACGGTAAATTGACCCAGACGAGTCAATACTTTGATCATATTGAACCTACATTTTATGCAAATTATATTCCTTTAAAATACCAAATTGCACACTTTATTTCTCTATGCAAATGTATGTCAAATCCTTAAGAGTTAGTTACATTCCCACTTGGTAATTAAATGATCATTCTACCATTCTTGACAATTTGAATCCCTTAATCCTTGCCACCCTAGTAACTATATGGTAACTATACTTGCTATAGGTTGTACTTAAGCGACATGCTAGTCTTGCTTAATGTCGCGTCCCCAGGGTAGACCACCCCTGGGACCTCCTGTGCACACTGGACCAGTCCCAAGATCAATAGCTGGTCCACACAGGTTCAACAACGTTGTCATCACGACCATACCACAAACAATAGAAGAAGCAGGCAAAATAATATTATCAACAAAAAACCTTATAGTCAAGCTTGTTTACAGAGGCTGCCCCGCAGGGCTACAACTCAGCGGAAAACAAAATAACATGTGGAGACCGCCCGACATGCCCACAGGCAATCGAGTGGAGGACGTCCTAGCACGCCTGGTCTTCAAAGACATCCTCTACAAAGAGGTCGGAGCACCCGGAGAGGTCTTCTTCAACTGCTGATCAACCAGAAGGCATAAGTCGTGAGTACTTTTGAATGTACTCAGCAAACCGTAGGGAAATGTATACAATTATTATTCATGCAAGGCATGACAAGGAGGTCTTTATGGTTAGTTTGCATAAAGCAAAATTGACTGGAAATACAATAAGTAGATTGCAAAGCACAAGTTGAAAGATTAATACATAAGTAAACAAGTTTTTCTTTGAAACCACTCGTGGACCACCCAGTCCATGACCCAGACCACACGCGACCACCCTGGTCACGACCCAGACCACTCAAAACCAACCAAGATCAATATTTTGAGAAAGTATGCCTTTTCCTTGAAATCAATAGGCATGTCCATAACCGAGGACGCTGCTATTCGAATAGTTTTACACTCTGTAGAAGTTGTACAACTTTACCCACAAGACACGAATTCTCTAGTTTGTTTAGCATCCGTCAATACCACTGCTCACTACCTTTGGTAAGCAGTCTAGAGCACGTGACAAGGCCTTTACAAAGCTCCGTTTTGACCTAGTTCTGCCTGCTAAGGTTTCATCATGCTAGGCCCCCTCTTGCGCCGTGTGATTCCATCCGGTACTCGGAGAATCACGCCACCATGACAGAACCAAACCAAAACTTCTGCCAATTAGTCTGCCAGGTCCACTCCATCCTGAATATGTGGTTGCATGGTATGGCCCAGATCAATGGCTTATAAGGGTAAGTCCTTAGTGGTTGCTCAGGCGAGACTACCACATCCCATGTGTTTCGCGCACCTAAGTGCTTCTCGCACCCAAGAAATTCACGCACTGTGCTTCGCACAATTCCGCCTTTGCCACCGACCACTCGCCCGAGCAAAATCGTTTTTGGGTTCAACCCGGCCAAATGACCACCTAGTCGTGGCTCAACAAATTTTATTAACAGCAGCATCGCACCACAAATGACACAACTGTGATTTCGCACCACAGTTGCATATCGGTGGTATCGCACCACAATTCCATATATCATTAAGTCAAGTTCATTATTATTGAATCATGTGCTCGAGAGACGTCGCAACTAAAAGCAGGACTAAGCAATATACGCCCCCGTGTTGGTTATTACAATAAGAATATCCAACTAAGATTACCCACCTAAGGTGTCCAAAGGTACATGCCAACATGGCAAACACAAGTATTCAAGGAGTCATACTAACGAGTAGGTGTATAGCTGATTCCCAAACCATTTTTATACAAATAGCCATGCATGTTGGTACAAAACAAAGTAATTTTGCAAACTAGGGACAACATGATCAAAGGGCTATGACTTGCCTTCGGTGAAGAGCTGGAGTTCTTCGGTAGAGGTTGCTGGGTCCAAGAACTCTTCTGAGAGACCGAAATCTGCACGAACGAAAAGAACCAAATAAATACAACAAATTCAAATAAAAACCAAAACTACCAAACAATAACCAAAAGAAAGGCACATAATTAAAACGGGCTCTCGGGAGGAGGTCCAACTGAGAGAGAGAGAGAGAGGTCAAGGACGAGGTCCTGAGGAAAAGTCCTGAGGAGGTCCTGAGCAGAGCAAGAAAGTTGGGGAAGGCTAAAGGAGATAAAAGGGGGCTGCTCGGGCTTTTATAGCATACACGAATACAAGGATAGGTGAAGGAGGTGATGGGAGCAAGTCGGGGAGGAGACAAGAGGGGGATTAGGTACTGCAAAAAGCAACAACATTTAACGCTCAAGGACCTTTGCGTCAGCAGTGATGCGACGAGAGGAAGAAGAAGGTGAGCAGGACCGACAAATGGGACCAGTCAAAAGGGAGGTCGTGACCCAAGAGGAGGTCATGACCAACAAGGAGGTCACGGTTGGGGGGGGTCTTTGCAAAAAAGACTGAGAGGGTGGTCTTTGCAAAAAAGACCAAGAGGGGTGGTCGTGACCAAAGGAGTGTCACGACAAAAGAGGGGGAGGTCGCGGCCTAAGGGGAGGTCGCGGCAAAACGACAAAAAGGGGGTGGTCGCGGCCAAAGGGGGCATCGCAAGAAAAAGCGACAAAAAGGGGAGGTCACAAGCGAAAGGGAGGTTATGACAAAACAACAAAAAAGGGGGAGGTCACGGCAAAACTACAAAAAGGGGGAGGTCACGGCGAAAGGGGAGGTCGCGGCGAAATGACAAAAAGGGGGAGGTCACGGCAAAACGACAAAAAAGGGGGAGGTCGCGGTGAAAGGGGAGGTCACGACAAAATGACAAAAAAAAGGGGGAGGTCGCGGCCAAAGGGGAGGTCGCGACCCAAGAGGGTGGTCTTTGCAAAAAGACTAAGAGGGTGATCGTGGCAAGACTCCAGGACCACCCGGTGGTCGCCAGGACAACCCAGGGGTCTAAACGAAAAGGAAGGTCTCGACCGAAGGGAGGTCTAAACCAACAAGGAGGTCTAAACCAATAGGGAGGTCTAGACGGAAGGGATTTGGAGAAGAAGGAGCTGAGCCGAGGGAAACGGAGCGAACAGAGAAAGGGGAAACACAACACCAGAGAACTCCAACAAGCTCAAAAGAAACCAACTTTGGATTAGTTTGAAGTTTGATTTAGTCATCTTAAACACCTTAATTCCAAAATCTCAAGTTAAGCTTTAAAATTCTCATCAAAACCAAATGGTTCGTTTTATTTTGAAAATCTTCAAAAAGGCTCAGAAAATTGGGACGTTACACTTAAGTACCGGGGCATTAAAATGTCCTAATCATCATCTTTTAAAATGAAAGTGGTTTTGTGCAGTCATTGTGGGTAAATGATTGAAATCTTGAGAAAATGTATTTTGCTCCCAAAAAACCCTATTAAATTGCTGTTACCACATCTGGGCGGATGGTGTGGTGGTGGGTGCCGTCGGAGCACGAGAGTGGTTGGTATGTGGTATGAACCACTCAGATGGCTTAAGGACTTAATCTTATCATGACCTCCCTTGTAAAACATGTGCAACCACAAGTCTGCAAAGTGCAACTTGGCCTAGTAAATTTATTGGGCCTTGGAAATCATCTCATTGGTGGAAGAGTAAGGTCGTGCAAGCGTTGGTTACGATTGAGCTTGAATGGGACACCAAGGGAGGGTGAAGTTGCCAGCTACGCTAGTCGTGATGGTGAACAACACGCACAACTTATGGGACCCACCGCAAGTGGGAGAAGCCCATATGGGTGAGATGGTGGAAGGGGCGAGGTAATTTGAAAGGTTACTGTGATGATCCCTCAACTACATGACTAAGGAATCATGTGGGGCAATGAGTATGATTGTCTCTTGTGGGTACAGTGTACAACCTCTGCAGAGTCTAAACTGTTTAAACAGCTGTGCCTACGGTCAAAGGTGGACATGAGAACTTACTATAGTTAGTTCTATTTATAAAACTTTATAGGTGAGATGAAAATCAGGTCGGGCTCACCTAGCCCTGAGATTGGGTTTTCCTAGGTCGTCGAACTCAGTGGTGCTAATAAGTGGGGATAGCCCCAATCAAAAGTACGCATAAGGTGGAGGTAACCTCTGCTGTTATTTAATATTGCACAATTACCCTATTTAATAAAATGCAATTTGGTCAAAATGCTAAATGATAGGAATTTCTAATAATGGTAATTGAAAATGTTGCTTTAGCAAATAAAAGAACCCAAGTCATCCTTGTTAAGCCTTGCATGTATATTATTGCATCTTGTGTGTTAGCTCGCGAGCACGGAAGTTGTGCCCATTCTTGCTCTTTCCCCCAAACCCTTCAGATCATACAGATCAAGGAGATTATGCATATTACGAGGACCCAGAAGCTGATGGACAAGGAAACGATGAAGAGTAGTCTAGTTCTGTTAGTCTAGGTCTCGCCTTAGTCTAGCTGGCCCGTTCCGTACTTGCGTACGACCGATATTATCCAAACCCTTAATTAATATCAGTCGTACATAGGTTACCCCAGTCGCTTGCCTGTAGAGAGATGTGCTCTACCCTTTTGCTTGTACTACCGCTTCTGCTACTTTTGTAATGTAATCAGTTTGGCATGTTCGGCCCTTATTGTAAAACTCGACCCGACGTGGTCTATGTCACTCTGATGTTTATAATATATTGAATGTCTTAGTTCGCGCCATGTATGGAATGATTCAGCAATGTGCCGGTGAGTGCTATCTACTGATCCAGGGAATAGCACAGAGTTTTTATAGAGGATTTGGATTTGTGAAATCCGGGTCCGACACCGTCCTCACGTATTCGTCATACATGACCGGCGTGCTAGCCTTTGAGTGCAATAACTCAGCTATAACAAGGGGAACACGAGCCACTTCCATAGGTGGGTCTGTAGAGTAGGTGGTGCATGAGACACATGGCTGCAAACTTCTACAAGCAGTTTCACAACAAGGACTTGATAAACCTTTTCAAGCGCCTGTGCAATCAGAACCAGTAGAGGAAGTTCGAAGCACTCTGAAAAGCTCTGGATGAGTGGACGAGGACGCACAAAAGGGAGGCAGTGAAGAAGCCCACCACAAGCGTTGAAAATCTCCCCGAGTCATTGCCTCAGTTATCGACAGATGGTCCCAATTTGACGAGAAAGACTGACAGATAGGTGAAATGCTTCTCGGACTAGATTGAGCACGAGCCTAAGGTGAAGTAGTCATTGCTACATGACAAGGATGGTGCTGAGTTGTACAATTAGGTCATATGTGGCGCGATGTGCCTCCCTTTGGTTGGTATTGTGGAGGCAATTCCGCATGGTACCACAAAATACTTTGCTGACCAAAGCAACATCGTGACGCTCTCCATGGAAAATGATAGAGTATTGTACTCCGTCATGATCACCAATTTCATGGAGGAGAAGAGCAAAAAAGGTGAGATACACAGGGCATTCAAGATGGATACAAGGGAGCTTCGCTTCGAGGTACTTTGCAGGGAGAAAGGACGCCGCGGGGACAAATCGTGGGAGGATCATCCATGAGTACACATTTGACCGCGCTCGTTGCGTATGCACTTGCAACAAGCCACTTCTTCTGCATAAGTCATGCTCACATGTGATGACCGTATGTTCGACGTTGGCGCAACATCCTGGCCAATACTTTTATGAATATTTCACCAAGGAAGTGGTGATGCTAATATGGAGTGCAGAGTTGTATGGTTATAATGTGGTTGGCCATTTCACCTGCTATCCTACCTAGGAGGAGCAGGTATTGACCGCTGACATTGATAGGCTGGAGGGAACGGTTGGTGGCAGAGACGGCGTATCAGGAACGACATGGACAAATCGAAAGCCGAACGTTGTACGAAGAAGTGCTCTATTTGTAGGGAGTCTGAGCATACCTTCAAGTATTACCATGCGAAAAATGAACAATATGACAGAGTTGTCGGCAGTCCGGACGATGCCGCGGGGACCTCATCCGACCGCCCCACTCGAGGCGGGCATCGTGGAGGTCAACATGGCGGAAGTGGAGGTGGCAGCCACGGGGATGGTTTATCTTATTGAAATACGTTGTGATGAATGTTTTTCTTACTATCATTGTGATTTGTCGAACAACTATGTGATGATGTATGTTCTATTTAGTTGTGTTATCCGATGTACTGATGTTATGTCGTGCTTCGAATAATTATGTGCAACCTATGTACTACCGCTAATATTGTTTATGTTTACCACTAATATCAATTTTTTTGTGAAAAAAATACATATCCCTGCCGCCAATTCAAATAGCGACCTATGTCTTTGCCGTCATTCCAAATGGCTACAAAGATATTTCATATTGTGTGGATGTCGAGAGGGCTCCTGTCGCCAATCCAAATGGCCATTTCACCATTTGAAACGGGTGACAAAAGAAATTTTGTTTTATTAAATGGGTATTTATTTCTGTAATTCTACGGGAAAAATGTATTATTAAAAAAATCATTCTATGTATGTATCATTGTATCTGCACTGCAGCGCACAGTACTTCTTGGACACATGTACTGATGTATAGCATGGCAGCTTCTCTCTATAGCCCATGATCAGCGCACCAAGGATCAAAGAACCGTTACTAGGCAAAATCCCGCTCGGGGCTCGGTAACCGGAAAAACCGGCTAAAAACCGGCCAAAATTCGAAAGGCAAAATTTGAATTCAAAATTTTACCGGGCGGTAACTGGAAAAACCGGCTGGAAAACCGGTAAAACTAGAAATGAAAGGGAATTTGGTAATTAGTAAATAACAATGCTAACTTACTAGATAATGTTTTGTAACAATGACTATAGCTTGTATGAGTTAAGCCTGATTCAAGAAGGTATATACTATATAGTATGCCTATACTCTAATCAAGAAGCTTTAGAATACAACTTCAAGCTTTAATTGAGTAAATCCAAGTTAAATTCCTTTCAACCAAGCAACAGGGCTCAATTCTTGGTTTGGTTGTGAAGTAACATATGAGGTCAATGAACATAATAAATCACCTATAATCTGTTAAGACAGCTTACAATGTTTAAATCACCTCCGCAATTGTAGAGCGTTTAATGAAGTAGCAATCATCCAAGATTTTAATGAGCAATTGCAAAAAATAGAGAAAACCTTGCTAACTTCACTCTCTGGCGCAACCCTCTCCCCCCAAGTACTCAGCAGCATCTAAAATAATAAAAACATGAGTTAATGATAATGAATAATAACTTGACTAGCATACTAAAAACAATAATGATGACAATTCATACTAATACATTGTTAAGAAACACGAAGGTTGTGCAATATACTCATTGTTATCAAAGAGTACTAGTCCTTCATATTGAGCAAGGTAGGCTTTGTATTGATCCCAAGTGTATGTTTCATGGATATGTTGTAGCCAATGATTATAAATTTGTTGGTAATATTCGGGTTCCACCCACTCACAAACCATTCTTGAATTGTCGTTGAAGGGTACAAGACCATAATGGTGAGTTGGATAAGAAATGTCTGACGAATGAGAATCATCACCAGAAGGTAATAGGTTGGCATCTCGACGTCCATAAGTCCTTGAGCTAACATGGGATTCATAGGAAGAAGAGTCATGTGGCCGAGATTGATCTTTTTTGCGACTCTTACCCCCTCTCGTAGATCTTACGAATTGGTCTTGAAGCATAACAACCATGGTCTTCATCTTGGGTAGCATGCGTGAAATTTTTCTCGCATGTGAATTCCAATAGTTGGTCTTGTGCTGCATCTTGAGTTGTCCCACCATCAGCACCATCATCGGATGACAGAGAGCTACTGTCAGCGGACTCTTGGTAGTGCACTTCATCAGATGGCGGACTTTCTGTTTCTTCATCGCTTTCCACAATGTACTCCTTAATGTTCTTTTTCTTCTTCTTATCAGCCTCTCGTTTCCTTGTTTGTGTAGGAGAGGCAAAGTCTGCAGCCAATTTTGCAATCAGTTGGCTACAATATTTTCTTTTCCCAAGATGACTCTTGCCAATAGTTGTCTTCGTCCATTGCTTCAACGGTTGATCATCTAGTGCTTTTTCCAATTCCTCCTCAGGAATGGCATCAACTACAACCTTGGATGGAATGGGGGGCTCACCTTCCTCGTCTAGTACGGGCTCCGATTATATCATGGAGCTATCAAACCACTCATGGATTGGGTTATTCCTGTCGTACATAGTGGCATTAATTATACCGCCAAAAGGATCTACATCTCTATCCTTATTTCTAGTCTCATGCTCTTGCGATCGCAGCCTTAAATTGTAGTGGACATATACGAGCTTATGCAGTTTCCTATACCCAAGACGGTTCCTCAATTGTGTATACACCAAAGCAAATGTGCTCCAATTACGTTCACATCCACTGGAGGAAACACATTGTGAGACAATCCGCAAGGCATATTTTTGTAGTGTTGGTGTCTCCGTTCCAAAAGTCATCCACCATGTAGCTACAAGTAACATGAAAATTATATTAAACTCGTAGTGACGGTTGATTTTGTATGTATATATAAGTTGATAACAACATACCTACAACATGACGAGATGCACTAATGTAAGCCTTATTTGAAGCAAATAGGCCTCGTCGATTACAATAGTATTCTAGCCCGCCTAGAGCCTGCACTGCCTCCTCGGGTGTATCAGCTATTCTTTGAATTGCCATTGTCACTTGAACGACGAGGGCTGGATTCTTCCCCAAACCATATAGGTTGTGGCTCTGTGGGTTTAGCACCCCCGCTGTCCAAACACACTTACAATGTTAGAAAAAATACAAGAAATATTATTTATATGTTAGGATTTAGAAAACTATCTACTTGCCTGCAACCACATAGGTGCGGTTCTTAAGCGGTATAATTCTTTTATTAACTACCTCCATAACATGATCACAGGTAGCCTCATTTATTCCCAATGCCTCTTCAAGTTCTTGCTTGAGTTCATGTGTTCTTCCAACCAGTCCTGCCATAGTTGCGGGTCTCTGTTGGTCTACAAATCGTAGTAGTCAATAAATCGGTTCTACCACTTTGATGACCCAATGCATAGAGGTCCACCATTGTCTACATGTGAGACAGGAATACATGTATTCTCCTTCTTCGATCGTGCACAAATGGTTGGAGCTCCACACATCTGACACCATCCACTTCATGAACTTGTCTTTTCTATCCCAAAAACTTTTCAAAAAAAAACAAATGGCGTTCCAAACCTTGTAGCGTTTGGACGAACTACATCTCCTCCAATATGTTCTCGCATTTCATTATGGAGGTGACTGTGGCTGTATAGGAACCGACAAATCCTCTTGGCCGCCTTGACAACTCTAGCAACCTCCTTGAACTGGCTAATATCCTTCAACATGAGGTTGATAAAGATGCCTTACACTACCGCAGACTAAAGTTGGATACTCTTCAATTACCAGTTGACATGCTTTATTGTAGTTTGCACCATTGTCAGTCACAATTTGCATAACATGTCGAACTCCAACTTCTTCCACAACTTTACGTATCTCACGATACAAAAAATCAGTATTTTGCATCTCACCAGTTGCATTCACTGACTTATAGAAAAACATTCATCCATTGCAGTACAACATGAAGTTAATAATACTCAGCTGTGTAGGTCTTGACCATGAATCACACATGATAGAGACTTCACCAAGTTTTTGTGTCTTTTTTATGGCAGCACGAAAATAAGGACACTCTGCCTTTATTCCAGGAATGTCATTACTATAGAACCACTTAGACCAAATTTTTCCAAGTTTTGACCTTAAGCCTCCACATAGTGTTGTATCAATGAGGGTTTGGCGAGGTGCCTGACCTGCCAAAATATCTGAATCAACTCTCATGGACTGTGACCTGCCAAACATCCTAGAAATGGCACCACTTTCCCTACCACTTCCACCACCACCATGTTCAAACGTTCCACCCCTAGCAGTTGCCCTTTGTTGGAGTCGTTGTACCTCCAACAACTCTCGGCGAGCCCATTCCATCTGCATTTCCTCGTCACCATCGAAGACATCTTGAGATGATGGCCCACGAGCTATAGGCCCTCCTGCAACTTGCTCCATTCGCAGTCATTCATCTTTAATAGATTTCTTTCTTACCTTTGCTTCTTCAAGACTTGCCAGCATAAACCTTCGGACTTCTGCCGGAACCCCACTGCAAGCAACAACAACTCCGTGTCTCCCAGCAAGATGTTCTTTTAGGCGGGTGACCCCTTCGCCTGATTTCGTTACATTACAATATCTACACTTCTAACCAGCACCTCCTAGTCTCTCTCCATGGTCTCAAACATTGATAGATTTTGGAGCCATCACCTGCAATAATCCATACAGGATGAAAAATAGGTCAATTCAAAAGCAATATGGGAGTACAAGGCATTGTTTGTTAACAACGGCTTCAAAAACTCAGTGAGTTCATTTTAGTTTCTTAATTATTATTTTTGTTACGTGTCCTATCTAGGAATTGCTAGCTGGTATTGCTAATATCATATACACACACAATGATAGCTAATAGATGGCAGAAGCATACCTTTCTAGTTTCTACTCCCTCCATTTCATAATACTCTTACTGTCTTATATAACCTCCAATAGTTGAATAACTAAATATGACATATAAAGATCGTTCAACATTTTTGTTACAATAACATAATCAGCAAACGACTCAAAATTATTTTGGTATTAATTATGGTAACACCACTATTGCTTATGTAACGTGTTTGACAAAAATCATTGTTGTGAACTAAGCAAATACCTGTAATGCTTTGATGAAATAACTGTTTTGCTAAGCAAGTGTTTGCACAAATTTCTAAGATGCTAAGTAACACATTTACAATGCAAGCCTTTATGCATGTATTTGGTGTAGCAGCCAGCAGGCTTGAGTTTTAGAGTTTCAAGCTAGAAATCTGAAAGGGAGATACCTATGCTATGCAACAACTCATACTTACACTACACCAATGCTAAGGAATTGGTAGACTCAAGAGAGTGATGCTCTTCATAAATATAAGAATGTAAAAGTTCAAGAAAGAATACTTATCGGCGTCTACCGCTACTGCTGCCGCTGCTGCTCCTACTGCCGCCGCCGCCGCTACTTCTCCCCCGGATGCTCTACTACCTCCTACTGTTGGTTGCGGCTGCTGGCCTGCTTTGCGGCGGAGGGAGGGAGGGAGGGAGGCAAGAGGGAGGAAGACAAGAGGGGGACAAGAGCTGTACCGGACAAGCTGGGCTGCTAGAGGCACATGTTAGCACATGGGACAAGCCAGGGGAGGTCATTCAAAAGCCAACATCAACAGGAAGCATCCAATGCCACTGGAGTGACTGGACAAGGCAAAAAAAAATTCGGTCAGAATTTTTTTACTACACCCCGATCGATAACCGGCCGTACTGCACCCCGGCCGGTAACCGGCGGTTACTGACCGAAATTTTAATCCCTGCGCCGCACCATGCACGTAGGGGTTGTACCCTCCCGCCGGCCTGTCGTCACCCGCATCGTGACCCTCCATTCTCCCGCCCTCAAAGCTGGGCGCGCGGGCCGCGGCACGCGGTCTGTCGACTCTCCAGTCACGAATCGCCTGACCTGGCGCGCGGTCGTGTGGCGGCCCGCGGCCAGCGCCGGCCGAGAGCATGGCGCCAACGTACGCCCTTATTTTTTGGCTATTCCCTTGCGGCAGACGTCGATCGAACCAGGGCGATGGGGCTGAGCTGTGCATATCATGCGGCATCGTAGCCGGCCGGTAGCTAGCTAGGATTCTAGGAAGCTTTCTGAGGACGAGGCTAGACTCCGGAGAGGTTGGTTCTGCGAGTCAAGCAACTTCTTGCGCTTCGTCGCGTGCGATTCGCAAAGACCTCATACGCGACGCGCCAAGCCGCCGGCACACTCGTAGCGCGACTTACGTAGCGCGCGGCGTGTAGGAATTGCATAGGATATCTCAAGCAACTGGAATGATTGGATCGAGGGTCGATCTCATGTTCAAATCTCAGAAGATATCGCGGGTTCAGAGTTCACTTTCACGGACTACCTGCCGCTTTGAATCCAGCCTCATTCTGGATTGCTAGCTTCTCGATCGAACAGCATGCAAATTCCTCAAGTTCATAGGACATGTCACACAAAAAATTGCTTATGCAGTATTAACATATTCTGCATTGTCCTCATCTCAACCGCATATGTTATAAATGAATAGATATGAAATAAAATAAATAAATAAATTGTTTCTATAGTATATCAACATATTGTGTATTCTACTCAGCCCAATCGCGTATGTTTTAAAAGAATAGATATGAAGGGGGGGAAAAAAGAAAAGAATCGCCCGTTGGTGATCAGATAAAAATCAGGTTAGTAAAAAAACTAGATTACCTTCCCTATGCTTCAAGCAAGGCATCAGGCAGTTCAAGATACCAGCTGGAATTCAGCACCAAGGCAGCATATGCTTCCCACGTTGAAGGTCTCATCCACTGTATCATACATTAATATGTTCTCGACTTGTTCTATTGCTGCTTATGTCAATAAGCGATGGGGAGGAGAATCTGTGATATTTGTAGTTATCTGAAGAAGACACCGGCTGCTGCGGATTGATAGTTGGTGGCGGTGTGAGGTTCCTCTGTGCTGGCAGTGGGGCTACTCCATTTTGCATAAAGTCCTCACCACTATAGCTGCAAAATTTTGTACAACATGAGTGCAACTATGCAACATGTTTGCAATTGATGCCTCAATTATGCCTCAGATGAACAAATTACCATCCTTTGTTCTTCCCTTTTCATTTCCCTTTTCATTTGTTCGTATGTTTTTGTGGTTTTCTTAGGGGGGTTAATTTGTTTCATGTTAGGCACGCTCACCTTTTCCTTTGGAAGCTATCAACGTCATCTTTGAGAGTCTCTACAGGAAGGATGGAATCTTCTCTCGGGGTAAGAGACCAGGGACTTGGGGCAGCAGGCTCATTCGAAAAATATCTTCTCCTGATCAACTGAAAGATGCATTGCAACAGCATTAGCATATGAAAATAGATAGTACAAGGAAAACGAATCAATGAAATAGTTCCATACAAACCATGCGGAAAAACTTGATAACGGCTTCTTTGTCATATCTTGCTTCTTTGGTAGCCTGCAATCAAAGGTCAACTTATTATGCAAGAAATAGCTGAAAGCCTGAAAGTAACAGCGCGCAGACACAGAACAAAAAAAAAGGATCATTAACTTTCTGCTACCCAGACAATAAATACAAGCTACAAAGTAATGGATCATAATTGTTCCAAAAGAGAAAATGGATTACAAGTTGTGCAAGATGTGAACAGGAGGATTTTAACAAGAAATCTAACCGAGACGAGACTAGAGTTCCCAGGAAAGCTCTCTGTGAGTGGAAGTTCTTCATTACATGGAAGAAAGCCCCGCTTTTCAACCCACTGACGAGCAACATCAACAAGACTTCCGCTGCTAACTCTAGTGCCATCTCTTGGAACAAGATCCACTTTATTAGCAATTACAAGGTAAGGCACTGGAAGTCCTCCTGGTCCACCAGATCCGAGTGGAGCTGAAAAGGTGCCCGTTTCAGCAACTTCAACTGCCCATTTATTCAAATTTGTCTTTGTCTTCCTCTGAGAGAGGTCATAAACAAATATGACACCTGATGGATAATTTTGGAAACGGTGAATGCAGTATTTGTAATATGGTTTGATAAGAAACACAAAGTATTTGATTTAAGGATCTGAAAAAGGACAAAAGTTTCTCTAAGAGGTTTCGCCAGCTGACATGACTAAAGTGGAAAACAAACTGAAGCACTAAGTACAAATAAAATAGAGCTGCCATTGGATGAAGATCACAGAATTGCTACATGTAGCCCAAGCTGTGGGTTTCAGCATTAGCAGTAGAAATATAATAAGAAAGGCCTCATGTGAACAGTTTATTAGAGTCGAATAACAATTAAGGTGGACCAGCTTGTTCATATAGAAAGTAACTGCCAAAAGACAAACTGTGATGGGTACAAAGGTGCAGGACAGTAAAACGTTGGTAATTAAGAGGGACACAGCATTTACCATTAATTTGCGTGTAGAAAATCGAACGACAAGCTTTGTAGCGAACATGTCCTGAGACATCCCAAAGCTCAACAAAGAAGTTCCTTTCAGCATCGTTACTAGTGTTATTAGACGACCCCCCGGCACTTCCAGAAGTAACATGCTGAAATGGTAACAACAAAAATGTAAGTGGATACAAATTGCAAATGGTACAAATGAGGAAAGCGCATAACGAGAGTACCTACTTTAATGCCCACCGCACATCCTACTGTTTGGGCTGGTCGAGCAATAGCAGAACCCTTCAAAATGAGATGCACCAATGAAGATTTCCCGACACCTGAGAAGAAAAAAAGATAATGACAATGTAGAGAACTGAAGAACTATAGTCAGCACTCAGCAGTGTACAAACAACATGCAGATATGGTGTGGTCGTTTTAATTACCGATTCTCAAGGAGCAGACTACATCTTGTAGCCCATATCATACTAACATTGTAACTTGTATGATGATGTCACGGACAGGGTTTGATCGGATGGGATAATCGTGATAAGTCGCTGGGCGCGGACCTGGACCCCGGCGGCGCGGAGGAGGAGCCGTGACGACGGCGTCCGCACGGCAAGGGCAGGCTCGTGAACAGTAACGAGAAATAGAGGGAGTTTGGGTTTTCTGATATTTCTTGATGCTGTAAACGAAAGATACAAGTCCCTTTTTATAAAGACGTAAGCCGAACAGTAAGAAATCTAAACTGTCTCTTAAGGAGACCAAACCGGACATGGACTCTATCCTGATGGAAAGCTAATCAAACAATACTATCCTAATACATAAACCTTGCCGTAAATAGCTTGAAGTCCTATAGCATCACGTCTTCTTTGCATCTTTGTCTTGCGCCGACTCGATTTGCCGACGTTCTTCCGCCGTCGCCTAGAAGTATCTTCTTGCGACGAGAATACGTTAAGCCCCACATGACATCTCTCCCCTTCTCGAGCAGCAGCTCGTCCTCGAGCTGGAAAAGAGGATAAAGTTTCCGAAATTGCGCCAGATCTTCCCAAGAAGCATTTGCGGCTGGAGCACCTTCCCATTGAACCAGAAGCTGGAGTTGACCACGAGCTACGAGATTTAAGAACTTTTGCTGGCACGGGACACACTCGCCCATGCAACAAGACTGGCAATGCTTTGGAGGGTATGGTGGAGTACCCACAAACGGTTTCAATAGACTAATGTGGAAAACGTCATGAATTTTGGCGCAGGGTGGCAATGCAAGGCGATAAGCGACCAACCCAATGCGTTGAAGCACTTTGTATGGTCCAAAATAACGCGGTCCTAACTTTCCGCGATTGGGGAGAGACAATGATGCCGCCGACGCCGATGAAGACGGCCATACCCATTGTCCTCACCAACTCCAATGCACGATGTCCCTTGTCATATTGTTTCTTGTAAAGTTGTTGTGCTTGGAGTAAGCGGTTACGGATCTCGAGCAAAAATTCATCACGATCGCGTACTAACTGCTCCACAGCAGGAAGACGTGTGCTACCTGGCTCATATGCACGCAAAGACGGTGGCTCCCGGCCATACACCACTTTGAACGGAGAAGTATGAAGTGACGTCTGGAAGGAGGTGTTGTAGCAGTACTCAGCTCAAGGTAACCACCGAAGCCACTGTTTGGGGTGATCGCCAGTGATGCAACGAAGGTACATGACAATAACCTTGTTGACGACTTCGGATTGACCATCTGATTGAGGATGAAAAGCGGTAATGAGACAAAGTTGAACCCTGGTCAAACGAAACAGTTCAGTCCAAAAAGTACTAGTGAAGACCGGGTCCCGATCACTGACAATTGACGTTGGCACCCCATGGAGCCGAACAATTTCAACAAAAAACACTTGGGCCACTGAATGAGCTGTGTACGGATGAGCCAATGGAATAAAGTGTGCATACTTCGAGAAACGGTCCACCACTGTGAGAATAACTGTTTTGCCATGGACACGCGGTAGCCCTTCAATGAAATCCATAGCAATGTCTGCCCATACCGTGGATGGCACGTCCAAGGGTTGAAGAAGACCAGCGGGGTGTAACTGCTTACCCTTATTACGTTGACACGTATCACACGCGCGAACGAACTCCTGCACCACCGAGCGTGCATTATAACGAGGATAATACGAATGGTGTCGGAGGAGACCACGAAAGAGTGCAATGGCATCGATCTGTCTTGCAAGAAGACATTGACCCATGGGAAAGCGAAGAGCCAAGGTGGCGATGACGGAGATGAGGACAATGTTGTCCTGCTTGCAGGAGCCATTGAAGAGAAAGTCCAATATTAAAGGAGCCAAGGGTCGTGATGATAAGTGGTGAGTGTCGGCGTTGTTAAAAAACTTAGTGGCAAATGAAGCTTGATGATGGGGAAGCCCTGGCAGAAAGGAGACAAAGCTTTGTATTGAAGACGAGCTACCAAGTTCACTCTCAAGGGCTAGAAATTACCACGTTAATCGGTGGAAAAAGAGAAAGATCTACACCGTTGATCGTGGTGGATCCAGATTATAACAGTATAGATTAAAAGAAAGAGTCCATGTCTAATACAATAAAACTAAAATTTGGAATAAAAAATTAAATAAAATCAACAATTGGATTTCCACACGAGTTCCTAAGTAAAAGAGTCCAAGTCAAGTACAATAAAACTAAAATTCAGAGTAAAAAATAAAATTAACAATTTGATTTCCATACAGATTCCAAAGAAAAATCCTAAATAATTATAATTCGAATAAAAACAAACAAAATTTGGCAATTAGATTTGTATACAAAATCCAACAAAAAAAAAGCTGAATCCTAATAAAAATAAAATAAAATTGGCAATTTGATTTCAATATAAATTCCAAAAATTATAATTCGAATAAAACATAAACAATAATTGGCAATTAGATTTGTATATGAAATCCAACCAAAACATAATCGAAATTAGGAATGAAAATAAAATAAAATAAGCAATTTGATTTTAATACTAATTCCAAAGTAAAATCCCTAAATAAGCGTAATTCATAATATAAATTAAATAAAAAATATCAATTGCATTAGAATATGAATTCCAAGGAAAAAATGAAATTAAATAAAAAATAAAAGAAAATTTACAATTAGATTTTCATACTAATTCAAAGTAAAAACCCTAAATAACTAACATTTAGAATAAATTAAATAAATTTAGACATTTGATTTGTATATAAATTCGATAAAAATAACATAAATGTTGAATAAAAATAAATATTATAACGAGGATGACACAAATGGTGTAGGTGGAGACACAAAAGAAGCCACCAGGTTCACTCTCAAGGCCACGTGTTTCTATTGTTGCTTCCTATGGAATAAAAATAAAAAATAACTGAAATTTTGGATAAAAATAAAAGTTATAACGAGGATGACATGAATGGTATCAGAGAAGAGCACAAAAAAGTGTAATGACATCGATCTGCCCTGCAAGAAAACATTGACCCGCAAGGAAGTGAAGAGTCGAGGCGGCGGCGACGGAGATGAGGACAGTATCGTGCTGCTCACCTTAGCCGTTCAACGAGGACAATGTCGTGCTGCTCGTCGGAGTCATTGAAGAGAAAGTCCAGTTTCGAAGGAGCCAAGGGCCACGATGAAAAGTGGTGAGCATCGACGTTGTTGAAGTTAGAGGCCAAAGAAGCTCGAGGGAAGCCCTGTCAGAGAAGAGATGAAGCTTTGCATTGAAGACAAGCTATGGACGATATGAGGCCATCGGGTAGCTACGAGCGTGTCATCACTGGTGAGGGGCACTTCGTCGCTGGCGATAGCGAAAAGATTCTCCATATCGTTAGACAACGACTAAAACAGACATGTTGATATTAGTGAAGATTGGAGGTCGCCGTGGTTAGTGGGAAAGCCACAATGTTGAGTTGGCCAACGTCGAAGAAGAGGAGCGACCAACACGAGAGAAGAAGACGTCGAGCATATATAACCATACTTATCAATTCCATTCCAGTACCGGCCGAAATGGCTGGAGCATGTCATACCGGCACCCAAAGCGGCACACAGTAGCCTCAATCCCGTACCGGTCATTTCGGCCCATTCCGGTCATTCTGGTACCGAGCATAATTGAAGTTACCACTCCTTTAAATTAGCTCGGAAGGCCTAGTCCAATACTACTTCTTCGGTGAGTGAAATTATGCTAGATCAGTATGCTAGACTATGGTAAAATGTATGAAGTTATGAACCCATGTTGTATTATTTAACTACGTACGACCTTTGTATTTATGAAGTCATTGAGCTATGTGTCATTTTGTTATGTATTTGAAGAGAGATTCCAAGTGAAATTATGTGTGCATATAATTACATATATATTTATAAATAAATATATATATATATATTATTATATTAAAATTCGGAACTGTACACCGGAATGGACCAGTACCGGTGTATTCTATACTAAGAGGTAAACCGGAATGGCCTCTGGAATGGAATTGACAACTTTGTGCATAACATCATGCATGCGTACAAATAGAAGCGTGGGCATACAAAGGCAAATGAGCAACAAGCTTAGAGTAGAGATGGCATAGCTGTAGGGAATATGCTCAGGTCACCGGAGAGAGCGTGACTCGTGTCCCTAGCTGGGATCGGCGATGGTTGCATGTGTATGCATGTTGATGTCATAATAGTTAGCATTAAGCAATAATTGGGGAGAAGTAGAATATAACTATGTAGTGAAGTATTGCGTTGAAAGGGGTAGTAGCTGAGAGAGAGAGATCAAGATTTGGGCTTACTGTTGGAGGTTGAAACAAAAAAACTATGACGACGAGAAGAGATAGAAGCCACACGGTTTGGTGGAGCAGCCGGTGTGTGAGGAAAGATAAGTTCAAGGTAGGTCGCCCATAGTGCATCGATGTATGCTTGAGGAACGTACTTTAATACATTATACCATGTAAACTAATAAGATATTTTATCGTACACATAATCAATATTGCTTGAGATTAAATAGAAGTACGTGTGCATGCATACAATTTGGATTAGAAAAATAACTAATAGAGTACGAATAGGGGCACACAGCTACATGATCCATGCATGATGGAGAGTGGTTAGTTTCTAAGAACCTCAACAACTTATTATGCTCATTGATTTTCTTCCATCAAAGCACATACTTCAATTACATTTCTCAGGTTGTAATTCCCTTCAAGCTTCTATTGTCATTTCCAATGTTTAGAATATCTTAAAAGTCAAAATAACATATAAGATACGTAAATATATTCTCAAATATTTATACAAACTTCGAAACAAATCTAGTCGCGCAAATACGCGGACCACCCTGCTAGTTACAACTACTTAATAGCTGTTCCCTAAAAAAACTACGGCATACTTGCACAGATGGTCATGAAAAGATTCACATGAATGCGAGTGGATGTTTCGAGTAATCTTGTCAAAGATTCACATGGATCTAGCTTCGAGGCCAAAGGGAGGCAATACTCCATGAAGGCCTCACAATGCTTAAGACAATGCACGACCAGCCAAGGCGCTTTTATTTTCGTTAAGGCACCAAGGCAAGTTCCTGATCAATCATTGGAGCACTAAACAGCCAAAACAAAATTCCAACTCTGTGCGCGATTTCACTGGCTCTATATGATGATGTTTTTTTAGAAAAATCCCAATTCCCACAAGGCAAACAAATGTACCAGGCTACCGGTATGACTCCCATTCCATTAGTCTTATTCGTACTACTGACCTAAATCCTAGCCAAATCCCCCGCATTCAAACAGGCATGGCTAAACAGACGTTCCACGCCTACATGACTATCCCATCTCGAATTCACAACGATCCATTTCAGTTCACAATTGATCAAAATCACCACTAACACGAGCGTCTAATTTTGTGTCGCCAATTTCACATAGCATTCGCCAAGTATCAGGAGGTTCCACGAGTACTCGAATTACGAAGGGGAAGCACGGGGCAGACCTGAATCGCCAACGACGAGGACGCGCACCTGGCCGAAGGGGCCCACGCCGCTCTGCTCCCGGCCGCTACTGCTGCTGCTCCGGCCGCCGCTGTCCTTCCAAAACATCGTTCGCCTCCTCCGCCGCCCGAACCCGATTCGATCCACGCGGGAAGGGAAGGATCTCAGGCGAGGAGGGTTCGAGTACGAACCAAGGAGGCGCGACGCAGCAATCCGGGCGATCGTGGCGGGTGGGATGGGGTCATGGGGATGCCGCCATGCTGTTCCTTTTGTGCATTCCTATCGAGGGCTGATGGCCTCGAGATCGCGATGGAAATGTGAATTTCGTACTGTGTCGGTTTCGTTTTTATTTTCAGCCCTTCCTTTTGTTTGAAGGCGACTAAACTTTACGAGTAGGATTGACTAGCAATAAAATAATTTTTACGCGTACATCCTCGTGGTATCACCGTATCACGTGATACCCTAAAAGTAAGTCAGCGGCTGAGATTCGGTGTTCGTCAGATAGCTCGGCGAATTGCTACGCTGCCAAACGCGCACTGCGGTGCTCCGTGCATGCAGCACAACTGATTGTATGCAAGACATGAATGCGAGCACTACAGCACTGGATAGCTTTGCACAAAACTAACACATGCAAAGAAGGCCAAATACGCATGGCCCAGGTAGCTCTGATGCTTTACATGTTGGTTCACAATGTCTCTAAAGATTTTTGTAGAGTTAGATTAGACATGGTACGAACATGATGATGCAGCACGACCAAAGCCTGGCATTTGATAAGAACGATGCTATTGCAAATGGCCTGCTCGGCTGCTCCAGTCTCCAGCAGCTGCATTTGAATGATCCCCCCAAAAAAGCCTTCATCGGCTGAACCTGCTACTTGAAGATACTGCGACCATTGATATGATTTGAAGCTGCCTTTTCGACCTCACATTTGGTACGCAAAAAATGGCAGTCTTGCAAAAACATAGTACAGCTATGGTACATCGTAAACAACCAACTACTTCTTGAATGAGCTATTCAGGCAGATCGATGCGTGCAGCAATGCAGCATCCATGAACCATATGTTGGCATCTCATCCGTTAATGCCATCCAGGATCTGGTGTAAGGATGTATGAGTTTACCAGTCTTCTATCACATCTTCTTCTTCAGAGTTATTTCCTTCCGCATCAAGTCTATCAATCAAGTAAGAGCCACCTTCTACGTTGTAATGCAAGGAGTTGCTTCTGGGCATATCATTACGAGGACCAATCCATCTCTCGAATGGTCTCAATTCGGTGACTATGTCAGAGAAGTTGCGGGAACCAGACGTACTTGAACAATCAAATCTTTCTTTAAGAATCTGATCCTGTGTTTTCCCCAACAAAGCGAAAATGCAGATCAGATACCAGATGACAAAGATAAATAGAATGAAAAGGAAATATAATCACATCCACGCTGATCTAAAAAACGTTTAAGAGACTACAATGAATTTTCAACAACACGGTTTTACATTACAGTAAAATAGTATTTATATGCTGAAACGATGAGCATCTGAATGTCTCAAGAGACTCTTAAGAATTTCTATACGGATTGACTTCACAAGGGAGAAAAAAAATGATATAGTGATGTCTACAGTGTTTGCTAAAAAAGAATCATTGCTAAAAAAGGCTTTAGAACCATGAGAAAGTTGTGTCTGGCAGCAGAAAATGAATGAGAACACAGAATAACTGATTTTTCCAAATTATAATCTAGGTAGCTGCATGAAGATGGTATGGTGTCAAATTTACCTTTGTGGATCGAAATGACTGCTCAATTTGCCAAACCTTCGGGCTGCGGATTGTATGCCACCTGCTTAGGCCAAATCAGAGCAAAAATTATTAGCTCGAAACCTGTCAGATAAAATCATATTGATAAGCAAGATACCTTGAGGGTGAGGGATGTGCATTTCCAAAAAGAACTCCTCGCGCTGCAACAGATGCAGCAATAAGTTGTGACATGCTTTCCGACTCGTATGATTCATTTACCATCGAACGTGCTGATGTGAATGGACTACCAGCAAGAAGGCAATCTGCCTCACTCAAATATGACACCACAACCCATGCATCATCAACAGCATCATTGTCGATGAAATCAAGAACTGTAAAACACCAAACATCAGCACACTATTTTGTAGAGGGAACGCCAACTTCAATAAGCTAGAGCCAGGGTACAAAAAAAGCATTCATTTAATCCCTACCATCCTCGTTGCTGCACCACCAAACTAGCATTTGGGCTATTAGAATATACTAATCAAATGGCTCATGGATTACTGTTCATATGTGACAGTGGCAGTAATGCATGAAAGAAGCAAAAAAGAAATGCAGTATGCTTAGCTAAAGCAGCAAATGGTCCAGAGCCCCACTACATCTGCATGAGTATTTTTGGATGCTCATCATAGTTTCACCAATGAGCATGGGATCAACTGACAGCTGTGACAAGCATAACAGCATAATATTTAATGTTGTCCGCAATGTACAATCAAGTAAACTCAATAGTCAAGAACACGCATAAGATAACAGAGCATGCCAGGTAAACAGAGTGCATAGTATATGATACTCCTTATGATAATACAAAGTTTCTACTGTTTACCATTTTCACACAGAAAGTCAGCAACAGTCCGTACTTTTCCGTGTGCATAAGAAAGAATCTTTTCTGGAGCATCCATTTTGAGTGGATTTCTTCTTAGCTTTTCTTTAAGAGGAAATGACTCCAGATCTACAGCTGAAATATCACAAGTTTCAGAGACCAAAAGCTCAGTTATACATAAATGATGAACAACCACCCTCCAAGGATGCTTAGAAACACAACCTTGCATTCCATAATCCAATAATACATTAATAGTTAATCCATACAAAAGGTACAAAAAAAAGGATTGTACAGAAGATGAGATAATCATTACATACCGGTATCAACATCACCATATGTTTCCCTTTTATTGTGCAAAAACTTCCCCAATGCATGAAATAATGTAAGTGTCTCATCTCTTCCACATGGAGAAGGTATTGCAGAGCTGAGGCCGTAACTATCCTGCCCGGGAACTAGAGTGCTATGGCTCTTTAAACCAGGCAGAGTAGCACTTGTTGCCAATTGAGAATTTTGCCTTCTTGGATTAAAACAATAGTATTGAAGAGACATTATTGCATGTCT
The DNA here is from genome assembly GCA_036346405.1 of Phyllostachys edulis. Classification (NCBI taxonomy): domain Eukaryota; kingdom Viridiplantae; phylum Streptophyta; class Magnoliopsida; order Poales; family Poaceae; genus Phyllostachys; species Phyllostachys edulis. The sequence goes on along the minus strand of CM070549.1, from coordinate 46,403,165 downwards.
GATATCACCTCCGCTGGATGTAGCGATTTGATGCACTAATTCTTCAGTTGTGTCAGAGCTTTCTTCTTTGCATATTCCAACAAGAATTTTCTTGATAGAATTTGTGGTTAATGGATTGAAAGCAATCTGCAAGGACGTTGGTGGCTCATTATGAGAAACATGCACCAAAGTTTCAAAAACTTGTTTACTCCTTATGATGATCAAAGCTGCTGGGCAACATCTGCAGTTATACTAGGCAAGTGTACCTTATGAGCACCGGCACCTTGAAGTAAGGACTCAAGTTCCTCAGAGTTCCACATTGCAGTATCATTAGACTCACTTTTGTGATAGTGAGTAAGTGAAATGACAGTTGGTATTTGAGTACTTTGAATTAGACCTGTTAAACATTTTCCCAATCTTGCAAAAGAAGCATTTCCGCTTGTTACAGGGATGTCATCAATCAGAATGATTGTGAGCTTTCTTTGGGATCCAGTGCTGGTTGGAGAAAGCAATGAATATTTCCTTGTCTTCTCTACAAAGTTTTCAAACTCTTCCAACTTGGATATATAGCGAAGTCCTTCAAATAATCATTGAAGAAAAAGTATAAATTATTTAACTGAAAGGTGCTTGCAAGTTGCAAATGGAAAGGTGACTAGGTACTAAATCATGAATACCACAGAAGTGCATGGACTTCATCCACAAACATAGGTTACCTGAATTTGCATGAACATGCTCAGCCCATAGTGTTGGTACTGGGGTTGTCCACTCACATAAGTCGGCTCCAAGCTCTGCAGCAATCGCTTTGACAGTTGCCTGTAGTAAGCAACAATTACTAGCTAAATTACTTCAACAGACCAACATAACTGCTAACTCAGAATTATTTGTATTTATTCTATGGTTTAGCTTACACGTTAGGACGAATATTCCTCCTTTTTTTTTGTTTGGGGGGGGGGGGGGGGGTGAGTAATTGCAAAAGAATTACCGCATATAAGCCAAAAGAAAACAGTAGGGAGTAAAGATAGCTCAAGGAAGCATTTGAGTCAACTATCAGCTACTAGCAGCCACGATGTTATTTAAAGTTGGGGCAGTATTCTCAAATGTGTTTTCCTTTTAAAATTTCTTCTAGCCCTGCATTTAGTCCATTCTTATCCAAGATAATGTGGATTTTCAACAGGTCGTGTCGCACTGGGTTCGTGCTGTGTCATATCATGTCTAGCAGTCTAGGGATCAAACAGTATCTCAGATCCAACTGATTTGTTAAATTTTTTTAATTGTGTTAACTGTTTACGGTCCACCTCAAAATGAGTATAAAATATTTAGAGAATACTAGCATGAAGGACATACAGATTTTCCAACACCAGCTTGGCCAGTAAGGACAAGAGTCCATCCTCCAAATGTTCCCTGCAAAATTTGCATTTGAACTGTCAGTATTTCTCTATTCTGAAATAAGTATAAAAAAATAAGAAACGGTAACTAGTTTATGCCTAGAAGTTGATGATACAAGATATTTGGTAAAATTGAACTGCCTACTATTAATTAATTAGTCAATATTCATGTGACTCACAATTCACATTAGTTCTATTATATCCATTGCTTCATGCAGACCAAAAAATTTGCCAGCTGAGAAGCTCAAGATCTTCATTATAATTTTTGCAGTTCAAACATTCAAATATTGAGGAAAAGGTACCTTAATTTCTCCATCTTGGTAACAAGTCATATATTAATATAACATCATGTGTTCTATAATTAAGATTCATGAGATACTCTAGTATGAGGTGGTACAGGGCTGCAACATCATTACGATTCACATCGCAGGTGCAAACTTAATATCTTGTGTGCCATACACATTGGCATAACTTCCCTTCTATTCTAGTAGAAACTCTCTTGATAGAGGCCATGACCTGAAGTCAAATTCAGTAGTTTAAACTATCACAGACCTGAAAGTGAAGACAACAAAATAATCCCATCTGGTTTGCAATAGTGAATCTGCTGATTATCCTAACTCATTCCACCGGGTTAAAATTGTAATTTATCCACACGACCATTAGTGAATAATCTGCAGATTATCCAAACCTATTCCACTAAGCTGACAAATTTTAGTAATTCAATGGCATGCATTCAAAGAGCAATCACCTTTGGTGCCCTCAGCTTTTCTTCCAACCATTTCTTTACATCTTCAACCTACAAGACAGATGAATATTACATATAGAAGATTTTTGTTCATATGTTAGGCATGGTGAAAAGTTAAACTATGAAGAATTTCAAATAATACATGAACACCCTGATACAGTGGCAAGGTTTTGAAAGTCAAAACGGGAGGAAACAAAATTTCCGTATGTGCAGTACATTAGACTGAGCAGGCCCATCAAAAAATGAGTTAAAACCAAAGATACAAACAATATGCATAGCATAATATACATAATGACAAAAGAATCAACCTTCTTTTTGTGAACAACAAGCTCTGCCGATGAGTGTGGTTTGTACTTGTCAACCCAAAGCTCTTTTGTTTGACGTATACATCCTGCCTAGAAGTAGACTAATCAGCATATAGAAAACTTGCCACGGTCATCATACCAGACAAAGGCAGCTTACGGATGTTGTACTTTTGCTATAATTTTAGAATGGACAAAAAAGAAAGACATGAATATGTCAGAATTCCCAAGAAGAAGAATCTTGAGTAATTTAGGAATAGGAAAGAGTGGAAACTTCAATTTTACTTAAGGATAACACTTTTGCAGAGAAATGCCTAAAAACCTAAGAGAGCTATATGGTAAAAATATCCAGATGGTTAAGCTTTTGTTATATGGCTGATTCTTGTAAGTTATTGTTCTGCTTGTGCGTGCCACAATAAGTCAGGAAACATCAAGCAACCACAAAAAAAAAGGTAAAAAGAAAATGTTTTTTTTTTGTCCATGCCCAGTTGCCCATGGTTCACTACAAAAGATTCATCCCAAATCAACAAATACATTTCATTACTTCTATAATTATATTTCCTCACAAGAGGAAGATCCTGTGTGGCTTAATATACAGGGAATATGCTAGGCAGCAAACTTAATGTCAAGCATGAAAACTACTTACACACATGCTGATATGGATAGCTAGTTTCCTGTCAATGGAAAGCCCCTTGGACTGCCAGTTTCCACACTAATTAATGATAAACTAGTATATTCTTTCCTAGGTGTCTTTCTGTGTCTCCTTATCTGTATTCTATATTAATTAAACCAACAAAGTATTGATTTCATGTGAGATTAACTTGCCATCGATTAAAGGTTTAGTTAGAAAGCGGGCTGTTTAAGGCATTCTGCTGAGTGCTGAATGGCCAAAAGTGGTCACCATCTTGGTTCTAATTTGGATTACAAAGTTTAAATGCCATGGTTAAACTAATAAACTTTCACTCAATTGATGGAAAAGGCCAAACCGGAAAATAGAACAAACCTAGAGGTACAGGAAGTCAGGAACTTTTCATCTGCTGATTCAGCAAATAAATACCATGCTTATGCTATTTTTGCAGTTTACCTGCTGAATTATTCCCAAACTTCTGAGCCCTGTCAAACTATATATCGTTCTTCCATTCAAGAAGAACATTCATATTGACACTGTCAATGTCTGATACAAACATAGCAATAATACCAGACATCTAAATAAGTAACATAGCCTACTGGATGCTATCTCCTTTCCTAGATGTCCTCAATGAACTATTAGAACTGCAATAATCATGAACCATATTCATGCCCATTACTGACAAGCATGACAGCTCCAGTGCAAAGAAAAACTAACTGAGCATCTGTCCAGTGTTCCATAATCCATATATCATAGACTGCTACTTTGGTAAGCTTACAAAGTGCGAACAAGATCTAGGATTTGACTGAGGTACAGCGTACACAGCATAGTCAATGGAGTATCTTGAACATTATGCAGTGTAAACTTCCCAGCCAGGTAGTGATAAAAAAACAACTAAGTAATATGCTGAACAGCACCCCACTCAATTACTCAAATAGCAATACATTTCTTGCTTACTGCATGTTATTGTTACAGCTTACACTTTACACTAGTTGTGAAAATTTTCAAAAGAAAACTACATGCTCCTATCATATAAAAAATTTAAAACCCGGAAATCAGTTAAGTAAATGTACCTGACATGGTCAAGTCATTTAGACATTCAGAAAAATCTTCAGAGAGCATATCAAATTCAGCCTTTACAAGACAAGGAGAGAACACATCAGTAAGCACTGAGGTACTGACAGGAAATTAAATTGTAACAAGTCAGCAGTTTGTAGTTCCAGTTATAGCCAAGCTGGAATCATCTTGTGAGTTAAGATCACTAGTCATACAAGAGCCCACAAGTTCAATCCCAAGTAGTTGATACTTGCTAGTGTTAGGAAAAACTCTAGAATTCATGGTCTCTAGTTAAACCTTTCGCAGAAAAAAGGAACATTTCATCACTAAGCAGGTAAGAATACTCCTCGTCACAACACATAAAATTGAAACATCCTTTCATTGCGACTGAAATGGAAATAAAAATGAGAAAAGAGAGTTAAAGGGGAAAATGTATGTAAACAGAAATGATGCTTTAGTTCTTAAATTGATGTTGGCATCCCAGCTAAATGCCAACTAAATGCCGTACAAATTTCATATGTTATAGCATATTTGGTGACAGCCTAAGATGACCATATCAAGTATATACCATTCCGAGACTTAACTACGAACTATCGCATCCACTCGAATTTGAATTTAGAATCATACCACTAAGTAGCCGAAAAATCAGTGTTCGATATTCAATTCCCGCAGTCAAAATATATAGCAGCATTCCACTAACTAAGAGCAAGCGGGTCAAAGTACTAGCTACGAGCAATATGCAGCATTCGTAAGTCGTAACAGCAAACCGAACAACTTGAGTTTGGCACCTTTAGAGAGCCGGACGGCGCGGGGTCCGACGCACTACGGCGCCCCCTCCCCCTGCTGCTCCCGCGGCGCGGTTTCTTCCTAGAGCCGCTCGGTGCTTGCGCCTGCGCCGGAACCGTCGCGGGAGTCCGTGGCCTCCGCGCCGACGGGCCGCGGCTAGCCGGGCGGCGGCCCCCGCCGTCACCTTCGTCGGAGGAAGAGGAGAGGACGACGACCGAAGGCCGCTTCCCCATTGGACGGCGCGGCGGGCGGCCGTACCAATAGCTAGGGAGTCCACTCGGCCGGCGTGATGGTGGGGTTTGTTTTTGCTCCGCCGCAGGGGGTGGGGTTTGGGGTCTACCGGTCTAGGCGGGGAGAGGGAAACTGGCGAGGCGAGAGACGGCTCCAGGAGCGAGTTTTGGGCCAAAATGGCATCGCTGGTGAAAGTAGCTATCTTTTAGTGTCAAATATAAAGATAGTATATTGTTCGTGCCTAGAGGGGATTGAAGTGACACATCGATGAGTCTAGCCCACTAGGATATGAACAAAGCAGATCTAGCCCCAGAGACATGACACAGGGCAGATCTGACCCCTATGGGCACGGACAAGTCAAGTCCAGTTCTAACAGTATGGATTTGCTTCGGTCGGTTTTTCAATTTGGTCGAATATTATTTTTTTTAATACTATTTGAAACAATGAGGTGGCATTTAGGCGGTAGGAATGAGAAATATTGGGTGGAATGAGTTTTGTCCTGTGTTTGGTTCGCGGAATTGGGAAAAGAAAGGGTTTGGGAATAGGATATAGATGTATGTAACCCAACGAGTGAAACCCATCAAAGGGGCAGGGTTTGGGGTGGGATAAGAGAAAGAACGGAGAGTGGACAAAAGTACACATTCTTTACATGAATTTTTTTAAAATAAAATTACATAAATAAATGCTCGTTTAATAAAATTATAAAAATAGGCTTCTATCGTCATTCCAAATAGCGACACAACCACCCCTATAATAGGCCCACAAAATTCGGCTGAAATTCACTTTTATTCCAGGAAAAAAAAAAAGAAAGAGGGGAGGGGGCAGAGAGGAGCTAACGACGCGATGTCCGTCCGGTCGTACACCTTGCAAGTCATTTTTTTAACTAGATGGATTAGATAGTTTTAAATGTATGGGTACGTAGTGTAGTATGTTGTAGTACATCCTTTTAGATGTGTATATTTTTGTTTTATATATGTGGTCATTCGTATAAATCTTGTTTATTGTGCAGTACGTAGATATGTCGGACGCAGTCAATTTCAAAATTAACTACGATCAAGGGACTATTCTGCAGGGTCCCAAGGGGGTTCATTTGCGTTATTTTCAATCGGTGATTGTCAACCTAACAAGACCAGAGCAGTGTACATGGGGGCGCTGTGATACGGTGGTTGTATTACACCTTCGAGTTGGACCATACTCTACACGATCTGAAATCAAGTTGCCTTGTCACCCGGTCATCACAGTGCATACATTGAGAGTTATTGCAGCTGAAGGGAACGACGTCATGGCAGTTATACCTAAGCACGGCGAGGGATTGCGGGTGAGATTTGGTTCTTCTGGCCCAGGCATATGTCAAAGCTTTGCATGCATCTGCGGCTGAGCGGACAAGGACACACCTAAGAGAGGCAGCGAAAAAGCCCGCTACAAGCGCTGACAATCTCCCCAATGCTTTTCCCGAGTGAACCACAAATGGTGCTAGTGTGACGAGGAAGACCATGGGTAGGTGAAATAATTCTCGGACTGGATTGAGCACGAGCCTAAGGTGAAGTGATTGTTGCTACATGACAAGGATGGTGCTCAGTATCGTGTTATGACAACGAATCTAGTTAAGGTGTACAATTGGGTCATGCGCTGCGTAAGATGCCTTCTTTTGGTTGATATTGTGGAGGCAATTCTACACGGTACCACAAAGTAGTTTATTGACAGAAGTAATATTGCGTCGCTCTCCATGTCAAATGACAGAGTACTTACTCCGCTATGATCACCAAGTACATGGATAATAAGAGAAAGAAGGGTGAGATGCACAGGGCATGAATAGCACAAGGAAGTTTCGCTTCGAGGTACTTTGCAGGAAGAAAGGGCGTCGTGGGATGAACCATGAGAGCATTATCCACGAGTGCACGCTTGGTCGCACTCGTTTCATATGCACTTGCAACAAACCATATTTTTTTCATAGACCATGCTCACATGTTATGGTCACGTGTTCGACGTTGGCGCAGCATCCCAACCAATACCTTTCTGAATATTTCACTAAGGAAGAGGTGATACTAACCTAGAGTGTAGAGTTGTATGGTTACGGCATGGTTGGCCATTTAATTGGCCATCCTACCTGGGAGCAGCTGATCTGGGCCGCGGATATTGATAAGCTGAAGGGAACGGTTGACCGGAGGCAGAAACGACATATCAAGAACGACATGGGCAAAGCAGAAGCTGGACATCATATGAAGAAGTGATCTATTTGTAGGGAGTCCGGACATACCTTCAAGTATTATCATGCGATAAATGAACAACATAAAGGAGCGGTCGGCAGTCCGAACGGCGCCGCAGGGACCTCATCCGACCGCCCACTCGAGGCGGGCACCGTGGAGGTTGACATGGGTGGACGGTGAGGTGACGACCACGGGGATGATTTACCTTATTGAAATATGTTGTGATGAATGTTTTACTTACTATCATTGTGATTTGCCGAACACCTATGTGATGTACTGATGTTATGTTGTGCGTCAAATTATTGTGTCTAACCTATGTATTGCTGCTAATATTATTTCTTATTACTTTTTGTTTATGTTTCTTACTACAAACAATGTAACCACTTAATTTTATGTCTTCTGTTTGCCACTAATTTCATTTTTTTAAAGAAAAAATCAAGTTCTGTCGTCATTTGAATTGATGACAGGAGCTTGTCATCAATCCAAATGATGACTTAAGTCCTTGCCACCATTCAAAATGGCGGCAGAGACATTTTCACACTATTTGCATAGCGATAGGACCATTTTGCCATTTGAATAGCGGCAGAAGCCTATTTTTGTAATTTTATTAAACTGCTATTTATTTCTATAATTCTATTTAAAACTGTATTATCTAAAAAAATTGCACGCTGGAACCTGCCGTCTGCGCGTCGAGCCCCACCACATTCAGGTCGTCGTCAAGCATGGTGTTGCGCCTGAATTTTCTATCGAGGCTCACTTCGCTCCTTGACCCTTAAAAAGTTAATGCTCATTTAGAATGCAAGAAATTTATAGGATTTATGATATTTTTTTTGGAACACAAGAAATTCACATAAAACAATTCAATTCTCACAGGAACAAGAAAAATCTCCACGTTTCAAACGGGGCAATTCTGTTCCCTACGGAATTCCTATGAGATTCTTGTGTTTCAAATAAAACCTAATGGGTCCGTCAACCTTCAAAATTGATCAAATAAAGCCACAAGCTAACATCGATATGGCACATTAATTAAGTATATACACCATCCAGCTTACCCAAAATGGTATCCATTCCTATATTCAAAATGACTAATCAATAATAGATGCCAATAATTGTTAGCAAGGTGAGTAGAGATGGGTCAAGCAAGGGCAAGAGTATAAATGTCGGGTAAACTAGGTGGTGTATGAGGCGAGTGACAAAAAGTGGCGTGCTAAATCTACGTGTCCCATCAACTTCAGGCCCCATTTGGCACACATAACTTTCGTGCAAAGGGATTACTAGTATGGATTGCGCGCTACGCTGCGTCGGAAGAGCTAGCAAAGAATTTACGATTGATATGTTGTGACGTTTGCGGGAAATTAGCCAGTGTTTGCAAAGGAACGCAGTATCGTTTTAGGCACATTATTCAGGTCGTTGTTCCAGACAAAAATAAAATTATCATGTAGGAAATAACTTGGTTCTGGATACAATGTATACTTTGTACTTTTTATAGAAATAATTGTCCTGACAGACCGTGTGCATGCAAAGAATTTATAGTATTCATAGACAAGCAGTCGATCAACCGATTCTAAGTATTCTTTACACAGAGAAAGTTACATGAATATATTACTATTGCATAAAAGAGAAGCCTAATTATGCCCGGGCAATGAGCATCATAGGGACATCGCATAGTAAACCAGGTCGCATGTGGCATAGCAAAAGGGTGATGGTTCATGATGATTGATGGTTGAACAAAAGCAGTTGTATGTACATATCCATTCATGTCATAAACGATGCTTCGTGGGAGAAAAGGAGCGGCAACATTGCCTTGAGTATTATGTATGACCTACAAAAATTTATCAGAGAAAGTGTAAATATCGTATGGTAGTCAATAGCATGACCAAGATACATGTTATCTCCACAGTAGAAGTCACAATTGCATGTGATTAGTAGAACTAATGTTGAGTCATCGATGCAAGGGAGAAACAATAAGCAGTGCAGTAATGGAAAGGGAAACATGTTCAGAGGCTAATTTCTTGTGATGGAACAACAATTGACTATCTTTTTTAATCAACACTAAATGAGCAGGAGTAGGTAAAGGCAAAAACAAAACTTTAATTTGATCTATAGCCTAAAAACACTAAGTCTAATCAATCCATAATACATGAACATTTAGAACAAGTTAATGAGCAAAGTAACCAACTAAAGATGACACAATAAGCTTCCAGTTTGGTCCATACTCCCTTGCTCCTATCTCCACATATTTTCTTTGCATTTCTTCTAAGGTCGTGAATCCATCTCTAAGCCCTAACAAATAGGATATCTCACGGAAAGCGACGATGCCCCTATAACAACCGTCTATCATAGAATTTTCAATGAATAAAGATATTGCCGAAAAGGAGGGGGGTAAGATGAAAAGCTATTTGGCAATAAAGAATGGAAACATGTGATGTATGGCTCAAGAAAAAAAATTATAATAACTTTTTGCAAACCGATGGAATTCATTTCCTTTTTTTTCAAGAAGTGTGCCTAAGGAAACACACCACTAGAGCATATAGGCTCACAAGCTGGTAAAAAGAAGGTAAATTACCTTATTATATTGTTTTTTTCATTCTTCAATCATGCTTCCTCCTCTTGAAAGATAGCGTAGTTTAACCTCTTTGGGCTGACAAACATATGGTCCTTTGAGACATGTTTACCTACATGAAAAGCATATATATGTTAGTATTGAACACCAACACGTGTACGATAGACAACAACTAATTAACCACGCCAAGGCAGGTTTAAAAAATGGAAGTGTGAAAATAAACTGAGCGTCTTAAACTAATCTATTATGTCTCGCTATTAAAAGTTAAACACGAGCTATCAACCTGGTTTGAAAGGCCTATGACGTTGGAAGCATTGTGATATAAACCAAATAAAAAACAAAGAAATGGGATAAGATGCTTGCAAATAAAAACAACTATATAGTCTAACCATTTCAGTAAACCAAGCTTCATGTAGGATCCCAGCAGAAGCTGCTCTAAGAAAATATTACTATAGCTGACGAAGATTGTTGACTAGTCAATAATCCAGGTATACCCTTTATTCATAAATAACACAGATCATCTACTGGGCCCAGGTTAGTCCGCTGGGCCCAAGATCAATCAAGCAAGCAGAAAGTGGACCCAAGAGTCTTTTCTTAGACCACCCTCGTTTCTCTTCTGGATGTCCTATTAGATCTCCTCGAAGAGGTTTCTCCAGACCACTCCAGGACCTCTCCCCTGCAGAAGAGGTCCTCAAAAGTAGTTGCCCACGTGTGGTTAATGACAACCCACGTAGAGAGAATGTATTAGCCATTACATCCGGAGACATAACGATCGTCGTGAAGGGACACAATGATTGTCTTAAAGGGACACAACTATTGGCGTGAAGAGGCACCACTACAACCAACTTTCGACGCTTGTAGACTATAAAAACCTAACCTATGTGCCTTTGTAATCAATTCTCGTATCCTGAATCCTAATCCCAATTCATTTTTTGTTCACAACCTTTCTCCATGTAAACAGAGCATACACTTTGCACAATACACACACACACACATCACCATTTGAGTTCTTAGGCGGACAGACAACAATCTCCATTTTCTTTTTGTATACCTTTGTTTGTATGCTCTGTGACGAGAGTCCCAGACGTCGACAGCTGGCGCTGACCGTGGGGATCGCCATCATTATCTTCGCCAACTCAGTTCTAGTGATGCACCCAATGCCTTGCACATGAATCGAAGCTTACCAGCGTGGAGAGAAGAAAGCATCCTTGACGTCTCCGACTACGATGATCACATGGAGGAATGTTTCGTTCTCATCTCTGGCAATACCAATTGTTCCCTTGAGATTGTTACCGAAGAACTGTCGCCCACTGAGTCCGTACCCGTTGGCTCTACGCCGGCCATGCCTTCGTCCACAAGTGTTACCATGGATGAATACTATCCTAAGTCTGTCTCCCTTAGAGCAGGAGATTCAGAAAGTGCCTAGAGCCCAACGCGTTATGACGATCTCACTGGTAGCCTCCATGTTGAGGGCCTGGAGAGAACATCTGGAGAGAATCCTCTCTCCACCTTACAATACACCACATCCTTCTCTTCAGAGGTCAGTGGCATGTTCACCCCTTTTGCCCGTTCTGGAATCCGTCAAGTCGCCGCCCTTGGTGACAATCAATGTAATGCCGGTGACGAACCTAAGACATCAAGACATCGCCAGGAACGGGAAGAGCGGGCACGCCTACAACAAGAGGAGCAGGTCCGACAAGACGAGATATATGTTGCCACATAAGCGCACATCTCGTAGGTTCGCAGCCGCTACTACCGAGACGCCCTTGGTTCCTCAGCAAGGGATCTACAACAGGCGATGCATACGCTACCACCGCGGGCAATGATGGTAAGGGATCTAAATGCCTTGCCAACCCACATGCAGGAGGATTCCCCTGTAGAGTGCATTCGCTATCTAGCGAGTGCCATTACACGCCCTTTGGGAGGATTAACTCTGGAGCAGGAAGTGCAAGTAATGCGTGCTATAGCATAAGAGCTACAGGATGCCGTGGAGAATATCTTCACCCGATCACATACTGTGCTTTCCCAGACGGACTCTCATTTAGAATGGTCCTTAGTTGGACGACGAAGGCAAGGCCAAAGTGACGGTGTTCCTAGCTGTCACGTCCAAGGCCAAGGTGAGTACAAAACGCCCATTTTTCGGGATGTAATAGACGTCCTAGATCTCCTGCTGATCGTAACAATCATTGCAATATACGACAATGTATTGGTCCTTATGCAGGTTGCAAAGCCTTTTCTCCCAGACTAAGAGATATTACCTGGCTGGAGAAGTTCAAACCAGGAAGTATGAAAAAAATTGATGGGACACAGAACCCGTTAGAGTTTCTCTAAGTCTACACTACCGCCATTCAGGCTGTTGGAGGCAATGATAAGGTAATGGCTGATTATATACCCACAGTTCTAAAGGGTTCCGCCAGGACCTGGTTGTTCAACTAGCTTGAGGGATCTATATATAAGTAGGAGATGCTTTGCAATGCACTGCAAAATAACTTCAAAAGTTGTTATACAAAACCGGGGAAGGAGGATGATTTGCATCGGCTCCACCAAACTCCCAACGAAAATCTATGTCAGTTTATAAAGCGTTTCATAGAAGTCTATAATACTATACCAAATGTTTCAGATGACTCTGTGATTCGAGCTTTTAAACAGGCACTAAGGTATCAAAGGTTCACATAAGACCTCAACATCAACCCGCCTAGGATCGTGTCAGAACTCTTTGACATGGCAGACCGGTACTCCGGTGCCAACGAGGCGGTGGAGTGGAACCGTATGGTGGACAAGGGGACCACCCCTCCTCAGCCAGGCCTCGAGGACATCAAAGATAAGAAATCCAAGAAGTCCAAAAGCTCTGTGAGCAGTAAGGGAAAACCCAAGAAGAAGGAGAAGGGCAGGTCAAAACAATCTACCAGGGAGGTCGCTGCCATTGACCAGCGACCACCCTATGACAAAAGCAAAGGTCCTTAGAACAAAAGGAGGCAAGGAGATCGTTTGAACGACCGTACTACCTCACATGCTGCAAACGCGTCCAGGAGTAATGAGCATTGGTACCCACTGTACAAAGTTCCTAGCCATGACCTCCACAACTGCCATACTTGGCAGAAGCAGATGGAGGAGTATTACGATGGGAAAGGCCCAATGCCTGTCCTCCCGCCAGAAGACAGCGGACCACCAGTGGTCCAAATCAATGACAAAGACACAGAAATGCTATTTCAGAAGATGGATCACCACGTCAATTTCATGTATGGGGGCTCCGCTGCTTACACATCCAAGCGGCAGTACAAGGTGGCATGGAGAGACATCAATAATGCTGAGGTTCCACCAGGCCATCCAGAATACCCCAAGTGGTCAGAGGCCTCCCTGACCTTCACCAAGGAGGACGTCCATAAAGGTATGTCTACTTCTCGTAAGTTACCTTTAGTAGTTTCCCCTACAATAAGTAATTGCAGAGTAGGGAGAATATTTGTAGATAATGAAATTTCTTTAGATCTGTTATTTATTAATACTTTAGGTGAGTTGCAAATTCCTCGTTCTAAGATTAAACCAATGACAAGCCATTTCTATGGAATAGTGCCAGGTATGTCTGTTATACCTATAAGGCAAGTAGTATTATCAGTAACATTCGGTATTGCTACCAACTTTAGAACTGAATTAACCACTTTTTGAAGTTGTTAATTTCGAGTCTTCCTATAATGCAATTTTGGATAGACCATCTCTAACAAAATTCATGGCAGTTACACACCATGCCTACCAGAAGATCAAGATCCATAGGAAAAAAGGTGTAATTGTGGTGTAAGGTGACCAGACTGTCGCACTTTCATATGATTGTAAGTTACTAGAACATGTCGATCAATTACCTTTGAAAGATCTTACTTTAGAGGATAAAACAAGGAAGACCGTGAAAATCAAGTCTACTCCTCAGCCCAATGAGGAGGTAAAGATAGTACCACTTAGCCCCGATGACCAATCCAAGACAGTCCAGATTACCACAGGATTAAGTGAGAAATAGGAAGACGAGCTCCTCACCTTCCTCCGGACCAACTCAGATGTCTTTGCGTGGAAGCCGTCTAACATGCCCGGGGTCCTAATAGAGGTGATTGAGCACAGGCTAGCCATTCAGCCTGAGAAAAAACAAGTCAAGCAAAGACTGAGACGCTTCGCCCTGGATCGTCAAGAGGCCATCAGATCAGAGCTTGATAAGCTCCTTGAAGCAGACTTTATTCATGAGGTAGATCACCCCGAGTGGCTTGCGAATCCGGTCTTGGTCAAGAAATCCAACGGTAAGTGGCGCATGTGTGTCGATTTCACCAGTTTAAATATTGCTTGCCCAAAGCATGACTTCTCTTTGCCTCGCATTGATCAGTTAGTTGATTCTACTGCAGGTTGCGAACTGATGAGTTTTCTTGATGCTTATTCTAGAGACCATCAAATCAGTATGGCGAAAGAAGATGAAGAGAAGACTGTCTTCATCACACCCTTCGGTGACTACTGCTATGTTAAGATGCCATTCGAGTTAAAAAAACACTGGTGCCATGTACCAGCGTTTAATGCAGAAAACCTTCAGCAGTCAGCTGGGGTGTAATTTGGAAGCTTATGTAGATGACCTCATTGTAAAAAGTAGTAGTAGATATGACCATCTGAAGGATCTCCTAGAGACCTTCGAAAATGTAAATAAGCATGGAATAAAACTTAATCATGAAAAGTGTGCGTTCAGGGTTAATTCTGCCAAATTGCTTGGTTTTCTTGTTTGTTCTCGTGGGATTGAAGTTAATCCAGAGAAAATCTATGCCATTGAACAACTACAACCACCTTCCACTGTGAAGGAGGTCCAAGTCTTAACTGGTCAGATGGCGGCTCTTAGCTGTTTTATTTCTCGATCCGGAGAACGCGGTTTACCTTTTTTCAAGGTGATCCGCAAGAGTAACAAAAAGTTCTGACGAGGATTGTTGACCAATCAGTAATACAATATATCTTTGTTTGCTTATTCATAAAGAAATTGGACCCTTACTGGGCCCAAATTACTTTGCTAGGCCCATGTCACGCCCTGGGTAAGCAACCCCGACCCATCAGCACTCTGGACCACCCTATGATCGAGAGTCGTCCATACAGCTTTGAACAACGATGTGATCACAACTATACAACAAACTATAGAAGAAGCAAACCAAATAACAATAATATAAGCAAAAGATCTTATGATCAAGGTTGTTACAGAGTTGCCACGCAGGGCTACAACACAGCGGAAAAACCAAAACACGCGTGAAAACCGCTCGACATGCCCACAGGCAATCGAGTGGAGGGCGTCCCCTAGCTCGCCTGGTCTTTGAAGACCTCTTCTTAGAAGAGGTTGGAGGTCCTTGGGTGGTCTTCAGCTGTTGATTAATCAGAGGGCACAAAACCATGAGTACTTTGAATGTACTCAGCAAGTCGTAGGGAATGTATGCGAATAGTATTCATGCAAGGCTTGACAAGGATGTCTTTATGGTTACTTTGCAGAAAGCAATATTGACTGAAAATACAATAAGTAGATTGCAAAGTTCAAGTTGAAAGATTAATACATAAGTAAACAAGCTTCTTTGAAAACAGCCCGTGACCACCCTGGACACTTCCCAGACCACTCACGACCACCCTGGTCATGAGCCAGACCAACAAGTTTTGAGAAAGTCTACCCCTTGCGTGAAATCACCAGGCATGTCCATAACCGGGGACACGGCTATTAGAATAGATTTACACTCTACAGAGGTTGTACAGCTTTACCCACAAGACACGACTTCTCTAGCTGGTTGGGCACCCGTCGATGCCCCTGCTCACTACCTTTGATGAGTAGTCTAGAGCACATGACAAGATCTTTACAAAGCTCTGTTTTTGGCTCGGTTCTACCCGCTAAGGATTCGCCTTCCTGGCCCCCTCTTACGCCAATTCAACAGCCACAACAGAACCAAATTAAAACATCGTAAATTAGTTGGCTAGGTCCACCCCATCCTGGACATGTGGTTGCACGGTATGGCCCGGATCAATGGCTTACAAGGTTAAGTCCTTAGTGGTTGCTCAAGCGAGGCTTTCCACATCCCATGTGCCTCGCGCACCTCAATGCCTCGCGCACCTTGCCTCGAGCAACCCGCCTTTGCCACTGTCCACCCTCGCCCGAGCAAAAAAAAAATCATGTTTGGGTCGGCCAAATGACCACCCTGGTCATGGCACAATAAATTTTATTAACAGCGGCATCACACCACAAATGACACAACCGTGATCTCACACCACAGTTGCACATCAGTGGTATCGCACCACAATTCCATATAACATTAAGTCAAATTTATTATCATTGAATTGTGTGATCGAGAGACATCGCATAACTATAGCAGGTCTAAGCAATATGCGCACCCATGTTGGTATCTCAAACAGGTCCAACTAAGATTGCCCGACCTAGGTGGTCCAAAGGTACATGTCGACATGTCGAATACAAGTATTCAAGGAGTCATACTGTCGAGTAGGTATTTAGATATTTCCCAAACTATTTTCATACAAATAGCCATGCATGTTGATATAAAACAATATACTTTTTGCAAACTAGGTTCAACATGATCAAAGGTCTACGACTTGCCTTCGTTGAAGAGTTGAGATGCTTCTGTCGAGGTTGCCGGGTCCACGAACTCTTCGGAGACACCGTAATCTACATGTGCGAAAAGAAGCCAAATAAATACAACAAATCCAAACAAAAACCAAAGACCACCAAACTAAGAACCAAAAGAAAGGCACAGAATTAAAAACGGGCTCTCGGGAGGAGGTCCAACGAGGTCAGGGAGGTCCTGAGGAGGTTGCGACGACGTAGGCTCCAGCGGACTTCCAGGCGAAACTCCAAGCACGGTGAAGCTGGGCGAGAGCAAGAAAGTTGAGTGAGGCTAAAGGAGATGAAAGAGGGTTGCACAGACTTTTATAGCCTGGGAGAGTCACTGAGAGACTCAGAGGCTCACGCGAGTTCAAGGGTAGGTGAAGGAGGAGATGGAAGCAAGTAGGGGAGGAGACAAGAGATGGAACATGTACTGCAAAAACAGCAGCATTTAATGCGCTAGGACCTTCGCTTCAGCAAAGACATGACGGAAGGAAGAAGAAGGTGAGCAGGACTGACAGGTGGGGCTAGCCAAAACACGGGAGGGTGGTCCAACCAAGGGGAGGTCGTGGTCAAAGGGGTGGTCTTTGCAAAAAGACTAAGAGGACGGTCTTTGCAAAAAGACCAAGAGGGTGGTCTCGACACAAGGGGAGGTCATGACCCAAGGGGTGGTCATGACCCAAGGGGAGGTCGTGGCCGGAGGTTGCTAGGACCACCCGGAGGTCGCCAGGACCACCCGGAGGTCTTGGACTGAGAGGGAGGTCCAAACGAAAAGGAAGATCGGGACTTAAGGGAAGGTCCAAACGGAAAGGAGGTCTGGACCTAAGGGGAGGTCCAAACCGAGAGGGATGAGCGCTGGGCTAGGGAGAAAGCCGAACAAACAGAGAAAAGGGATTCTCAAACACAGAGAACTCCAGCAAACTCAAAACAAACCAAACTCTTGGATTAGTTGAAGTTTGTTTTAGTCATTTTAAACGCCTTTAATTCTAGTGAGGTATCTAGTGCCTTGCACATGAATCGAAGTCTACCGGCGTGGAGAGAAGATCACATCCTTGACGTTTCTGACTATGATGACCACATGGAGGAAAGCTTCGTCCTCGTATCCGGCAATGCTAATGGTTCCTTTGGGGCCATTACTGAGGCACCATCGCTCGCCGAGTCCGCACCCGCTAGCTCTACTTTGGTCATGCCTTCGTCCGCAAGTGCCGCCGCGGACGAGTACTATCCCGAGCATGTCTCCCTTAGAGCAGGAGATTCGGAAGATTACTGGAGCCCAACGTGTCATGACGATCTCTCTGGCGGCCTCCACATTGAGGACCTGGAGAAAACATTTGGGAAGAATCTTCTCTTCACCCTACAGGACACCTCATCCTCTTCCTCAGAGAACAACGGCATGTTCACCCTATACCTTGTTCTAGCGGCGCCGGTCGCCGCTTGTCAGATAACAATCAATCAATCTTGATGATGACTCCGAAGCATCAAGGCAACGCTAGGAACAGGAAAAGCGGGAACGTCTCCAAAAAGAGGAGGAGGCCCGACAAACCAAGATATGTGCCGCCACACAGGCGCAAATTTCACAGGTTCGCAACCACTACTACTGGGACACCCCTGGTTCCGTTGCGAGGGCACCACAATAGGCGACACATACGCCACTGCCGTGAGCAACGATGGTAAAATACCCCAACGCCTTACCAACCCCTATGCAGGAGGATTCCCCTGCAGAGCGCGTTCGCTATTTAGCGAGTGCCATCGCACGCCCTCCGGAAAGATTAACTCCGGAACAAGGAGTGCAACTACTGCGTGCTATCGCACAAGAGCTACAGGATGCCGCGGAGAATATCTCTGCTCGATCATATACTGCGCTTTCCCAGACAAACTCTCGTTTAGAAGGGTCCTCAATTGGACAACGAAGGCAATACCGAAGTGATGATGCTCCTGGCCGTCAGTCCAAGGCCAAGGTGAGCACGACACACGTTTTTTGGGACGTGATAGACATCCCTGATCTCTTGCTGGTCATAATAATTGTCGCAATGTAGGACAATGTGTTGGACCTTATGCAGGTTGCAAATCTTTCTCTCCCGGACTAAGAGATGTTACTTTGTCGGAGAAATTCCAACCAGGAAGTATGGAAAACTTTGACGGGACACAAAACCCGTTAGAGTTTCTCCAAGTCTATACTACCGCCATTCAGGCTGCTGAAGGCGATGATAAGGAAATGGCTATTTATTTGCCCACAGTTTTAAAGGGTTTCGCCAGGACATGGTTGTTCAACCAGCATGAGGGATCCATATATAACTGGGAGATGCTTTGTAATGCACTGTAAAATAACTTCAAAAGTTGTTATGCAAAACCGGGGAAGGAGGATGATTTGCATCGACTCCGTCAAAACCCCATGAAAATTTACGTCAGTTTATAAAGCGTTTCATAGAAGTTCCTAACACAATACCAAACATTTTTTATGACTCCGTGATTCAGGCTTTTAAACAGGCAGTCAGGTATCGAATGTTCACAGAGGACCTCAATATCAACCCACCTAGGATCATCTTAGAACTCTTTAACATGGTAGATCGGTACTCCGATGCCAACGAGGCAGTGGAGTGGAACCGTATGGTGGACAAGGGGACCACCCCTCCTCAGCCAGGCCTCAAGGACGTCAAAGAGAAAAAGTCCAAGAGGTCCGAAGGCTCTACGATCAGCAAAGGGAAACCCAATAAGAAGGGGAAGGGGAGGTCTAAGCAACCCACCAGGGAGGTCGCTACTATTGACCAGCAACCACCTTATGACAAAAGTAAAGTTCCTTGGGGCAAAAGGAGGCAAGGAGGTCGTTTGAACGACCGTAGTACCTCGCATGCTACAAATGCGTCCAGGAGCAATGAGCATTGGTGCCCATTGCACAAGGTTCGTGGCCATGACCTCCGCAGCTACCGTACTTGGCAGAAGCAGATGGAGGAATATTACAACGGGAAGGGTCCAATGCCTATCCCGCCAGAAGACAGTGGACCACCAGTGGTCCAAACCAGTGACAAAGACAAGGAGATGCCATTTCAGAGGACAGATCACCACGTCAATGTCATCTACGGGGGCTCTGCCGCATACACCTCCAAGCGGCAGTACAAGGTGGCATGGAGAGACGTCAATAATGTTGGGGCTCCACCTGGCCGTCCGGAGTACCCCAAGTGGTCAGAGACCTCCCTGACCTTCACCAAGGACGACGTCCCTAAAGGTATGTCTACTTCTCGTAAATTACCTTTAGTAGTTTCCCCTACCATAAGTAATTACAGAGTAGGGAGAGTATTGATAGATAGTGGTAGTTCTTTAGACCTGTTATTTATTAATACCTTAGATGAGATGCAAATTTCTCATTCTAAGATTAAACCAATGACAAGTCTCTTTTATGGGATAGTGTTAGATATGTATGTTACACCTATAGGGCAAGTAGTTTTACCAGTAACATTTGGTACTGCTACGAATTTTCGAACTGAATTAATCACTTTCAAAGTGGTTAATTTTAAGTCTGCTTATAATGCAATTTTGGGTAGGCCTTCTCTAACAAAGTTCATGGCAGCTACACACCATGTCTACCAGAAGATCAAGATCCATGGGCTAAAGGGCGTAATTATGGTGCAAGGTGACTAGGCTGTTACACTTTCATGTGACCGTAAGTCGCTAGAACTTGTCGATCAGTTACATCTAAAAGATCTTACTTTGCAGGATAAAACAGGGAAGGCCGCGAAAATAAAGGCTACTCCTCAGCCCAATGAGGAGGTAAAGATAGTACCACTCATCCCTGATGACTAATCCAAGACAGTCTGAATTGGCACAGGGTAAAGTGAGAAATAAGAAGACGAGCTCCTCACCTTCCTTCAGGCAAGCTCAGATGTCTTCGCATGGAAGCCATCTGACATGCCCGGGGTCCTAAGGGAGGTGATTGAGCATGGGCTAGCCATTTAGCTTGAGAAAAAACTAGTGAAGTAAAGACTGAGATGATTCGCCCTGGATCGTCAAGAGGCCATCTGAGCAAAGCTCGATAAGCTCCTTGAAGTTGGCTTCATTCGGGAGGTAGATCACCCCAAGTGGCTTGCAAATCCAGTCTTGGTCAAGAAATCCAACGATAAGTGGCGCATGTGCGTTGATTTTATCAGTTTAAACACTGCTTACCCAAAGAATGAATTCCCTTTGCCTCGCATTGATCAGTTAGTTAATTCTACTGCGGGTTACAAATTGATGAGTTTTCTTGATGCATATTCTGAATACCATCAGATCAGTATGGCGAAAGAAGATGAAGAGAAGACTGCCTTCATCACACCCTTCGGCATCTACTACTATGTCAAGATGTCGTCGTTAAAAATGTTTGTGTCACGTATCAAAGATTTGATGCGTAAGATCTTCAAAGATCGGCTAGGGCGTAATTTAGAGGCCTATGTAGATGACCTCGTTGTAAAAAGTAGTACTAAGTATGACCATTTGAAGGATCTCACAGAGACCTTCGAAAATATAAACAAATATGGAATAAAGCTTAATACCGAAAAGTGTACTTTCACGGTTAATTATGGTAAGTTGCTTGATTTCCTTATTTGTTCTCGTGGGATTGAAGTTAATCCAGAAAAAATTCATGCCATTGAACAATTACGACCACTTTCCACTGTGAAGGAGGTCCAAGCCTTAACTGGTCGAATGGCGGCTCCTAGTCATTTCATTTCTCGATCAGGAAAGTGTGGTTTGCCTTTCTTCAAGGTGGTTCGCAAGAGTAATAAAAAATTCCAATAGTCTAGAGAAGCTGACAAAGCCTTCGAATGTTTAAAAGCTTATCTTTCAAATCCTCCAGTGTTGGTCTCGCCTTTAGAAGGTGAACCTTTACTAGTTTACTTGGCAGCAACGCCAGATGTGGTCAGTGCAGTACTCGTTGCAGAGAGAGAGGGGTCTCAACGACCTATTTACTATGTAAGTGAGGTCTTACACGGACCAAAGGAAAGATATCCTGAGGTTCAAAAACTAATTTATGCTTTTCTGATGACTTCTAGAAAACTAAGACATTATTTTCAATCTCATAAAATCACAGTGCCTTCATCTTTTTCTCTTGAAAATATATTTCATAATCAAGAAGTAACAGGTCGCATAGCCAAATGGGTAGTAGAACTTGGAGAATTTAATCTTCATTTCACTGCCCGAACAGCCATAAAAATCCAAGTCCTGACTAATTTTGTGGCTGAATAGACGAATACTGAGGATCAACCTCAAGTTAGTCCAGTGTTAGATGACCATTGGACATTGTATTTTGATGGTTCTCGTGAACTTAAAGGCTCGGGGGCTGGGATTTTGTTAATAACACCACAAGGTGATCAACTTCAGTTTGTCATACAGTTTCTGTTCCCTGCCACCAACAATATGGCAGAATATAAAGGACTTCTAACCGGGCTTCGAGCAACCAAATCCCTCAGAGTCCATCGGCTTTTAGCGAAGGGAGATTCACAATTAGTCGTAAACCAGGTATCAAAGGAATATCAATGTTCTGATGAGACAATTGCTCAATACCTGGGTGAAGTGAGGAAGTTGGAAAAACATTTCAGCAACTTCAAAGTCCGACATATACCACACATGGACAACTCCATAGCAGACCAGTTATCTAAATTGGGTTCCTCACGAACACTTGTCCCTACAGGTGTCTTTCTCGAATACCTTACAAAGCCTTCAATAGAAATAGATTCGACCACCTCAGAGGTCGGAGTCATTGAACAAGATGCGGAGTGGATAAAATCATTGACCACTTATTTCGTATCAGGGACATTGCCGGATGACCCTCAACAGAAGGATAGGTTAATTTAAAGAGCACATATGTATAAACTGGTCGAAGGATCACTGTATAGGAAAGGAGCACATGGTGTTCTTATGCATTGCATATCCCAAGACTTCAGGACAAAATTACTAAAAGAGATCCATGGAGGCTTGTGTGGCGCACATGCATCCTATAGAACCTTGGTTGGCAAAGCTTTTCGACAAGGATATTACTGGCCCACAACTTTATAAGATGCCATGCACCTTGTTAAGACCAGTGAGCAGTGTCAATTCCATGCTAGACAAGTGCACCAGCCATCTTATCAATTACATATAATTCCCTTGTCAAGGTCTTTTTCGACTTGGAGTGTTGACATAGTTGGACCACTACCACAAGCACCAAATGGGTATAAATTCTTGTTTGTGGCCATTGATACATTCAATAAGTGGATAGAAACAGAGCCAGTCATTCGTATAACGGCTGCAGCAGCAAAGAAATTCCTCATACAAAGAATTATTATAAGATTTGGAGTACCCAGACATCTTATAACAGACAACGGAAGCCAATTATTTAGTGACGTGTTTCAAGATTATTGTGATGAAATTGGCACTAAGATCTGCTTTGCTTCCGTGGCACATCCACGGAGAAATGGGGCAGTAGAAGGGGCCAATGGTCAGATTTTGCAGGGTATTAAAAAGAGAGTTTTCAATCGCCTTAAGACATGCTCAAAAACTTGGGTGGAGGAGCACTTCTCTGTCCTATGGACCTTGCGCACTACTACCAGCAGAGCAACTGGTGAAACACCATTCGCACTAGTCTACGGTGCAGAAGCGGTGTTCCCTAACGAGATTCAGTTAGGTTCAACGCGTACAAACCTCCAAGATCAGTTAAATCAAGGAGAATTGCGCGAAGACGATGTCAATCTGATGGAAGAAAGACGTGATCAAGCACTATTAAAATCGACTACTTATCTGCAAGGGCTGAGGTGCTACTACAATCGAAGAGTTCATCCAAGAACACTTCATGTGGGTGACCTGGTCCGGAGACGAATCCAGAACCAAGCTAACTTGAATAAGTTATCCTCTAGATGGGAGGGTCCACATAACGTAGTTTCTGTCACTAGGCTAGGATCAGTTAGATTAGCTATGGAGGATGGCCATGTTCTATCTAACACATGGAACATTGAACATCTTCGAAAATTCTATGTATAAGTATCTTTTCTCCCATATTATATAAATTCAATTGTCTTTTTACTGTCAGTATCATATTAATTTTTTCAGCATAATTTTTTCCCGTATCATTTCGCATACATGATTACCATCTTTTCTTTATTTACTTAAGTGCCTATGGTTGATCAATTTCACTAACGGATCATAGTGTCTTTACTTATCAAATGGCCATCGGTATACATTTAAGAAATGACAACTGTCTGGGACCTCTTCTATAAGCCAATTCTCATTGCATAACAACCCAACAATTTGACTTCATATTCCTAAATACACACTGATCCATATCATTGATTTTGTAACAGATATCCTGGTCCTAAAACTTTTCTTCACCCGAAACACTTCTCCCATTGCCGAACAAAGTGTTCCAGGCAGGGGGTTACAAATAACAAAATAAATAAGGAATTCAACTTGCGAAAATAATTTAATTTGCAAAAGCAAGCTAACTTCCGATAAGTAATTACAATTATCATACATCAAATCCTTTCATTATCCCATACAATAAAAAATATATCATTACTTTATCATTGTTGAACGCTTGAGCCAGGAGTACTTGAAGGAATGGCAAGAGCACTAGCTTCAATATTTTTGATGATCTCTGCCACCACTGGCGTGATCTTAGCTTGAGCTATCATACCTGCTTCTTTTGTTTTGAACTTAGGCGCGTGAACAAGCTTCTGGAGATCAACAGAGTTTCCGTAAAGAAGATCAATCTTCAATAAAACTCGGTTTAAAGCTTGACTCATTGCTCTCGGTAAAGATTGATATATAGTATTCTTCATAGCAGGTATATGTTTTTGAATATATGCAATTTGAGTATAGATATCATTCCTAAGGTCATTTTGGTTGCGAGAGGAGTTACCGGAGCCTTTAGATGCTCTGCGATTTCTCGTAGAGAAGCTGAGATTCAAGAAAAGCTATTTTCCATAACCGTAGTAATCTCTTTACCAGCCTTCATCAAGGTATCCACCTTCTTTTCAAGTTCTTAAACGGCAATACGACTTCGTGTTTCCACTTCCTTCAAGTCTTGAATATGAAGATCTTTATTAGAAGAGGCCTTCTGAAGATCCTCTTTTGTCTTTTCCAGTTCTAAGAAAAAACGAAAATAGAATAAGGGTTCACGCATTGCAAATAATGATGAGGTCAAATGCTCTGTAAAAAGAAAAGAAGAGGTTCTTTACCTTCCTTTTCTATAATGAGCACCTTGTTCTGTTCAAAGAGGTTATGACTTTCTTCAGATTGTCTGCCCAGGATCTCTTGTAACTTTTCATTCTTCTGAGTCAAGAGGCGGATATCTTCGGTTTTATCTGCCATGGCCACTTCACTCCTCTCAGATCTCTTCTCCATCTTAGACAATTTTAATCTGAGAGCATGAAGTGCAGACTCTGCATTTTCTCGTTCGGTTTTTGCCAGTAAGCATTCTCTATAATGTAAAAAAAGTCATAAGTTAATTATTCAATTAGAATCTTACGATTAAATAATCATTTTATGTACTTACTTTTCTTTCTCCTCTACAAAAGTTTTAATCTCCCCTATCATGTCAATATTGACTTTTCAGCATCTTTTGACAGACGTCATGTGGTCCTGGAGGTCCTTCTTTTCGGTTCTGGAAGGAAAGCTTTCAAGAGGAACTTTATCCTCAGGTTGATCCAATTGAACTAAACAAAAAAAAACTCCTCTAGTTGGATCAGTCCCGATATTTTGTGACTCCGAAGACATTCTATGAGTCAGGACTATACTGGTATATTCTAAAAATGAAATTACCAAGACAAAAAGTTTACCCAGATATGATCATCTTCGTCTTGGGTTACAATGGTCTCATGGACCATCTCCTCAGACTGTATGGTCTCCTAGTCCACTCCTGTTGTGTTGGGCCCACGGACCACCTCTTCCATTTAATCTTCTTGGGAGGTCCTTCTTGTTGGGACCTCCGTGCCGTGTGGCATCGTAGCCAGGACATCCTGGACCACTTCTACAGTGGTCCTGAGAGGTATTTCCATTTACAGAATCTCTTCTGTTGGGGATTCCCATGTCGTCGGTACGGTTGGTGGCGAAGTTTGTTCTTGCACTGTCAGTTATCCCCTTTTCAGGTCCGATGGCAAAGAAAGGCTAAAAGAAAATAGAGGATCGGTCATTATAAGTCAAAATCATAAGGTTATCATCGAAGAACTTACTTGATCTCAAATCCACTTTCGTTAAAGGGCACCATGAAGTCCTCATTTACGATGAAAGCATGTTGTCTCACTGGTTCCGACAAAGAGGGAACCAAAGCCAAGGAGGTCCTTGACCTTGGAGCCTATTGAAATGGAATCTCCTCTTCGGACTCCTCTAATGATCCTTCACCTTGGACCACCCCAGCCACGAAAATTGATGTAGTGGATATTGGCTAGGGGTTAGAGACATATCGAAAAATTGTAATCTTAACCTGGTTTTTCAGTACCTTGCGGGTAGAAGGACTCGAGGGAGTTAGTACCGAAGTTGGAATTGAAGTAAGAGGCTTTGGTGGAACTGAGGTTGAAGCCGGTACATGTTTCGTCTTCTTTGGCACAGGAGGTTTGGAGCTTATCCTGGCATTCTTTGCCAAAGGAGGGGCAGAGCTTGTGCTAACATCTGAAATATATATTACGCTTCTTTGATGTCGTCTGTTCATAAAACACAAGTTAGGTATGAGTAAAATCACTTCTTATGTCTGGTTATTCTTATAGATACTTAC
Organism: Phyllostachys edulis; assembly: GCA_036346405.1. Lineage (NCBI taxonomy): Eukaryota > Viridiplantae > Streptophyta > Magnoliopsida > Poales > Poaceae > Phyllostachys > Phyllostachys edulis. Next base: position 46,376,970 of record CM070549.1, on the reverse strand, counting down.
CACTTTGTGATCTTTCCTGAGTGATAAGACAGACCCAATCAAGCTTGGGGGTTGCACTTCTAAATTAATCGGTTCCCTTTCTGGAACCCAATCCTTTAACAAGACTAAGGCCCTAGCAAGGACCTCATCATCAGAAAAAGCTGCAATATAATGAAAGATTACTTTACTTCAACTACGAAATTTAGTTAGAGTAAAAGATAAATGGATTGTTACCATTTTCAGGGATATCATAATTGCAGGATAATACTTCCCTCTTCTAAAGGGGAAAGATCTTGTTCTTGAGGAAGTCATGGATAATTTTTTATCCAGTTAGACCTCTCCTCACCAAGTCATTTATCACTAGGACCACTCTCTTTTCATCATCAGAGAGTTTGATCTCCTTATCAGCAACTCGGTTTTCTAGCGGCCATTCCAATGGTGCATTACTATTGTAAGTGATCCTACTTTCTTTCAGAACACTGGAATAAAACCATTCTTTACTCCATGTTTAGCTGGCATCCTTGGTAACCAAGAAAGTAAACACTCTCTTGTTGGCATCTTGAAACTTAAAATAAAAAGAGCCCAAGGTGCTAGCAGCTTTCTTATTACGAATGATTTGGTAATAAAACCTAAACAAACACGTACTAGGGGATATTCCTAAAAATGCCTCAAACATGTGGGCAAAGACACTAAGTACCAAAATTGAATTCGGTACAAGATGGACTAATTCTATTCCATAATGATTAAGAACTTCAATCAAGAAATCACTCTTGGGTAATTGAAGGCCTGCCCATAGATAGGGCATGAAGAGTACCGTAAAACCAGTCAGAGGGCTTGGCTCAATCTCCCTCCCCGGTGCACGCCACTCGATAATAGCCTTCTTCGGTAAATGCCCGTCTTGCTCTAGCCCTTTGAGCTCCTCTGTGGACAACATCAATGATTTCCATCCCCCCCCCCATTGCATCGGTTTAGTGGTGGGCTGGGGGATTCTTATCTCTTCGAAGTCTTGAGAAAGACGAAGGGTTCTTGACGAATTAGTAACATAAAAACGGCCAGGGTAAATCATGCCTAAGGAAAGGTAAAAATTGGTGCATTTAAAACCCACTAACTCCATGACGAGATGGCTGCACCTCAACCAGTGGTGACGTGACAACTCATACTCGGTCAAGGAAGTTTTTCCATGCGTCAGAGACATGCAAGAAAAAGCAGTTGAAAAGTTTTTCTCTTTTTCCAAAGTTATCTTTGTATCGAAATCATTACGAGTAAAAAAGTATAACACCTTTAAAAAGGAAACTGCTTCGACATGTGCTCTGAGAAGTATTCACCTGATCATCGGCATTTCCTTCTCCTAATTTCTTAAAGATTTCACATAATGAATTGACTTCTTGACCACCTTGGAAGCATAAAATCCAGAGATCATAACATCAAGGTGGTCAAAAAGTCAAATTTATTCTATAAAGTCTATCTTTTTCATGATCTCTGTTATCATGATACATCATCTGCTCAAACTAAAGAAGTTTGAAGATAAGTGTTCTAAGATAAAGCGAAGGCAGGAAAGATAGAGAGTTTGTGAAGGAATTTTTCTTAAGTTTTGCCCTTCCAGACGGTTACTTATAGATCAACAATATGCGGTAAGATAACGACGGAAGTCCAAAAGATAAGATTTCATCAGAATCTGTTCCTAATAAATCGTTGGAAGCCAAAGCATGACCGCCTCTTTGAGAATTGTTTTCATAAATGAAGGCGGTTGATGCTCCTTTTCTTATCTTCTCAAAAAAAAGTTATGTTCTTTACAACTCAAGTGAAATTACCTTCTTGACTAAGTCTATTTCTGGTCAAAAGAAGTATCAGTTGGAAAGGCTTTACTTCCGATCCCAAATTTATGACCTCCTTCTCAAGTAAGTCATTTTTTCACTTGAAGTTGGGGGGCTAGCTGACGAGGATTGTTGACCAGTCAGTAATATGGTATATCTTTATTTGCTTATTTATAAATAAACTGGATCCTTACTGGGCCCAAATTACTTTGCTAGGCCCAAGATCAATCAAAACGGTTAGAAGGTGGGCCTGAGAGTTTTTCTTAGACCACCCTCGGCTCTCTTTTTTGACGTCCTATTGGATCTCTTCCTAGAGGTCTTCTCAGACCACTCCATGACCTTTCCCCCGCAGAGGAGGTCCTCAGAGGCGGTTACCCACGTGTTGTAAGTAACCACACATAGATCAAAGATAATGGCTGTTACATCCAGAGATATAACGGTCGTCATGAAGGGGCGCGGTGATTGACTTGAAGGGATGCAACCATTGGCGCGAAGAGGCACTACCACAACAAATCGTCGATGTTCTGTAGACTATAAAAACCCAGCCTGTGTGCCTTTGTAATCCAGATCCCGATCCAGACCCTATTCCACGTTTATTCACTATCATTCTCCCTGTAATCAGAGCATACCCTTTGCAATATACCTCATTGTTTGAGTCCTTTGGTGAATAGATAGTAATCTCCATTTTCTTTATATACTTCTGTTTGTCTGTTCTGTGACGAGAGTCCCAGACATCGACAAGTTCCAATGGTCCAAAGAAGCTGACAAAGCCTTTGAAGGCTTAAAAGCTTATCTTTCGAATCCTCCAGTATTGGTCTCACCCTTTGAAGGTGAGCCTTTGTTGGTCTACTTAGCAGCAACACTAAACGTGGTTAGTGTAGTACTCGTTGCAGAAAGAGAAGGGTTTCAATGGCCCATTTACTATGTAAGTGAGGTTTTACATGGATCAAACGAAAGATATCCTGAGGTTCAAATGCTAATTTACGCTCTTCTAATGAGTTCCAGAAAATTAAGACATTACTTTCAGTCTCATAAGATTACAGTGCCTTCATCTTTTCCTCTTCAAAATATTCTTCATAACCAAGAAGTAAAGGGTCGCATAGCCAAATAGACAGTAGAACTTGGACAATTTGATTTTCATTTCACTACCCAGATAGCAATAAAAGGCCAAGTTTTGGCTTATTTTGTGGCTGAATGGACAAAAATTGAGGATCAACCTCAACTTAGTCTAGTACCAGACGACCACTGGACACTGTATTTTGATGGCCCCGTGAACTTAAAGGTTCGGGGGCTGAGATTTTGTTGATAACACCACAAGGTGGTCAATTTCAGTATGTCATACAGTTTCTGTTCCTTGCCACCAACAATATGGCAGAGTATGAAGGACTTCTAGCCAGGCTTCGAGCAGCTAAATCCCTCGAAGTCCATCGGCTTTTAGCGAAGGGAGATTCACAATTAGTCGTAAACCAGGTAGCAAAGGAATATCAATGTTCTGACGAGACAATGGCTCGATACCTGGGTAAAGTGAAGAAGTTGGAAAAACACTTCAAAAATTTCGAAGTCCAACATATACCGCGCAAGGACAACTCCATAGCAGACCAGTTATCGAAACTGGGTTCATCACGAACACCTGTTCCAACAGGTGTCTTTCTCGAATACATTACAAAACGTTCAATAGAAACAGGTCCGACCATCTCAGAGGTCGGAGTCATCGAGCAAAATGCGGAGTGGATACAACCATTGACCACTTATCTCAAATCAGGGACATTGCCTGATGATCCTCAACAGGAGGATAGGTTAATTCGAAGAGCACGTATGTACAAACTGGTCGAAAGATCATTGTATAGAAAGGGAGCACATGGTGTTCTCATGCGTTGCATATCCCAAGACTCCAGGATAAAATTACTAAAGGAGATCCACGGGGGCTTGTGCGGAGCATATGCATCCTATAGAACACTAGTTGGCAAAGCTTTTAGGCAGGGATATTACTGGCCACCACTCTACAAGATGGCATGCACCTTGTTAAGACATGTGAGCAGTGTCAATTCCATGCTAGACAAGTTCACCAACCATCTTACCAATTACAGATTATTCCTTTGTCATGGCCTTTTTCAACTTAGAGTATTGATATAGTTGGACCGCTACCGCTAGCACCCAATGGGTATAAATTCTTGTTTGTGGCTATTGATATATTCACTAAGTGGATAGAAATTGAGCCAATCGTTCGTATGACAGCTAAGGCAGTAAAGAAATTCTTCATACGGAACGTTGTCACAAGATTTGGAGTACCCAGTCGTCTTATCACAGACAACGGGAGTCAATTTGTTAGTAACGTATTCCAAGATTACTGTGATGAAATTAGCACCAAGATCTGCTTTGCTTCAGTGGCACATCCACGGAGCAATGGAGCAGTTGAAAGGGCCAATGGTTAGATTATACAAGGTATAAAAAAAGTCTTTAATCACCTTAAGGCGTTCTAAAAAACTTGGATGGAGGAGCTCTTCTCTGTCCTATGGGTGTTGCACACTACTATCAGTAGGGCAACTAGAGAAACACCATTCGCACTAGTCTACAGTGCAGAAGCAGTGCTAGCTAATTAGATTTAGCTAGGTTTAACGCGTACAAACCTCCAAGATCAAGTAAATCAAGGAGAATTGTGCGAAGACGATGTCAATCTGCTGGAAGAAAGACGTGATCGAGCACTATTAAAATCGACTGCTTATCTGCAAGGACTGAGACGCTACTACAATCGGAGAGTTCGTCCAAGAACACTTCACGTGGGCAACCTGGTCTTGAAGCGAATCCAGAACCAGGCCAACTTGAACAAGTTGTCCTCTAAATGGGAGGGTCTATATACTGTAGTCTCTGTCACTAGGCTACGCTCAGTTAGATTAGCTATGGAGGATCGTCGTGTTCTATCTAGCACATGGAACATTGAACATCTTCAAAAATTCTATGTATAAGTGTCGTTTTTCCATAACTTTTTAATATACAATTAGACTATATTTTACTGTCAAACATCTTTTTGCCATCTTTTTAATTTTTTCATATCGTTTCGTATACATGATCACTATCTTTTTTGCTATCAAATGCCTACGGTTGATCAAATCCGCTAATGGATCATAGTGTCTTTACTTTAAAAATGGCCACCGATATATATTTGGGGAATGACAACTGTTTGGAACCTCTTATATAAACCAATTCTCATTGCATAAGAACCCGATAGATTGACTTCATCTTCCTGAATACACACTGGTCTAGATCATTGACTTTGTAAAGATATACTGGTCCTAAAGCATTTGTACGCCCGAAACACTTCTCCCATTGCTGGACAAAGTGTTTCAGGATGGGGGCTACACATAACAAGATAAAAAATAATTTTACTTGCAAAAGAAATTTAATTACAATTATCATACACCAAATATTTTCATCACTCCATCCATAGAAAATGTATTATGATGTTATCATTGATAAACATTTGAGCCAGGAGCACTTGCTATGGCAATAGCACTTGAGGGAGTGGCAGGAGCACTAGTTTCAATACTTTTGATAATCTCTGTCACCACTGATGTAATTTTGGCCTGATCTGCAATACCTACTTCTTTTGTTTTGAACTTGGGGGCACAGGAACAAGCTTCCAGAGATCAACGGAGTCTCCATAATGGAGATCAATCTTCAGCAAGACTCAGTTTAAAGCTTGACCCATTGCTCTCATTAAAGATTGATACACAATATTCTTCATAGCAGGTATGTGTTTCTGAATGTATGTAATTTGAGTATAAATATCCTTCTTGAGGTCATCCAAGGTCATGTTGGTTGCGAAAGAAGTTACCGGAGCTTTCAGCTGCTCTACGATCTCTCACAGTGAAGCTAAGATCCAAGAAAGATTCTTTCCCGTAACTATAGTGATCTCCTTATCGGCCTTCATCAAGGTCTCCACCTTCTTCTCAAGTTCATGCACGGCAGTACAACACCGCACTTCCACTTCTCGCAAGTATTGAATATGAAGATCTTTGTTAGAAGAGGTCCTCTGAAGATCCTCTTTTGTCTTTTCTAGTTCTAAGAAAAAACAAAAAAAGAGAGTAGAATTCACGTATTGCAAATAGTGATAAGGTTAAATGCTCTCAGGAGTGAAAAGAGATATTTTTTTACCTTCTTTCTCCTTGATAAGCACCTTGTTCTGCTAAAAAAGATTATGGTTTTCCTCGGATTGCTTCCTTAGGATCTCTTGCAATTTTTCATTCCTTTGAGTTAAGGAGCAGATCTCTTCGACTTTTTCTACCATGACCACCACATTCCTCTCAAATCCTTTCTCCGCCTCAGGTAGTTTCAATCTGAGAGCATGAAGCACAAATTCAGCATTTTCTTTTCTGGCTTCTGCAAGCAATCACTCCCTATAGCGTAAAAGCATGAGTTAGTTGTTAAGATGGAATCATATGATTGAGTAAAAACTTTGCACACTTACTTCTCTTTATCTTCTGCAAAAGTTTTGATCTCCCGTAGCATGTCAATGTTAACCTTCCAGCACTTTTTTGATGGATGTCATTAAGTCCTGGAGGGTCTTCCTTTTGGTTCTGGGAGGAGAACTTTCAAGGGGAATTTCCTCCTCGGAGTGATCCAATTCAACCAAACGGAAAACTCCTCTAGTAGGATCAGCCCCGGTATCTTGCAACTCCTGAGATATTCTACGAGTCAAAGTTATACAGGTATATTAAAAAATGAAATTACCAAACTAAAAAGTTTTCCAAGATATGGCCGTCTTCGTCTTGAGTTTCAATGGTCTCACGGACCACCTCCTCTAAACATGTGGTCTCATGGTCCACTCCTGTTATATTGGACCTATGGACCACTTCCTCCATTTGATTTTCTTCGGAGGTCCTCTTCGCTTAGACCTCCGTGTCTTGCGACGTCTCCTTGGACGTCCCAGCAGTTGTTGCCAGAACATCCTGGACCACCTCCTCAGTGGTCCAGGGAGCTATCTCTATTTGCATAATCTATGCTGGGGGCTCCTCTACCACCGGTACAGTCGGTGGCTGTCGAGACCCAAAATTACGGTTCGGGACACTCTGTGTTTACTGCACTAGCCCAGGATCATGCTAGTGCACACAGTGTCAACAAATATGGCAATCGATCCATACAAGCGAATAATAACATAAACGAATAACTTTGATTAACAAATAATGGTTTTGACCTTAAGGTCGAGTTTACAACTATTGAGCCTCGCAGGGCTAACAGAGAAATAAAGCAGCAGCGGAAACAGAAACGGTAGTGGCACCCCATCGGTTCGCCACAGGCAACCGACTGGGATCAAGACCTCACGATCAGGCACCTTCGATGTACTCGTCCTCGAATGCTGGTGAAGACTCCTCCTCTGCTTGATTTGTCAAAACAAGCGTGAGTACATACCGTACTCGCAAGCCACACCACAGAGATGCAAAATATACATATATGCTGGCTTTTTACAAAGGAAGGCATTATGTGGCTCTTTTGCATAAATACAACTTTTGCAATTGAATACAATAATAGATTAAAGACAGGTATAACAACTAGACAATAATAATTTTAACAAGTTATTTCACAAGGACACACACACAGCCTAACAGGTTATTCACATAGCTAGATGATTGAATCACATAGCTCCCTTCCCACACGCTTTTATAAAAATCTACCCTAGTGTCAAATCCTCGAGCATTGTCCATGATCATGACGCGCTATTCAATAGATTAAGTTACACTCTGCAGAGTTTGTACACTTTACCCACAAGATACAATTAGTGTAGCTAACACTAATCATAACAAAGCATTTGATTCCTTATCCTACTATGCTAGGCCTGTCTCAAAACAGCATGTGGTCGCACAGAAGCTCAGTTCAATGGAGCACATGGTGAGGTCCTTAATCGACCAAGGCAAGACTTCCACTAACTAAATCACATAGACACACAGATTATTATAATTCACACACCACACAGTTCACACATCCACCCTTTCACACAAGATCCACCCTTGCCTCACCCAAAACCTTTTACCACCGGTTGATTTAAGTGCAACATATGCCACAAAGACACATAGTACACACAGTTTGTTCACAGCTTCATATTCACTTAGTCAATTTATAACAAGAAGATACATGACAAGTGAGTCGTGGCATGGCTAAGCAATCTAATACGCAACTAACCAACCCACGTTGGTGCTACAATATTTACCAACTAATTATCAACTAGGGTGACAAAGAATCAAGGCATAACAATTACACAAGGGAGGCATATCAATTTGGAATTAACTCATCGCACCCAAAAGCTTTTAAATAAATACTTGAATTAAGATGCAGAATTTGAATTAAAATACTTTTATAAAACTGGGAAGCAAAATGGTCAAGGGCATAGCTTGCCTTGAAAAGGATCTAGGAATTGATCTTGGTCTTGAAAGGTCCTTCTTCTTCAACTCTTCCAAAGAAATAGTCAAGTCTACTCGCAAAACGACACAAACAAACAAAACTAAATAAAACCAGAAGCAAATAACTCCAATAAAATAATTAAAAATCTCCAATAGATATATCTGGATTTTAGACGAATTTAGAAATTTGAATGGATGGATTTGGAGTTAGGATTCAATTATTATGAATTTTACAAATTTTAACCTAAAATTGGAAATTAAATAAATTCTAAATTCTAAAACTAAACTGAACTCCAAATTACAAAATTATATGTTATTTAATTAGACAATAATTTTCTAAGATTTTAGCAATTTAAATCATCAAATTTGATTTGGGATTCAAAAGATATGAACTTTACAAGTTTTAACCTATCTCTTGAATTTTAAATGAATTTCTAAATTTAAACAAAAGTCAAATTTAAATAATTTTGATTTGATTAGCTAGATCTTAATTTTATATGAATTTAGAAATTTGAAACACCCAATTTGGAGTTTGGATGCAAAAGTTATGAATTTTACAAATTTAAACCTAAATCATTATTTAACAATTTCCCGAATTATTTTTCTAAAGGAAATTCTAATTATTGCGCAAGGTGACGTCGTGAAGGATTTCCGGAATTAAAAGAATTAAAATAAAACTGACATGTGGGACCCACATGTTAGTGACCACTACCACGATGGACCAAGTCCACCGAGCCTCTAGATCTGGCTGGTGGTGTGGCGCTCCGGTACTGCGTGTGACGCTGCACCCACGTGGCTCGCCACGCCACAGGCGAGGCGAGGAGATGAGGGGAGGTGACGTGGGCGGCGAGGTGGTGGCGCCGCAGATTCCAAGGGTCCCTGCGAACGATGCTCGCCGGCGAAAAATGAGTGGTCTTGGCGTGAAGAGGCGCTAATGCGATCCTAGGGGTGTGCTCACCGGTCTTGTAACAACGACATGGGCGGCGGCGAGGTTGAGCGGCGGCTGGCCGGGTTCGACGGTGGCGGCCCAATGAGTATTAGGCGTCGGGAGGGTCCGAGAGGTGGAGGAGGTGATGGCGAACACGGCGGTGCACTCGGCGTCGACGCGGTGGCGGCGGCGGCGTGATCAAGAATTTCCACCGCGCAGAAGCTCTAAAAGCTCAAATTGCGGTGGCTGGGGCTCGGGAGGAGGTGTGGGTTGGGGTCCTTGGAAAGGGGCAAAGGCGGCGGTGGCTTTATAGGGGCCGGGAGCTCCGAGGCGTGGCGGCGTGGAGGTCGTGGCGGCGGTTGAGGCGTCGTGGGCATAACCGCCATGGGACGAGGAGGTCGGGGGAGGTGGCGGTGTGGTCGTGGGCGTGGCGACACGTCGTGAGGACGCGAGCGCTTAGGCGCTTGTTGACGGCTTCGCCTGTGAGCTTCCATAGCGCTTGTGGCAAGCGTCTGCAAGAGAGAAGAACGCGGCGAGGAAGAAGGGTCGCGGCCCACTTGGCGCTGGAAGGCGCAGAGGTGGAGGTGGGGTCACAGCAGAGAGAGAGAGGGTGGACCAAAGGGTCCCCATGTCAACGAGCGGTCTACAAGCAATGTCAATGACAACAACAAGGGCAAAGCGGGAAGGAAGTGGGTTTAGGCCCAAGACTGTTTTGGAGATTTAAATAGGTTTTTCCTTTTTAGAAAATAGCGAAAATTCAAATAAGCAATGGAAAATAGCAAATGAACTTGGAAAAATTCCGAAAATTCTATAAAATATATCCAAACTCATAGAATCCAAATAAAATAATTTTGACTATTGTTCATGTTGGAATTATTCATATTAAATTGTTTTGTCACTAAAGTCCAAGTTTAAGCTTTTGAACTAAATTCAAATAAATCCAAATGGTGAATTTTCTCTCTACCAACTATTTAAATGATTTTTAAAGCTCTAAAAATTGGGATGTTACAGTGGCAAAGTTTGTTCTTGCGCCACCAACTGTCCCCTCCCCGGATCCGATGGCAAGAAGAGGCTAAAATAAAAGAAGATTGGTTATTACAAGCTAAAATCATGAGTTTATTATCAAAGAACTTACTCGATCTCAAATTCACTCTCGTTGAGGAGAGCCATGAAGTCCTCGTTCACAGTGAAAGTAGATTGTCTTGTTTGCTCTGACGAAGTGGGAACCAAGACCATGGAGGTCTGTGACCTTAGAACCCACTAAATAGGAACCTCCTCTTCGAACTCCTCTGATGATCCTTCACCCTAGATTACCCCAGCCGTAAAAATTGGTATAGTAGACATTGGCTGGGGGTTAGAGGCATATTGAGAAATTGGAGTCTTGGCTTTGTTTTTCAGTTCCTTGCGGGTAGTAGACCTCGAAGGAGCTGAGGCCGAAGTTGGAGTCAAGGTAGGAGGCTTTGGCGGAACTGAGGCTGAAGTCGATGTGGCCTTCGTCTTTTTGGCACTACAGGAGGATTGGAGCTTGTCCTGTCACTCTTTGCAGGAGGAGGGGTAGAGTTTGCACCAACATCTGAGATGGGACGCTTCTTTGATGTCGTCTATTCAAAAATACACAAATTAGACATGAGCAAATTTACCTTTTATGTCTAGCTATTCCTACGAATACTTATCGCTATGCGATCTCTCCTAAGTGATAGGGCAGCCCCAATCAAGCTTGGGGCTGTGCTTGTAAATCAATTGATTCCTTTTGTAGGATCCGATGCTTCAACAGAACTGAGGCCCTAGCTAGGACCTCACCATCTGGAAGAGCTGCAATACGATGAAAGATTACTTTATTCCAACTACGAAATTCAATTTGAATAAAAGGATCAACAGATTATTACCATCTTCTGGGATGTCATAATCACATGATAGTACTTCTCCCTTTTGGAGAAGGAAGATCTTGTTCTTGATGTTCGTCCAATCAGACCTCTCCCCACCAGGTCGTTGATCAATAGGACCACACTCTTAGCATCATTAGTGAGCTTAATCTCCTTGTCAGCAACCCAGTTTTCTGTCGACCACTCTGGTGGTGCATTACGGCTAAAAGTAATCCTACTTTCTCTTAGAACAGCAGAATAAAAATATTCCTTGTTTCATGTTGAGCTAGCATCCTTGGTAGCCAAAAAGGGGAAAACCCTCTTGTTGGCATCTTAGAGTTTGAAATAAAATGAGCCTAAGGCACCAGCAGCCTTCTTGTTGTGAATAATTTGGTAGTAAAACCTAAATAGACGCAAACTAGGGGCTATTCCTAAAAATGCCTCAAACATGTGGGCAAAAACACTAAGTATCAGGATCGAATTCAGTACAAGGTGAACTAGCTCTATTCCATAATGATTAAGAACTCCTATTAAGAAATCGCTCTCAGGTAACCAAAAGCCTACCTGGAGATAAGGCACGAAGACTACCGTGAAGCTGGTCGGAGGGCATGGTCCAGTCTCCCTCTTCGGCGCACGCCATTAGATAATGGCCTTCTCCGGCAAATGCACGTCTTACTCCAGCCCCTCGAGCTCCTCCGCGGACAGCGTGGATGACTTCCATCCCGCCATTGCTTTGGTTCAGTGGTGTATTTTGAGGAAGAAAGGGGGACTGTGTTCTTTGAAGACTTGAGGTAGACGAAGGGCTCTCCGTGCAGTGGGGAAAGTGAAAACGACTGGAGTAAAAATGTGCCTAGGGAGGGGGTAAAAACCCATATATACCCTTAGCGCCTTTAAAACCCACTGCCTCGAGGACATAACAACTGCACCTCGGTTAGTGGTGTTATGACAATTCACATGTGGTCAAGGAAGTTGGTCCTCACATCAGGGATGTGCAAGATAAAACAGAACTGCCTTAACATGCATTCCGAGAAGATTTGAAACCTTGAAAGAGAATAATATAAACTCTTTAAGGTTTGCTCACCTGATTATCGAGATTTTCTTCTATTGATTTCTTAAAGATTTCAATCCATAGATTAAATTGACTTTTGGTCCATCATATAGTCACGATTATGGATTTTATTTTTTCCACGGTGGTAGAAAGGTGGACCAAAAGTTAATTTGATTCGTGAAATGTATCTTTTCCATGATCTTACCCATAGTACTCTAAGGAACGATTATTTCTTCTAAAAAAATCTATTCGGACTCGAGAGGTTTGGAGAAAGTGAAAGTGAGAAAGATAGAAAGTTTCTGAAGGCATTTTTCTTATTTCTACCCTTCTGGTGGTTATTTATAGACCAACAATTTGTGGCAAAAATAAAGACAGAAGTCCAAAGGATAGGATTTTATCAGAATCTATTCCTAATAAATCATTGGAAGCTAAAGCATGACCGTCTCTTTAAGAATTGTTTTCATAAATGAGGACGGTTGATGCTCCTCTTCTTATCTTCTCAGAAAAAGTAGTTATATTTTTTACAACTCAAGTGAAATTACCTTCTTGACTAAGCCTATTTCTGGTCAAATGGAATATCAGTCGAAAAAACTTTACTTCTAACCACAATTTTACGACCTCCCTCTCAAGTAAGTCATTTTTCACTTGAAGTTGAGGGGCTAGCTGGCGAAGCTTGTTGACTAGTCAATAATCCGGGTATACCATTTATTCATAAATAACACAGATCCTCTACTGGGCCCAAGTTAGTTCACTGGGCTCAAGATCAAACAAGCAGTCAGAAAAGTGGGTCCGAGAGTCTTTTCTTAGACCACCCTCGATTCTGTTCTGGACGTCCTATTGGATCTCCCCGGAGAGATTTCATCAGACCACTCCAGGACCTCTCCCCTGCAGAAGATGTCCTCAAAAGCAGTTGCCCACGTATGGTTAATGACAACCCACATGGAGAGAAGATATTAGCCGTTACATCCGAAGACATAACGATCACCGTGAAGGAACGCAATGATTGGCTTAAAGGGACGCCACTATTAGCATGAAGAGGCACCACTACAACCAACTGCCAACGCTTGTAGACTATAAAAACATGTCCTATGTGCCTTTGTAATCAATTCCCATATCATGAATCCTAATCGCAATTCATTTTTGTTCACAACCTTTCTCCTTGTAAACAGAGCATACCCTTTGCAATACACACACACATTACCATTTGAGTTCTTAGGCGAACAAACAACAATCTCTATTTTCTTTTTATGTACCTTTGTATGTCCGCTCTGTGACGAGAGTCCCAGATGTTGACAATAGTCTTTAGAATTGGGCGGATCCATTGGTAGTCTTGACAACACTGTGATCATGGATAGTTGGAATATCTATGGAGGGATAATGTTTGGAAGTAAAGTATTTGAATTTACATTTGAAATATGACCAAAGTAGGGAATAAAGCGAGGGTCTATACATGTTATACCTCAGCAGTGAGCAGAGAATGACATTGTGTTTTTTTAATGCACTAAGATGACATTTTCAAGATTTAGGTATGTGTACATCAAATTGAAATAGCATGAACCTGAAAAAGATTTTAGCCTACCAAATTCAAACTACTAACATTAAAAGACACTAACTAAATTATCGAGAAATGAATTATTTACTTGAAACAAATGGCAACATTTGGCATCAATGATTGAAGAAAATGTTACCTACGCCTGCCAATGAGCTCTATACAATTTCACCCATTGCTAAAATGTGGGAATTACATCATAGCTAATTTGTCCACTCAACACTAATGTACCAATCTCTTCCCACCTCTAAAACCTCACTGACCAGCAACCCCTCTGATCAAGAAATCCCACCAAATCTAAACTAAAAATAAAGGGAGCAAAAGAGCAAGAACAAAAGATCTATATCGGTACAGAGGGAATTTAATCAAGAACAATTTAAACTCTCACCTTGAATAATTGACGAAGATGGCCATGGATAGTCCTATGCCTCAGGGTTGCCATGCTGTGTATATTATATCCTTCACTTTATATGTCATGGAGCACTGCAAAGATAACAAAACACCAGCTTGATATTCCTCTAAATCAAACGAAGCAAAAGTAATTGTTCATGTGGCCATAACCTAACCAGGTAAGAATGAGGAAAACACACCATCATTTTGATCTTTCTAGAATCTAGATATATTCAACACAATCATCTTTTGGACTCTGAGTTCCCTGTTGACCAGACCATTTGTAAACCTGAAGGGTCTTAAGTGCTTCATGTCTTGGTATCTAAAAAAATGTACCTAGCATAAGTGCACATTGTTGGCCACCACACTATCAGATTTTTTCACCTGAAGAGAATTGTTTACCTTATCAATAAGGTTGATAATCCCACCATTCATCTCACACTAAAATCTGAAGCTTTCTTTTAGCACATGTGCAATACATAGTCGCACTCTTAAGTCATTCAACACACTCTTAAGTTACTGTGGAATTCTTTAGCTATCAAATGATTACCTACATCCAATAACATAGAACACTCAAATAAGAATGAAAATATTTTACCATTGCAAGCCAGAAGCATTTATGTAACACTATAACGGCCAATCTGGCATATAGCAATAAAAATGATGATGAAGCAATCAACAAAGGTGATATTCAATTATATATTACCGATGAAAACTGAGATAACTTAACATGACAAGCATATGGTGGAATATGAACTAAATAAGCAGGATATAGATATATACACAAGACATTTTTTTAAGAAGCATACACATGACAACATGAAGCATCAGTACCAGCCACATAGTTTAGATGTAGCACCATGATATTACAGAAAGAAAACCCACACATACACATATATAAAGAGCTAGAGAGTTGTTGCACTAAATATATGTACATGGACCCTCTAAAATAAAAGTTTGTACAATTGGGAGTATTACTCTTGGGTAAGATTTACAGGTAGAAAATAGCATAGGGGAAAGAATCAAACTATAGAGCAACGTAATCCTAAAAGAACTAAACAAAGCGACAACTTGAAGGTATTATCTCAAAAGCGCAAAATCGGGAAAAATGGTCAGACTGTGGGTTCTACACACCTGCAATAGGAAAAAGGACAAGGAAATCGATTTCACAAAAAAAAGGGGGCAATGGAATCAAAGTAGTAGGTGTGTCATGAACAATTATAGTAGCTAATACCTTAGTGAAGTTTCTCTATGCACAAACAACTTTTGAGTACATAACAAAATAACAAAATTCAGTATAGCTATGCCTTTAGCCTAGGAGATGCCCACGATGATTCAGAATGAATGATTTGTTCAAACCATACAGCTAACACATCTGAAAATACCTAGGTACACAGCCCAACAAAATGCAACCAAACACATTACAAAATTTAAGTATGAACAGCTCCAAATCATCTTTTTCAATAGTGTATGAGGAGCTCCAGATGTATGCAAGAAAGTTCTCAAACCCAGCATCCAAATACTGAACTAATTTAGGTAAAATATAATTAAAATCAAATGTACTGTATCTAACTTGCTTCTGTATCACAACAGATTAACAACAGAAGCTTTAACTTTTGTTGGCCAAAACAAAAGAAAACTGTGTAACAACATTAGAAGAAAATAAATAAGAAACATACTTAAAGTCGATTGTACTGGATATGAACATGCTCCAGCATCACACTACATAAGAGATACATCCACGTATACTGATTTAGTAGAATTACTTCATGTTAATAATATTGTACAACACAAAAGGAAAGTAAATACCATGAAAATCATGCGGAGTATAAACGTAGGAGAAACTGAGTGTAAGATGTGGATCTTATATTCTTACTTCCATTTTTTTCACTCACCCCCTTCATAGCAGAATCGAGGTGATACCTCCTCATTCAGTACCTGATGACATATGTAGCTCATAAAATTAGTACATACATCATCCCTTGTTTTACTAATTGAGCTATGGAGATACTACCTAGCTACATACTAATGGTAGAAAAAGAAAACTAATTGAATTTTGGAGATACTCGTCTCACCCACGCCGCTGATCTCTACTCTCGAGATGTGCACAGTCGCCGCCGCCCAGAGTCTCTACCACTACCAGCTGGCCTCATCGCTGCAACCAGCTCCCTGAGCGTCCTCCTCATGACCCCATATAGAACAACAAGAACATCAATTCAGATAAGTGTCTGCTTCCATTTAATCCATTCACAACAAAAAGTACTTCATTCATCTATGAACGGAAGAATCAAGCCTTCATTGCTGAAACAAGTATGTCTCACAAATTAGTAGAAATTGGAGCAAAACAAACACAAATTAGAAAGCATAACCTGGTGAGCGGCCGCTTCCATACCGTGGCTCTTTCTCTCTCTCCCCCCGTGGCGTCGAAGCGGTTATCTTGCTAGGCAGGCTTTGGCCCAATTTTGGGCCAAGATGAGCGGAATAAAGGAGATGGAGGGATCACTATGGGGGAGAGGACCTCACCTACCGTCTCTCCCCTACAGTCGGTCTGGGCCACACCGGCGGCTGCTCTCCCGCTGTCCCCATATCCTCCCACGTCGTCGTCTTCCCTTTCCTCCGTGAAAGGATGGGAGGAAGAAGGGGTAGGAGACGCCGATGGCGTCCTAGGGTTTGGGCGTGTGGCAACCCAGGAGTAGCGACGACAGCGTGGAAGGCGGGAAGGAGGGAGCGGTGGTGGTGGTGAAGGCGTGGGAGGAGATGGGGAGGAAGTGAGTGCGATGGCGGTGCGACCGAGGACAGGGAGGAAGTGAGGGATACTAGGCAAGGGTAGGCAAGCGAAGGAGGCGAGGACACGGGCGCTACTGTGAGGCAAAGACAGACGAGAAGAGGAAGCGAGGAGACGTGCGCAGCGCGAGAGTGACGGCGACACAGGTCTGGAGGTTGAGGTGACTAGGGTTTTTGGCATAGGAGAGGGTGTAGGCCACCTGTTGCGATCCGACGGCCTCGCAACCCCTTGATGCCAACGACCTCGACTGACACGATTTCAACGTGATTTCGGAAAAACGGGGGCCTTGACGTGATTTCAAAAACCACATGGGTCTTTTCCTAAAAATAGAGACATAAGGGCTCACAGGGGTGGCGATTCCTCCCACTGTAAGAAAGAGTATATAATGTTTCCTGCAAAAAAAAGATTGTTCGTTCTACATAAGCACAACTTGCGGCCTCATTTGAACCTTTTTCGAATCCGATGCTTTTAACCAAAATAAAGCCCTAATGGAAAAGGTTAGGGATCACTATGCATTAACCGAATCCTTAATCTTGTTAAATTGTAGCATGACTATGTTACTTAGGTCTTCAATTTTCTGTCTTAGGCTAGTGCATCTCTCAAATTGTTTGACTACTATGCCAGACAAAAAAAATGTTTAGATCTATTGTTACTTGTTAGGTCAATTCCTAATACTGCACATTTCAAGTCGTACTTGCTATTTAGGCGGTTAACTACTTGTATTATCGATTCATGTGAAAAACCAGTACCACATAAATAGATCTGCACTTTTGGATGAGCAAATCAACACCTGCTACTTGAGAATCAAGCCTTGCTTGGGTGGCTAGTGGTGGTAGTTGTACCTCTAACCTACTAAGGTTCAAACTTCAGATTTGATCCTGCGTGTCTTATTTAGGAGGATTTTTTTTCATTGGGAAACGACGTATCCGTCACAAACGAGACGCCGATGATGACTTTGTCTCTCCACTCGTCTAGTCTTTTGTAGACGTCGTATGTGTGAATACGTGCGTATGATGGTGTGCATGTGTGTGAACGTTTGTGTGTTGTAACAGGTGTTTCGGGAAAAAAAACAATCAACACCTGCTACTTCCTCGTAACACTTGATTTTGGTGATAAGACCTGGGCTAATACGACATAGCTGAGTCTGTCTGCCACTGTGGGAACACATCACACGTTCACACATGCCTCAGCAAGATCGGACGCAGGAGACAGCTAGACGACAGCAGGCGAGTCAGCCGACTTCCAGCATGCTTTCGGTACCGGGAGCGGCAAATCCACACCTGCGCTACGAGGTCGCAGGCCGGATCACAGTGACGTTGACCCCGTGCCATGGACAATTACCCGCGCCGTCATCATTTGCTGGCAACAGGTTAGCTACGCGTCGTCCCTCTCCGATCGGCTCCGCCTCTCCGCGGCGCCGTCCGCACCCCAAATCCAGCGGCCAAACCGGGAACATGTCGAGTGTCGTCGACGCGGTGAATCGAAAACGGGGTTAGGTATCGCCTGTGCGGAGAAGTTGAATACGTTCTCAACTGCTGCGCCAGTTCGTATTTGCCTTCTGCTCTGCAGCTTGACAGCTTCACAAACCTTTTCTGATGCTCGCGCCTCCGTGGCCGATGAGTTGTCCCCCCACGACGTCTACGCGTCGTTCCCACTTCGCTCCCGGTTCCTTTCTTCCAAAGTCTTCTCGTCTTATCGGGAAGCCGGATCCTCCTTCACCGTCGTCTCTGCAGCCAAATCTGTGCCGCGGCGAATGCTGCCTGCAAATTCAGGCAACCGTCGCAGCCTCGCAGGTTCGCGGCAACACCTGAAACGCACAGAAAATCTCCGCGTCCCTGAGCGACCCAGCGAATCAACCGTCGACTTCGCCGGTTAGGAACTCCCATATTAAAACCGCTCTCCCCCGTTTCCCTTCTCCCCACTGCTTTCCTCTCCCGATCCACGAACAGTAGTACGACACGGCCAACCAGCAAATCCGCCATGGCTTCCGCTTCCTCGAACGGCAAGCAGAGCCTCTACCCTGAGGTAGATCAATCCCACCCCGACCTCAACACCGCCTTCCTCTCCAACCCCACCACCGACGCCGCCGCCACCTCCAGCTCGCTCTACCCCACCGTCGACCCCCGCGAGCTCGCCGCGAACCTCTTCCCCGATGCCGCGGATGACGCCGCCCCGCCCCCTCCCACCACCGAGGAGACCCTCGTCGCCGTCCCGGGCGCGCAGCTCCACCTCGTCGATCCCGACCGCAGCCTCGACCTCGGCGCGGGCACGCTCTCCGTCGTCCGCCTCCGCCAGGGCGACCACTCCGTCGCCGT
This sequence comes from Phyllostachys edulis, assembly GCA_036346405.1. Classification (NCBI taxonomy): domain Eukaryota; kingdom Viridiplantae; phylum Streptophyta; class Magnoliopsida; order Poales; family Poaceae; genus Phyllostachys; species Phyllostachys edulis. The sequence goes on along the minus strand of CM070549.1, from coordinate 46,357,908 downwards.
CCTCGCGTGCCTCGCCCCGGAGAAGCCCCAGCAGCGCCGCGGCCTCTTTAGCTTCTTGAGCATCGGGCGGTCCAGCGACGGGGCCGCGCAGGAGCCCGTGCAGTGGCCGCTCACCCGCGACGTCGCCGCCGTCAAGCTCGACCCCGCGCACTACTTCTTCTCGCTCCATGTCCCGCATACTGACCACGCCGACGACAAGGGTGACGCGGAGGAGGCCGAGGCGGACAAGGACGCGGATGGGGAGGCGGCCCTGAGCTACGGGCTCACGGTCGCGGGGAAGGGCCAGGAGAAGGTCCTGGAGGAGCTGGACAAGGTCCTGGAGGAGTATACCACCTTCTCGATGAAGCAGGTGGATGCGGCAGCGAGGGAGAAGTCGGAGGTGATGGACACGAGAGCGGTGACGGAGATCACGCCGGAGGAGGTTGTCGGGGATAAGAAGGAGGTGATGGAGGAGCAGTCGGCGGCGTTCTGGACGACGATCGCCCCGAACGTAGATGACTACAGTTCGTCCGTTGCGAGGCTGATTGCGCGGGGATCGGGGCAGCTGGTGAGGGGCATCATCTGGGGCGGGGACATCACAGCGGAGGGCCTGCGGCGCGGGGAGGAGGTGGTGAAGAAGAGTGTGGGGTCGAGCGGGAAGCCGCCGCAGGTGAAGGCAAGCACAATCAGGAGGATGAAGAGGTATGAATGGTGAAGAAGCTTATTATTGTTTGGGACTGTCTATTCATAAGGTGACTATAATTTTTTTAAATATAAGTCACGTTTTTTATCCATTAGATCAATATCCAATCATATAGCACACCAATCTCTATACAAATCCAAATCCAATGGTCACAACAATTGACTTAAAACTTAAAAAAAATTCAGGTGACTTAGAAATAGTAAATCTGTTATTGTTTTTATTGACTTACTGTTAATCTCGTATGTTGCAGTAGCTCATATTGAATTAGTCACTCCGTTTTGCTATATTTGTCTATGTCCTCGGAGAATCAATTTTAATATATTTGTCAATTGAGAGAATCAATTTAGAGGGTAGTTATTTATTGTAATTTCTCTCTTTACCCCTACCTAATATTTTAGAAGAGGTTAAGTGGTTCTCATTTAATAGAGGTAAATAGGGGTATGTATGGAAACAGAGAGAGTAGCTTTTATACATGTTTCATTTGGAATTCGATGAATTAGATAATTCACTTAGTTTAGAATGCAACTGTTCTTGTTAGGCTGCAGTATTTTACACTGTAATTGTGTGATCTAGATCGTGATTTGGATCGACAGTTATAGCTTTTTGCTGCATGTGCTGTGCAGAATAGTAAATGGCTCGTAATTGGTACTCCCTTTGCAGTTCATATGTTGAACAGAATAAGTAGAAGATGTTGATTCTGAAGTTACACTGTAGTAGTTTTTTTTTTTTTTTTATCAGAGCAGGGTCTTTTTGCTGGGGTAGACGTGGACACTTCACTTTTTTTCTGGTGATGCAAAGCAAATGTCCCACTTAGATGTAATCGTGTCCATTACAATCGTCTTGATTAGTGAAGAATCGACCATGAACTTAGCCAGTGCCTGTTTACTTTTGCCACCTATATTCACTGATTGCCTCTTATCCTGGAAGACACCTAGCATCTCTTGATAACGACCATTGATATTTATGCCATATGCTGTGTGGAATACAAGAAATTATTACCTTAAGAAACTTCCGAGTGAGATTTTCAACAACTGAGGATACTTAGCGAAGCATGCCTAACTGGACTGACTGACTAGCCAATTTAGTATCATGCTTTTTAATGGAAATATACATATTGGCTAGTTTTACAACATGGGCTTTTATTCTCATCTCCCTTTTGGTTGGTTGGTGCTATCATGTTTGTTGAATTGTTTAAGGTAATCAATTTTGTTTGCCCTGCAGTTTACTCATTGTAGGTGGCTTATGATTTTCTGTTGTCTTTCTCAGGGCTAGAAGGGTCACAAAAATGTCCAACAGGGTGGCAAATTCAATCCTCTCTGGTGTACTAAAGGTGTCTGGCTTTGTTACCAGCACTGTTTTGAACTCCAAACCTGCCCAGAAGTTCTTTAAATTGATGCCTGGTGAAGTTATTCTTGCTTCACTAGATGGATTTGGTATGCTTCTGACTTCTGAGTCACTAGATGTGCATGTGAAGTTTGCTTGAGAAATATAAAGTTCATTCGTGTTGGCCTATATGCTTATAGAGGGATTGAATCTACGATCATTTTTAAAAAAGCACCAGATAGAGTGAGTTCATATTGGGTTTTATGTTGCTTTACACTGGATGCCTTCCCAAGCAAATCCCTAAGTATCAGTGTATTCTTACAGAATGCACCAGATTAGGACGTAATAAATTAACACACTCAAGGAGGTGTCATTTCACTACATTTTTGGGTTTATTTTGTTCCGTTTCTTTTCACTACATTTGTGTATCAAGAAGAAAGTTTGAGGGTTAAATCTACGATAGATAAGTCAAGAGTGATTTTAAACAAATTCTAGGAGCTAATTTGCTCTAATTTAGTTTGTACCACAGAGTCCAAAAGAATGGTTTATGGTTTTGCCCACCCATTTAAGAGTACATTGCAACAAGATTTAATAGCATGTCACCTTTTTAGATACTGTGTGGTCTTTTGATTTGATATTCTGTATGACTGTTGCTGCATTGCACATTTTATTTGTTGATTTACCACTTACTCTATGATTCAGGGAAAATATGGGATGCTGTAGAGGTGTCTGGCAAGAATGTGATGCAAACATCATCAGTTGTGACAACTTCTGTTGTAACGCATAGGTAATATACAACGCCATTTCTATATACTTCATTCAAATGCTTGCTTTGCAGGAGATAAGCTTGTTCATAAAATTTTAGTGAGGTGTTGTAGAAACCAATTTATGGTTAACAAGCATTCATATATTGAAACTGTATAATCTTGTGAGCTTTTGTGGTTAACAAACAGTTATCACCATGTTCAACCAGCTTGAAAAAAGTATACCATACCTCTTACTAGAAGGCAAGAGAAGTTTTTTTAAAAAAAAAAAAACTAAGCAATTAGCTTTAATTAGTTTACCATTCGTTGAACATCTGAACCTATTAAAATAATCCCAAAAAAAGACAATATCAAAAGTGTCAAACAAGTGATGAATTAGAGAACACTAATATTAGATACAAGAGTGCTTGCAGTAAATGTTCCTTATGTTTTACTATTTAAGTTCTTTGTTTTCAGAACACGTTCTCTAAGCAGAAACACCTTTCGCCTAGTGATTATTCAGTGATATTTTAGCCAAAAAAACAAACTGTCTGATACACGAGGTCGTTGATATTGGATGAGGCTAATGATTCGATTTTTGCAGATACGGTGATCAAGCAGGAGAGGTCACACACGATTACCTTCACGCCACAGGAAATGCTCTTGGAGTTGCATGGGCTGTCTTCAAGATTCGGAAAGCACTCGACCCAAAGGGCAATCTGAAGAAGTCGTCTCTTGTGAGCTCAGCAGCCCACACTGTAGCTAAAGAATCAATAGCTCGGCAAAAAAGAAAGTGAGCCAACGGGGTCGATGGTTCCACTGTATTATGTTGATGTCATGTCTTGTGTGTGAGCTAAGGCAGCTAGCGGATTAGTTGGATCTTGGTCTTCGATACGTCACTTGTAAGTTGTAATTGTTGCCATGATATTTTTTATCTTGTTTGTTTTGGGTTCGTTTTGTGTACAATGATGTGTAACATGACATGCACGGTCTCATGTTTTTGCATACGTGTAAAACTGGAAGACTTTATGAATTGTGAGAGGTGACAAGTATGTGGCTGCATTTTGAGCGTTCTTGAAAAAAGTTCTGTTATCTTAAAAAAGTTATGTTATATATGATGATACTCCAGCCCACTTCAAACGGCAGCAGACGGGCAATCGATATGGCAATTCTTTTTTAGATAGAACGGGCAATCGATGTGACATTCTTTATTTCTTTTTTTAGATGGAACGTAGCTTCCATTAAACAATTGATCCGGATAAATCGTCGGTCACCAAATGGGTAAAAAACTGTAGAGCAACAAAAGCTTAGAGATCGGTCCCCCCCTAAATAGTACTATTTGGAGCCGTATTCGCAAAAATAGCGTTTCCACAGCCGCAAATACAAAAATAGCACCCAATTCCGTTCCAGAAATATACGAACACGTACCGTACCACCACATCAACCTTATTCGCGCCACAGCTGACCGGACAAGCCTCGTCCGCAGCATTCTAGAACGGATAGCTGCCCGTCCCTCCCTCGCACGGCAACGCATCTAAGCCCACTACGTGGCCTCGCCCCGCCTCGTCCGTCCCTCCTTGCTGCGGTGGCCGGCTCCACCTCGACGCATGCCGTATAGCACATGCAAGTTAATAAAGTAACCGAGGCTCCAACTTTGTTACGGAAAGAGAGAGTTCGAATCCATCACAAGACAACGAACAAAAAGATCGGCACATTTTAAATACCAGCAACTTGTGCGAATCTACACCGTCACTATTACCTGATATATATATATATATATATATATATATATATATATATATATATATATATATATATATATATATATATATATATATATATATATATATCAATCGGATAGATCAGATCTTTTCTAACATTTTCCTTTGGATTAAGCTTTTGTAGAAGACTCGAATTAGTAGAGATAGATAGATAGTGTAGATATTATGGGGATATGCTCACGATCTTAGGACGATGAAATAATTGGCAATGACGTTGAATGTTTGTCGAAACACTTATTTTTGGCGAAGTTAAAATACTGTCAGGTCTCAGGCGGTCAGACCGGCCAATGGGCAACGGTCTGACCGGCCATAAAGAAAATTTGAGTTCGAAGCTGGGCCAAAAATAGAGGGTGTAGGCAAGAGAGGGAATTCTTCTACACTTAGTCTCATAATTTTTGAAGCTTCGAGTCAAAAGATCTATTCATTTGGAATTTTCAGAGTGTTTCAGATTTCCAGGGTGGAAGTTTGGCTAAATCCCTTTTTTGGCGGTCGACCGCCAACAGTGTGATCGAGGCCGGCCAGGTGATCGACCGGTTTTGACTTGTTTCACTTTACCAAACTTGCTTGCCGATGTTTGTTGGTTAGGTCAAGTTCATGGGTTTCATTGCATATGTGTTGCATGATGCATGTTTTGACTAGCATGAATCAAGTTGCGAAAAACTTGTTCCCGGAATCGATTTCTTAGTCTATTGTTGTGCAGGACAATTGGAGTTCTTAATGGCAAGGATGATTGGGACTAGGCTTGGAGAGCTGAGGTTCAGAACGATCGAGGATGCCGAGTGAAGTCAGTGGATTCAAGCATGGCGCAAAATGGATAAGGATAACCGAACGGGAAGTTCGGTACGACGGGTTGCATCAAGCGACGCAGGGGTCGGTGCAAGTGCCATGGTGGTTTCGGTGGGAGCCAGATGGGAGAGACTTGCCGACATGGAGAGAGCCGTTGATCAACCTACACGTGGCGAAGCATGTGATTGCTTCATGAAGATTGGACTCAGCCTTCGGAGAATGATCGAGAAGAGGTATTTTGGTAACTTCACCTATATACCGTTTTGATGACCTTTTACTAACCCGCGGCGCAAGATAGCGCAAGGAGAAGCGGTTTAGGTCAAGAGGAGATGAAGACGGCGCTTTAAAATGCGTGCGTAAGTGAAACCTGTTTATGTGTGGGCTTAACGGGTGCCCATTAGAAATATCCTTCTAGAAACTAGCCTCCACTATAAATAGGGGAGGGTGCTGGTTGTGCACCCCCAACCCTCATATCTAAAACCCTAGTTTATGTTTTAGGGTTAGGAGAGAATAGTGGAGAGGTTAGGGTTCTAGGGAGATGGATTGATTGTGTGCTCATGTGTTGAGTTTTTGTCATCCTGGATGGAGTGGCTGTAAACCAACATCAATCCCAAATCAATCCAAGCAAGATTCCTCAAGATGAGTCTCTTTTTGTTCTTACGTTTTGTTTTGTGATTTTGGGGCTTTCTTTGATCCATGAGTTTTCCTTTGGTTTCTGGCATGGATCTAGCTTGCTGTGACATGCGGGAATACATCTAGGATTATCAATCACCCACGAGCAAGTATTTGGATCATATTTTGGTTTTGACTCGGTTTTCGAGCAATCTTCACTCAAACGGAAAAAGGTCAGAACTTTGGTAAGGATCTTTACGATCCTTAATTGGAATAGGTTCCTAACACCCTAGAGAAGGTATGTCTCAAGTTTGGTAAGATTTGGATTTGCGAATCAAAAGTTAGACCGATTTGTGATTTTGAGTTCGGGTTGATTTTACTGTTCATTATACCAGAGGTCAGATTGCCAACTAGTTAGAGGTTTGACCGATTTGTCAAAGATCAGACCGCCAACTACATGGAGGTTTGACTGCCCAACTCTTTAGGTTTTGAGTTTTTGTGATTTTGGTCTATTTGTTTCGGGGTTTTGATTGGATTCAATACAGGTCTTCCACTGTGCTTGTATATTGATCTTCATAGCTTTTATAGCTATTGGAGTGAAAATCGTGTTGAATTCAATCAAGGTGAAAAAGAGATTGTGCTCCTATTCACCCCCCTTGTCGCCGTTTCGGTCCAACAGATAGATAAATAGATGTCTTTTCAAATTTTTGGGACTTTAGTCATACTAGATAGGCCCGCGCGCTACGCTGTGCCTGTCGATTTTGAGAGGATGCGAGAGAGTGCTCGGAAAGCACTATACATTTAACAATGTGAAAATATTTTGACAAATTTGGATCCTCTTCACATAAGAGATTAATAGATAGAAACAACACCAAGAAAAATAAAAATGTCCATGACATAGTAGCAGAATTCAAATATCATTGACGGTATGTACACGACAACTAAACAACATAGATGCAAGAACAAAAGAGGAACGCTGCATAATCCTCCGTGGCACGTTAGCACAACTGATTAACATAATGACCTAACAAAATATAGCAACCATAGGTGCCATAATCTAGTTAATTATCAGGTAGTACATAAGCTAGTTACATGCCGTACATATCAAAGAACAAAAGGCTTCCACTCCAGTTGGTCTAGGAGGTACATCGTTAACTCTTTCGAGCTTTTGGTTATTGGTCAGTTCTGGTTCAAAACCAAAAAAAATATTATAAATGTAACTCAAATCATTTAACCGATCTAGATGTGATGATTCCAAAACTACCATAATAGAGGAATGAAGAGGTTTTGTTTTTGGTTTAGGCTATACGACGAAGCTTTGTATTTTTTTTAGGGCACAAACAATATTTAATGAAAAAAAGGAATATGTCTTTCCAGAAATTTGCTATGGAATTTTTACCAACTGTTTTGTCGAAGGGCAATGTTGGAAAAATCCTACTACTATTCAAAAGGTAAAAAAGTGTAGGTGGTCTAAAAAACCTTAATTAATATATAAAAGGAACACGAAGGAAGATTTGTTCTTCTCATTTGCCTAACCATAAGATCAGCATGGTATAGATGAGTGCAATGCCCTATGGAAAGACCGGCAGAGCTGTTGAACTATTTTACCAGCGCTGCACATGCGGTTAGCAAAAGTATACAACAATACGTAGTACGACGTAAAGCTGAACTACAACATAGAAGCCATGGGCTGGGAACAAAATTTATGCAAAAGAACATTCCTGTTGGTACGCTAACTAACCTCATTTTGGCCTGCAAAATACGAAGCTTTTCTAAATGGTAGGAAGTTTGATTTTTTTTTTGTAAAGGGTAAATGTGTGTATAGTGTATATGGTGAAAAGCGAAGGCACTCATCATGTATTGACTGGTTCGTCGTCTCCATCTTTGAAGAGCTTCTTGGCGGCCCTGGAAACATTCTGAGAGGAGCTTGGCTTGTAACCATGGGAATCATTTTGATTATGTATGTGATGTTATGTGTGTCTATCAAGTTGTTATAATTTTTTTTCTGGTGTTTAGTAGAACGGTATGATTGAGCGGAATTGTACCTTTTGGAGGCAGTGTATGTAGTAAGTTGCTATATTTCCACTGTGGTTGTGTCGTGGGTTGCTTTTCGGGTCTAGGCGGATTGCATGGGAGTGAGTTGTTTTGGGGAAAAATAGGTGGGGGAAACTATATCTAGGAATAACTAAATATTAATGATGATGAAAGTAACTATTGGTCGGTAATGCTTTCCGGAGTAACAAGTATTTGGCAGCAGATGTACATAGAGGAGAATGAGATAACTGACCGGTGAAATAGAAGAGCTACTGATTGTAGTTGGACAGGGAATAGTTATTGTTTCTTGTTCCTTGTTGCGATCTTGAGTTTCAGGTTCAGTGATCTGTAATACCGTTGTTTTGATGGGGACTTGCTGCTGTATAGACTGTGAAGATGAAGAACTGGATGGTGAACCAATTGTATGTTGCTGTATTTGTCTTGGTATTGCAGGATCTCTATGAATTCTACTAACTTGGAATGAAATGTCACCTCTCTGGAATGATCCTCGCGAAACAGTGGATTCTAGGACATAGTTTCTTCCAAAGAGGGAAGCTATCTCAGTTGGGACAGATGCAGGTGATCCATGGGTCTTGGCAACAAGTGGTATAGCTGGCTGTCTGACAAGTTCTTCAGCGACGTCGCCAAAGAAAATGAACTCAACAGTTGAATGGTCGTCGGTTGCCTCAAGAGCTTGTATCTGAAAATAGACATATGAGGTGTGGGCACGTATAGTTGGATGCTAATCTGGTATGTACTGTACGAATAGATAGACATGTGTGACGTACCTAGTTTCTATTGTTTTGTTTGGGCATTTGTAGCTATCTCTGTGTGGAATTGATTTATTTCTGCAGGCTCCACATGATAGGTACCATCACTTGGTATCTTTAGCTAGGCCTTTGATTGTTGCCTGACATATGTATCTTTGATTCTGACCAAATGAAAACATGACGAGGGTTGGCATGAGTTCCAACGTACGTTTACGATGAATGGTGATTGGAAATAAAGTATGAGAGGAAGCGGAGATGAAAATACCAAGATATCATGTGGATTTAAAACCGCAAATGTGGATATAGTTGCTTGCATTGTCCTAGCTTGTTGTACAGCGTGGATTCCACTTCCAGTCCACTGTATCTCGTATCTAGTGCCGGCTAAATTGGTTCGTTGTACAATAGGATAATGTGATGTATTAAACCATGGTACACCATTGTAAGTTTTTTTTTTTGAACATGATAATATAGCTAACCTGCTTTGGAAGGCCGCAATGTCTCGATCTGGGTTGTTTATGTATTGCTTGCAGCCATAGCTAGCAGATAGACTAAGTTTACCTTTAGAGACGTGGAAATAGTAAAAAAAAAGGTCAAAGCGCGGTGTATCTATGGCATGACCGTACGCAACTTATGTGGAAAATAATTGAGAGTCAACATGCTTTGTATATACCTTAATGGAGTTTAAATGTGCGACAAGCAAAAATAGCAACCACAGTCCACAGGTTCTCTCTTGCTAGCTTGATATAATGTGTGAGCATCTATTTCCCAAAGGGGCGTTCTATCTACGATAAGGGATAATTAAGTTAGAAAATGCCAGAACTGTATGCACTTGGTTTCAAATCTTGTAGTGTATAGAGAAAGAGATAAAACTAGGTGCTCTACCTGTCTTAGGTGAAGTGAACCTACTGAAACCTAGATACGTTTGTTTATGTACTAGAATCGCTAAGACAGCTGAAAGGGCAAAAAGACTCTCGGGTAGGTTGTGCTCCGAGATTTGTGTTCCATTAGTTCTCGTTAATTATTGGCTATACTATTAACTGCAGTACTGGAAAGTCGATCTCCAGCTTCGTCAAAACCATGAGCTGCTACCACCAACAGGTGTTACTTTCACTGATCAATCGGTCAGTCGTCGTCAGACATCTAGTCCGTACTTGATACGTACGCCTGCATATATACGGTATGTCAACCATAAACGTGGGGTTGTCTATCTATCTATCTCGCATTCTCGCTAGGTCGTCTCTCACGAAGTTTTTTTTTAATGCCCGGGTTTTCTCCATCTGATCCGTGTTAAAGAAGAAAACATCCTAATCTCGCGAGACATCACGAGAGCCATCGCTCAAACTGTGACAGACTGAAAGCCTATAGCTCCCCTTATTTTTGCCAACTGAACCCCAACTCAATCCTCAATAACCTCTACACCCACACACACACCCCACCCCCCCACACACACACTCACACCCACAAGACGCACCCGTGAGACACCCAGGCGAGTCTCACACTTGAACCTAGGTGGGTTTGTTGGCTCCAGCCAACTCCAACCAAGTGAGCTAAGCTTACTTCTCCTCTCACGAAGTTAGTCTATCAGTTTTTGAATAGTTGCAGTTCAAATATCAGCATAGTCTCTAATATTCTAATCTAAAAAAAAAAATCAAACACTACGAAATGAAATTATGACCAAAACTTTTTCTAGCTAGTTGTATGTTAGTAAAAATTCACCGATGTCATTTTTATATGATAAATTTAAATACTTTTTATGTGTCCAAAAGTGCCAAGTTAATCCAAAGGAAAATGTTAGAAAAAAATCTGATCCATCCGACTGGTATATATATCAGGTAATTGTGATGGCGTAGATTCACACAAGTTGCTGGTATTTAAGATGCGCCGAGCTTCTTGTTCATTGTCTTGTGATGGACTCGAACTCTCTTTCCGTAACAAAGTTGGAGCATCAATTACTTTATTAACTTGCACGTGTCGTACCGCAGGCGTCGAGGCAGCCGGCCTCCACAGCATGGAGGGATGGACGAGGCGTCGTATGGCTCGTCCGCAGCAGGGAGGGAGGGGCGGATGGACGGGGCGGGGCGAGGTCATGTTGTAAGTTCAAGCTAGTTTTGGTTATTAATAATAAATTTATATGTGAGACTAACATATTTATTTACTATGATATTATTTAGTCTTAATTGGATGAAAAGGTGAAGATCATATAGGTATACATTTGATATCATATTTTTATATCTTGTTATATTCATCGATCAAAAATATAAGTTGAACTCCACTAAAGTTTAACTTGAATATATGCATATATTTTTATTACATATTCATATATGCATACATTTAGGGGAGTTTACTCTATATTTTGAGATTTTGTTAGTATGATCATTGTTATTTATCCACTTATATTGGGTATCTCTACCTTGAAACATATCCTTTGAGCATATAAAACCTGTGTAGTTCATATATACTCATATTGCTTTATATCCTATTAATGACAACAATGTGTTAAGGGACTAACGTGCGTGCTAAGATGTTTTTAAAGACTTAGTCCCGGATTATGGATGACAACATAGAAATGGCAATGCAAAGACAATAAAGGAATCATGGCTAGTAGCTTGAAACCTTATGATGTGCCATTTTGATCAACTAAGAGTCATGCATTGCATTTAGAACAGCTTCTGGAAAAAGTTCAGTATGAATCGGTATGACCGTAGTTGATGCGCGGTACTACTGCAGAGCAGTAGGATTGGATTCTAGCTAGCGGTACGTATATTCCAGAGAGTATGTTTTTGGGAGTTTTTTCTCCCGTGGAAATCGGTAGTATCGATCTAGCCAAGCGGTATTACCGCTGCGCGGCAGTACCAGACGTTGTGAGTGCGGTAGTACCGCACCTGACAGTAACGACTAGTTCAAAAATAATTAATGCAGGTATATTTTGGTAATTAATGGTAATCACATTGTGGAATTAACATTTTCCATGAATTGGATTAATAGGTTATGTTCCATGATGATGGAGACCTTGGATGGCATCATGAGTTGATCGTCATCAAGTCAAGATTCAAGAAGAGGATGCATCATGTATTGATACATATCAAGATCTCGAATAGGAGATGATCATGAGTTGATCATCAAGTCGAGAGAAGACCCATCATGTGTTGATGGAGGGCAAATGAAGGATGCATCATGGGTTGATGCATATCAAGACAATGACCCGGACTTAAAGTGAAGATGTGCATTATCAAGCTTCAAGAGGACGCTCAAGGCAAATGTATAACTAGCTAGGGCTAAGGATGTGTTCTTAGTCTTTTACCGGTCTTGGTGTTTGGTTGAAAGACCGGATTGCTACTATAGGATTGTCGTACTATTAAGAGGGGTCTTGTCTAGTAGCTTGAGTCTCATCATGTGTTCATAGCTCAATCTCGCTTGCTCTAGCTCTCCATGGCATGGTGCTATTATTTACGAATGTGTTTTGCAAATAGCTGAGATTTGTGCATCTAATCCTTGTACCATGTGACTATACTTTGCAAATGTGTTTTGTAAATTGTTGAAGTCCATGTACCTACTTCTTGTGGCATGATCTAAGTTTTCAAATGTGTTTTGCAAATTGTTGGATTATGCATTTTCCCTTGGCATGATCTAAGATTGTTTGTTGCTATTTCTTTGGACTTAGACCATAGTAGTGACTCTTTGGATTTCCTGTGCTTTCTGCATTGATATAATTTGGTTGATATCATGCAAATAGGTGGGTTGTGTAGTCCTCTGAATAAGTTTTCCATAAAATCCAAGACCACTCAATTCCGACATTAGAGTCAAAAGTTATAACCTTCTTTTCGAGTGTCGTCTGTGCTTAAATTTGCCTGCGGTAATACCACATGAGAGGAGTGGTACTACCGCTGAGCGGTAGTATCGGCCCCTGTGAGTGCGGTAGTACCACACTAACACTTTAACGGCTAGTTTTTGTGCATTTAATGCACCCCTCTCTGACCGTTGAACAGTAGGTGCGGTAGTACCGACCATCCTATGACGATAGTACTACAAATACATATTTTTTGGGGTTTCTGCTCCCAACGGATAGTTTTTTTTGTGGTGGGGCCTATAAATACCCCCTTGGTTGGTTGAGAGACAATCTTTTGGCACTCCACTTCATTCTCTTGAGCTAGTGTGAGCTTCTCCTCTCAATTGTGCATGTGTTGCACCTTGTGAGCAAGGAGAAAGGTCTCTAGTTGCATGTGTCGCATCTAGAGTTGGATTCTGTATCCACTTAAGCATGCGCATTTGTTGCACATGGTGAGAGTCAAGCAAAGGGTTTGATTTATTACTCTTGGTGTTTGTCGACACCTAGACGACGTGGAAGCGTCGTGGTTCGGTGATCTTCTCAAGAAGCTTATGAGAAGGCCCAGTGTATTGTGAGTGGTTTGGTGCTCGCTATCTCCAGAATGGAGGAAGAGCAACCCCAAATGGATTGAGGTGTTGTTTCAAGTTGTGAGCCAGTCCAATTTGTTTGGACTTACCTCAGAGGTGTTGGCTTAAGTCGTGGAATCAGTCCAATTCGTTTGGGCTTACCTCAACGTGGATTAGGGAAGGCTGGCAAGTCTCCGAACACCATGATAAAACATCTTTGTGTCATTGTGGTTTGTTCTCTTGTGTTTTACTTTGTGCAATTTACATTCCTAGAATTAAATTACTTACATGTCTTTATATGTTTGCTAGCATTGTGAATAGTCTTAGCTTGTTGGTGCACATAGTCAAAACTAGTTGATTTAGGTTTTAATTAATCAAAACCGAATTGATTCATATTTCCACATAAAACTCGGTTTTAGCCAAAAAAAATTAAAAACTGTATATTCACCCCCTCTAGTCGGCCTCCTCGATCTTACACATGTGGCGGGCTTGGAGTTGGAGGCGTTGCCGTGCGAGGGAGGGACAGACAACATTGTCCGTCCTAGGGTGCTATGGACGAGGCCTGTCCGGTCGCCCGTGATGTGGACCAGACAGGTCGACGACACTGACGTGTCCATACGTCTCTGGGGCGGAATTGAGCACTATTTTTGTATTTGCGGCCGCGAAGAGGCTTTTTTTGCTAATATGGATCCAAATAGTGTCGTTTAGGCAAAAAAAAATCAAGCTTTGAGACTTCCAGCACAAGACCAACACCAAAAGTAGCCAAACTGACTGCTACCTATTACACTCACGCACAGAAAAAATAACACAGGCTCGGAAAAAATTAGGCAACAGCAAACTACACCTTCCTTGATCAAGACCTCAACATCTGAATGATCAAAATATGTAGAATTCAGTGCCCTGGTCAGACTTGTAGCATATGATTCTAGAATGATTCTTTCCATCCCAAGCTGGCTCACACACTTGATTGATTGCTTCAAAGCTTGCTACGATTTCAGCATGAAAGTCATGTAAAAACTTTGGTATAAAACTTGCTCATGCTGCCAAGACCTCACCCTGCTCATTTCTGATTACAATATCCCAACCTCTGTTACTAGAGTTACTATAATAAGAACCATCACAATTCAATTTGTAAAAGAGACCTGAGGGCGACTTCCATCTTGCTTGGTTTCGGGTTGTCAGGACTGCTACAATGGTTTGCAGTTTGTCAAATTCAGCACAGAAAAAAACACTGAACTACAAATCTCCTCAATGCTCCTCCTATATTCACCTGCATTAACTTTGTTTCTTGTCGACCATTGCCATAGCAAGACTCATACCTGTTGTTGTACTTTCTATTCATGCTTCCAAATACAATAGAAAACGTCTTCTACATTCAGGCATTCCAGCAACTTCAACCGAATATCTTTCGGATGGAGCCGACGCCAACACTCTTTGATTGCCTTGCAAATAAAGAAGGAATGCGCATCATTTTCATCCAACCTTATGCAAACATGGCGCATAGTATCTATATCTAACCCCCTTTGTTTCACATCGCATCTCAAAGGTAGGCTATTATGTGCTAATCTCCAAAGAAACATCTTCATCTTTTTGGATACTAGCTGAGTGTCCGTGCATTGCAATGAAAAAAAACTTTGCTCTATTTTTTTTTGTTACAACTATATGTTCTTGCTCAAAGAAATAAAAGTTTGTTGATGCTTGATTAAGTACACTACAGACAATTGGGAACCTTGGGTAAGATGATGATCACTGTAATACTGCAAATTTCTTCATGATCCGAGCAACTAGGATGGTATATCCGTAGCTGATCACTGTCATGAAAGCAAATATTCCCTCAATCACCCAGAATAGATCCTATCACCAACTACAGAATAGCCACAATGCCAAACAAAATGAACCAAGATCAGCAGCCGAAGGCCTTATCTTGTTAATCATGAAGACGAGCTCCTCGCGGTACTCATTCTCTAAGAGATGGTCTGCCCACCGTGCAGACTGACCTTCAACCACATATGCAGGCTAAACAATAAGTCTAAAGAACAAGAAAATTCATAACAAGGAGCAAACTGAACCTGCCAAAAAAAAGTTCATTTCTTCTTTAAAGGCCGGGAAGCAGCATATACCTCGTCCTCAATAGAAGACACCATGTCACTTTCATGGAAGTGTCAGCTTTGAAACTTAGATATGCAATTTAAAGGCAAAATTGGCAATGCAATAGTAGATAATTAGATTCAAGAACATGATGTCTTTTGTTCCCCTCAAACAAAAAACCAGATGGCCTTTACAGTTTCCATTTGATAATTACTATTTACAGCTCTTAGAAGCCTTTCATCTGTCATCTGATGTCATGTACGGTTTAAAGCTTTTCCTGCTTAATGCATCACTAAGAGTATTTGGAAAATTTTCATATATGCTCCCAATAGAAGTATATCTGCAATCAGCTCAAGGTTATGGAAGTGTAAGAAAAAAAAAGGAAGTTCATATGAAGGTGAGCTTTAACAAAACGAGCTGAAAATCTAGCATAGAAAAAAACAAACCTTTGTTCATACAAAGGTATGAGAATGACCATGATGGTGTCTCCGCCTAGGCAGTAATAACTGGTAGCATCGGAGGACACCGACGAACTGCTGGTGGAACAACCCCCCATTGATTCGATTTGCAGTTGTTAGGTAAACATCATGAACTTGTGCTTTGTAGCTTGGGGCCATGGATTGTGGTGGCTGCATTGCTTCATCCAACGTAAGTACTTGAATGCTTGAAGATCGCATGCTCACACCATGCACGCGGAGCCCGAGCTCTTCGACCGTCTGCCACATGTCGTCGAGCCCATCAGCAACAGACAAAGAGAAACATTCCACAAGGCCAACCACATGGATGCGTCGGCTGTGCAGGTTGGTTGTGGAATGAGGCATCGGTGTCGTCGCGGGCCTGGAAGGCAAAATTGCTGCAGTTGGAAGCAAAATCCAAGAAATGTGCAGATCTAGATCTAGAAGAGGGACCTCATTATTTATATTCGCCTTGGTGCCCTACCTGTGGCCGGCAACGGTGACGATGAGGGCGACGAATATGGCAGTAAGGACAACAGAGTGGCAGTCACATACTGCTCATACTGGGGGCTAATACTATACCCTTCCTGGGGATTCTAGCACTTAAAAGGCATGGTGGATAACACTCGGATCGATGGGTTTGCCTCTACAATTCGATCTGTCCTACAACATCCAGCGCCCTTCTAACGCGCTGTTGCGTCGCTTGCCTACCTCAGCACATCCTTCGTGCATCAAGATGGTTCACAGCCTTGACACCATGTGGTCGCGGTCGTCACGACTGCGTCGGCCGCCACACACCTCCTCGCCTCAATCGCATCGAGGTCGGCATTTAGGTTTGCATCGACATCAGCCACCACACTTCCTCACCTCAACCACATCAAGGTCGGCATTGTGATTTGCGTTGGCATACTCGACACTGGCTCGTGGACAGCGAGGTCTATGATGGGGCTGCACACAACTATGGTGACAATGGCTCATGGACGATGGGCACGGTGAGCGGTGACAATCAACAATGTAGAAGAGGGCTGGGGCACGGGAGATTGAGTTGAGGCCTTGAGGGGGGGTTTCGTTGAAGAGAACGTAGGCGAAGAAGTTGCGTGGGGTGAACAGAAGAGGAACTAAAGATCGATATTTAGGGGTGGGCCCACTTGTGGTGAAGATATTTTCAAGATGAGGGGTGGAAAGGGAAGAAGAGCGTATCACTCACCACCACTAGAATCTTTTTAAGTAGTAAAGATAAAGATTAGTACTCCAGATTTTATTCCATGGGAAAGCATTCCCCTGACCTGAACCCAGACTGCCCGAATTAGCTGTGTCTCTACCCATTCTTGCAGCCCTTAATGTGACACCTAGTTTATAAGCCGATTTAACAGTGAAAAGCCCCTTCGGATCACGGTGCCAGGCTGGGCTATCTTCCATATGCTCGCACACTATGACTGACTTGATATCCACGACATCTCCCTCACAGAATATATCATCAATAAGTACTTCATCCCAATTACCAGTATTTGGATCAATGAGATATGAAACTTTCTCAACAACAATTTGCCCTCGAACAGTAATTGGCTATCTAGTTGATTCTCTTGAAATTCAAGGATCATTCCATACATTAATCTCTGTTCCATCTCCCACTCACCACACTACCCCTCCTTTAGTAGAGCTGCCCATTTTAAAATACTTCTTCAGGTGTAGGCTATGCCCGATTTAGGTGAGGCATGGATAATATCCCCCCAAAAGATATTTAGCGCAGAGAATGGTGGCACACAAGGAGTCCGGGCACATTAGCATTCTCCAAGCATGCCTTGCTAACATAGCCATATTGAAAACATGCAGATCGCTGAGACCAAGTCCTCCTTAATTCTTAGTCTGGAATAAAACACGACTTGCCTACTTCAGAGATCATCTTAATTCTGAACCAAACTGTATCTACAACTCTACATCAAGATTCCGTAGGCCAACAGGTCAAGAACGTACCTGGTGCAACGCGCGGCCCACGGGACACGACGATGGCCACGTGAACTGGAGGGCGCGCACTGCACCAGAGTTGAGACGTGCATGGGCGAGTTTTGGGGGTGTTTGGAACGGTTTCAGCTTCGGCTTTTCGCTCGAAAAAGCCGAAAGCCATTCCAAACGCCTTGCTTTTCTCCCCTGTTTTTCCCCAAAGCCGAAAGCCGTTATAACGCGCGAAAGCCGCCCGTGGGGAGCTTCCCGCAACCCCTATTCCAACTTCGCCCCTAATGTTGAGAGAAAATGACCCATGTTTGCCACAGAACAAAACCCCCCTCCGACCTCCTCCCGCACCCGAACCCTAGCCCTAGTGTCATCCTAGCCCCAGCCCACTTGTGTCCTCCCTCCTCCTCTATCGAGCGGCGCCAAATTTCTTTCTCCTCTCTCTCTCTCGCGCCACCCGTCTGGCGCCTTCCTTCCCTCTTCCCCGAAAGGCCGCCTTCGCCTCCTCCTCTCCCCAAGCCGCCATCCCTTTTCCTCCAAGTTGCCGCCACCACGCCATCTCGCCGATCACCGCCTCGACCACCAGCACACGCTTGCCGCCTCCTCCAGGTGCCGTCCCACTGGATCTACGTGTCCCCGCCGCCGCCACTCCTCCCGCGAGCCATCGCCACCCCTTCCCCCCTCCTCGAGTCGTGGCCGCCATTCTCCTCCTCCCCCGCCACCGCCACCCTCCTCCTCCCCCGAAGCAGTGCCACCGCCCTCATCCCCCTTCTGCCGGCTAGCAACCCTTGTCGCTGGCCTTTTGTTTTTTTTTCTATTGCGTTAATTGCGGTATGATGCGTTAATTGTTGTCGAAAGCGATCAATTGTGTTGATTGCGTTAGTTGTCGTTAATTTCAGTCAATAGCGGTAATTCTTGTTAATTGCGGTGGTTGTTGTTAATTGCGTTAGTGTCGTTAATTGCCGTCAATTGCATTAGTTATCATTAATTGCCGTTAAACGATATCAAATATGCCATTAATTGCGTTAGGTATTTCAAATATTTTTTATCTTAAAAGTTACAACTAGCCTACCTAAAAATCAAACACTAAAAATCAAATCTGTCCAGCTCAACTGTTCGCCAGCGGAATCCATTTCTCAGGCATCTCCTGGGCAGTCGCATCAATCCTGCGCGGATGACACGCGCAGGGGGCAGGGGCGGTGCAACCGTGAGTCCGTGACACGCGTCCGCGCCAAAAGACTTCATGAACCCACCGCGGAGCCTCCTCAGTCCTCCCGCACCTGCCCACGGCCGGCCAACACGTCCTCCTCCGCCTGGTGGACTCGTGCCGCGCCCCGCCCACCTCCCCTCCCTCCGCGCCGCGCACGCGCATCTCCTCCTCCTGCATCCCGCCTCCCACCCCTCCACTGCCGCCGTCCGTGTCAAGCTCATCCAGGCCTACGCCGCCTACTCCGCGCTCCCCACCGCCCGCGCCGTGCTTGCGTCCTCCCCCGACCGCACCACCGTCTTCTTCAATGTTCTCCTCCGCGCCCTCACCGGCGCCTCTCTCCACCTCGACGCCCTCCTCCTCTTCGCCTCCATGCGGCCGCAGGGCCCCTCCTGCTTCCCCGACCACTACACCTACCCGCTCGCTCTCAAGTCCTGCGCAGCGACGAACAGCCTCCTTCTCGGCCTCCAGATCCACTCCTCCATCGCCAGGGTCGGTCTCTTCGTGGCGCACTCGGCGATCAGCATGTATGCGCGGTGCGACCGCCCGGACGACGCGTACCAGATGTTCGACGAAATGCAGAACCGGGACGTCGTTTCTTGGAACGCCATGATTTCTGGGTTCGCTCACGCGGGTTTGTTTGGCCGGGCCCTGGGGTTTTTCAGGGAGTTGGTGGCGCTGCAGTGTCCAAAGCCCGATGCTGGGACCATGGCAAGCATCCTGCCCGCCATGGCGAATGCGAAGACAGAGGACAGCACATTCGTGAGGGGTGAGTTTGATGAGATGCAGTTTTAAGGACTTATTTCTTGGAATGCTATGCTCGCTATATATGCTAACAATGTGATGCATGTTGAGGCTGTTGAGCTGTTCATGAGGATGGAAAAGGATGGGGTTTAATCAGATGCGGTGACTCTGTCCACTGTCCTTCCTTCTTGTGGAGAGGTCTCATCATTGTCACTGGGAAAACGGATCCACGAGATTATCAAGAGGAAAAGGATGTGCTCCAATATGTTGTTTGAGGCTACACCTCATGATGTTGAAGAGGAAGGCAAGGAGGGCCATCTTTCAGTGCACAGTGAGAAACTGGCTATTGCATTTGTTCTTATAAACACTAGTCCAGGGGCACCTGTTAGGATAACAATGAATCTCAGAATGTGTGGTGATTGTCATCATGCTGCAAAGCTGATTTCAACGATCACCAATAGAGATTATCCTCAGAGACATCAATAGGTTCCACCATATAGTACGAGGAGCTTGCTCATGTGGAGACTATTGGTAACAAAACATATGATTAGCACATACCGCATTCTTAACTTCAAGTCCAAGCTGGGTTTGTTGAAGAGGAAAGACCTTGGTATGAAGCTTAAATTGATCTGTCCACAACGTGTATGTGTTTCTGGGCTGTTTGAGAGAGATGGTAATTGTCTGAGCCACATTCCTTGCATAAATGCAACATCCATGTGTTACTGTGCACTGCCAGAGTCAAAAAGAAGAAGAAAAAAAGAAGACCCATCCAGCGAGTGAGCATCTAATTTCCTGATCTGGTTCTTTGGTTCAATAAAAGCAACCAGCCAGAAAGGTTGATAGCCTGATACAAAAGGCTTTCTAAGCAACGCTCATGTAAGCTATCTTATAACCTTTCTTTGATATTTTGGAATGCAGGCAATGAGATAAATGCTTTCTAGGAGAACCAGAAGCATCAATTAAGAATAACATTTGTCTTCTCTTGATTATGTTTGAATATCGTACTGACTACTGAACATACCCAACAATAGCAGAATTTGTTCAGGAATTGGTGGTTGGGCCAAAAAATATGGTTAACGAGGATGGATGCAAGAAATGATATCATACAAGACTGTACTGCTTTGCAATGCTACTTTTCTTGGTTTCTACAGTCCCATACTCCTATTCAAATATCAACCAGAAATTCCTGTCATCGGTAAGAATAGCAGAAAGCAATAGCCTTTGCTATAAAAGTTACAAGACTTGTCAATTCAGCTTTCTGAGCAGTTTATGATTGGTAACCATGCACCATGGTGTGTACACTCGTGGTGTCCACTTCTCAATAGTGCATTGTAATAGACAACGGGGATTGCAATACTACATGTGGAAGGAAAAAAAAACACTTATTCTTATGTCCGCTACACAAATTTGAGGCATGCATTTCTCTTCTTGTCTACTTTCTCGTGCGTATTTAGATTCCTTTTGATCATGATAGCTCTCTCTATATATGTTTTCCTTTTTGAAGTGCAGTTAGTATTAGGACAATGATGTGCAGTAATCCAAAAACATAAGATAATGAGTTCAGCAATATTATGAGCTATGATAGTTTAGTCAATCTAGTTGGTTTTGATCATGAATTGTATTATAAATAATTTTGACTTCTTTAACTCTTGTATAAATAATAAATTAGTGTTTAGCAGTAAAGGTAAATTGACTAAATATGCTGTGTTCACGTCAATAGAAACTATGACAGCTTGCGAGTATCATTTAATTTTGCATTCCTTGATTAAACACAACACATTTATCAGTACCCTTTATACATGAACTTACGGAAACATCTTCACATAACAAAAATATATGACATCTATATTTATTTGAACTGTTTGGTGGTTCTCAAAACACATAATTTCCTGCATCCTGCTTTCTGTGACCATCGTAGTTTATTTTAGCTTGACCTCTCACCTCCCAAGAGATTATGAAGTCCAATTGGCCAAAATTATATCATATGATATTATAAAATTCTGACCTCTGTTAGATATGCATATAACTTAGGGCGTTCTTTGCATATTGCTCTACTCTGTACATGTTATATTGGCATTTGGACCATTAGAATAGATCAAGAGTTCATTCCAACATGGTATCAGAGCACATTGCTCTCTCCCCCACCAAGCCTAACCCTAGTCACTGCCGCCGCCAAGGTAGTCAGAGTCGAGATCCCGAATCGGATCGATTTGCCTCCAGTAGGATTGAATCGTAGTATCGAATCGTAGAATCGGCGATTCTATGGATTTGTAAAAATACACATATTTAGCATCTATACTATAAGTTTGTATGATTCTTATAAGGTTTACCACTTATTATAAAAAAAGGGGCAAAACACTTCTTATCACACAACAGAAAAGCATAATGGTACTGACACGATGGGTGATATAGTTCTGAACTACAGGAGAACAACCAATGGCCTTGACTAGTTTACTACAATTAATGAGAAATGCTCACAAGTTTTGTAAATCAATATCTAATTGCAACGCTTGCATGTTCCTTAAAAGTAGCTAGACATACTACAGGAATAAAAATAGCTTATCATTATCAAGCTCAAGATTGCTCATGTCATAACTCATAATATAGATATTTGTACTAGCATTGCCACACTGATATAATATTTTGCATGCTCCTTATTTATTTATAGTTTCAATCTTAGAAATTAATATCAACAAATTTTGCTCTAAAACAAAATATCAGCAAAATCGGGCCTCTAAAAAAATTGCAAAAAAAAGAGGAAAATGCACACAAAAAAAATTTGCGACTCTACCACGATTCTACTCTGCGATTCTACACGATTCTACCCTTTGGATCGCGACTCTACCACGATTCTACCTGATTCCGATCCATAGTGCGATCTGGATCGACGGGTTGTCGTGGGATCGTAGAATCGTACGACTTTACGAGTAGGATCGCGATTTTAACTACCTTGGCCGCCACCCCCTCCCTCTCTTCCTCTTCTTCCGGCGCCCCATGCGTCGCCCCTCCTCTGCTCCAAGCGAAGCTGCCCCATCGTCCTCACCCGCTCAGATCTGCGGAGGAGGCGCAGAGCCAACGCTTTGTCGCTTTGCTTCCGCCTGAAGGCTCATGGCCTCGAGCGCCATCGCCTCCCCGACCGGATCTGTGGCGGCCTCGCCGGCTCGGCCGGATCGCGACGCCACCACTGCTCCCGGCCAGCCCCTCCTTTGCTCCGGTTGGATCCACCCTGCCCCTACTCCCTCGCTCGTTGGATTCGTGGCGGCCCCTCCCTTGCTTCGGCTAGATGAGCCTCAGACTCGCCTCCAGCCGGCCTCGACGCCTCCCCGCCTCGAGCTCGAGCTCGCCTTGGCTCCCAGATCGCACCGCCGCCTGGGCTCCCTGTAACGTCCCAAGTTTTCCTGAGTTTCTGAGTTTTCAAAAATTAAAAAGAACCATTCGGTTTTGTTGAAGTCCCAAAGTTTAACTTGAGATTTTGGAATTTAAGGTGTTTAATATGACTAAATCCAACTTCAATTAATTTGAGTTTGGTTCCTTTGGAGTTGTTAGAGTTCTCTGGTGTTGTTTTCCCCCTTCTCTGTTTATTCCTTTCTCCCCGCGCAACCCAGATCCGCGTCTCCTTTCTTTGCGGATCGTCCGATTTGTGTTGGACGGCCCGATCCTGTTAAATGTTCGGCTAGTCCGAACGTCCCCTTCGTTTTGAACCGTCCGATCTGTGTCGAACGGCCCGATCTAGTGGGCGTTTCGGCCAGTCCGAACGTCCCACGCGCTGTGGATCGTTCGATCTGTGTTGAACGGCCCGATCTTGTTGGCGCGTTCAACCGGTCCGAACGTTCACATCTTTTTGAACCGCTCGATCAAAATCGGACAGCCCCGCTTCGCCGTGCCTTTCTTTGATCCCCTTCTCATTGGATCTCTCTTTTGGTTTTGACCTCCCCGGTGGTGTTGGAGATGGTCTTTTTGCAAAGACCACCCTCTTGGTTTTTTTTGCAAAGACCACCCTTTTGGGTCGCGACCACCCCTTTGTGCCGCGACCACCCTCTGGTTTTTTTTGCAAACACCACCCTCTTGGTCTTTTTGCAAAGACCACCCTTTGGGTCAGAACCACCCTTTTGGGTCATGACCTCCCCTGGGTCATGACCACCCTCTGTCTTTTCAAGAAGACCACCCTCCTGGTCGTTTTGCAAAGACCACCCCCTTGGGCCGCAACCTCCCTCTGTGGCTGCAACCTCCCCTTGACCTCGCGACCTCCCCTTTGACCTCGCGACCTCCCCCTTTGTCGCGACTCCCCCTTTTGTTGTTTTGTCGCGACCTCCCCTTTGTCGTTTTGTCACGACCTCTCCTTGGGTCACGACCTCCCCTTTGACCGTGACCTCCCCTTGGGTTGGACCATCTTTATGAGTTTTGACGGGTCCCACCTGATAGCTCTGTTCACCTTCTCCTTCCTCCCGTTGTGTCACTGCTGACACCAAGGTTCTGGCACATTAAATGCTGTTGCATTGCATTTAATGCTGTTGCGTTTTGCCGTGCCATTTTCCCCTCTTGTCTCCTCCCAGACCTGCTCGCATCTTCTACTTCACCTACCCTTGAACACGTGTGTTTTTGAGTCTCCGAGCTGCTCTTCGTCTCCCCTGGCTATAAAAGGTTGAGCAGCCCTCTATCATCACCTTTTTTCTCATCTAGCTCTCTTGCTTTTGCCTAGTTTTCGCCGTGCTCGAAGTTTCGCCAAGGAGCCGCTGGAGTTTGCGCCGTCCTCGACCTCCTCCTCGCCAGCAGGTTCGTCTTGAGCACTGCGTCGTTCTGCTCGCCATCCTCCTCTCACTCTCTCTCTCTCTCTCTCTCTCTCTCTGTGTCTGGGTGAGTTCCTCCGTGCCTTGTTCTCTTTTTTCCCTCACGACCACGTTGCGGGTTGTATCTCTTTTACAACCACGTCGCGTAGTTATGTTCCTCCTTTGGACCTCCTCCTGTGGACCTCCTCCTCAGGACCTCCTCTAGACCTCCTCCTTTGGACCTCCTCCTGTAGACCTCCTCCTCAGGACCTCCTTTAGACCTCCTCCTTTGGACCTCCTCCCGAGAGCCCGTTTATATTTCAGTGTTTCTCCTTTTGTTCTAGTTTGGTAGTCTTTGGTTTTATTTGAATTTGTTGTATTTATTTGGCTCTTTTTCGCACGTGTAGATTCCGGCTCCGCGGAAGAGTTTGTGGACTCAGCGACCTCTACAGAAGACCCTCAGCTCTTCGTCGAAGGCAAGTCGTAGACCTTTGTTCATGTTGAACCTAGTTTTACTAAATTACTTTGTTTTATATCAACATGCATGGCTATTCATATAAAAATGGTTTGGGAGTTAGCTAATCACCTACTTGACAGTATGACCCCTTGAATACTTGTGTTCTACATGTTGTCATGTATCTTTGGACCACCATAGGTTGGGTAATCTTAGTTGGACCTCTTTGAGATAACCAACATGGGAGCGTATCTTGCTTAGACCTGCTTAGTTATGCGTTGTCTCAATCACCTGTCTCAAAGATGTTAAATTTGACTAAGAAATTACAGAACTGCGGCACGTATTTGTCTTGGCATGTGTTGCCTTGCAAGCGTTGCTGCTGGCCTGTGTGGCCGCTAATAAAATTTGTTGTGCTATAACCAGGGTGGTCATTTGGCCGGGTTGAACCGAAAATGTTTTTGCCCGGGCGAGTGGTCGTACAGTAAAAGGGGTGCTTTATGCACACTGGGATGATGAGGTCTCGCCTGAGCATCCGCTAAGGACTTAACCTTGTAAGAGTTCGATCAGGGCCATACCGTGCAACCACATATCCAGGGTGGGGTGGACCTGGCCAACTAATTAGCGGAAGTTTGGCTTTGGATCTGTCATGGTGACGTGATCTCCGAGTATCGGATGGATCACATGGCGCAAGAGGGGGTCTAGAATGGCGAAACCTTAGTAGACAGAACCAAGTCATAACGGAGCTTTGTAAATGTCTTGTCATGTGCTTTAGACTGCTTACCTGAGGTAGTGAGCAGTGGCATTGACGGGTGTCAAACAAACTAGAGAACTCGTGTCTTGTGGGTAAAGCTGTACAACCTCTGCAGAGGAAAGAATCTATTCGAATAGCCGTGTCCCCTGTTATGGATATGCCTGGTGATTTCACGCAAGGGGTAGATCTTTCTAAAACTTGATGGTCTGGGTGGGTTCCGAGGGGTTTGGCTCACGACCAGGGTGGTTGTGAGTGGTCTAGCACACGACCAGGGTGGTCGTGAGAGGTCTGGGGCGTGACTAGGGTGGTCACGGGCTGTTTTTTTTTTTTAAAAAAAACTTGTTTACTTATGCGCTATTCTTTCAACTTGTGCCTTGCAATCTACTTATTGTATTTCATGTCAACATTGCTTTCCGCAAAGTAACCATAAAGCTAACCTTGTTGAGCCTTGCATAAATATTATCTGCATTCAATTCCCTACAGCTTGCTGAGTACATTCAAAGTACTCATGGCTTGCGCCCGTTGTTTGATCAGCAGCTGATGAAGACCTCTCAGGGAGCTCCGACCTCTTCGAAGAGGAGGTCTTTGAAGACTTCCCGTGCTAGGACATCCTCCACTCGATTGCCTGTGGGCATGTCGAGTGGCCGCCACGTGTTTCTTTTATTTCCGCTGTGACCCTTTTTTGTTGTTAGCCCTGCGTGGCAAGACCTCTGTAAAAAGCTTGACCATAAGGTTATTGTTGTTATTAAGTGTTAATTTGTCAGCTTCTTCTATCGTTTGGTTGTATGGCTGTGATCATATCGTTGTTGAACTGTGCGGGCTAGCGACTGATCGTGGGACAAGCCTGGTATGCACAGTAAGTCTCGGGGTGGTTTACCCGGGGCGTGGCAAGATGATATCAGAGCCATATCGATTGTAGGACGAAACCCTAGTTAGTATAGTCGTTTTAGTCAAGAGTTTAAAACTTATTTTGTAAATCAAACCAATAGAGTAACTTGAGTAGCTATTCTTCTCTTCTCTTATTCTATTCTGTTCTCATCTTATCCGAGCCTCTTCTCACCTCATTCTTGGATTCTTGCCCCTATCCCCTTTGGAACTTGGTTTTCAAATTTAAATTGATCTCTCTCACCCTAGTGGCCTCTATAGGATCAAGCTTTGCTTTATTTTGACTACCCAGATAAGTAGGGTTTGGTGTGCTCTAGTAAAATAGTCTCCTCAACTTAGTACCATTTAGACCTCTTGTTGCCTCTTTTAGCTCTTCGGCTAATTGTTCTTTGGGTTTAATCGACCTCCCCAGTTAGGTTGTTCTATCTTTTCTCCCTTGTTCTTGCTCACCCCTGTGCTTTTCGCTCTTATCTAGTGTGCTTTCTGCTTCTCATCTATTAAGCTCGGGAAGTTTGTGCGGATGGATCAGACCCACAACTCGACAAGTCAAGAGGCGCCAGTGGACCTCTTTTCTCAGCCACCACCACCTCCTTTGGCAGCCCCTCAGATCGAGTGCAGGGCGATTCATGGCGGCCAGTCTCGGTGATGAATGTTATGATGCATAACATGAATCAGATGATGAATCAACAGAACCAGACCTCTGCTACTCTCCTTTCAATGTTGAACCAGAGTCACCCGGCAGCTGCCATTCCGCCACCGCCACCACCAGTTGCTCCTCAATCAAGATTGGCAGAGTTTATGAGGACTCGACCGCCCTCGTTCTCCAGCTCCTCAGAGCTATTGGACGCAGATGATTGGCTGCGCTCAATTGAGAAGAAGCTTGCCATCACTCGGTGTGACGACCGTGAGAGGGTCTTGTATGCTGCACATCAACTTGAAGGACCAGCCGCAGCATGGTGGGAAAGTTTTTGTGCAGCCCATGCAGATCACCAGAGCATTACTTGGGCTGAGTTCTCAGAAGCTTTCCGCCATTTTCATGTCCCTGATGGGAAGGTGGAAATGAACAAGAATGAGTTCCGAGAGTTGCGACAAGGGAACATGTCTGTGGGTGAATACCTCAACAAGTTCACCCAACTCTCTAGATACGCTCCAGAGGACGTCTCTACGGATGGTGCACGTCAGAAGCGCTTTACAAGAGGTTTCAACCCAGGTTTGAAGGTCCAAGTCGTTGGCAACAACTACAAAGACTTCCAGCACCTTGTGAACAAAGCTATGCTCGTCGAAGAGTCTCGAAGAGAGCTTGTCGAATCTTATAAGAGGAAAATGGGGCAGCATGGTGCTCATCAAGGACATCCTCAGAGAGCCAGGACATCTGCACGACCTCCTGTTCATTTTGCTCCTTATGTTGCTCCCAGGACCACCTCCGCGACCTCCCCTCGCCTGGTGACACCAGGTTTTCGCAGCCCTGGCAATCCCCAGTAGCCAAGGACCACTAACCCAGCCGTAGGGATCACCTGTTCTCTTGTCACCAACTGGGACACTACGCCAGCAATTGTCCCATGAAGCAAGGACCTCTTCAGGTCAAAGTCAATGCAGGACCTCCCCCGACCAGGACCTCCCTGCCAAGAGCGGGACGTGGAGCTCCTCAGACCTCCTCCGCACCAGCCAGGGCCTCCCAGAGAGGTCGTGTGAACCATGTTACCGTGGAGGAAGCCCAGATGGCCCAAGACGTCGTGCTAGGTAAGTTCCTAGTACATTCAGCCCTTGCCACCGTTTTGTTTGATTCTGGAGCTTCCCATTCATTTGTTTCTCGGATTTTCGCTGCAAAGCATCAGTTGAGAGTTTCAACTCTTAGGACCTCCTTGTTGGTCCAATCCCCCAGTTCGGAGTTAAGTACGAACGAGAGATGTCTACAAGTTAAGGTGATCATAGAAGGGGCAGAGTTCCTAGTCAACCTGATTATCATTGATACCAAATCCTTAGATATGATCTTGGGAATGGATTGGCTTGCTACTCACCAAGCCATTTTGGATTGTGGTGGAAGAAGTATTACCTTGACCAGTCCAGTTGGGATTATAGTGAAGTTTGAAGCCTCCTCGGAGAAGCTTGAAGAAGCAGTGGTTTGTTGTGTTAAGGTTAGGTCTTTGGAAGACGTTCCAGTGGTCTGTGAGTTCCCAGACGTCTTTCTAGATGAGTTGCCTGGAATGCCTCCAGATAGAGACTTGAAGTTTGTCATCAACCTTGTCCCTGGAACTGCTCCAATTTCCAAGAGATCTTATCGGTTGCCTGTTGACGATCTGGTCGAGCTGAAGAAGCAAATTGAAGAGTTGCAAGTTAAATGATTTGTTAGACCAAGTTCTTCATCTTGGGGTGCTCCAGTGATTTTTGTTGCAAAGAAGGATGGTACTCAGCGGATGTGTGTGGACTATCGTGCACTCAACGAGGTCACCATCAAGAACAAGTACCATCTGCCTAGTATTGATGACCTGTTAGCTGAAAGGAGCCGGGGTGTTCTCCAAGATAGACTTAAGGTCAGGATATCACCAATTGAAAATCCGACAAGAGGACATCCCCAAGATGGCATTCTCAACTCGTCATGGACTATATGAGTACACGGTCATGTCCTTTGGATTGACCAATGTCCCTGCCTACTTTATGAACTTGATGAACAAAGTGTTCATAGAGTATTTGGATAAGTTCGTCATTGTCTTTATTGACGATATCCTGGTGTACTCTCACAGTGAAGAAGAGCATGGAGACCACCTCCGCTTGGCCTTGAACAAGCTTAGAGACCACCAGCTTTATGCCAAGTTCAACAAGTGTGAGTTTTGGATGAAGGAGGTCACCTTTTTGGGCCACGTCTTGTCGGCTGAAGGAGTCGCTGCCAACCCTAGCAAGGTCTAGGACGTGCTCAATTGGGAGTTTCCCAAGTCAGTGCCTCAACTCAGAAGCTTCCTTGGAATGACCGGTTATTACCGAAGGTTTATAGAGGGGTTCTCTAAAGTAGCAAGACCTCCCACCCAGTTGCTAAAGAAGGAAAAGAAGTATTCTTGGACGCCAGCATGTGAACAAAGTTTCCAAGAGCTAAAGAAATGACTAACCACTGCTCCAGTGTTGACCTTGCCTGATGTCCGAAAAGACTTTGAAGTCTACTGTGATGCCTCACGGCAAGGTCTTGGATATGTCCTAATACAAGAAAGGATGGTGGTAGCCTATGCCTCTTGTCAGCTAAAGCCTCATGAGGTCAATTACCCCACCCATGACCTAGAACTGGCCACCGTTGTGCATGCTTTGAAGATTTGGCGCCATTACCTCATTGATAATCGCTGTGAAGTCTACACTGATCATAAGAGCTTGAAGTACATTTTCACTCAAGCTGATCTTAATATGAGGCAAAGAAGATGGTTGGAATTGATCAAAGACTATAATTTGGGAATCCATTACCATCCAGGAAAGGCTAATTTGGTAGCTGATGCTTTAAGTAGGAAAGTCTACTGCAGTACTTTGATGATCAAGGAAAACAAGCCAGCATTGCATGAGGAATTTCAGAAGCTCAAGTTGGAGTTAGTTGAAGAAGGTTGTCTAGCTGCTTTGCAATTGCAACCAACTCTCCAAGACCAGATCCGAAGAGCTCAAAGAGAACATGCAGATGTCTTGGAGATCAAAAGAAACTTGAAGAAATGTGCATTCTCAAGGCTTTCCGAAGATGACTAAGGGACCGTTTGGTTCGACAAGCGCATCTGTGTGCCAGACCAGAGGGAGCTCAAGTATTTGATAGTCAAAGAAGCTCATGAGACCTTGTACTCCATCCACCCCGGGAGCACTAAGATGTATCATGACCTCAAAGAAATGTACTGGTGGCCTAGAATGAAGCGCGAGATCGCTGAGTATGTAGCCCAGTGTGATGTTTGTCAACGAGTTAAAACTGATCATCAAAGACCTCCTGGACTCCTTCAACCGTTGAGCATACCCGAGTAGAAATGGGAAGAGATTGGCATGGATTTTATCACTGGTCTACCAAGAACCCAAGTTGGTTATGACTCTATTTGGGTAGTTGTGGATCGCTTGACAAAGGTAGCACATTTCATCCCGGTTAAGACCACCTACTCTGGAGGCAAACTCGCAGAACTGTACATGGCAAAGATAGTGTGTCAGCATGGAGTGCCCAAGAAGATTGTGTCGGACCGAGGATCTCAATTCACCTCCCGGTTTTGGCAAAAGCTGCATGATGCATTGGGTACAAATTTGAATTTCAACACAGCTTACCATCCTCAAACTGATGGGCAAACAGAAAGAGTAAACCAAATTCTCAAGGACATGTTGAGAGCCTGTGCTCTAGAGAATCAGGCCAGCTAGAATAAAATGTTGCCTTATGCAGAGTTTTCTTATAGCAATAGCTTTCAAGCCAGTTTGCATATGTCCCCGTTTGAAGCTCTTTACGGAAGGAAGTGCCGGACACCTTTGTATTGGACTGAGACAGGTGAGAGACAAGTGCTTGGACCTGATATCCTAAAAGAAGCCGAAGATCAAGTTAAGTCCATCCGAGAAAAGTTGAAGATGGCTCAGTCCAGGCAGAAAAACTACGCGGATAATCGTCGTCGAGGCCTAGCTTTTGCAGCAGGAGATCATGTGTATCTTAAGGTCTCACCTCTAAAAGGAATGCGTCGCTTCAGGGTCAGTGGAAAGCTTGCACCTCGCTACATTGGACCTTTTTCCAATTTTGGACCGAAGGGGAGAGGTGGCTTACCAATTGGACCTCCCACCCACTACTACAAAAAGGCTAATACTGGACGCCTTATCATAGACGGTTGACCAAAACCATCTGTATTACACGCAATCATAGACGGTTTTGGTTTAGAGACCGTCGTATTCTTAGGCCGTGCTAAAACCGTATGTGAAGAGGTAATATCACAGACGGTTTATGTTGAAAACCGTCAGGAACTATCACGCAGCGGTTCTAAACAAGAACCGCTCTGTGATATTACTAAGTATCACGAGCGGTTTCAACAAACAACCGTCGTGATACTTCACGATGGTTTTAATAATGAACCGCTCGTGATATGAGACCATATCACGTCACGGTTCCATTAATGAACCGCTCAGGATAAGTATCACCGACGGTTCCATAATAGAACCGATCGTGATAAGTCCATTTATTAGTAGGAGCCCGCTAGGGTTTGCGCCTAACTCGTCACTCCCGGTAGCGCCCTTACTCTCGTCTGCTCCCCCCACCCGAGTGACCCGTCGCCGACGCCGCCATGCATTCTTCCGTCATCGACGGTTAGACACCACGGTTCCTTGCACAAGACACTCAGACGATAAGAGTGTCTTTTGCGAGGTCACCACAATGCCACAACTTCTGATGACGCCTACGCTTCCCTCTTCCTCCTCCCCGAGCGACGCGACCAGCTACCTCTCCACCGGCGATGTCCGGTAAGACAGATCTATCACCTATTAGTTTGTCTTTGTTGGTATTCATGTGAACCGAGCTCCTCCTCCTCGCCACCATCCTCCGCACCTCCGGATCAAGTTTCCTCCTCCTGCGCCCTTTGATCAAACTCCAGTCCCCTCGGCAAGGCCCGTCGGCCTGGCTCCTCCTCCCTCGCAGCCTCCAGCTCCTCCTCCTCTGCTTGCGGGCTCGTTGCATTACCTCGGACCTCCTCGCGCCTCCAACCTCTCGGCTCTCCCACTAACGCGTAAGTCCCCTTCTTGTCTTCTTGATGTTGCCTGGTTGTTGGTTGATGCTGATGATGATGGCCATTGGCCAAAGTCCAGATGCTAAATGTGTAATACATACATACATGATGAGAAGTGTATCATTGCAGAGAAGTGTAAATGTGTAATACATACATGTAGAGAGAAGTAGAGAAATCATAAATATAAATGAATGTAATGATCATGCAGATGCTTGTTAGCTAGTGGCACCTTGCTAGCTGTTGAAGCGCTCAATGATGTTAATAGTCTTATGCTTGAAATTGAATTGATAATTAGTTCATATTAATAGTCCCTTTGCTCTGTGATGTAAACTGAGGGCTATTGGTGTATGTGCATTAATTCTGTGCATCTTGCTTAGTTCATGCTGTGGGTTCAGATTGACAAAAATGAATAGGGCAAAATGGTGGGTTTGGTTAATGCTCTCTGATGGGTACTGAGGGTAATTGATGCCGGTTCTTGGTGCTTGGTTAGCTTACATGGGATCGATGTGGTTCGGATGGGGCTTGGCTGTAATTAACTTTTCAGATTTGTGTCCCAAGTACAAATACGTCCTACCATTCTATTCCTCATCTCTTCTCTATAAAACCTTCAAGCAGTGGCTCCTTGTGCCTTTAAAACCGTCTTTTCACACACACACACACACACACACATATATATACACATATATACATATTATATCGTTTGTAGTCCCCAGCCCTTTCGGTGGGTCGTGATAAATGGCTTCATGTATCAGCAACCAACTATTTCTTGATGTCATGTCCAATTACCTATCGATGACATCCAGGTATTTGTATGTCCACGGGCTTTCCCTTGCAGCCGTACTTCTTGAACTTGCAGGCTCGATGAGATTGCCCGTGGCAGCTGTCTCATCCTCCTCACGACCCACCGAAAGGGCCGGGGACTACAATATATAGCCGGTTTTAAAGGCACAAGCAGCCATTGCTTGGAGGTTTTATTTATATATCACAGACGGTTCTAAACACGAACCGTCTGTGATAGCTAGTTATCACAGACGGTTCGGTATTAGAACCGTCTGTGATAGATAATTATCATTGAAGGTTCTAGATACAAACCGTCTGTGATAGTCATATATCACAGACGGTTCTGAGTTAATAACCGTATGTGAAAGTATGCATCACAGACGGTTCGAAAACCGTCTATGATGACCTCATGTCATTACTGACCCATAGACTCAAACGGCTCACGAAACTGTCTGTGATGGCGTTTTTGAACCGTCTGTGAAGGTCTTTTCTGTAGTAGTGACCCCAGTTGTTGGACGTGCATGACGTCTTCCATGTGTCGCAGTTGAGGAAGTGCCTGCGTGTGCTAGAGGAGAAAATGCCCGTAGAAGCCGTGGACCTCCAGCAAGACCTCACCTACAAGGATCTGCCCATCAAGATCTTGGAAGTGTCCGAGCGTATGACAAGGAGCAAGGTCCTCCGTTTCTGCAAAGTCCAGTGGAGCAATCACACCGAAGAGGAAGCTACTTGGGAG
Source organism: Phyllostachys edulis (assembly GCA_036346405.1). Taxonomy (NCBI): domain Eukaryota; kingdom Viridiplantae; phylum Streptophyta; class Magnoliopsida; order Poales; family Poaceae; genus Phyllostachys; species Phyllostachys edulis. The sequence goes on along the minus strand of CM070549.1, from coordinate 46,324,276 downwards.
CGTGAAGAGGACTTGAAGGCAGAGTTCTCGCGCCTATTCTCTAGCCAGCCCAAATCTCGAGGTAGAGATTCCCTTTAAGGGGGGAGGGGGTAGGTTTGTAACGTCCCAAGTTTTCCTGAGTTTCTGAGTTTTCAAAAATTAAAAAGAACCATTCGGTTTTGTTGAAGTCCCAAAGCTTAACTTGAGATTTTGGAATTTAAGGTGTTTAATATGACTAAATCCAACTTCAATTAATTTGAGTTTAGTTCCTTTGGAGTTGTTAGAGTCCCCTGGTGTTGTTTTTCCCCTTCTCTGTTTGTTCCTCTCCCCACGCAGCCCAGCTCCACGCCTCCTTTCTTTGTGGATCGTCTGATTTGTGCTGGATGGCCCGTCCTGTTTGACATTCGGCTAGTCCGAACGTCCCCTTCGTTTTGAACTGTCCGATCTGTGTCGAACGGCCCGATCTAGTGGGCGTTTCGGCCAGTCCGAACGTCCCACGCGCTGTGGATCGTCCGATCTGTGTTGAACGGCCCGATCTTGTTGGCGCGTTTAATCGGTCCGAACGTTCACCTCTTTTTGAACCGCCCGATCAAAATCGGACGGCCCCGCTTCACCGTACCTTTCTTTGATCCCCTTCTCGTTGGATCTCCCTTTTGGTTTTGACTTCCCCGGTGGTCTTGGAGATGGTCTTTTTTGCAAAGACCACCCTCTTGGGCCGCGACCACCCCTTTGTGCCGCGATCTCCCTTTGGGCCGCGACCACCCTCTGGTTTTTTTTTTTGCAAAGACCACCCTCTTGGCCTTTTTGTAAAGACCACCCTTTTGGGCCGCGACCACTCCTTTGTGCCGTGACCTCCCCTTGGGCCGCAACCACCCTTTGGTCTTTTTGCAAAGACCACTCTCTTGGTCTTTTTGCAAAGACAACCCTTTTGGGCTGCGACCACCTTTTGGGCCGCGACCACCCCTTTGTGCCGCGACCACCCCTTTGTGCCGCGACCTCCCCTTGGGCCGCGACCACCCTCTGGTCTTTTTACAAAGACCACCCCCTTGGGCCGCAACCTCCCTCTGTGGCCGCAACCTCCCCATTGACCTCACGAGCCCCCCTCTTTGTCGTTTTGTCGTGACCTCCCCTTTGTCGTTTTGTCGCGACCTCTCCTTAGTCACGTGCGCCCTTTGGGTCACGACCTCTCCTTAGGTCACGACCTCCCCTTTGACCGTGACCTCCCCTTAGTTGGACCATCTTTTCGAGTTTTGACTAGTCCCACCTGGCAGCTCTGTTCACCTTCTCCTTCCTCCCGTTGTGTCACTGCTGACACCAAGGTTCTGGCGCATTAAATGTTGTTGCATCGCATTTAATGCTGCTGCTTTTTGCAGTGCCCTTTTCCCCTCTTGTCTCCTCCCAGACCTGCTCCCATCTTCTCCTTCACCTACCCTTGAACACGCGTGTTTTTTAGTCTCCCAGCTGCTCTTCGTCTCCCCCTGGCTATAAAAGCTTGAGCAGCCCTCTATCATCACCTTTTTCCTCACCCAGCTCTCTTGTTCTCTTGCTCTCTTGCTTTCACCTAGTTTTCGCCGTGCTCGAAGTTTCGCCAAGGAGCCGCTGGAGTTTGCGCCGTCCTCAACCTCTTCGCTGCCGTAGAAGTTCGTCGGAGTACCTACGCTGTTCGCCATCCTCCTCCAGTCTTTTCTTTTCTCTCCCTCTGTGTGTGTGTGTGTGTGTGTGTCTGGGTGAGTTCCTCCGTGCCTTGTTCTCTTTTTGCCCTCACGACCACGTTGCGTGGTTGTATCTCTTTTACAACCACAGCGCGTAGTTACGTTCCTCCTTTGGACCTCCTCCGGTGGACCTCCTCCTTTTGACCTCCTCTTGTGGACCTCCTCCTCAGGACCTCCTTTAGACCTCCTCCTTTGGACCTCCTTCTCAGGACCTCCTTTAGACCTCCTGTGGACCTCCTCCCGAGAGTCCGTTTCTATTTCAGTGTTTCTCTTTTTGTTCTATTTTGGCAGTCTTTGATTTTATTTGAATTTGTTGTATTTATTTGACTCTTTTTCGCACGTGTAGATTCTGGCTCCGCGGAAGAGTTCGTGGACCCAGCGACCTCTACAGAAGAACTCTAGCTCTTCGTCGAAGGCAAGTCGTAGACCTTTGATCATGTTGAACCTAATTTTGCAAAATTACTTTATTTTATATCAACATGCATGGCTATTCGTATAAAAATTATTTGGGAGTTAACTAATCACCTACTTGACAGTATGACCCCTTGAATACTTGTGTTCTACATGTTGTCATGTATCTTTGGACCACCATAGGTTGGGTAATCTTAGTTGGACCTCTTTGAGATAACCAACATGGGTGCGTATTTTGCTTAGACCTGTTTAGTTATGCGTTGTCTCGATCACTTGTCTCAAAGATGTTAAATTTGACTAAGAAATTACGGAACTGTGGCACGATTTGTCTTGGCATGTGTTGCCTTGCAAGCGTTGCTGCTGGCCTGTGTGGCCGCTAATAAAATTTGTTGTGCCATAACCAGGGTGGTCATTTGGCCGAGTTGAACCGAAAATGTTTTTGCCCGGGCGAGTGATCGTACAGTAAAAGGGGTGCTTTATGCACACTGGGATGATAAGGTCTCGCCTGAGCATCCGCTAAGGACTTAACCTTGTAAGAGTTCGATCAGGGCCATACCGTGCAACCACATGTCAAGGGTGGGGTGGACCTGGCCAACTAATTAGCGGAAGTTTGGCTTTGGTTCTGTCATGGTGGCGTGATCTCCGAGTATCGGATGGATCACATGGCGCAAGAGGGGGTCCAGAATGGCGAAACCTTAGCGGGTAGAACCAAGTCATAACGGAGCTTTGTAAAGGCTTTGTCATGTGCTCTAGACTGCTTACCTAAGGTAGTGAGCAGTGGCATCGACGGGTGCCAAACAAACTAGAGAACTCGTGTCTTGTGAGTAAAGTTGTACAACCTCTGCAGAGGAAAGAATCTATTTGAATAGCCGTGTCTCTGGTTATGGACATGCCTGGTGATTTCACACAAGGGGTAAATCTTTCTAAAACTTGTTGGTCTGGGCAGGTTCCGAGCGGTTTGGCTCACGACCAGGGTAGTCGTGAGAGGTCTGGGGCGTGACCAAGGTGGTCACGAGCTGTTTTCTTTTTAAAAAAAAACTTGTTTACTTATGCGCTATTCTTTCAACTTGTGCCTTGCAATCTACTTATTGTATTTCATGTCAACATTGCTTTCCGCAAAGTAACCATAAAGCTAACCTTGTTGAGCCTTGCATAAATATTATCTGCATTCAATTCCCTACGGCTTGCTAAGTACATTCAAAGTACTCATGGCTTGCGCCCTCTGTTTGATCAGCAGCTAATGAAAACCTCCCAGGGAGCTCCGACCTCTTCGAAGAGGTGGTCTTTGAAGACTTCCCGTGCTAGGACTTCCTCCACTCGATTGCCTGTGGGCATGTCGAGTGGCCGCCACGTGTTTCTTTTATTTCCGTTGTGACCTTTTTTTGTTGTTAGCCCTGCGTGGCAAGACTTCTGTAAAAAGCTTGACCATAAGGTTATTGTTGTTATTAAGTGTTAATTTGTCTGCTTCTTCTATAGTTTGGTTGTATGACTGTGATCACATCGTTGTTGAACTGTGCGGGCTAGCGACTGATCATGGGACTAGCCCGGTATGCACAGTAAGTCTCGGGGTGGTTTACCCGGGGCGTGACACTCCCCTGCCACCGCCGCCACCGCTCTGGATCCGACTCCCTAAGCTTGCCCCGACTGCTTCGCGCGAGCTCGCCTCCAGCCCTCTGCCCTGGGCCGACACCACCATCCCTCCACCGGCGCCGCTCCGAGTGATCTTTGCCAGCCACCGCGCCTCTTGGACGGAGGCCAAGTGACGCCTCCTCGCGCGTGTCGTGGCCGCCGGCGACGAGGCCACATCCCTCCGTGCGTGGCTTGCCAAGGCGGTGGCTGGGGCCACTACATTGTGGGCCCAGGTTGAGCGGCTTGTGCACAAGGCTGCCGAGCACGACGAGCTCCTCTCCGCGCTCCTAGAGGCTATGCGCCCAAGCGACGCTGACCTCCATGGCAGCGAGGAGGAACCCGACAGGCGGGTGGTGGGGCAGCAGCTGATGGCCGCGCCATTGGCGCTCACCGACGCGCCCCAGCCTTTCCCCTCCTAGGCCTTCGCCGCTGCCCACCCATGCCTCGGGTCTCATCATTTGCTCTTTCTTGTCACAGATACCATCGTTTCTGGTAATTTGGTTTGGACTGCCTGAATTATGTACTTCCCTTAATTTAACAGCATAACTGTCGCCATAATTTGGTAAGGACGTAAGTGTTTTTCCATCATTTTCCCCTTTCACTTTAACTACCAGTGTAACCCCTTATTTTTGAATGGGTGCTATCTCATGCCCCCGCCTGGGAGTTTTATGTACACGTCATTCTTCTGCTACTACTTCTGCATTCCTCAGCTTAACTGAATAATGGGTAAAAGACAAATCAATGCATTATCATTTGCCTGATAGAGAACTCTTTCTGTCATATTTTCTTGAGAGAGCAATCCAATCCAATACACTTGTTGCTTCTCAGTGACAACTTAGAGGGTTTTAGCTCAAAATTTGCAGTTCATGCTGATTAGCCCGACTTTTTCCATTTTTGGATGATGTTATGCATCACAATAGGTATTGCCTGTTGGTCATTCATATTTGGAAACTTTAAATTAGATCCATATTCTCTGTACAATGCTCATGCCGTCATGCGTCATGATGTAGTTTATCTCTTTCATTAAAAGGGAAATATAGAGGTAGGTTTATGTCGCAGCTGAGAAGATTAGATTGCTAGGATACGATATGTGGACTAAAGAAGGCCACTTAAGAAATTGGAACTCTTCTTTTTGAAAGGAACTAATAGTGCACTAATCATGCTGGTATTATGACATTCCTATGTATTTTGAAGGCTTTGAGCGAAAGACAGGAATAAGCATGACCTGTTCTAATTATTGAACTAAAGTTTGAACCCTGCATTCTTCTCCAAAGGAGACCAACATAACTTTTATCTAAAATAACAGAAGGCATTAAGCATGGCATTGCCTTGTCAGCTCCCACTTGTTCTTGTTCTATGAAGTAGGCACTAAAGAAAAAACTGAATAACAGTTGTGGCAACAGGGCTATCTTGTAGCTAGCTGCCTGGGTATTATCTACTTATTCAGTGCCATTATAGCCTTTCCATCATCCGACAATATTTTAACCCTCTTCTCGATCAATATATGCTGCATTAATAAACTTTGAGTGAAATCAATATTCAACACCAAGAAATCATATGCTTTATAATTGGGCCTCACACCTTTCGTACTAGGGGGGAAATCGAAGTCTGTATTGAACAGTACATATCAAATTTATGGTGTTGGTTGAAGCCTGCCTTGAAGGTGAACTCTAGAGTCTAGACCACATCTAGCTTCTAATTTTCAGCCTAACGCAAATGACTCCCAATATTTATTGTCCAGAAAAATCAATAGGTTGTTCTGTGCTCTTGTCACTATCGTTTCAGACATCACTTCCTGTCCACTTCTGTTACAGTTGAAGAAATCAGTATGATAACAATAATATAAAAAGAACAACAAGAAGAGCATTTCTGGTTCTGTAAGCTTACAATGAATTTTAATTTGATTTTTTTTATATGCTGCAATAAACCACTACTGCTTTCATTAGCATTTCTGTCCATCAGTTTATGTTGCTCTTTGTTTTCACGCAGTATACTCGTAGAAAAAACTTGGTTTTGCCAATGAATAATTACCATCGCAACTTTTGTTATCGGATCAAATCTAACAGACACTTGCGATCAGAGTCACAGCACAACCGTTACACATTAACTATGCCTTGTGACTCATTCACGTTATTCTTATATTCTCATTGATCACAAGGTCCCATTCATGATATATTTCCAGCTGTGGCAGTTCTAGGTATCGTTAGGAGGCACTAGTATTCAGTATCTCCACCACTGTTGCATGAACATGATCTGATCTTTGATATGGCAACAGAATGAAAGCTGATCTCTGAATACAAAAAAAAAACCTCATGCTGCATGTGTGAATTCTATTTAGAAAATCACATAAAGGTTTAAAATTGCATCAGAAGCAATGCTTTACTATCTAACAACCACCGAGGGTGGGGAGGGAGACGAAGTGGAGTAGTATCTGCTGGCTTTTAATGCTGCCCCGTGACACCCGATCCAATAATTGGCGGTCTGATCCTGCCTAAAACATTAGGTGACTTGGTAGTTCTTCACCGTTCTGCCGCGGCGTTCATTCCATCCAGTGGCGCGAACCAGGAATTTTGAAGACCAGGACGATGGCTAATCTGTCGTGCTGCCTCGGTGGCTTGCCGCGTCACGCCGAGTCTCAGCCCTTGCCCGCGCCGTGCCTCAATCTTCGCCCGTGCCGTATCTCAGCGCTCTCCTGTGAGCATTAGGCTATATTCCCTTATTTAAGGTCTGCTTTGCAGGTGATCCTTGAGATTAAGTTTGAAATCTGGCCCGGCTACTGCCTACGCGCTGTGATTCAAGTAGCGCTGCCTACGAATTATAATCATGTGATTGTCTAGTGTAGCTTCTTTCTTCGGTGGGGTTTAGAAACAGACAAACGATAGGATGATTAAGACAATGGATGCAAATGATACACAAACAAAGTTTCAAACACACTACTGTAAACTAGAGGGGTGTTCCGCCTGGCCCGGGAGACCCAGGGCAGCCGGTCCGGCTTGCCCCGGGGGTGGTTCCGCCAGTGATTCCATCGGGTGGACAAGGGATAGGGATCCTATGCATTGACGCTCAGAGATGCTATAGTGCATAGGAATTAAAAGTGATCCCCACCGGCCGATCGAAAAGCCAATGTCGGTATTTATCTGCAGTAAAATCACTGTAGTACTTTCCCAATGGTTGCTACAATGCTCTGCAGAGTATTGTTCCGAACATTGTTTACATGGTGTCCTCCGTATTTACCGCAGAGGACCTGGATCCGTCCGTGATCTGTGGCCAAGAGCTTTGCTTATGTTCGAGGGGCTCAGGGATCAATTAGGTTCGAGGGGCTCAGGGATCAATTAGTAGACATTACGTTAAACCTTGATGGCTGGAGTCGCTGTATGGAGGTAGTTACGAGGAGCTTGTGAGAGATGCTATTCGCTACTCCACGTCGCTTTACTTGGACCTTGCCCAGACAAGGGGATGATCTAACGGAGAACTACGGAATCTTGCTACTGTTTTTGCATTCTGTCGTCCTTGTTCTTGTGAATGATTCCGTTTCTTGATGCGTACGTTTTCACCCGAATGCATGTTCAAAACGATTTTATAGTTGCTGACGCTGACTGGATAAATTGATTCAAGAGCAGGGAAACTCTTGCCTAGTAGTACATGTTCTGCACCTTGTTAGTATGGTACAGTGCAAAGAAGCATGCATATATGCAGGATGTAGATAGCACTTCCGCTGTACAGTTCCATCTCTGGCATCCGGGGAAAAGGGTTGAAAAGCACAGGCACCTCGTGCTGAGATCATACACCTCCCACCTCATGTTGAGAATAACTTTCTGGTACAGCTAATTAAGCAGCAAGTTGGCGACCATATGTACATGCGTTCTGTTTTCTTCAGATGGTGTTCTTTCCTTAAAGAAAAGAAACAGAACAAACTTATAAACGACAATTAATAATGCATCTGCAAGCGACTTGATAGTGTCCAAGGCACTCCCATTTACTTTCAAGTTCAGAGGAGTGAATAGTGATCGAATATGCCTTTTGATGTCTCTGGCCGACACACTACAATTATGTTGGCGGAAAAAAATGAAGAAGAGAAAAAGTCTATAATAAAAGGACGCGCTACTATTACTATATACGAAGGACAAAATATTGTACCTGTGGCTCAGAATGACAACGTGCTTATGAAAGTAGCACTACTCTGCAAGGCTGCAACCGACGATCGATCGAGCAAGCTGGTGTTGCATGCATGCACCGGGGACTTTGCCTTAATAGAGCCGTCGGTTGCGCCACCCCTAGTACGTACAAGATGCACGTCTGGCAGCACAGCGACCGGACGACCACTCCCACACCACAGCGCCCTGCCACCACTGGCCTCGTCGCTCGCGCCACCAACCATTGCATAAGAGACGGTTTAATTCTCTATGCTCCATCTCTCTCAACCACGTTATCTAATGTCCTACGTGATAAGTCTTACATACAGCTAATATCACACTAGTGTAAATGCTCTTAATTTCACCCTCGTCCTTCCCCTCCCAAACATCCGCAGACGGGAAGCCAACCGCACAGGTCGCCATAGTAACGTGTAGCCCACCGCACCGTACGTACGTACCCTCTCCCGGCCGCACGCCTTGTGAGTGCATTCACCGTGTGACCTCATCAGCATGCCAGTGCCCAGTGTACCACCGACTTCTTCGGAAATAAATATTTTAGGGAGAGGCCTCCACGAGAGCTCCTTGATCCCGTCGTCCATTCATAAACAGTATCGAGGGGGTGGGAAAGATCGGATGGTGGGGGAGGCTCCCCCGAAAATTTGCTTCCGACTTTCTGGCCTGCGACGATAGATCGACATGCGGGCCGGCCGGCGGGGCATAACTGCGACGACAGCGGCCGGTCGGGCGGAGGGTGGATGGCAACAGGCAGGCTGGTAGCTCCCATCCTTCCGCCTCCCTCCAATGATTGCCATGCACGACATGTACGTCGTCGCGAGCGATCCCTACACGCATATATGGGACCTCAGTTTGCGAGCGGGCGAGCGCTCTTTTGGCGCAGTTAATAACTGCGCTGCTATTAATTGTGTGTTCCTGTTTCTGGTTTAGGGGGAGGGGTGGTGTTTGATTGGGTGCCCCCTGTGAATGAATGATTGGTCGTCGGTACGGGGGGTGTCGGTGGCCGGGTGAGGGCGCCGTGGAGAGAGAGGATTACACGTTCTCGGTCAGGTGCGTGGTCGGAGATGGGCGTGAGAATCTTTAGTTTGGGATCAGAGAATAGCAAGCAGGCTGTAGGCAACAAAATAGTCCGGCGATTCAGCCTAAATCTTACACAAATTATCTCAGGTTAGTAGTGGCGTTAGCACTGTAAGGCTGAACACCATGACTTCCCATGTTGTCGGAAGTTGAAGGCCGGCACTGCAAGTTTCTAGTATAACTTACATTTTGATCTACAGTCTAAGTTTGTAGTACTTCCTCTGTCGCAATATAAGTCCAAAGACTACCATACGCACAGATCAAGAAAACACTAAGTCTTAAAAAAATCAATATCATTGGACTATACATAAGTGTTATATTACAACTACTCATCCACTTTTCGGCATTGAAGCAGGGGTATGAAGTGGGAATATTACAATAACTATACATTCGATCTCCGTGGAACTTATATTGTGGGACGACACGCTTCCCAATAATAGAGACTTATATCTTGTGGGACGGAAGGGTATTAGAGCATCTTTAGTGTATTGAATCAATGTCGATTCAAAGATATGCCACGTAAGCATTTCAGGAACAGAGCATTTTTTCTCCAATGTACTTAGACGGTTTCTATTATAGCGGACCCACGTTGTACTAAAAAAGAAAAGAAATAAAACATATCCCATCATCACTGCTCTCTCTCCCTTTGACCGGTGCCGCGAGCCCTCCTCTAGCCCCCACCAACGTCGCCACTCGCCTCCGCCTAGTACCCACCGCCTCTGCTCACCTCCACCCAACATCCACCACCACCTCTCCCCTCCACCTAACACCCGTCGCCGCCGCTCCCCTCCACCCAGCACCTGTCGCCGCCGCTTGCCTCCACCCAGCTCCCGTCGGATCCGATGGTGGCGATCGGAGAGAACGGCGACAGTAAGCGGTGTGCCGCCAGGTAGGCCCACATGTGTTGTTTAATGTTTTGAATCAACTCATATGTAGAGTCTGGTTCCAAAAACTTTTTTTAGTAAGAATTGACCCCTTCAATATATTGAATTGATTCAATATCTTCTCCCCTTCCTTGAACCGGCTAAAACAACACATTGCGGGTGGTCTTAACTTACATTTTTTATCTATGCACCGCGTTAATCCTGTGTGGGGGAGTCCGGAGGGCTAAATGCCACTATCTGAGGTCACGCAAACGATTGGTACGCCACGAACTGTCGCATTAGCCCAGTGTCTGTTATACTAAAAAAATATCTGCGACAGGCCCAATTTTAAAGCTATTTCTTCCTGAATGATCATTTTAACCCTGCAACTAACGCCGTACTTTATTCAGCACGCAAAAGAATCAAGGTGGTGTCCACATTCTGGCATTCCCGCGATCCCACGAAAAATTAAACAAGGTCATTAAAAAAGAAGACGACGAACCTCTACGTACATCTGGAAGCCGCTTCAGTTCGAACTCATTAGAGCATGTACAATGGACTTATGTCAGTCGTCTATAACCATTGTTATGTAGGATTTTTGCTGACGTGGATGAAAAAGAATGAAGAGAGAGAAAGATGCTGTCTACAATCCTGTAGTCGACTATAGCATAAGAAACACGAAAAGCATTAAAAGATTGTGTGTTCTATAAAGACAACTAAAAAGACAAAGCGATGCCTATACCATTGTATGAAATTTGTCTTTAGTCTTTGTCTACAAGTGACATGGATAGTTGTTATAGACAGCAGCTGTCTATACCATTGTACATGCCTTTATGTTCTAGACCTGTTCAAATGCCGAACTTCAGGCCGGGCTTGAAAAGCCCAGTTTAAAATCGGCAGGTCTGGTCCGGTCCGAAATTTGAATTTCCTATTAAAATGCATTTTAAAATCTTTTTTGGAATTAAAAATATTATTTAATTCATTTTCAGGATTAAAATAATATATTTTCATTTTTTTAAAAATTTTTTTTCAGGATTTCGGCCCAAGCCAGGCTTCTTTCGGACCAAACTTCCAGTCCCAAGCCAGGCCTGAACATGATCGGGCTCGGACCGGACCGCCAATGAACAGGTCTACTTTGTTTCTACTTTCTCTCTCTCAGAGGAAAAAAGAAGCATTGGCTTTCGTAAAAGGAAAAGTTTTATTTTTCAACCATCAGCTGTCATCCGAGTCCGATTTTCAACCCTCAACTCTAAAACCATTTGAAACACAACCCTCAACAGTGACGGATCTAGAACGAAATTGACCGGAGGTCACCATTCATATCATGACATGTGTTTGAGGTCATTGAGCTTAAACTACAGGGTGTACATCCATGCATATGTGGATTTTGATAAGGTAAAACGACATTGGACCTGGTATCATGTGCACCCCAAAGTCTCATGTAAATTCATCCATGACCCTCAACTATCAATACCGATGCAAAACACAACCTTAGCCCGAATCTAAGGCGGTTTTGGCTGACGTGGATCTAAGGTAGGCGGCAATGTTGTGATGGCAGAACGGCGACGACGATGGGCGAAGGGTGTTCCCGAAGGCAACAAACTCTATGGAGGCGACGTCTGGCACAAAGGCTAGTGGTGATGACTGGAATGCGGCGACGTCTAGCACGGAGGCTGGTGGTGAAAAATGTGCTTTGAGGATGACGTGGATGGTGACGTGAATGCACACGAACATTGATGTGGATGCACACATGGGCACTATGTATTACTAGGAGTCCACAGCAGCGAAAACCACTGCCACGTCAGTTGAAACCACGGTGCTTTCATGCCAAAGTTGTATTTTATACCAGTATTGATAGTTGATGGCTGTATTTGAAACAGCTTTAGAGTTTAGAGTTGAAAATCGAATTTGAATGGTAGTTGAGGATTGAAAAATTGACTTTTCATTCCTAAAGAGATAACGAGTGAGTCCCATCTTAGGATATCTCTAATAGTTAGAGATAACCTTGTCTCTAACCTATACTACATCATCTTTAGAGACAACATCCCAAATATATAGTCTCTAACACACTTTTCAACATTAATATTTAATATTTTTTTTTAAAACGAGTGTACATATTAACTAGAGTAGATTAATATATCATATTTTGTTTCGCGTGTACAATAGTATCTTCAGAAAGAGAAGATATGTGTTTTCTCTCCTTCACGTAAGATTTTACTAACCTTCACGTAAGATTTTACTAACGTGATATGGTTAAGACACGCTGAGGTGCGCTTAAGGAATGAAATTTATGGCGCTGTACGAATTAGGTCTCCCGTGAACTTCCCGAGTTGACATCAAGATCAGGCCGGTGGGCCGCCCCGTCAGTCGTACCAGCTACCACTCGCACTGTGCTCTACCACTCGAACTGTGCTGACCGCATTTACTGCCCGCGCGCGCGTCGGGTCGGCCACAGCGACGCCTCCTCACGCCTCGGTTTAATCGCCGTATCTCCAAGCATTTTGTGCGGGAAGAATCTCTCGTTGGGTCGTTGCGGTTGCCACGGGTGGGCGACCGCGACCTGCCGCTGCCGCTCGCGTCGCGTCACGTCACCGTTCCTCGTAGTAAATCCCACCAAAGGCCGCGTCGTCGCGGGTGGCTACCACATGACGCGCGTGCGCGTGCGCGTGCGGCACCACGCACGATTAGGGACGACAACGGAGTCATTCCACATCGAGAACAGTAAATCATATTTATTCTCGTGATAAGAAAAAATCTCTATCCCTATCTTTATCTCAATCGTTGGGTACTATTTTTACCTGTTTCCTATCCTCATTGGGTTATCGGGCCCCGCGGGGACCTAGATCCGAAATTCATACAACTGAATCATGAATTCATATACATAAACTCATAGACATATACACAAATCTGGATATGAATTTACTGTGTAGGACGAATAACTTCTGAAAAAGACACATCTACGAAAACATCATGTAGATGGTCAATAATAGATCACATAACAAGCGACCAGAGGTACGACCACCCAAGAGAAATAAAAACATATAACATTCAGCTACTAAATTCACAAAACTAGTTCTGCTGAATGCGTGGAGCTAAGCATTAACTGTACTAACACCATCTAAGCCATTAGCCATTACAATCTGTAGCACTGCTTGTCCTGAGGATTCAAGTGCCATACAACTGATATCGTTACTAAAAATTTACTATACACTTTCAGGAAAATCAGTTAAATCCATGAACTCATCAGGTTGGTTATAAGGTACAGCACTCTCTTCCCATACCTTGTTTTTTTAGATTCTTAAGATAGCTAAACAGTGTCGAGATGATATCAAATATATAATACATAATTTCAGCGAGCATGCACTAGCCCACTAGTTCATACAGGTAGAATCCAATACCTAAGAATCAAAAATACATTACAACACCAAATATAGCTGAATATTTTCCATCGAATCGATGCAAATCCAGCCCTAAAACTACTAAGATCCGCCTAGACCAGCAACAAATCCATGCCACCCTACAGATCGGGCGAGACGGCACCAAAAGAAACCAAACAGATCGGAGGCGGGAGAGATCCCGAGGCAGGGCTCTACCTGACGCGCGGAGAGGAGGAGGAGATCGAGCTTCGGTTGGAGGTGGCCTCGCGCGGTGCGGTGAATCTGAGATCGAAGCCTCGGATTCGGCGGCGTGGGTGGGGAGGCGTCGACGGAGGAGGAGGAGGCGTCGGTGCCGGCGTCGGCATTGGCGGAGGCGAAGGAGGCGTCGGCAGAGGAGGCGTCGGCGGGGTCCTTGGGCAGTTGGGGGCGGTGGCTGGTGGGGATGGGAACGAAGAAGGGGGAAATGGGGACTCGGCCACTCGGGGAGTTGGACGGCGGCTGCTTGCTAGGATTATGCAGCACAGCTAAGGGATGCACTCGGTTATGGGCTGGGCTGTGCACTGTGTTATCGGGAGTCCATCGGGGTAACGGGGATGGGGAGTAGGGGAATAGCCCCGGCCCCGTCAAATCCGATGAGGAATGTTTTTTTTTCATATTAATATCTCCGTGGGAAAAGAAGTGGAGCCCTATTGCCATCCCTACGTACGATCCAGAAACGGGGAAGAATATCTTCTGTCGTAGAGGTAGAGGCCTCGTCGAGTGCCAGAGCCCCCCTGCTCGCCTAGCGGCGCCACCGTCTCGGCGGCAGGTGATCGACCTGCCCGGCATGGCTTGATCGTGCGGGTCGCTTGCGGGAATACGTACATGCAGCACGACGGCTGCTGTGTAAGAAGTGGAACAAAAGCATGTGAAAATTCTAAACCTTAGAATATATGGTCTAGCCGCCTAAATAAACTCAGCACGTACGCAAGGATGCATCAGGTCAAGACATGTGGTGCTGTAGGATTAGGATCGAAATGTTTCTTACACAGAGCAGCTGAAAAAACATTGGATGTGGCCATTATTGTGCTTAGATCTAGGCTGGGCAGCGTCAGCTACGTAATACTTGTAGCACCATTACACTATCAGCATATATCCTTTTTTTTTGCGATGGTTATCAGCAACTCTATCCTCATGTCATGCTTTAGCACCTTTGCGGTGTTAACCAGTAAAAGACTCCCAAATGAAAACCAAGGGCACTAATGGTTGCTTAACTTATTTGGCAATATTGGCTACATAATACTGAACTTTTATGGCATTTGGTTTAGAATATTAGGATTTTTTTTTTGTATTTGCCCAAACACATTGAACTTTTATGGCACTTTGTCGTAAGACACCGCAATGATTAAAATATCATTTCCGTTCGGGAGAGGATTGAGAAGCTAGGGAAATGTCTCTTTTGCCTTTTCGAGTAGAATAAGCTTCGAATAGGTCTAGCATGAACATAAGAAGTCGGGTTCGGTCTAGCACACCAAGTCTGGGTCGGACTTGAGCACTTGGCTCAGCCGAATCACATAGCTAGAAAGCTTCTTCTTCCTCGTCTTCATGCTTTGTGCGCATCTCCAAAGGAGCGTGATACATAGAGAACCGCTTAGCCATCTGTTTTAGCTATGTTGAGGCTTGAGACACATAGAACACCTGTAAGATCGAGGAGGCCGACTAGAGGGGGGTGAATAGTCATTTCTAACAATCTTCTTTGGCTAAAACCGAGTTTTATGCGGAAATATAAATCAATTCAGTTTTACACAATTAAAGCCTAAATCAACTAGTCTTTACTAAGTGCACCAACAATATGAGATTATATAAAAGATAGCAATCAAACACATACAAGTAAGCAGTTTAATATAGGTAATGTAAATTGCAATATAGTAAAGCACAAGAATGCAAACCACAATGACACAACAATATTTTACCGTGGTGATCGGAGACTTGCCAGTCTCTCCTAATCTACGTTGAGGTAAGTCCAACCACGTTGGACCGGCTCCACAACTTGAGCCAACACCTCCAAGGTAAGTCCAACCACTTGGACCGTCTCACAACTTGAACCAACACCTCAATCCACTCAGGGTTGCTCTTCTTCCACTCTGGAGATGGCGAGCACCAAACCACTCACAAACTGTCCAGGTCTTCACACAACCTTCTTGTAGAAGATCACCGACGCAACTACTCTAAGTCGTCTAGGTGTCGACAAACACTAAAAGTAACAAGTTGGAGACACTCACTTGAACGAATCAAGTGTCTAAGCTCAATGGATACACAATCCACTAACTAAGACAACACATGCACTTAGAGTTTGCTCTCTAAGCTCACTAAGTGCAACACATGCACATAAGAGATGCGAGGGCTTGCACTAGCACAAGAGAATAGAATGGGGGCATCAGCAACTCTCCCACAACCGGCCAAGGTGGGTATTTATAACCCACACAAAAAAACTAGCCGTTATGAAAAGATTCATTGAAAATCGGTCGATCTTGGCCAAACCAAGAGTTAACGGTTACCGACCGTTATGCTCCAACGGCTATAAAACTAGCCGTTGGACACACCCGGACTGACCGCCAACTAATGTCCAGTCTGACCGGCCAACACATGGCGGTCAGACCGGCCAACCGAAAATAGCATTTCAAGAAAAACACATTCTCTAGAAATAAAACTAACAGGGTCCTTGACCCAGTTCGGTTCGATCGACTAGTAATCATGGCGATCGATCGACTTGCTTAAAACCAGAAAAACACATCTTCTGGAAAAAGCTAACCGCTCGACCCTGACCGGGGGTCCGGTCATACCGGCCAACACATGGCGGTCAGTCCGGTCTAGGAACCAAAAGCTGATTTTTGCAACTTGCTTCAACTCAATTTTACAAAACACATTTGTCAATTAATGCAAGATGCAAACAAGGGTTAAAGACAATATTTTCAACAAGTTGCAAAACACATTTGCCAACTTTTAGAATCAACACCACAAGGAATAAGATACATGGACTTAACCATTTACAAAACACATTCGCAAACCAAAATCACATGCTACAAGAAACATGCATGAACCTAATCTATTTGCAAAACACATTCGCAAATACTAACAACATGCTAAAGAGATTATGCATGAGCTTAATCTATTTGCAAAATACATTCGCAAATAATAGCAACATGCTAAAGAGAGCTAGAGCAAGCACAACGAGCTATCAACACATGACACACTCAAGCTACTAGTCAAAGACCCCTCTTAATAGTACGGCAACATATACTAGCAATTCGGTCTTCCATCCAAACACCAAGACCGGTAAAAGACTAGGAACACATCCTTAGCTCTAGCTAGTTATACATTTGCCTTGAGCATCCTCTTGAAGCTTGATGACGCACATCTTCACTTCAAGACTCCATCAACACATGAAGGGTCTTCTCTTGACTTGATGATCAACTCATGATCATATCTTCTTAGAGACCTTGATACGCATCAACACATGATGCATCCTTTACTCCAAGCTCTTGACTTCAATATCATCAACACATGATGACCTTCTACACTTCGGGATCTTGGCTTGAAGATTATCAACACATGATGATTTCCTTCATCCCGAGTCTTGACTTAATGACCATCAACTCATAATGTCATCCAAAGTCTTCATCATCATGGAACATAACATATTCATCCAACTCATGAAAATATTAGTTCCAAAAGACGATTGTCATTAATTACCAAAATATACCATTAACTCATAATGGCGGGTCTATATTCTTCAACACCATTATTGTTGGACCGGAACAACTACTAGAGGGGGTGAATAGAAGCACTACTTTTTTTGACCCCGGTCGAGTTCAACTTCTTTTTCACCTCAATAGCTATAGAAGGTATGAGGACCATAAACACAAGCACACCAGAAATCTTGCATTGAATTCAACGAAACCCTAAGGAAAAAGCCCTACAACCGGTCTGGCCACCTTTGCATGGCCGTTTGACCTAGGGCTGGCCAGACTGATCGCTCTGATAAGCGGTTTGACCACCGGCTGCAGGAGCAGCATCCCGCCAAGAACACCAAAAGACCTAACTCCTACTCCGATGATCAAAATCCTCTTAAACTTCAACCATAGCTCATCAAGAAGGTCATTAACCTATTTCAATCGACGATCAGGAAGATTGAAGCCAAGGTTTCACGAATTTCTTGGATGAGATCAAGAGGGCACAAGAACCGAGGAAATTTGAACTTTGATCCAAAAACTTGCTCGTGAACGGTGATGGTCAAGATGACTTCAGATCTATTCCCACACGTCCTAGCGAGCAAGATCACAACAAGAACCCAAATAAAAACCTAAGGAACACCAAAATACCAAAAGACATCAAAGAGAGAGCAAGAACAAGATAGAACTTATCTTGGAGAAAATCTTGTTTAGATTGATTCAAGAGATTATTGGTTTACAACCACTCCATTATGGAGGACAAAAGCTCAACACTTGAACACTCAATCAATCAATATTTCTCAAACCCTAGCCTCCTCTACTCCACTTTCCTCAAATTACAAATTAGGATTTCTACTTGGAAGGGTCAAGATGTTGCAAATCCTGCACCTTTTTCTTTTATAATGGAGGCTAGGTCAAGAGAAAAAAAACATTATCGGACGCCTGTTAAGCCCACACAGAAACAGGTCTACACTCACGCACACTTCTCAAAGCGGATGACAATCTGTGCTTCCCGAATCCGTCTCTTCGTGATCTCCATCTTCATTAGACCTAAATCGTCTCTCCTTGCGTCGTCTCGCACAGCGATTTCTCTAAAGGTCACCAACCCAATATTTTGGTGAAGATATCAAAATACCCCATCTCGATCCTTTTCTGAAGACCGAGTCCAATCGTCGTGAAGCAATCACATGCTTCGTCACGTGTAGATTGATCGATTACTCTATTCATGTCGGCAAGTCTCTCCCATCCGGCTCCCACCGGAACCATCATAGCACTTGCACCGACCCCGCGCCATTTGATGCAACCCGTCGCACCGAGCCTCATATTTGGTCATCCTTGTCCATCTTGTGCCACGCTTGAGTCCAATGACTTCACCCGACATTCTCGATTGTTCTGAATCTCAACTCTTCTAGCCTAGCCCTGGTCATTCTCTCCATTAACCATCGTTGACTCCAAACTACCTGCATAACAATAGACAAAGAAATCGTTTCTGGGCATAAGTTTTTCGCGACTTGATCCACGTTAGCCAAAACTTGTTTCATGCAACACATATGCCACTCTCATGACTCTGACCTAACCCACGAAGTTCACCGTCGCTCGGCGCATGAACAGGGCCTGGACGGTCAGACAGTTGTCCATGGCCAGTATTACCGCTCCCCTAACCAATCTAACCGCCAACTGGTGTCCGATCAGACCGCTCCAACACTTAGCATTGCACCCTCTCTCGAAAATTTAAAAATCTTCTAGTTTTGGCTCGAAACTCCAAATCCAATGAGACCAAGTGCAAACACAACCTCTCACCTTCATACACCCTCTATTTTTGGTCGTTTTCCTAAATTCATTGTTGTTTTGGCCGGTCATACCGTCGCCTATGGTCGGTCTGACCGCTAGCCCACCGGCCATCCCCTCGGTCAATCTGACCTCCTAAGGTATGACAACACTTGAAGGTTACCAAAAACAAAGGTTTCTCCGAACACCTCGACGCTATTGTGAATTGTCCAGCACATTAACATTAGGAGCATATCTCCATGACATCCACAATTATGCCAAAGGAGCGTGATAAGATCCACATCGACTACTTACTTATCCGCCCAGCTCACCTCAAAATGCACATATTTTATTCCAAACCCAGCTTGTTTTGTAGTGCAGTGTGATGAAAAGCACGGAGCCGCAGAGTAGGGATCTGCACGGTCAGACTGTCGCTGCACGTTTTGCCTTTGTTTGTGAGCGAGGCAGGAAAAAGCATATCTTTTCCCGCCCTCTATAAAGTCGAGCCGCCATGTTTTCCACAGCTCCAGTCCTTAAATTTGTTGTCGTCGCTGCATCTCTTCCGAATTCGTTGAATCCTCACCACCACCACCACCTCATTGAGATCCTATTCCGCCCATTCTCTCTGTCTCATAGCCATAGCTGGCTGCTCACCATACGCCCCATTGCCGTGCTCGCCGTCGACAGTGCTAACACTCATCTGACCGTCTCCGTCCAAGCCCCCCTAAGGCGGTCCGACTTGGTGAGACAAGTTCTGGAAGCCACAATTCCAGGACTTCACCAAAGATCTCGGTGATCCTCTCTCCGGATGACCCAGAGAGCGGGATCAAGCATGCTTTCCTCGCAAATTCGACCATCTCTCCGTAGATCACACTGCGCAGATGGAGACGTTATAACCCGAGTTCCCCACCGAGGGATTACTCCAAGTCGCCAGATGATGTCTCTCGACTACTCCTCGAGCGGGAGGCCTCGAGCGCAAGTGAGAATCATCAACGGAGGTCTTCGCCTTCCTCGGATCAAGGTCACTCTTCTAGAGACCGAGCTAGGGACACTCCCCGAAGATCACGCACTGCGCCCCCTCGTGGCAATGGCAAGGGCACCACCGATGGCGGACAGGGTCCTACTCGGAGAAATGTCTTTCGAATGACTGATAATGAACAAACCCCTCGGAGAGGTGATCGCTCACCATTCCGACATAGAAATCTGCAGCAGCAGATGGACTACGAGGAGTATTCCCCTCGTAGGACCAAGAATTATTACAGGTCAGGTCAACCTGTTACTGGGTATCGTCGAGTACGATCACCTGATGATGTCAACCCTTCTTTCCTGCAAAGGAGGCGTCAAGAAGTTATTACCGGGTGTCGGGCATTTTCGCCTGACCTCCGAGCTGTTCGCTGACCACCTCGTTTTCGACCAGTGAACATGGAGAAGTTCGATGGATCCCAAAATCTCATTGAATTCCTTCAAATTTATACAACAGCTGTCCGAGCAGCAGGAGGAGGAGAGCATGTAATGGTGAATTACCTTCCAACTGTGCTCGAAGGGTCTGCTCGATCGTGGTTAATGAACCAACCACTCGAGTCGATCTATTCTTGGCAACACCTCTGCGACCTTCTACTAGCAAACTTCCAAGGCACATACAATCGCCCCGAGAAGGAGGACGACTTGCACCGGATGAGACAGAACGACCACGAAACCTTGCGCCAATTCATCAAGCGCTTTAATCAGGTTCGTAATTCAATTCCGAAAGTTTCTGACTCATCTGTCATCAGGGCTTTCAAGCAAGGAGTCTATAGTAGAAGGATAACAGAAGATATCGCTTTGAATCCTCCTACTAACGTCGCCGAACTCTTTGAGATGGCCGATCGGTATGCGACTGCCTCTGAGGCGGACGAATGGAACAACACAATCGATCGAGAAGACAATACCTCTCGAGAGCCAGACGAAGTTGGTAAGAAGAAGGATAAGAAAGCAAAAAAAGTCCAAGAACAAGGCGAAGGGTCAAAAACTCCAAGCCAGCGGTTCCAAGGAGGTCTTGGCTGTAAATGACAAAGAGCCATGCACCTCCAAGCCGCACTCCGATCGAGGCAAAGGTAAGCACCCCGATCGGAAAAACGATAAGCCTAGGTGGTGTCCTTTCCATAAAAAGGAAGGACATGACCTTCGCAACTGTCGGGTCTTCCAACGAAAGCTCGAGGACTACTACAACGGCAAAGGACCACTTCCCACTCTCGAGTAGGTAGGACAAACGAGTGGTCTTAAGTCGTCAGACGACGATGAGGAGATGTCGTTCCAGGATCCGCAACATACCGTCGAGCACATCTACGGGGGATCATCGACACACGAATCAAAGCGACAGCTTAAAGCTGCCGAACGTGAGGTAAACTCCATAGATCCTCCTCTCGTCAATAAATTACCGAAATGGTCGGAAGTCACCATCTCCTTCGAGAAGGGTGACTGCCCGATTCCTTCGACTCGACCAGGTCGATATCCGATCGTGGTCGAACCCACCATCAACAATTGTCGGGTCAATCGAGTTTTGGTTGATGGTGGCAGCTCGTTAAACATCTTGTTTACGAGTGCCCTGGACGAGATGCAAGTACCCAGGACGAGATGCAAGTACCCAGGACTAAGGTAAGACCGGTACGATACTCTTTTCATGGGATCGTACTGGGGTCTTCAGCCAAATCTATTGGCCAAGTTTCTCTTCCTTTAACATTTGGTTCACCAAGTAATTTCAGGACAGAGAAAATCTCCTTTGATGTGGTCGATTTCAATACGGCATATAACGCCATACTCGGACGACCAACTTTGGCAAAATTCTTAATGGCTACTCATTACGGGTATCAATGTATTAAGATGCCAAGTCCCAAAGGAGTAATCACAATTCATTGTGACAAGAAGATGGCGATACCGCGATCACGATCCTCGAGATGGTTGGACAGATACCAACTCGAGAAGAAAGTCAGCCTTCGACCAGCAAGTCGAAGCCTGAAGCTGCACCAAAGCCGAACGACAAGGTCAAAGAGGTTCCTCTGGACGCAGGGGAGCCCTCGAAGACTATTCACATCGGGGATACTTTCGACCCCAAGTAGGAAGACCCATCACCTTCCTCCGAGCTAACGCAAATGTCTTCGCGTGGCAAGCATTCGACATGCCCGGAGTCCCCAGGGAGGTGATCGAGCACAGGCTAGCTTTACAGCCTAACAAAGTACCCGTAAAACAAAAATTACGGAGATTTGCCCCTGATCGACGAGATGCTATCAAATCAGAATTGGATAAGCTACTTAAAGCAGGCTTTATAAGAGAAGTCAACCACCCAGAGTGGTTGGCTAATCCTGTAATGGTTAGGAAGTCAAACGGCAAATGGCATATGTGCGTAGACTTCACTGATCTTAATAAAGCTTGTCCAAAAGATGATTTTTCTTTACCTCGTATCGATTAGTTAGTTGATTCTACTGCAGGTTGTGAAATGTTAAGTTTTTTAGATGCATATTCTGGATACCACCAGATCAACATGTGTCTAGACGATGAAGAAAAGATCGTGTTTATTTCACCATTTGGTATATTTTACTATGTCAAAATGCCATTTGGTCTAAAAACTGCCGGCCCTTCTTTTCAACGCTTGATGCAATCGACTTTTTCATTTCAACTAGGCCGAAACCTAGAGGCCTATGTTGATGATCTAGTCGTTAAAAGCATGAAGAGACTTAATCATATCACTGACCAACAAGAAACATTCGACAACCTCAGAAAACAACGCTTAAAACTCAATACTAAGAAGTGTGTGTTCGGAATCTCTTCAGAAAAATTGCTTGGATTCCTAGTATCTATACGGGGAATCGAAGCAAATGCCGAAAAGATAAAGGCCATTATCTAAATGCGCCCTCCAACCACAAGGAAAGAAGTCCAGAAACTCACAGGGTGCATGGCGGCTTTAAGTCATTTCATCGCACGACTAGGAGAAAAGGGACTACCTTTCTTTAAACTTCTAAGGAAACACGAAAGTTTTGAGTGGTCGAAAGAGGCAAATGCTGCCTTTGAGGATGTCAAGAGGTATCTTATGAGTGCTCCTATTCTGGTTTCTCCGAGGCCAGAAGAAACGCTCTTAATTTACCTAGCTGCCACGCCACGTGCAAGAAGCGCAGATTGGTTGTAGAACGTGAAAACGCATAACGCACCGGTTTACTACGTAAGTGAAGTTTTACACGGGCCTAAGGAGCGCACCCTCAGTCCAAAAGCTTCTATATGCCCTACTCATGTCTTCGAGGAAATGCGGCATTATTTTCAGTGCACAAAATAGTCAGGTTGCCTCGATTTTCCTTGGGAGCGATCCTCCGTAATAGGGAAACAATGACGACGGGCAAAATGGTCAATCGAACTTGGGGAGTTCGACCTCCATTTCGTGTCTCGAGCGATCGTTAAATCCCAGATCTTGGCGAGACTTTGTCGCCGAATGGACAAATCTGAACTGCTCAGATCCCCAAGACGATTCCCACGACCAATGGACGATGTACTTTGACGGTCGCTTACTTTAAGTGGCTCGGGTCGGGTGGTCTGGTATCTCCCATCGAGAGACCTTAAAGTATTCCATACAATTAAACTTTCGTGCCACTAATAACGTGGCGGTATCACGGTTTGCTAGCCGAATACGAGTGCGAAGCGCTCTCGATTCGCCGACTACTTGTGAGGAGACTCTCAACTAGTCGTGAATCAAGTCGGAAAGAGTACCAATGCTCTAACCCGACAATGTCTCGATACTTATCGGAAGTGCGTAAGCTAGAAAAGCATTTTTTAGGTTTCGAGGCACAATTCATCCTCGAAGGATAATTTCCTCGCAGACAGACTTGCTCGAATAGCTTCTTCCGATCAGAGTACCAAAAGGAGTCTTCTTGAACAACTCTGGCCGCCCCTCGGTCGAAGAACCGAGACACCTCCTATTGAGACAAACTCTCTAGAATACGAGGATACCGGATGGATCCCATCTATGAGTATCTTCGAAGGGTTCAGACCAAGACGATCCCGAGGCGCATCGCTTATCCCGAAAAGCCAAAATGTATACTTTGGTTGAAGGAGTCCTCTATAAACGAGGTACTCAAGGGTGCTCATGCGATGCATTCCGCAGAGCGAAGGATTAACACTCTTCACGACATACACGGTGGTATCTGTGGAAATCATGCTTCCTCTGAACGCGGCTCAGTAAGGCCTTTCGACAAGGTTTTTACTGGCCAACAGCCATGTACGATGCTAAAGAGTTGGTTAAAAAGTGTGTTCAATGCCAATTTCATAGCAGACAAATACACCAACCAGCTCAAGCATTACAAACGATACCTCTGTCTTGGCCTTTTGCACTGGGTCTCGATATCCTAGGACCGTTCCCAAGGCTCCGTGGAGGTGTCGAGTTTTTTTTGTGGCTATTGATACGTTCACAAAATGGATCGGGCCGAACTCAGAATCGATAACAACGAAGTAGCAAAACGGTTTATGATGAGATGCGTAATTACTTGATTTGGAGTACCGAGTCGAATAATTACGAGATAATGGTAAGCAATTTTGAAAGCAAAAATTTCGTGAATTTTATGACGAGTTGGGTACCAAGTTATGTTATGCTTCGTGGCCCATCCCCAAAGCAATGGGGCAATGAACGTCTGAATCGACCAAATAATGCGAGGAATTAAAACCCGAGTCTTCGACCACTCATCAAGCGCCGGGGCTTGGGTACAAGAATTACCCTCCGTATTATGGGCGCTCAGACGACTACTAGTCGGCCACAGTGAAACCCCCTTTTTTTCTAGTCTTCGGAGCTGAAGCCATGCTTCCTTCGGAACTAAAGATACGGTCAACACGAGTCGAAACTTTCAATGACTCCAACTAGGAACAACTTCGAGCGGATGACATTAACCTACTCGAAGAAAGGAGAAACCAGGCCTTAATCCGTTCAGCAGTCTACCAACAAGCCCTACGTAGATACTACGATCGTAAGGTCTAACCTCGCAGTCTTGCTGTAGGTGACTTGGTATTGAGGCTCTACCAATCCAAGTCTAATCGGAACAAACTTTCTCCCAAGTGGGAAGGCCCTTACACAGTGGTCGAAGTTACTCGGCCAGGGTCAGTACGACTGGCAATGGAAGACGGCCAGGTTCTCTCGAATGTTTGGAACATCGACCAGTTACGCAAGTTTTATGTGTAACCAACCATTCAGACAATAAAGACTCAGGTTCTCTCTACCTCTATTGTCTTACTTTTGAGTAGTGCTTTCATAATCTTTCAACTCTATTCCAAACACCCAGTTTTCTTTACACTGGTCGAAAGGCAGGTAACATCACCTAGTCGAAGCCTCTCCTCTCTGCACGTGGTCCTACCCACTAGAAGGAACTTCCTAGTGTCGACTCGTTACTCACTTTTGCCGTCAATACAAAGAGCTCGAGTTCTATTTGGTCGAAATATTCTTAAAGCCAGCTCTTTTTCACCTTAGTTTATTTCTTCAGTTATTTTGAAAAAATACTCTAAGCAGAGTGTACTTTCTTATATTTATTCAACCACCTTTGGTATACTCGTTCCGTCTCAACTGGTCGGAGGAAGAAACACATCTAGTCGAAGTCTTTCCTCTCTGCACGTGGTCCTGCCCACTAGAAAGAACTTCCTAGCATTGTTCAGTTTCCTACTTTTGCTACCAGGATAGACTTATTGAGTCCAACAAGGAAGGGCGAACGAATTTTTTAAAGTCCTCTAGACGTTTGCTTAACTCAAGTTGCCGTTCTCGATTTGATTAAGTTGGTCGGAGATGGTAACATCACCTAGTCGAAGACTTTCCTCTCTGCACGTGGTCCTGCCCACTAGAAGGAACTTTCTAGTGTCGATTCGTTCCCACTTTTTCGACCAGTGCATGACAATCGTGACCAAAAACTACAAGTTAACCAAACCTCTCTGTTTTCAGAAACCCTTTTTAACACTATTTACTTAGTTTGTCTAAACAAACTAGCAAATAGTCGGGGGCTAGGATAAAGTTATTAATTTGACTTCAATTCTTAGTCTTTCTTTCGTTAATTATCTTTTGAGTTACTAACTACTCGACAAGATGGTTTGCTTTAAACAAGATGGATTATATAATACATCAACAAAAGCTTGTTTTTCACGTGTTTTTACAAACTACTCAAGAGGAGATCCCAACGCATCTCCTCCGAGACCTTCCTGCCAACTGGTTGCATTTCTTCCATCAGACGACTTGCTTCTGCCTCAGGGCAGTCGAAGTCGACTTCGATTGGTTGTACATTAAGGTTGGGGTCATGAGCTTTAAGTTTTGCCAATGCATAACTTACTGCACTTTCGACTGCCTCCTTGATTGACTCAGCTTGGTTGGCCTTCAGGGTGGTCACCAGTTCTTGCAAAGTCTCGACTTGTTCCCCAATAGTACTTATGTGAGCAGCTATTGTATCATCTTGAGGAGTTTTTCCCTCATTACATAGCTCACCAAGTATATTGTTTAGGAGCATGATGTTGTCCTGAAGATTAATCTTCATCGACTTCATCTCCTGTTGGTTACGAGTCGAAGCCTCGCGGAGTTGTTTATTTTTGACCACTTGCTCTAAAAAGAATAAGACTGGTCAAGCAAAAATAAACTCCTAGAGGAGGAAAATACAAAAATAACCACAAGTAAAAGAATTCCTTACCTACTAGTCAAGAATCTAACTTCTTGATTTCTTTATTATGGGAAGCAATGGTCTCAGCATGCCGCTCCTCCCACAATTTGATGTCCTTTGCATTTTCCTTAGCAATGCGGACAGTCTCGTCAAGGATCAAGGTTTTTTCCTGATCCCTAGTTTCGAGCCTTCCCAATTCGAGCTTAATTTCTTAAAAAAAAGAAATAGAAGTTAGAAAAGGAAAAGAACTCGTAAAGGACTACAGGTAAAGAATTGCTTACCTGCTCGTCGAGATCTCGGCCTCTCAATTTCTTGATCTTTATCTTTGGCTATTCGAGAAATCTCATGAATAACCAAAGTTTTATCTTTGATTTCATTTTGAAGCTTTCTCATGTCATCTTATTTTTCTGAAAAGAAGCAAGAGTTAGGTAAAGATTAACAACATAAGCAGTCTTAAGTTCAGCACTTACTGTTTAGCTCTTTCTGCACTTTTACAGTTACAGAGTTAGCTTCTTGAAGCTTCTTCAAGAGGTCTCCTACCTTTTCCCCTAATTTTATCGACTCCTTTTTTTTTTATAATCGAGCGAGTCAGCCAGGGTCTTTTCGTCGCTATTTAACCTGTAAAGGTTAAAAGTAGACATGAACACTATTTAACTAGTCGTAAGTCTTTCTACGACTAGCACCTAGTCGTGAGTTTTTCCATGACAAGCCTCATAAGGCACTGTATAAGTAGTCAAACTCTAAAACGACTACGAATAACAGTGACTTACCACCTCTCTGTCTATTCGCAGAGTTCCGCTTTTTCCTGTCGTAGCTCTATGAGTTGTCGGTGATATTCACCAACAGTGGCAATTTGTTCCAGAGCTTTCTGCAAAAAGAAAGACAGTGAGAAGCAAGGGAAAACCATATATACAAGTATCCTTAAATACTTACATTCATGGTCGACCGAGCAAACATCGAGTAAACCAACGCTGGACTCTTCAGCTCGTCTATCTTCGCGACTTGATCCCACAAAACCTTCTCAAGACGCTCATTGTCAAAAGTTTTCCCTCTATTGGGAATATCTTTGGGATGAGAGACTCGATCGCGAGATCTAAAAGCTGAAGACCCTACGATGGAAGCAGGCCCAAAGAAATCAAAGACACCATTGAAATATTCCTCGCCTTCGATTCTCAGAATCGCAGCTTTTTTTTGGGTACGGAGGAGCGTCTTCAACGACTTCCTTTCCAGCACGGTGGTCAGGTACATCACCACCTTGGCCAGAGGCTTCTACAGCTGCCTCTGCTGTCTCCACGACCACCTCAGTGGTCGTAGCTACTACCTCAGTGGTTGTGATAACCACTTCAGGAGCCACGACTTCCTCCACTACCCGGGTTGTGGATGATCCTTTGACCACTTTCGATGCCATCTCTCCAACCGCTGGAGAGGCGGCAATGGGCTTCTCGATAGAAGCGTCCTCGGGGGTTGAAGGAGTCGGGCTAAAATCAACAAAAGGAAAGCAAGTCAGGGTGTGAAAAGCGAAAGGTAAATGCTGTTCTTACACTTTAGTTTGTTTTACATACCTCTGCACCCTGGACCTAACCAGGAATTTAGGAGTCATCTTCCCAACGGAAGATTTCTTCGACTTCTTTTCTACGACCACGTCTGGTCGGAGTTCAAGTTGAAGAATGGGCTCAGCCATGACCATTCCTGGTCGTAGATCTTGAACAGGAACCATCTCTCTGGTCTCCTGAATTTCCGGATGGCCGAGATCAGTCTCGACCACTCTAAGAGCAACGCTACCCTCAACTGTAGGCTCTGCTGGATCAGCATTGTCCTTCACAAAAGACATAAAGTTCTTCCATTTCTCCTTTTCTAGTTGATTGACAAAACTAGGAGTGGCAGAAACTGCGAAAGTTTTCTTGTCATAATAAAAGGGTACCTTGGCCTTACGGGCTTTGCGCCTAAGAGGTTCTTCGGCCTCCTCAGCTTCAGCTTCTTCAACCTCGGCCTGCAGAGTCAGATTCTGCCGCAGACTTTGCAGAGGATCTGGTCGAAATAAAAGAACTCGAGCTTGCTCCTCCCTTGTCGGCGACTTTCGTGAGTCGACGCTTCTTAGTCGAAGGAGCTAAGCCTTTGTCCGTTGTCATCCCTGCACCGATGGTTATTAGTTCGACCTCTTCGTCGTCCTGACGGTTTTCCATACCTACTTTCTGTAAAAAAAATAGAAAAAGAAGAATTACTGACCGGTCGTAAGATTTTCTACGACCAGTACCCAGCTGTAAGTTTTTCTACGACACTTCCTTGATCGTAAAATTTTCTACGATCACTACCTAGTCGTAAGTTCTTTCTACGACTATGAAGTCCTAAGGATAAAATCAACTCTTGATTACCTTTAGGCGCTCCATCTTTTCCTCTCGGATAAAACCGCAAGGATTTGAGGAACCGCCTCTCGAGTGGCGAGACTTCTCACAAACGAGTTTGACTCGAACATCAATCTCTGCCTGTGAAAGATCTGTGTAAACAGATAAAGACATTCATTAGACAACTGTGAGAAAGACCAAACCGAGAGCTAAGTCAAAAATTCACTTACCCTCCTCGTAGTCCCTGGTCGGGTCTTTTGGCCCCGTGTACCTCCACAAAGGAGGTACTCGTTTCTTCAAAGGGCTAATTCGACGTGTGATGAAATCCTTCACCACATGCCATCCGGTCAGCCCCTCCTCTCTCAAGTCCTTGATGGCTCGAATATAGGCGACAATCCGGCTGACATCCTTGGGAGTCGAATCCCATGAAGAATTCTTCTCGGCAGCCTTCCCCTCGAAAGTAAGACTGTCTTCTTGGGTGATTTTCCAGTAAAACCACCTCTTCCTCCATCCCGGCCACGAAGATTTAGTAAACATCTGAATATACTCCCTTGACTTCAAGTCATGGAGCTTTAAACCACAACTTCCAGCAATTCCAGATTGCCGGGCTATTCCATAATAATATTGGAAAAGCTCGAGGTCCGCCGGAATTCCCAGGTACGCCTCACACAAGTACATGAATACACTTAGCATAGTGATGGAATTAGGACCGAGGTTCACTAATTCCACCCCAAAGTGCTCGAGTACGAGTGTGAGAAAGGGGGTGAGCGGGCAATCGAAGGCCACACTCACAATATGCTCGAAGACGGGATTTGCCCGTCTCCCGACGGCCAATGCAGCCGAGACGCCGCAATCCATTTCACAAGAACTTTCTCTGGAATCTTCCCGCCGACTAGGGCTTGAATCTTCACCGCATCCATCTCCGACTCAACCCACTCGGAAACTTTCCCGGCCATCTCTCTCAGAAAGGGGAAATTTTCGATTAAGGAAGATTTTCGGAGAAGGCACGATTGAGTTGGTGGCGGAGAAGACAAGAACTCGATGAACAGCGGGAGCGATTTGGGGAAAAGTAGAAACCCAAGTTTTAGCCCCGGTAAGTATTTATAACCGTATGCCTAGGCTGAAGGCGTGGCATTCCAAAGGTTGCCACCGCTTCGGGAACCGCTCCAACAGACAGACTTGTGGGAGTCGTTTGCGATTCTATAACTTGTCCGTTCAAGAAAATCAGGTTCGTTTTTACACCTCAAGCAAAATTACTTTCTTGGTCAGATCTTTTTGACCAAACGAAATATTAATCGGAAAGGATTTTCTTCCGATCACCATACTACGACCACCTCGTGATCGTAGGAGTTTTCTACAGCTATTTGATAGTCGTAAGCAACCTTCTTGACCAAGCATATTTCTGGTCAAAATAGTACACAAATGTCAAAAAGTTTTTCCTTCGACCACCTTTCTACGACCCTCTCGTGGCCGTAAGACCATCTATGACTCCTTCACTAAGTAAGTTACTTTCACTTGAAGTTGGGGGGCTAGATGACGAGGATCTAATAATCCTCATTTTATCTTTTATCTATAATTCTTATTATAAGTAAATATGATGTCATGTGGTCCCTGGGTATACCCCTTAAATTTACAAGGGAGAAGCCTACTAGGTGGTCGTAAGTTCTTCTACGACCACCCCCATAGTCGTAAGTCTTGCTACGACTACCTTATAGTCGTAAGTTCTTCTACGATTACTACCCAGTCGTAAGTTATTCTACGACTACCCCATAGTCGTAAGTCTTGCTATGACTACCTTATGGTCGTAAGTTCTTCTACGACTGTGTCACCATTTGACCACCTTATGATCAATAAAACCTACAAGCGAGTGGGTGCAATTGATTAAGGAATCCAAACAGTCAACATACGATGTTATTATGCGAAATAATAACACGCAATACTCCATTATCTTTGACAAGTAACTACCAGGCGGCGTGAAGGAGTTACCGTTCCGATGATTACTGCAAACGTGCGTCCGTTACTAGATTTGATGAGGTGTCTCTTCAACAGGGGAAAATAGCTATTCCTTCACGACTATATAAAGGCAACGGTCAGAGAGGGAAATGGGACAGAGCAATCGAGGTGTACATACACGCCATCGAGGGCTATCAGGAAGACAAGTGCTATCATCTGTAATAGTCTTAGTTTTTCTCTTGATTGTTCAGAATACACTCAATACCATACACATACAGGAGTATGGTTGTTATTATCTCCGGAGAAGGCCTGAACCTATATAAAAATACCCGTGTCAATCTTTCTGCGTGATTCTATTCTAGGAGATCTCCGAATCAAACAATCTCTACGTAAGATCGATTTTCGTTTTTTATCTGTAGCTGCGTTGAATGAGATGAAAATGACGTTTCTTGGACCGCCACTGGGAAGGAGTCAGGACCAGTGTGCACAGATCCCAATGGTTCAGATTAGAGTGCTCTGAAACAGGCCTTCCATATCTGCAGATTTCCTGACGTGGCAATACAAGTACACGTAACAAGAACGGATGGGACTCTCATGGTTGAAATCATCGTATAATACTAAACCACCACCAGTCCACTGTGTCCACATCAACAGGATCAAACGAAAATTACTAAACAAAACGACCCCTATCAAAGATAACGACTTAACTGACTTTGATAGTGTGCAATACGGCAGTACCAAGACTCCAAGAGCAAACTCGTACTAGTGCTAACATTAGCATTTTTGCAATGAGAGGACAGTAACTACTAGTAGTACAGTCCTACCAAAGTATCCAACTTTGAGGCATCCTATTTGCAGAAAGATAAATCATGTGCCAAATCCAATCCTCTGTAGTCTATAATCCCAAGAAAATAGTTAGATAGATGCCTTTTCCTTTCCGAAAGAACACTCCAATTTCTTTTTCCCTTTCTTTTGTTTTTCTAACCATGTGGGGAAGAACACTCCAATTTCTTTTTCCCTTTCTTTTGTTTTTCTAACCATGTGGGGGACTAATTTCCCATTCCTTTTTCTCAAGTTTGTGTATGGTCCAATCACCAATGGCACATGTCCTCCCTCTCCATTTGCTCACTTTTCCCCACCTCTCCAATCCCCACCAAGAAATTCTCTCCCTTGCTCTCAGCTCACCTTTCTCCCTCTCATCATCACAAATCCTATTGCACACATTCTTCCCTCCCATAGTTCCCTGCTCCTTCTTTTACCTGCTTGTCTTTGTCACCTTCTCTGTTCGCTAGCCTTGGCTTACCGGCAGCACGAAACAGCAGCCTAGTTCGCCGTCGTGGACCGCGACGACGACTGGATCATTCGTTCAACCCTGCTCCTCCGTCCTCCCCGCGCGCCCTCGTGCCTTTTTTTTCTTGGCAGCATTTGTGGTTGGAGTGGTTGAGCCGAGCCCGCCGATGGCGACGACCCCGCGCGCCGGCGTGGCGTGGCGCCGTGAAAATTGTTTTTAATACGCTCCCTGCAGCTGAAGCCTGACAACGTAACCAGATTTTAGGTGGTTACCTCTGTCGCTTGCTACCCCTCTCCCTTCGCTTGGACACCTCTTCTCGCTTAGGATATATTTGCTCTCCGCTTCCCTTTTGGTTTGAATTCAGCTACCCTAAAGTGAGTGGAGGGCTGCTTCAGCCAGTTCTTGATAACGGAATTCGCTTTCCAGGCAGCCGTCGCCGCGATGACCGCCTCGCAATTTTCTATTCGAGCAGAGCAGTTCCGGGTCGTACATTGGTTGCAGTGAGCAGGATTGTATCAGCGTAGCCATACAGGGGAAGTCCACGGCGATAGGTGGTTGAGCTAACTGCGTGCTGTGGGTGCGTCATGGACAAGTGCGTTTCCTGCTGATTTTTGCAAGCTGCTAGCTGCCTGTGATCGATTGGGGAAGCATGGCGGCCGAGCATGGGGAGGGAGTCGGCCGGTGCATACTGGTCGGGCTGCACATGGACGCCGTCGGCAAGGACCTGCTCCGGTGGGCGCTCAACCAGTCGGCGAGGAGGGGCGACCGCGTCGTCGCCGTTCACATTTACCGCAAATCCGGTAGGTTATACATCAAGAACCTGGTAGTTCGATTCAGTCGTAGTAAGCCGCCCATATTGTAGTGTTACTTTTCTTGACATTTTCTTGTTTCTTGTCGGAGACCTCTGCAAGACGAACACTCTGACGCTGATCAGGACGCTGGACGACTACCTGGCGGAGTACGAGGCCCTCTGCAGCAAGAAAGATGTAAGCATGGGGCAGAAGTGATTGCTATGGTGCTCTTAACGATTAAATTCGCATGCTAGTATTGATGATTCGTATCAGATTGTTCTCGTCGGCCGGGTGACACCGGGGAGCTCGATCCAGAAGGTGCTGGTGAAGGAGGCCAAGCTCTGCGCTGCCATGGTGGTGGTGATTGGCGCCAACAAGAAGTACTCCTTCGGGTCAGTGCACAGCAACCTTTGTATGATCCAACTGCTTGTTTTTTTCTTCATTTCTTAACAAGAAGTACTCCTTCGGGTCAGAGGCTCGACTTGCCTGGCCAAGTACTGCGCCAAGAAGCTGCCGCCGACGACCACCGTCGTCGCCATCCAGAACGGCAAGGCCATCTTCGTAAGGGAGGCGCCCAAGCCACCACTCGGTAAGTACTACCTCTTAACCTGAGGAATTTAGGTAATAGTGATTCAGAATTCAGACGCTTGGTTAGTGAGGGATTAATCGTTCGGTCACTTCGTGTTGAGCTGCGCCAGGAGCAGAGCCGAAGCCGGTGCTCCGCACGGTGCTGCACCCGAGCGTCGGGCTCGAGCCCAAGGTGATCATCCCGAACCCGAACCGGAGCGCGCGGTCCATGGACTTCGACGCCATGAGCTGCGGCCTGCCCGGCGCGGCGCCGCCGGTGAAGTCCTACGACGACGCCACCAAGGTCGCGGGCGGCGCGACGTCCGAGCAGAGGCTAGGCTGGCCGCTGCTCCGCCGCCCGCCGCCCGTCGCGGCGCAGCCCAAGGATGAGGAGCCGCGCAAGCAGTCGGTGGTGCAGTGGGTGATGAGCCTCCCGAGGCGGTCCTCGCCGTCGTCGTCCCCCGAGCCACACGCAGAGCTCGCCGCCGAGCTGAAGCAAATGCTCGACGGCATCCCGTCGCGGTGCCGGTGGTTCCGCTACGAGGAGCTCTACGACTCCGCCAACCAATTCTCCACAGGTTCTTTTCCTCTGATCAATGATTATTTCCTCGGACTCGATGTCCCAATGATTCTGACGCTTCCAGCTCACGGCCGAGAATTCTCCCCGTTCTTGCAGAGAATCTGGTTGGGAACGGAGGGCACAGCAGGGTGTACAGAGGCAGCCTCGCGAGCGGGCAGCAGGTGGCGATCAAGCTTTCCAAGGCGTCGGCCGAGGCGTCCAAGGATTTCCTCCGGGAGGTGGACATCATCACCAAGCTGCAGCACCACAGGATCGTCCCGCTCATCGGCGTCTGCGTCGAAGGCCCCAACCTCATCTCCGTCTACAGCTACCTCCCCAAGGGCAGCCTCGAGGACAACCTACACGGTACCACTACATTTTCACAGCAGTACATGCTATATCTACTGTCCTGTACACGTGATGTCACCGCAAAACATTTTCGCTTCAGTACTGTATATTTGGTTCTAGAAAAGCTGCGAATTTTGCAAGAAAATGACCAGGACATGTGTAAAATTTTAGGAAAGGTGTCGTTTTTGGAACAGTTGGAAGGGTGAGAGTTGCCTGTTCTTCACTCTCTTGATGTTTGATGTTTTCGATTTGCAGGGAAAAGGTCGAAGCCGACGCTGTCGTGGGAGAAGAGGTACAAGGCGGCGTTGGGGATCGCTGAGGCCCTAAGCTACGTCCACTCCGGCTTCTCGCGGCCGGTGATTCACAGGGACGTCAAGTCGTCCAACATCCTCCTCACGGACGAGTTCGAGCCTCAGGTAGTGTAACCGTGACATACCACCAATGCATCATCTTTGGATTCTTTTTTCAGTCTGGATTATGCACTGACGAATGTAAACTCCGAAACTCTCCGCTGCGGCAGATGTCCGATTTTGGGCTTGCTATCTGGGCGCCGTCCAATCCGACCTCCGTGACGCACAGCGACGTCGTCGGCACATTCGGGTGCGTCCTTGTACCATGGCACGACCAAGCTTGTCTTTGTAGCGTCAAGTAGTACACTGTGTTTTTTAGTCTGTTTTTCAGCGAAAATTGTTGGTTCTACTCTGTACAGGTACCTAGCACCGGAGTACTTCATGTACGGGAAGGTCACCGACAAGGTGGACGTGTACGCGTTCGGCGTCGTTCTGCTGGAGCTACTCACCGGGAGGAAGCCCATCAGCGATGGGTCACCGAAGGGCCGGGAAAGCCTCGTCATGTGGGTAAGACCTCCCAATCCTCCATCCCATGCCTCGATGCATCACCACCAGACGTACATGAGCCTTGAGAAATTGGAAACCTCGATGATTTTACGACTGCAGCTTGCCCTGGATCCCTTGATATAATTGGTTCTTGACGTAACAGGCGACTCCGATACTAAACAGCGGCGACATTTCTGACCTGCTGGACCCAAGCCTGGACGTGAAGCACGACGAGGCCGAGGTGAGGCGAATGGCCTTTGCCGCGTCCCTCTGCCTCGGGAGGTCAGCTCGCCTCAGGCCCAGGATATCGCAGGTTAGTCCGCGTTCTGCCGTTCTGCTCGGCAGGTCAGTCGTATACACGAAGCTTGTGTTACATTACATTCGCCGAGCGCTGTGTCGTGCAGGTACTGAGAGTACTACGAGGAGAGAGCACGGCGGGCTTGGCCGACCTGCAAACCGCCGAGTCGGACTGCCTGGACGACGAGACCTACCCGGCGGCGAACGTGAAGTCGCACCTGGGCCTCGCGCTGCTGGACGTGGAGGACGCCGAGTCCATCTCGAGCACCGAGCACAGCAACCTCAGCCCCCTGGAGGAGTACCTGCGAGAACGGTGGAGCCGATCGTCCAGCTTCGATTGACATCTTTCTCGTCTGCATCTCATTTTGGGCTCCTTTTATTTTTGTTTGGGATGAGTTGAGTTGTCATTGCGTTGTTTGGTTACAGACTCATATGTACAGAATCGAAGCATCACCGGTGCCAGATTTCCAGCACCGGAAAGCTTCTGATTGTCCCCTCGACAACACTATAGTATTGATAGATCTGCGAGAGCTACAGGTACAGAAGAGAAGAGAGAAAAAGGAATGCCCATTTCTGTGTGCTATATGCTGTCATTCTGTAACTATATTCTACTACTAGTTATGTTACTGTCGACATTCACAGGATTTGCTTTTCTTGGGAGGGAGAGAGCGTTCCAGGGTCAGGCTAATTTCTGAAGAATAAACTTAGTTTACGCCAATCCATCTGAATGATGAGTCTCAATTGAGGGTAACAAGAATGTGATACAACATTACAATCACCCACAAATTAAAGGTCATTTGTAGTTCGACTGCTGAGAGAAATGAGGCAAAGAATACATTGACATTACATCGTCCTGAAACAAGAAACACTCACAGGAAAGCTGCTGGAAAATTGTCGCTGGGAACCATTATCTCCCACACTGACACAGCTCTCTCCTCCTCATCTACCTCACTACACAACTAAAAAGGAACCACATATGGCAACTGATACATACGGAGATCCGGCAAATGAATCGCCCTGGGCTGCAATGAGAACTGCTGCTCCACTGATTGAAACGGCAATGAACCATCACTTGCTCTGCAGTCGATCATGATGGCATCAGGTTTCCTCGTACTGCCAAGCAGCCAGTCTTGGTCACCAACATCCATATCTTCCATCTCAAACGAAGGTGAATTCCAGGTAACGAATAGATCTCTCAACTTCTTTTCTTTCTTCTCAGCCCTGCGGCTCTTCTTCCGATCTGACTTGGACTGCTTCACCTCCAGCACTGGAGCAGCTTCTGTCTTCCTACCAGAGAAGCAAGGTTCTTTGGGCAAAGAGGCGTTTGTCTGCTGCTGCTTGTTGACAGGAGAATCCACAGGCAACTTTGGTTTTTGCATAAGGGGAGGCTGCTCCAGTTGTGGCTGGCGAAAAGCAGCAGTGCTGGTTTCCTTCTGCAAAACCTTAGAACAAGATGGAGGAGCATCTCTCTGAATCACCTTGGATGACAACGGAGGATCTACTCTCTGCAACACCCTGGCAGGTGGAGGATCAACTCTTCGTGTCGCCTTGGCAGGTGGAGGATCAGTTCTTCCCGTCACTTTTGCAGGTGAAGGATTAACACTTCTCATCATCTTTGCAGGTGGAGGGTCAACTCTTCCCGTTGCTGCCTTAACAGATAACTGGGGATCTATCTTTTGAATGCCCTTTCCCGTGGTTTGGGGATCAACTCTTTGCATGATCCTTGCAAGGGGTTGGGTGCTCATATGTTTTGGTACTGCTTGAGGATCACCCTTGATGCTTTGCTGCATAGCAGCTGCTGATTTCAACATGGCTTTGTTATGGCGAGGTTGGATTGTGTTTTGCTTACTCAACAGGGATGAACCTGATCCCATTTGTTGGACTGGTGGTTGCTCAAGAACCCTTGGTTTCTCCAACATGGCTGTTTGAGAATCTTGGTCTCTTTTTATCTTGATGCGAAGGACGTTCCCTGCAAGATAATAAATCAGGATCAGCCAATCTTGCAAACAGTGATTGCTGAAATAAAAAATCAAAACCAACAGAAGCTCACCATTCTTATTTTGGCAAGGACTGGGTACTACAACCTTTCGTCTCTTACTGCTGTCCTGAGAGCTCTCTGGTGAGTCATGCACTGTCTGAATGAAACAAGGAGCTCCATGCTCTTCTGAAAGTCCACTCTTCTCCAACTGCTCAACTGATTCTTTGGATGCTTTTTTGGACTCTTCATGCTTTCTCTTCTTATGGGTATGCTTTGAATGTTTAGATGTTTCACCACCCTGCTGGAGAGCTTTCTTGTCATTCCTTTTCTCTTTCTTCTTTTCGGCTTTCTGGAGCTTCAGCCACCAGAGTAATCGTCAGTTCTGATTTAGAACGGACGACGGGTATGCAATGCAGCATTTTTTTGCAATATAGTAATGAAGCTTCATACTTACACAAGCACACAGCAACAAAACTAATGTAGCATTTGCACAGATGTGCCATCAGTTACAACTAGGAATTAAGAAATGGATGCTTCACATAGAATAAATTCAATTATCCTTGATATGTCCATTACACAATTAGTCACAAAACTGACACCATTACAATCGTATTGAACCCATTACCCACTTGACAACAGAAGATACTTAAAACCTGCAAATCTATCCATTCTAAAAGGCAATGCAAATCCAACGACAAGCACAATCAGACATACAGTTAGTTGCCATTTCTATAAAATGTGAGTACAAAATTTTCCCCAGACATTTGTATAAAACAGAATTAGTCAGTCTGTACATCAAATATACATAATATAATGTATAAACCACAAGTAGCTCATGATACTCCATAGAAAATAATCAAAATAAATTAGCAGGCATAAAATAGTAAAAATGAATAAAACCAAACAGAACAAACAAACAAAAGTATCAAGAGTATTTCCAAAGAAAAACTAGGTTGATATCTCGCATATTTTCATGCAAGAACAAGAAAAAAAACCCAAAACAGTAAGAAACATGAGTAAAAAGCAAATCAGGGCCAGAAACACACAAAGGGAGTGAATTCGAAATCCCATTTTTATAGAAAAAAAGAAGAATATCATCTGCCGGGCAAGACTAGCAAAATGACAGAATTCTGAAAATGACCTTTGCGTCCAAGATTATGCAACTACTGCAGTAGAAAAGCAATCAAAAAGAGCATTCGGAGGCCCTACTGCATTATTGTTCCTTTTAATGACAACTTTTCATTCGTGTGCCAATTTGGTACTATAATGCAGCACAGGCACTCCAGTGAAACAGGCAATGAAACTTTAAGTTGTGAACAAGTTGAACAACACATATAAGGTTGCTCCTAATGCACCAAAACACCACAAATGAGAGAATAAAGTTAGTGACAATCACTGAAAACAACGCTAGAACACCACCAATTGGTCATTGTAACAGAATCCAAGCCAGACAACACAAATTGGCTATATTGTGCCAATTCGAGTTTCGAAATACCGCAAACTGTTTCAGCCACCATGTTTCCCAAGCAAATTTGGCGTCCAGCAGCTCACCACAATTAATCACTCATGAATAAACCAATTTAGGACCAGTAATAACAATGCAATGGACCAAGTAATCAAGACATCATGGCTGGCAACAAATCTGTACCAAGTCCGAATCAGTATATCCTAGCCAAGGGATGTCAGGGGGTTCAAGCATATAAATGCAACGCGCGTCTGCCAGATCAGGGTTTTTTTTCTAGTTTTCTTGTTATTTAAAATTTAGCGGTCACGCATCCAAGATAAGAAAACCAGAAGTAACAAATCTCCTCTGTTCGCGGTTAAGTCACCAAAAATTTCCGATCGATCTGGCTGATCTCGCGCAGCTAAGCCGCATAAGATTCAGTTTTTTTTCTCCACCCCCACAGCTTTAGCTTACCGGCACGTGCGGTCCCCAAATCACACACGCACAACCAACAGATCCGACCAACACGCAAGAACAAATGATCCGGCACGTGCGTGTGTAAATCCGATGGTTCAACAAACCTTGGTGGTCGCCTCCGCCTCGGCCGCGGCCACTGGGTTTCGCACGTACCCCGGCGGCGGGTAGGGGAAGCACCTCGACATGGCCGACGCTACCTCGGCTCTACCTCACCAGATCACGAGGGGGACGACAAGTATCGCCCTAACCGGCCGCGAATCGCTAGGGAAATTTCGATCCG
The DNA here is from genome assembly GCA_036346405.1 of Phyllostachys edulis. NCBI lineage: Eukaryota > Viridiplantae > Streptophyta > Magnoliopsida > Poales > Poaceae > Phyllostachys > Phyllostachys edulis. Next base: position 46,284,800 of record CM070549.1, on the reverse strand, counting down.
CGGGTGGAAATCCGGCGGAAAGATTTCGGCGCGGCGGGATTTGGTTTGGCGTGGCGGCTAGGGTTTCCCGTAAGGGGGAAAATTAGGGCTATGGGAGAAGGAGAAGTGGAGAAGGGAACAACAAAACGCAACCTCTTCGGCGGTCAGGGGGTAGGGCGGTATTTATAGCCGGAGACGAGGAGCCCGAGTCATGCGGGGAACTAGCGGGGCCTCCTCGCTTACCGATAGCAATCCGATACGGACCCAGTGACAGGTGGGGCCCAATTGTGGGGCATAAAAGCAGTGAGAGGTTTTGGGTGGTGGGTGTTTCGGGGCGGTACGCTGCGCCTGCGCGGCGGGCGGTGGGGCAGGGATAAGCGGCGGCCCCTGATTGGCTGGGACGGGCGGGGTCCGCTTGCAGGGAGGGAGGAGGGGGTTGAGTACTCGCACGGCACACGCGTGTTTGCGGTGTGCCCCACGTGGGACGCGGAGTTCGCGTGCCAGCCCAGCCTGAGGTCAGGTGTGTGTCAGGCGCGGCCGCGCGGGTCTCCGTCCCCTTTGCGTTTGCGGTGCCGAACGAACCACAGCGCGTGGCGGCGTGGAATCTGCTAGGTATTCGTTTCGACGGCTCGTTCTGTACTTCTGTGATTTATCTTTGCCTTTGGGAGCTTTTAGCTGAATAGGGATCGGAAATTTCGATGTCGGGTGCTGAGTGCTGCAGTTGCTGACCTCGCGCCTGATGAAGCAAGCGAATAAATCGACTGGCTACGCTAACTGAGAAGAAGAAAAAAAAAGACCGCGTCGAGTACAACATGCTATGTATCACAAATCCAGTTCAGTATAAAAACAATCAAATACATAGACACGCATCTATCAGAACCGAGACATTTCACGTACAGAGCAAGCAGTAACATGCTAGATTTACTGGATTGGATAGAGCTTGCCGATAGAACAGGGTTTCACCCGTTTTCATGTTTCAGATTTAGGAGACGGATTCAACATGACAAATTACTAATTAGGCACCGGAGCATCCGCACGAAATTTTATCCATCTGGACGTGAAGCTCTTCCCCTCTTCGTAGTCCTTCGCGTACATGCTCTGATAAATCGAATGAGCTATAATAGCAATAGGACTAAGCACAAACCATCAGAATTCATTAATCACTAGTAGGATGTCCGTGCGTTGCAACGGAACCCTAAAACTTACAGAAATAAAGTTTTCCGTTAACACATAACGCAAATCAAGCAATTAAAAGATAATTTTGCATACAGGCATCACATTAGTGCAACACGAGAGAACAAAAACTCTGTGCGACAATTCTATAAACGAACTGTAGAAACAATATTTTCCCATAATTTACTTCAATACATAAATAACTGACATACCATCATGTAAATTAAGTACAAACCAACAGACAAAGTACACATCATGCATTAAACAAAAACAGAAATGAAAATGTAAAAATGAAGTTTATGCAGCAGCCTTCTGGAAGACGCATCATCATCTCTAGCTTGTCACGTAAAGAGAATGGAAGCACATTCTACAAAATGATGAACAAAAGTTGAACATCATAAATATATTATATATTATATGTAAAGAGATGTCAAAAGATTGAGTGACTTACATACGTTATCAATGTACAAATATTCTAGCAAGTGTATCATTCCTTACGTCAACAGCATTCATGACAAAGTTCCTTACATATCTATCGTGCAGCACTACTTGACGCAGTTCTGTTTAAAGAGATTACCGATTAAATTATCATGAAAGAAAAAAGTTCATACATTATTTACATGGTTGTTTACCTTCGAGCTCTTGTGCACCAGCAACTTGAGGTCCAAAGATGAAATTGGAACATCCCATTATCATCAAGCAACCTTTTCAACATTATAGTGTATAGGATTAGTATGTTATAACAATTTGTTGAGTATCAAGATAAGTTCGAAAAAGCTCTACACATACCATAATGACTATTCTTCTTTAGCATTGTCACGGCCAAAACATGGTGGTCTTCACCCGCAAGTCTCCACCGTGTTAGATACCGCACAATTAGCGCATCCCAAACACGCACGAATAGTAAGTTTTGGCTAATTCACAGAAAACAGACTCAATAGAAGATATGCAATATAATATAATCCCTTTCAAGAAAGTAGAAGCATTATTGTGCTACTCGTACCTGTCATCCATGATGCATAATTCCCTCATCGGTATACGACGTGGGAAGCTGTTGATGTGTTGAATCGGGCCAATGTGTACAACCAAACCGACCACATCTTGCCAAAGTTGCATCAAGTATTATTGTGAGAAGTAACAATACAAAACTCTATTATACGAGAAGATACAATGTGAAAACAAAGATCTTACCAACAATTGAATTATTTGGTTTCTGATAAACCTCTTCAAAATGCGTGAAGTAGGTAGGGAGATCAGAAAACGGAATAAAATTGCTCAACTGCCGAACAGTAGTTTGGTACATAAACATTAACTCAAGCTCCTTCCCAAGGAAGCGGAATTCATTGGGATTTGGTTTAACGTTTACAACACGGGCCTCATAACAATTTCCCTCCGCAAGTAGTCTATCAAATCATCCACTTGTCTCATCAAGCAAAAGGCTTCCATTTTCATGCCCTAATGGAAATGCGGAAAGCACATGGTCAATGAACGAAATGACCTCGTGGAAAAATATTAATAACATGTGTGCCTAATAAATTTTAAAGTAATTATCGGTACATACATTCGATCGACAAGAATAATAAATCAAGCATAGGTCCGGACATGACCTCTCAAGACAGGAATTTAGTACTACGTGCACATACGTAGGACCACGTTAAATGCATCTTTGCCTACACCCAACTCATGAAAGTGGGTGTATCTACAAAAGAGAAATCATCAACCATATTATTTTATATCCATGTGAAATGTACATTTATTACATGCAAACACGCAAAAATATTAACTGAAACAAAAAAAGTAAACATGCATAAAGGTGCATTTGGAAAAACTTACCTAGGCTGGGATGGAGTTGGGGCATCAAACGGAGCATAGACTCTACGAGTGGAAATGTTCCTAACCGACATGATGCTAACATGGCACATCAAACAATCTGTCAGAAAGAAATCTAATACGAGCAAATTCTGTTTTGTAACTTATGTGCTAAAAACATTCGAACGAGACATATATCTTGACAAGGATGCTAATAGCAAACAGCAAAGGATCACATAGAAAATATTTTTATACTTAGACGGTTGTAAGTAAAACAAATCGAATACAAAACTCCGCATTACAATAGTTTGCATGGTTTCTCTTCCAACATGCATACAAACAAAATAAATTCAAGAGAGTACATAAGTCATCTATGACGTAAGAACATCTTTATAGACGATATTCTTGGTGACTGTCCCGGCAGATACAAAAGTCATATCCTTGTCCCGTGAAGCAAGTATTCTGATATTGCTCCTAGTAGTAGCTCGCGAAAGCGCGACATAGAGTTGTCCATGTGAGAAAACTGGACCTGGGAGGTACACACCAACATTCGGGATAGTTTGGCCTTGCGCCTTATTAATCGTCATAGCAAAACTTAGCCTGATTGGAAACTACTTTCTCTTGAACTTGAAGGGGAACATTTCATCATCAGATGGGCATAAAGGTATCCGGGGTAGGAAAACCCTCTTCCCGGCATGTTGTCCGAGCACTATTTCGGCATCAATAGTGTTCTTTTGAAAGCCTCGAACTACCAATCTCGTCCCGTTACACAATCCATTTACTGGATCCAGGTTCCGTAGCAATATAACAGGACAGTTAACCTTTAGCTTGAGCACATGCTGAGGCAAACCATTAGGTGTGAGAGAATTCAAGAATTCGGAGGGGTAGTAGTTATGAGGATCGTCCTTCGCACGATCAAAACTGTGATAGATTATCTCCTCCCCTGGAAATCGATCGATCAGCTTCATGTTTATCGTATCAACATACTCATTACGCGTTGCTAGAATAGCTCGAGAAGTAATGTAGTCCGGATCGGAGATATTTGTTTCAGACATTGGAAAGACATTCTCTATAAGGTTGTTTATGTCGACTCCTCGCCAGTTGTATGGAACACATATCTCATCCGAAGTCGCACATAATCATCTTCTACGGTTTCTTGGTGCCATTACCGATTCTCGAAGGTAATTAGCAAACAACGGATCGTTTGAGCCCTCATGTTACTGAACAAGCCTTAGTCGTCTCATGCTCTCCCAAAGGTAAGACTTGCGGAGCGTAGCATCGCTTATCTGTGCCCTTGTCCCTTCCGAACAACAGTAGCACTTGCACAAGTCACCCCCAAACACGACTGCTTTCCCCAAAAGGCAAGTCATGCCGACTTGTAATGTCCTCATACTATTGTCAAGGGCCTCGACCGCTTGCCTCTTTGTCATGGAGGCTTCATCCCATATTATTAGGGATGCCCTTTGAAGAAGCTTAGATGTACCACTTTGCTTGGTGAAGTTGCATGTTGCACCATTTTCAATGTTTAGGGGTATCTTGAACCTCGAGTCTGCAGCCCTACCACGGGCATAATGGAGGTCAGGACACCCGACGTCATAGCTTGCCACAGCTATCTTTCCCTCACCTCGAACCTTTGCAAGCAACACTTTGTATAGGAATGTCTTTCCCATGCCTCCCGGGCCATCAACAAAGAATACGCCCCCGTCATCGCTGTCAATCGTGGCTAGTATCTCGTCATATGCGTACCTCTGCTCAGGATTGAGAGACGATGCTAGAGATGTGTGGTCTTGGTCTACCTCATCGTGGACTCCTTGATGATCTCCCTAGCCTCACCACCGGTATAGTCGTGGGTCTCATCGATCTTGGGAAGAGGGAACAATGTTATATCCTTCCCCATCGATTGGAGCATATCTCTTATATCCAACAATACCATTTGCTCGACTACACGCGGGCACCCTTGGGAGCGACGAAAGTCATCTGACATTGCTTCAAGGTGCCTATCCCAGAGACCGCGCACATCGCTAGGCTCGTAGTAGACCAATATCGTAGCGAAGAGCCTACGAAGCGCGGACGGCATCTGGAATACTTCGGCCTCATTAAGGCAATCATCAATGCTATTGTCAGCCTCAATAAGACCCCTTCTTTCGGTGGCATCATGAAAGGTCGGGCAAACAACACCGTCCACCGTTCTCAGGTCTTCGAAGGAGGCAGCTCCCGTCACATGGTTTAGGAGAATCCTGAGATAGTATCGCTCCCTATCAGCCGGATGAGCGCTCACGATTCTACCGACCTAGCGTGCGTTCTTCCCTTGGCTTCCAATACTTCCCGCTAGCCATCCATACAAACGACGCCGGGAAGTCTCTGTACAGGATGCTTCGAGCCCAATCATATTCCTTGTTCGCCTCGAAATATTGTGTCAACATGGTCTTCACGGCGCCATTCCGAGAGACTACTTCGTTAAGGTTTGTACCCGCGTTGAACAACACCATGTGCATGTTTGGGAGATGAAGTTGTAGTTGCTTAACGGACGGAGAGATCTCACTGAGGTCAAAGCTATAGATTCTCCACAATGCTTCCGGCGGGGTGATCCACCTAGAATCCCTGTACTGCTTGATCTCATCCATGTTTATATTGTTATCCTCGTTGACAGAAATCGATGCACGATCATGCCCCTTGTAGATGTACTTGAAGAGGTACTTAACGGCCTTAATGCTTGAGCAAGCCTCGGCGTTGATGTGGCAGTTGTAGCTCCTCAATAGATAAGGATTGTATGGCAGGACCCACCTGTTGTCCAACATTTGGCCTCGAACCTTTGCACAACGGCCATCGTCCCTTCTCCTATAAATGGGGTATGAGTCCTTCCCTTGGAGTGTTGTCGCGTTGAATGGACGTGGGTAATAGTTCTTGCAACTACCGTCCTGCATGCACACATTCTTAGGGTTCAAGACTCCGCACGGACCATGCATCATGTGCTTTACAACCATCTCGTACAGCTCTGGGTACTTGTGTTTGTCTGGGAGCTCAGCAGATATGACGATTCGTACTGCTCGGGCATGTCAGCTTGAACTCTGACTCCATGATCAGCAGGAAGTGAGCATGAGGTAGACCCCTTTTCTGGAACTCAACGACGTATACATATGCAGCCACTCTACCGAGCATGTGCTCCTTGAAAAGTTGTTTCTTGAGGTCCTCTAGCTTGGCTCTAAATACCCGCACGACGAGATCAGGGCGAACCTACGGGGTTTGGCCGGCCTCAAGCTCTTTGGTAATCTCATCCCAGTTGGGGTTGCAAGTCATGGTTAGAAATATGTATGGCTTTCCATACTTTTGCACCAAGGCCATCGCATCTAGGTATCTTCGTTTCATATCTCTTTTGCCCCCGATAAATGATGCTGGGAGTATGGTTCTTTTTCCCATCGCATCGACGACGCTCTTCCAAAGATGAATGCTATCTACCACACCCTGGTATAGATCAGCACGTATTTCTTTCTGGTTTCTATCGATGTAGTCTAGCCTTGAACTTTCCACCTTGATGTACATGTCGACTGTGTACTGCTGGAACAAGCGCTTCCCGTGTAGTACAGTGTTGAATATACCACGTCGCATTTGAAACTTATAACAGTAGTAATCTCTAACGGTGACGCATAGCCGACAGTTCGTATCTATGGAAAGGGGGGGGGCAAATGTTAGGGCGCACATCAATAGTGTTAATGATATAAAACTAATGAATGCATACCACGTATGCCGAGCGACTAACCTGGGTTCTGAAGAGTATTATTGCGACGAGACCGTCGTACTACATCCAAGCTGATGCCATCCGTTGGTATCTCGGGATGCCAACCGAGCTCCCCTCTCGGGAAGAATAGAGGGTATGACAAAGGGTCGTAGCATCCAAAATATGGTTGGATACCATATTTCTTGTTATTGTTCCCATAGAGGACTATGCTACGGTCGAAGTGCCTATGTAGATAATTTCACTCAACCCACACAGCAGCCACCTCCGATGATATTGGCCTGTTATACGTCCGTTGGTCCATCTTCATATCTGTGTTGAGTTCGATTCGGTACTCCTCGAGGTCATCGACTTGGCCCAGACTCCTGAATGTCTGAGAATATGGATTGTCTCGAAGGATGTTAACCAACCCTCTAACAACATCTTGGTCAAGGCTAGGAGAGTGTCGGAACCTATGTTGCAGAGTGGAGTCGTTATCATAGAAGTAGAGCTGCAAATGGTCCTGAATAGCATTGCTCGGACCAAACGAGTGTACATTATGGTATATCTGACCATGAGCCCGGAACGTGTACACTCCCGCCCTCATATTGGTGTATTCTTTGTCCAAACTTACACCAAGGGTGGTGAATGAAAAATGACTATTGAAGTATCGAATGTTGTCCCTGAAATGCTTTGCATCGGCATCTGCGCTCGTGTAGAGCCTCTGTAGATCTACATACGGTTCTGGGTTTACCAGTTTGATTTGACCAGACCGGCAACAAAACCCCTTTGATTCGTATTCAAACCGCTTCGCGCCGCAGTGATCACAGTCTCTCTAGGGCTTTAACATATGAGTGATATCAGGAATGTTCTGGTAGACAAGGTCGTGTGGATCAGAGATGTTGGAGCCCACGACAGAGGCATCTACTGATTGATCAAATTGCATATCCCCACCTGAATGAATAAAACGAAATGGTATAATAAAGAGACTGTATAGAGAGAACACAAATAGAAAGAAGAGTTGCATGGTATCAATGGCACCTCTTCCAGCAAAGATGAAGTGCTCCCCGTCTTTATCTACTCCCTGTATTTGCGTTGAAGCAAGCGAATCACGACTTGGGGTATTGCGCCTTAATCTGTTTTGTTCATTTCGTCGATGGCATTTCGCTTGTTTCTGCTTAGCCGTCATATTTGCATATCGTGCTTTGTCGTGTGCTCGTTGTGCTTCAATCGTACTTTCGGGGCTAGGTGCATCGCGTCTCAACGCATTCCGTGTGTTTTGGCGATCACGCCTTGCTTGCCTCTGATCAGGAGTCATACTTGCGTAGCGTGCTCTATCGCGTGCTCGCCTTGCTTCAACCTGATCTTGCATCATGGTTGCGTCACGTGCATTATGTTGATCATGCCTTGGATGCCCTTCCTCCGGTGTTTCGATCGTGTGGCGTGGTGCACCACGATCACGCTTTCTACCTAAAGGGTAGTGCATGCATAATTTCAGAATAGATGAATAAATGTGCGTGCATCATTAGCAACTGTGCGCAAATAGCAAACTGTACCATTTGAGCTTTCGCCTTGAAACAACGTGGCCCTTGTGAGAACACTTTGAGATTGAATTGTAAATGATGAAGGCATTTGATTTGGCTCATCATCGTCATCAGAAGAAGTAGAACTCACGACTGAGGTGCCACGTAGATCACGTATAAACAACCCGGTGGGGGCACGTGGCACAATATTGGTCCGAATTCTCTTCAGTGCACTATGTTCGTCCAGCACTACGTTAAAAAAATAGAGCAAGCAGGCTTCTTTTAGGGTCAACGGAATGGAACACAACAACGAAAGCTACAAGGTTTGGCAACATAGCCACCTTCTTTTCCTTTTTGTGATGATTGGTTTGATGTTGCGACATTTTTGCCAAGATCCTTCCCGATCCGATATAGAGAAAAAAATGGTGTGACATCCGAATCGGTCACTTTATCGTGAACAATTTCGTTGCCAATTTTGTGGTATACAAATCTGATTTAGTAGAGAAAACATTCCAACTTTATCATATCTACGATGAGGAGGAGAAAGCAAAAGAAATTGTAGAATGGGAAGGCATCTATTATACAGATAATTATGTATCATTGCATTTACAAGCCATGTTATTTTTTCACCATTTGATTTTATTAATGTCCAACATCTTGCACATCACTTATATAATGCGACTTTACACCTAGAGTTTTGTTGGTGACCGCCCTGACTGCGTGTTCTCCTAGTCGGCCTCGGCCTCGTCTCGACCCTGCTCGCTAGCCCTCGAAGACGTGGAAGTTGAACAGCTTTAGCCTGGGGCTTGTCATGCTCATGACTGCAGCTTATTGCTTCTTACTCTAGGAAAGAGGAGAGAGAGAGTAGTAGTAGTAGTAGTAGTAGTAGTAGTAGTAGTAGTAGTAGTAGTAGTAGTAGTAGTACAAGTGGCTGTCAAACAAGTTGGATGTGCATGGGTTGGAGCCGTGTCAGGTGAGAAGGGGTAGTATATATAAGACCTGGAGCTGGAGGCACCATAATTTGCTGTTGTACATATAAGAATAATAAGAATAATGGTCAAGAGAGAGCATGATACACGTGTTCTAGAGGACATGTCAGAACAATATAGGTTAATGGAGTAATGCATTTTGCTCCATTGTATAAGTTTGGTATCTTCTGTGAGGTTATCTTTAATTTGAAGTTTAGAAATAAAATTTTTTCTTATGTGTATGCATTCTTTTGTGAACACTTTCTGATATGAATCCAACATTTTACATCATGTATATATGAATATATATGAAAACTGCATGTTAAATGATATATCCTACCTCTTTTTGTTTTTTCTTCAAGGAGCCTTTGCAAAGTGAGAGATTGCCTCTAGTCAGGTTGAATCTGGAGAAAAAAAATGCAAGTGTACATTGGTTAGCATCGAATTCATGAGCATCTGAAGAGTTCAATAAACAGTACAAAATTGCATAGTCTATACTATCTATCTCAGAATCAATAAAGAAGTCTATTCTAGATATGATAATTTACGCATTTCGTGTGTACGAACTAAATGGAGCATAGTGGATATATCAAAATATATGCAACTTCCAAGTACTATGAATAGACAGTCAGCTGCCAAGAAAAGAAAAAGCAACCGAATTGTGTAACCTGAAATCTGGATAGAACTTTGACACAGTTAAGTACACCAATTGGGGTTGCACGAACACAGTCATGCTATATTCAGTTTAGAAGGGAAAAAGAAAAGAATAAACCTGGAGGCACTTCCAGATGGAGTTTCATCTTTAATGCAGTTATTGAACAATATGGTTTAAAGGAATTAGACCTGCATGGCAGATTGTATACTTGGGCAAACAAGCAGGAGGATAGTAATGTAGTACATGGATTTCAGAGTCAGAGCAAACATATATACTTCAATGTCTACTTCAGTCCTTTCTCAGCCAAACAAAATACTAATGTAGTACATATCCTTAAGAGGCAGACCTTGAGGACCCAGTTGATAGCAATAGCAAGGGCTAAGGCATCTATTAATATACAGACAGGGTTTCCAATGGGTGTGTTTACAACAAGAACCTTTCTGATATGAATCGCATAGTCAATACTATCTATCTCAGAATCAATAAAGAAGTCTATTCCAGATATGATACTTTACGCATTTCGTGTGTATGAACTAAATCGAGCATAGTGGATATGTCAAACTACATGCAACTTCCAAGTACTATGAATAGACAGTCAGCTGACAAGAAAAGAAAAGGCAACCAAATTTTGTAACCTGACATATTTTGTATGTGGTTTAAGCCTGACAATGAGAATTAAACAAGCAGCCAGCACATGTGAATGGCTATCATGACTATTGTGATAAGTGGTAGCATTTTTCGTATATCAATAAAAGCCAAGAGGATTCTGTCTCATTTTGAAATGTTGAAGCTTTTGGAAACACACTTTGTTGTAAATGAGGCTTCAACAGTAAATAATTTTAGCCAAGGGGTCATCAATCCTAATTCACTCAATTAGATGCCAAGGATATAGTGACATGGCAGCAAACTTGTCTCCTAACAGAAGGAGGATATCCTCTACAATAGCAATACATCGATATCCTCTACAATAGCAATACAGAAGGAGGAGGAGCAAACTTAGTGGAATTGACTCTTCTATAGCATGGAAGGATATCCTCTACAGAGTACCAACATCGATATATTAAAAGAGAACCAAGGGGCATTCGTATGTAACAATAGCAATACATCATTAACCAAACATCAAATTTTGTAACCTAACATATTTTGTATGTGGTTTAAGCCTGACAATGAGAATTAAACAAGCAGCCAGCACATGTGAATGGCTATCATGACTATTGTGATAAGTGGTAGCATTTTTCGTATATCAATAAAAGCCAAGAGGATTCTGTCTCATTTTGAAATGTTGAAGCTTTTGGAAACACACTTTGTTGTAAATGAGGCTTCAACAGTAAATAATTTTAGCCAAGGGGTCATCAATCCTAATTCAGCTCAATTAGATGCCAGTGGATATAGTGACATGGCAGCAAACTTGTCTCCTAACAGAAGGAGGAGGATATCCTCTACAATAGCAATACATCGATATCCTCTACAATAGCAATACAGAAGGAGGAGGAGCAAACTTAGTGGAATTGACTCTTCTCTAGCATGGAAGGATATCCTCTACAGAGTACGAACATCGATATATTAAAAGAGAACCAAGGGGCATTCGTATCTAACAATAGTAATACATCATTAACCAAACATCTGAATAAAAACCATCATTGAGCAAAGAGTAGATTTTACCAAGCTTTCAATAACAGCACCAAGTCCTTCTGCAAGTCCTAACAACGGGTCCAATACCAGCACCTGATGCAGCAGGATCAACCTGCATGTAGAAAAAGAGAGATCCCTCAAGAAACAGAATGCATCAACATTTTCTGCTTTTGTCTTATGCAAGGATATTCCAATCATGATCTTTTATGTACCACCTATTTGTCTATAGAAGCTGATATGAAGTGCGAGCTTGAGAGGAAGGAACAGGAGAAAAAAAAGAAATTCGAAAGTTGATGTTATTACTGGGGTAGTACAACCTCCAATTAGTGCATCAATATCAAAGATTTCAGGTATGGTGCACATGAAAGAGTGGCATGTTTTTTTTTGACAAATTATTGTTACCTATCGGACAATTTTGTATCTTGAATGTTCTGATGCTCATTGTTAAAGTTATGCTACTGTTACTACTTTACAAGCAAGCATCCAGTATATTGTGAAAGCATTTCAAAGACAAATAAATAAAAAATGTTCTGATGCTCATTGTTTTAAGTTATGCTGCTGTTTGTGTGTGGTATGCTTTTGAATTGCAAATTGCAATTGGCAAGTCACTGTGGAAGAAAATTTATGTTCTGTAAATAAGTAGCAGAATTAAGATTTGTAGTTGGTTCATCAAGCTCATTTGATGCAATTTAAACAGCATGATGAACTCTTGGTATAGTGCATAAAGTACTTCAATAGAAACAAAGAAGAAATGTACAGTGACAGAGTAATTGAAATATTACATTCAACAAACACCTCAACCTCTGTGGTTATTTAACCTCAACCTCAACATCCACTGTGTCCAGAAGGTTATTCAAGGATCTACCTTTGTTAATTCGGATCAAATTTTTAATAAGCCAAATATGCAGAGGTCAGTGATTATGCTTTCAGGAAGCTAGCATATGCATGCTTGTAGCTCTGGAACTCTAACATGTTTGTGAACAGAATGGAACTGACAAAAGTATGTCAGACAACAGAATACCTGGTTGTAGGCAATAATGTAAGACTCTGTGGGCTTCTCTTCCCTTGATATATTTTCCTTCCAACCTTCTTCCTGTAAATACAAAGTCATGCACAAGGAGAATCATCAGGTAAACACAAGACAATTGAAATGGTAATAAAACATGGGACTTAACAGAAACACACACACACACTGCATCAACCTGTTTACTTCAAAATTGGATAATATGGTTTGCACAGCAGTTGCATATGGTTGCATTGAAGCATGCATGCAGTATCTTCTGAAATTACAATGGTTTAGTTTCGAGAGATTGATTTATCTGGTTCTTTGTGTGGGCTGGACAAAGACTGTCACCAAAGCCAAGCATACACAAAAGCATAAGAGTAGAGTAGTTGTCTTGCATTGCTTCCTTACCATACGCACCTCATTTGAATAAAATGCCTTACAATGGGCCTGATCATCTATGTTAGCCGTTTGTACATATATAAAATCAAATGAGGTGCGTGGGCAATTATGAAATGATCTGGTGACAATATTATCACTTTTGAACTGAACTTAGAAATATGTTATTTATGCACATTGTGCTGTGCATTTGCCAACAGCGAGGGAGATATAATTATAAAAGGGAGACGATTAGAGAAATTGAGATAAGCGTTCACCTGTGATTGTTCGTGCAAAGAAGAGCAAGCAGAGAAAGAGAGATAATAAGCGAGAGATGTGAGGTGAAGAACCGGACGAAAAAGGAGGAGGAGAAGAGATGTGTACCTTTTGTAGTGTGGAATTTGCAACCACGGAGATGTTGGAAGGAGGCAACCGTCGTGCATTCAACATCGTGGGTCGGGGCGATGGCTCCGTCTTCTTGGCGGTTAGCGAGTAAGCGATTGCTTGAGCGAGTACGCGCGGTTGGCTATTAGCACGCAACGTCAGGTGAGTGGGCGCCGCCACCGCCTGGCGCGCCGCCGCGCGTCCTCGCACCTTTGCGCCGCCGACACGTCCTCGTCCCTTGCGCCACCGCCGCCTCGCCCTCGTCCCTTCCATTCCCGATTCCCTCTTCAAGCGAAACAGCTCCTTCCTCCACCTCCTGTCCCCAAGACACCAGATCCGGCGGGTGGGAGATTCCTCCTCCTGCCGGTGTCCCCAAGACACCAGATCCGGCATGGCCAAGACCCGAGCCCTCATGCAGCTTCTTCTCCTCCTCCGCCCCAGATCCGTGCAAAGGGGAGAGGTGGTGTCGAGGTTGATCCGTGCAAGCGGTGTCATGAGGAGGAGGGAGGAGGGCGGCAAGGAGTGGGGGCGGACGAGAGCGAAGCGACGCAGCAGTGGAGGCGTGAGAGTCGGGAGGAGCGTGAGAGAGAGAGTCGCTAGGGCTGCATGGCATGCAAGGAGGGAGGACGGAGGGCCGCGATGGCAACGGAGCGAGAGGTGTCAAGGCCTGAGGCGCGGAGGGAGGGCGAGGAAGTCGTAGCGTTTTTTCCGGGCGTGTGTCGCGGCGGTCTGTTTTGTGTTTGCGTGTAGGCACGCGCGGGCCAACTCCTATACGCGCGGGCGGGACGACTCGGGGGAGGGGGGACGATGGGAGTAAACTCCAAATTATAGTAGTTAAGATATGCTATACTAGCCTGATAAGTCAAAAGAAGTTGGCGACTCGAATCCCCCTATGAATGACATCCCAAGGCCCTGAAATCCTTTCCGAGAAAGTAAACACCAGATCAAAAACTCAGGTCACAATAGATGCCTACAGCTTTCAGGCAGAAAAGCCTCGGCATGTATATCAACTTACGCCACAAGAACAATGCAAGCTCAAATCTATTAACGAGATTTGCTTGTTCACCTGTTAGTCTGCACACACAGGCAAAACAAGATATCAAAAAAACTAAACCTTTTAACTGATACTTCATTTACTAATCAGCCTACAGTACTGTCGATTCTACAAAGATACCCAACTACAGTAGTATGTTACGTTTAAGCGTCGTAAAGACTTGAAGGGTGATGGAAGCCTCAGGAAGCTTCAAGATTGCCTCTGACGCCGATTAGATCTCACTTACCGAAACCAATGCAAACGAGCATTCGTGCCGTGCAAGTGATGACACGCAAGCAGCCAACTCTCAATTCTCAAAACCCATAATTCATCAGCCATTACAACAGTGGTTGGAGTCTAGGGAGAAAATTGAACTGCCATGATAAAGGTGCCTTAAGAATTACACAGTAGTCACAGATATAAGATGATACGACACAACGGCAGTATGATTAACTTAACAGTCTTGCAAACATAGCTGGAAAAGCACAAAGTCTTGCAAACATAGCTAAAAGACACCATCACCAGTCCAAGCCTCTGAAAAACTGTGTCGTTCTGAGGCCCATCACACTGAAAAGTCTTGATAAGTCATATCAGAAGCTTCTCGATAGCATCCTGTGATTTATTAAATTCAATTAATTTACTGACGTGTAAAAACTAAAAGGCAATAAACTGTCTCAACAGTTCTGCAGCAAACCAGTAGATATTACAAATTGTGGAAGCAATAGATCACCTTGAGATTCTGTATCGGCTGTTTCAGCTGGCTACCCTCGTTGCTGGTCACTGAACAAGCAATGACTGGCCTAGTCACCCCACAAGCGCGACCAAGAGCTTGCTTTGAAGGGACAAAGACATATGGCACGTTCTGCGTCATAGAACAAATTAGTTCAGTAAGGGCCTTTTGTCCTTTTTCAGTAAGACAAATAAAGACTAGTGATGCATGAGCAATGACAAAAGAACGATGCAAAACATTAAATAGGCATCAATTAATCAAATGAACAAATGTGAGTGGCCGTGCAAGTTCCTCAAGCAGGATATAGCATGTAGAACTGATAAAACATGCTTCCATGTGAGCTGCAAGGCTGAGTATCAATAGGTACACCACTGAGTAACAAGAGATGCTAACATTAAATTAGCTAGTCTACACTAACTGTAACAATTAATAAACTCAGTGTCCCCATGTTTTGAGTACCAACATAAGGATTCCAACATGCAAGCAAAGAAACACCATCGGAGTGATTTACATGTTATACCCAATTTTTATCAAATCAAATTCCTCATTAGTCAAAGCTCCTCCAACAGCTGGGAACTCGTACCAAAAGTTCAAGGAAAGCACAGCACCTCACACTCGTACACAATCCAAAACATCATGCAATACACTTAGCTATTGTCAGGGCAGAACCGCACATCACATATTCACTACGAACACAGCATACAAAATTACCATGCATCGGCACGACAAGCTTGACAGTTCTTTAGACGCCAAACCTTTCTAAAAATATCCTATCGACTACCAAGCTCGCTATAAACAAATCACGCACACTACAGCATACAAATTTCGAGTAATATGAGCACTAGCAACACAGCGCGGATGCAGCATAGGGACAAAATTTCTACCTTGTCCTCGGCGAGCAAGGGAAGGTGGAGGAGGATCTCGAGAGGCTCCGTGTCGGCCGCCATCACCACGAACTCCGATATCCCCCTGTTCAGGGTCTTCGTCGCTGAGCACACACACACACACAGGCACACAAATTCAAACCAAACACACCGAGATTTACAGAAACAACAAAAGAAATGCGAAAGAGGGGCAAATTTTTTTTGGCTAGGGATTGGTTGGTCACCTTC
Source organism: Phyllostachys edulis (assembly GCA_036346405.1). Lineage (NCBI taxonomy): Eukaryota > Viridiplantae > Streptophyta > Magnoliopsida > Poales > Poaceae > Phyllostachys > Phyllostachys edulis. The sequence continues at coordinate 46,268,709 of CM070549.1, read as the reverse complement.
GTTGGCGCCCTTCTTGAGCTGCTTGTAGTTGGCGGCCTGCTGGATGAGGTCGAGGATCGTCATCGTCAGCTGAGCGTCCGCCAGCGGGTACGCCTTCGGGTTCACCGCCTCCTGGCTCTGCACGATTCCACAAAAAAAAAAACAAACGGCGATTAGCTCGCGCGCGACGGGGCTCAATTCGATCCGCGACGGCGAATCGAACGGAGACGAGGGAGAAATCGGGAGGAGGAGGGGGTACTCGCTACCATTTTCGCGAGGTGGGTGGGTGGTTCGGCTTGGGGGCTCTCGTGGGAGGAGGAGGCGGCCGCGGCGGGGGAGCGCTTGTCTCTAGGGCTTTCGTGGTTGGGTGAATGCCAATGGAGCTAGGGTTTATAACGAGCCTGTGGTGGCCTCATATAGCCCGTCGGGTGGGCGGTTTCGACGGCTGGGATTGTCTTCGAGATTCTTCCTTTCCCTTTTATTTTCCTATTTCGTTTTTTTTCTTGGTTCACAATGTTCGTGAAAATAGGACATGGGGGAAAAAAATCCAATGAGGGAGGGCTGGGGGAAGGTCTCACCCAGAGAATTTCTTTTCTTTTTACCGCGCTGTCATTGTGATACACCATAATTACGATGGTGCACAGGAAATTTGATGTGTTCATTTTTTTAATAGAAGGAAAAAAAATAGCTGACATTTTGTGTTCGTTTTGAGTTCTTTAACGTAATCAAATGAGTTTTCGAGCACTCGCTCTGTGCCATTTGAACTTCGCAGCAAATAAAAAAATTATTGGAACATAGGAGTAGGAGTTTTACAGGAATTCTGAATATTGTTCTGTTGTCTGCAAAATTCATGTGTTTCAAATAAGTCATTAATGTGAATGTGCTCAGAGATGTTCTTAAGGAATGATGTATTCTGTAGCTAGAGAGATACTAAATCTCCCCAGAAATTTGTTCCCTGGATGGCCAATTCGGCATTTTCCCCTGCAACGATACTTCTTTTCCGGACCGACTGCACTGAAGAATTCCGGAGGTGATGCATACCAAATCTACACAATACACTGCTCTTTTCATTAAGCTTGGGCAATTGATCTGATACTTATACACGGCAGGAGAAGCTTTATTGTAACCAAGCGCCTGTGTGCGCTTTTTGTACAAGAACACAATTTACATGAGGTACAGGTTAGTACACGTTTTATGTAATCTTACAACAACATGCGTCCCTCTTGACTGCAAGGCACAGCAAGTCCGCATCTGTTGGATTAGCAACAAACAGCTCACTTGGACAATATAAAGCCTCCTCTTCAGCAAGATGCATATCATTGGCAGTCTCTTCCTAGCCAATGTAGCAAGTGCTACCACGTAGCGATGGACGAACCCCAGCATCCACAACTCTACATGATGGATGAAATTGAGTCATTCTTATCCACCGCGAAGAATGACAAGTTTCGAAATGCATCCAGGCTATTTGCCATCATGCGATTCCAACTATTTTGACTGTCTCCTAAGAGTAAGTCCTCGGCTTGGTATCTCGCGGAGGGTATCTCCAAGTCCAGTGGTCCAAGGGAATCAGACTGTCAAAAGAGAAGATAAACAATAACTTTAGTTGTAGCTAATTCTGTTGGGTTACACCGAAAAAAGAAAACAAGTACTGCTAGGACATGTGTCTAATACCCAGTATATGTCAGCTAGAGACTGATCCTTCAACCCAGAATCGTTGTCATTTTGGGGTGGCGATTTGGCACAAAGTGCCTCTATATCTTTGGCATCATCAATACAAGGATTATCAGCAACCTCTGCTCCAGCTAAGTCCTACAACATGGAATAAATTATAAATTAACAGTGCCAACGTATAAAAAACTTGTTGAGAACGCCCAAAATGTCTACAAACCTGAAGGAAACCTTGAAACCCTTCCGAATTTAAAGAACGAACTTCATTGTCGCTGTCAGGACAGCTGCTAGCTGAAGTGTTTGAACCTTCTTGCTTTCTAGCTGCTGCCAAGTTAAAACTGAACTCATCACATGTTTCTTCTGCACCCCAGATGGTCGAATGGGATGCACGGGCCGGCTGCTCTGCTGCTTGATAACGAGAAGCATGAAGGGCAACAGCAGCATCAAACGAGTCATAGCTGCTGGGATTCTCAAGAAACAAAGCATTTTTAACAACAGAAGTCCCTAGACAATCCGAATTAGCACCCTTTGATGCTTCTGTCAGTAAGAATCCAACACTGATATCAGTAAGGGTATCTGCCCACTCTCCTTCAGATATTGCAGCACAATTCATTCCCATATCAGCCTGAAGTATAATAGATACAATTAGAAAATATAGGGTGAACCATAGGAATGTTCACTTGATAAAAGTATGCGTGAAACAGAAAGTGGGACCTCAAAAGCTCGGTTTTCAGGAACATATTCTTGCTTTTGCCTGCCAAACTGTGAGGGGGAAGCATTAATGGACTGCTCTGGCTCCTCAGCATTATTGCCGGCACTAGATGGCATAGCAAGCAAGAATGCCGACTGATCTTTTGGGTTACAAGGAGATTGCTCAGAAGTGAAGTCACTCAGCAAAGTACCATCCTTTTGCACACAAGCCCCTGAGGAATATTTGACCTGGACGTCTTCAGGTATCATGCAATTCTCAAAGTGGGTCAAAGATATTTCACTTACTCCTGCTTCAAGCTCAGCAAGGGAAAACCAACCATACCTTACCAACAAAAAAGTTCATACAACAGTTAGCAATCATTATGGTTGTCCACTAATGGTCTAGTGGATTACTATTTTATATTACACCAAAAACTCTATACCTTAATCGGAAAACAGAGGGGCTATTCACCGAAAGAAAAACGTCAGCCACTGCAACAGTATCTCTTGTTGTCCACCTCTGATATGTAGCTAAATCCTCTTGATGAGCACAATACGGAAAAAGCACAAGCTCTCCAGATGCAATGTTTGAGTTGCCCCACTTGCGGTTCAAATGTTCTAGCACAGATGACATTTTTTTCCTAGAGCTTAATGTGAGCTCCAGATGCGGATTATGTTCATCCTGTTAAGAGGAGATAGGGCTGTCATATCTCAAGCTGTTCGCAGATTTGAGAACAGAACAGAATATCTCAGTTCCACACTGACCATAGAAAAAAGTTTATTTGTAATGCAAATAGCACTAATTAAGTTATTTGTACATCATGTTTCATCTATCATGGACATTTTATCAACTTCAAGGATCTGAGTGTTTGGTCAATAATTAACCAGTAATAACTGCTGTATCAAATACAGCTGTTGCTGAAACATGGAATTCATTTCGCAGCTTGCTAGCAACAAAGAGACATTTTTACCTTCTCCAATGCCTTCCGTGTAGCTTCATTTATTGGAAATAACTGCAGCTTCAGCTTTGCAGGTGCTTGTGGATCTGCTTCCTTTATATGATTTGTGCCAATACCTGCCAATGTAGAATAAAAAAAATCAAGACAACAGGAATCTGAGTCAGCCATTTCTAAGTTCAGAGAACATATGAAATGTAGTCCAGTAAATACATGAACCACAAAGCAATCATTAGAAACAATACCATCAACAGTAGAAACGTTGTTTGATGATGAAGCTAGCGTTCTTGCATCGACATTACATAACAAGTTCAGGTCCACTGTGTTGCGCTCGAGCTCTTCAGCTGCATCAGCAACTAAAGAAACACCAGCCATGGCAGCTCTCTCCCATTTTTTATATGCAGCAGATGCAAGGACCCCACCTAAAAACACAAGTCATCTGCTATCAACACTAATGTAAGGAAGGTTTAACACTATAGAGTTCCCCCATATGATAACTTTTGTTAGACCATCCAGACTTCACCAAAACATGCAGACCACATATGATCAAAGATATGAGTAAACTACCCCATATCAAAACAGATGAAAAGCAGTGATCACCTGCTCTCCTTTTTTGTTTCACAGTTCTTGTGGCAGAGAGGTCCCCTTTAATTGCTCCTGGCTTGTTAGAATTTGGTTCTGCAACCCGTTTGAAAAATGCCCCTTTCGAAGATGCTACTTTGCTACCATTTTGGGCATCCACGGACAAGAGTTCTACTGAGAAAGGCGCATGTCCCTGAGTCTTGCTGAGAATTGGAGATGGAGAAGATAGGTACATATCCCCTTGTGGACACTTTCTTCTGGTTTTCTTTCTGTCCTTTAGCAGTTGATTTCCCTATAAAATATGATATATTGCATGAAAAAGAAAGCTAATCAAAACAAACATTTTTTTATATAGGAAAAAAACTGGACAACAAACAACAAGAGTAACGCACCAATGCTTCTACAAATGTTTTGAATCTCCGAGGCTTCAGATGCAGCTTTGATGCGCTGCAGCTAAATTTTTCGAGCAGAGACCACCTGCATAAAACCCAGTTAACATCTGAGGAATTTCCGGGCAATGTAAAAGAAACAGTACAGGACCAGATGAAAAGGGCAAGGATTATTAGCAACAGACAATATCCTCTCCCTTCTAACACATAGACAAAAGAGCATTTTGCATGTGAATAAAAGATTATTAAAGACCGTCCATCCAGTTCCAATCACTCCTTTTTCCCCAACTGTAAAACAAGCACATACTTAGCAGCGCAATTGTTTTTTATCAAGAAGAGGTTTTTCTCTGTTCAGATAGCACATGTATTATGTAATAAAGGAGTAAGCCAAGCTTTTAAAAATTTCAGATAAACCATTTTGATTAATCAGTTCTGACAGAAAGATGCACAATAGAACAGAAAACATGAAAAGGTGTCTACACACAACACTATAAAGAGCCCATATTTCTAGGCATTATAACCAGTTAGCCACAATCTGTAGTGGAGTAAAATACACAACATGATTTGTAAGTTAAAAAGACAATCTATCTAAAGTCCTAACCTCCTGGGAAAATGATATGTCAGAAAGATAGCGCAGAAACATTTTGGGGTCGACTACTAGCTTTTTGCTATTATGATATATAAATAAAATTAATAGTAGTCTGAACTACATCTTATCAGATCAATTCGCACATCATAAATATTCATTCAATTACCAGCGGAGCATAGCAGCAATGGTGTCCTTTGAGTTTTTTGCATCAAGTGAGAACTCGGGACCCAGAAGCTTCTTCATGCGTCGAACAAGGCGATAGTAGTAATGTCTGACCTGTATAGCAATAAAAGCGTTGAACCTTGAGGCCAACGGCAAAACTCCAGGTATTCTCTAGTTCATGCAAATATTGATTATATAGGATGGAGGTGCATCTTTTATAAATCATGCTAGTCATGTGATGGTGTAAGAGACAATAAAGCATCTGTCGTCATATAAAGTTAGAAAACTAAATTTGTCTTCTTGGCAATTGCAAGTTAAAGCCAGCCCAGTGCTGTCAAAAGTGTGCGCTTCGGTGTTCGGGCGATGTGCAGCATGGCAAAATGCCTCAAGTTGCTCCAGGCGCAGCGTCTTAGGTGTGGTGTCGTGTGGGGAATTCCGTATCAAAGAAGTAGAAGAACCAGTCCAGCCGGTGACCAAGCCAGAAACAAAGCCGATCCAGCCAGTGTCGGGTGTCCAAGCCAGAACAGAAATCGATCAGGATTAGTATTCACGTAAGAGTCAAGTCATGTCATGTTAAGTTAGATGGGATCAATTCCCTAGTCGGTTTGTTCAGAATCCTTCTATATAAGGAGGCAAAGTCCATCGATAAAGTTTAGGCAATAAGTTATATCTATTTCCCAACCCCTCTTCATCTATTCCCTGTCTCCTGCGCAACTCCCTGCTCTCGCGCGTTCCCCCTTCCGCAGCCACAGCTCCTGGGCGCACGCCAGGGCCAAAGCTGCCTACCTCACATACGTACCCGATACGCTCATTGTCGCAAGGACGTGACATGAGGTGTGTGCCTTTCTTCTCACGGCACCAAGGCACTAAGATGCTGAGGCATGTGCGTCGCGGCCAAACATGGTTAAGACAGGAAAATATAAAGGAAAACTAAAAGGCAAAAGATGCTAGGCCTAAATAAAGCTCAGAGACATAGTGGGTTGGTTATGAATCTCATGATCTGGGGTTTGAGTTTTCCATCACCCACACAAACTTGAAAGGAAGGGAAAAGAAGAAGTGAAATCAGCTGCAAGTGAAAGGAGCTCCTTCTCATGTGATTGTTGAGATGAAGCTTGTGATCCTCCCTCCCAGCAGCCCTTCCCCAGTTGCAGCAGCAACATAAGCAAGAATGGCTCCATACGTATACGCTAAAGGGATATTGGTGCTATGTCAACCAACAACAAAGGCCTTGGTTGGAAATATAATTTCCCTAATGTCAGTTGCTTCTGAATTCTCAACATAAAATGTGTTTATTCAATTCTGATTGTCATCAAAATGAGAGTCCTTTAGGACGGTTCGCATACAACTAAAATTTACAGTTTAGCGTGTATCTTCCTCTCCTTCAACTTTAATAATCAGTTAAATACAGCATGTTAAATATCATAAGAACATCTTGGTGGAAGATGATGTACCTGATCCTTGTTTTTGCTCTCGACGCGGAGCGTAATCTTCTCAAAATTCTACCAAAAAGGGCACGATATTAGCCATCTATCAATTAGTACACACACTAAGTAGTTTGCAAATAACAGCATAGCATTGCATCCAGAACGTATGCATCTTACTTTTCCTACTTGGCGCAGCGCATTGAAGAAACTCTCTTCCTCTTGGCGTGTCCATGCGGCCCATTGTCGAGTCGGCTTTTTCGCTATCAAAATGAGCACAGCAAAAAAGATCAGGAAAATCCAGCACTAGCATAAACAAGGAGTTTAATAGATAAAATTTTCAAAATAGTTTTTTTAGCAAAAAAAAAATTCAAAATAGTTGGAGAAAAACCGAACCAGGCTTCTGATTGGGATCGGATGCCGAGAGAGGAGTGGCTACTGGGAAATCAACAGATTGAGGGAGTGTACTCATCTCTTCACGCACCTCCTTCTCCATGGCATTCGCAGCACAAGTATCTCGTAATTCCTCTGCTTTGATTTAAAAAAAAAATCGAATATTTACGGAACAGAAGAACAGATGGAAGAAATGAATGAGTTAAGAGAGCGGAGAGACTTACCGTGGTGGCGATCGGAGAGATCTGTCAGCGGATTTCGATTTGGGGGAAATTTTTCTAGAGTTTGAGGAAATTTGAGATTGGGAAAGTTAGGGATTTGGAGGAATTGGGGAAATTAAGCGATGAAAGATGAGTACAATCGGAAAGAAGGATCTGTCAACACGTATCCCTTCTTTTTGATCGCACGGCTATTTTTCTTCCGGGCACGATACCCAACCAAGCTACGCCGTGGCATTAGACATCGGTCGGTCGGTCCGGTCGATTGGAAGGAATACCACGAACTTTGCCGTGGCGTTCTGGTATTTGATGTTTTTTTCAAAAATAATAATGAATAGTTTAATTTACTTTGGGACATGACAAGATCGTCGTTAGCCCAAGCCAAGACAAAGTTTGGAATTACGTCTAGCCAAACAACCGTTCTTAGCCAACTCATATGTGAATCCATCACGTATTTGACCCCCTAACATCATACATTTACAAAAATGACCCTCATACCGTTTTTTTTGCAAATCTAGCTCTCCTCCACCTCTTACCGCGGTGGGTAAGCGCGGAAGAGAGGCGTTCAGCGCAAATCTCCACGAGAACGGACGGCGACCGCTGAACCAGCCACTTACCGCGCTCGGCCACCGCGGAAGTCTCTTCCTGCGCTCACGCACCACGGTAAGTGGCCGGTCCCGCGTTGGGCGCCTCTCTGGTGTCTTTCCGCCCTCTGGGAGCGCGGAAAGTGACATTCCGCGCTCCCCAACCGCTGAATGAGGGAGATGGGGGGGTCTAAAAATGCAATTTTGTGTGGGAGGGGGCTAGTTTGGGAGAAAAAAACAGTCGGAGGGCCATATATGCAAAAGATTCCTCATATGCGACTCTATTGCATCCACGAGAGATTTTTGCTACCTTTGCCTCCATTAATGCCACCTGAAGAAGCTCTCCGACCACGTTAAAAACCGCGCCTATAGAAGAAAGACCGTACTCCGTTGGTTGTAGAATTGTCACCAGCACTGCAGCGTCAAGTTCGACGAAAATTCTTGCCATGCCAAACTCATTCGCTGCCTGTGAGGGCATAACCAATCACAGATATCTCTAATAGTCTATTTTACTTATCTCTAAGAGATGTCACGTAGATTTTATGGTGATATGGAGAAGAGTAAAAGATGAGAGAGAATCAAATCGTCGTCTCACAAAACGACTGTCATGTAACGCGAAACGAGACAGAGGCGATGAAGGGTTTCTCTGTTGGAGTGCGTCAGTCGTTTGCTCACGCGTTTTTGTTCTTCTCGGCGGATCCAACGCGCGCGAGCCTTTTCATTCCCCGCGCCCGCGCGAAGCTTTTCCTTCCCGACGCCTTCCCCACGCGAAGTACTCGGCGACTCCCCAGCGATTCTCACTCGGCCGCTACATCTCCCCCATCGATTCCCCACTTCCTATTTCCTGATTCGCCAGTTCCTCTTTCTCTATCGCCCAGCGCCAATCTCAGATTTGCTCTTGAAGATGATTCCCACTCGGCGGTCTAGAGTTGTGGCGCCGCCGCCGCAGGAGACTTCGACGCCAACTGCCGCCGCCTTATCTGTGGATTCCGCCACTGCCACATCTTCAAATCCTGCCGGCATCGTTGCCTCTGTGGAGTCCATGGGTGCCTCCGCAGCCCATGGTTGGTGGGGCTCACCTGGAGCCGGACGCGGCTTTGGCTCTTCTCTTCCCGGGGCTTCTGATTTTGGGTATGATTTGTTCTTCATATATTTCTTCTGTTCGTTTCTTGATCGCACTAGATCTGGTTTGATTTCTAGTATGATTGATATAGGTGATTCGACCTACTTTTGTTGTGTTGTTTGTAGCAATGATATCATGTAAATCTTTGAGTATTTGCTCTGTAAATGGCGATGGCGGTATGTGTTGATCTGGATCTGTGTAGTTCGTAGCCGTGCTCTGTAAATATTTGAGTCTTTGCTCTGTAAATCAACTAATACTATAGTTCTTTTTAGTCGTGGATTTTTTTTAGCTGGTGATTTCCCTTCTCCTTTGAATAAAATGCTTCAGGACTCTATACTAGACCCTACCATTAGGACAGTTGGTGATGACTGAAGAAATGGTAAAAGTAAAAAACTAGATATGCATGAGGACTTCTAAAGATAGTATTCTGTTCTAGTAGCTTTGTGATGTGCAGCATCCAATAGATTCTGTGAAAGAAAACCAATCATCTCTTAGTTGTGTCTACTCCAGTAAAGCAGTTACACAACAAGACTCGCGTGTTTTTGCCAACAATTCAATTCTGAGATTAACAATTATAAACTGACATTATTCAGAATTAGTTTATCAGCACAGATTTGAAGAAAATTACTCATACATGTCGAGAGTATGGTGGTCATAGCCTGTGTATGATCTTGCCTAGAGTTAAACAAAACAAACTTCAGAATGGGTTTATACTCGAAACTAGGAGTGGGTATCAAACAAGATTGTTCTGCTAACTATGAACCAAGGGAATTGGTTGTTCAGTATAGCATTTCGTCAAGAGTCAATACAGTTTAGCTCCTAGATACCCACAATTGTTCATTGCATTTGAAACACTCGATTTGTGATATCATATGTCGGTTGCTCTTAGCAAGGAAATTGCAGCCTTCACTCATGAATCTGCTCCCAGAAAACCTATTAATTAATTAGTTTGGTTCTGATGTGTCACTTGTTTTAGAAGACTGCAAGCCAGAAAAAGATAAGCTTGTTATCCTGTGTGTATCTTTGAATCTTGCATCAAAATGTTGAAAGCCTTCTGTGTATATGGTTTAGAAATCAGAACACAAGTGATTCCAAAAATCAGTACATAACAAGTTGAGCTGGTACGTATCTAGCATTGTCCTGTGTAGTTAGTTTTGAATTTTTTTTTTTGAAAGCACAAGTGATGTTAACAAGTTGAGCTGGTGCTTTGTTTATGAAAATGCCAGAAATCAGAACACAACTGATGCCAGAAATCAGTACATAACAACTTGAGCTGGCACATATCTAACATTGTCCTGTGTAGTTAGTTTTTATTTTTTTTTTGAAAGCACAAGTGATGTTATTTTTTAACCGATGCTTCAACATTCTGATAGCTTCCATGATGCTAGGTTTTTTTTTACTGTTCTGAACCATGATGTTTGCATGTTTGTAATTTGTTTGTAGCAGAATGAATCCATATCTTCCTGGTGGTTTCTTAAGTTACTTCCAAAAGTCATCAAATTTCCCTTTTCGCCGGGAAATTCCTCATCGATCTCCTATGCCACTCGGTCCCATTGACCCATCATTGATGTTGGCAGTGGCGACAACGATGATGCTAGTAGGACTGGGAAGCGGTTGACGTGGACACAAGAGGAGGACTTGAGATTGATATGTTGATTTTTCAGTTGGGCATCTACATTATTAACACTTATAGTTTAACATGTTTATATTGGTACTAGCATATTTTTACGCAATGCAGTTCAGTGCATGGTTGAACAACTCAAATGACCCAATCAACGAAAACTGCAAAAAAACTGACCAGTACTGGGGAGAGGTCACTGCTATGTACAACAGCACCACCCCAAAAAATAGAAGAAGAGAAGTGAATCAAACCAAGGACCGCTGGCACCGAGTGAACAAAAAGGTCGGTTGGTTCTGTGCCTCTTGGCTTAAGGCTAGCCGTACATATGCCAGTGAATAGTCAGATGATCAATTGATGAACAAGGCATTGAAAATATCCGAGGAAGACTACAGGGAAGGGCAATTCATGTTCATGTACTGCTGGAAGGCTGTCCGAGACCAGCCAAAGTGGCATGCATCATTGAGAAGCTTGACTATTCGAATAAAATAAAGCTTTCAGAGTTTGGGGAGGCGTGGGAGGACTTGACATCTGCTGAAGATACCAAAGATATTCCACGTCCACAAGGGACTAAGGCTGCTAAGGCTGAACGCAAAAGTGAAGGCAAAGGCAAAGGGAAGGCAATGGTTGCAACAGAGGTTATCGATGAGATGGAAGAAAAGCTTGATAAGTTCTTGATTGCTTAGTTCGAAGCTAGCAAGGGTCGTAGTGATATGGTTGAGGTGCAACAACGTATGTCCACCGAAAAGCTTCAAACGACAAAGGAGAAGAAGCAGGCCAAAATGCTGGATTTATACAAAGGGCTCCTTACGCATGACACAAGAGGTATGCTCGATGACATGAAAGTTGAGCATATGAAGGCATGGAGGTCTATGAGAGAGAAGTTGTTTGGCCCATCTGATTGAGGTATGACTGGATTTTTTTTTTTGCTTAATAATATGCATTGACTTAATAAGTTGGGAATCTATAGTATGAGTTGACTTAATAAGTTGAGAGTCTATAGAGTGCATAACCATGCTATCATCAGACTGATTATGAATGCCAATTGCTAAGGGAATGCTTTTGTAGAAAATGTGATAGAGTGGTTAAAGAAATACTGATTCCTATACTATTATATAGTAATTCAGTTTAGATTAGCTTCAGTGCTTTTTGTCATAATTGTCTTCACACAAGGAGATTAGGATTGCTAGTCACACAGTGCATGGCTGGTTCTTTGACTCTAGAAGATTGGCACAAGTACGGAGTATGCCAATCCATCATCTGCGGCTGTAGCTTACTAGCTTTAGTTGGAATAAAAAGCAGCCTAACTCCTTACAAAAGAATAGAGGAAAAGGTTATCAGTGTCCAAAACATACCACGTAATGCAATCAAGCAGACAGGAACAATGTGTGTACTAAACAAAAATTGATTCAGATAAATTACTTTGACAACTTGTGCAACAAAGACATGATTTGCCAACTAAATTTAAAAGCTGATATTGACTAAAAGGGTTTTAAAGTTCAAACAACTGCAGATTCAAAATTGCTATCTTATAAATTAAGTGCAAATACTTGGTAATGAAAATTAAGTGTCGTGATAATCCTGTAGAAAGAAACATGAACAAACAGTCGAAATATAGGACAAAGTCAGGGCTATGAATCCACAATATGTGCACTGCATGATATTAATGGTTGCGTGGTCTTAATTAAAAAATGTCCAATAGCCTAAGGGTGAGATGAACACAATAATTTTTTGCATTTTTTATAAGCTAGGCAAGCCAAGCTGCAATAATCCTAATAAGAAGAATGACAGCATAAAGTAAATAGAGACAATTTAAAAATAAAAAGTTAAAGGGATTATGCCAAATCAACAATAGTTAATAAGCCTTGAGACGCAAAATCAATACGAGTTTTCCTTTCCTTCATCAGTTTTAATGACAAAAGAATATGTTTCCACAAGCAAAATGGTATTTACAAAAGCACAACAGTGAGTCAAAGCAGAAGGCTGGGGATAACATGATGCAATAGAGCAAATAGAGGATAAATATCATACAGGGATAGTGAACACAATGCTTTTAAAATAGATAGAACGGTGGTATTGTACAACTTTAATTTCTAAGCTGGAGACCAATTGCATCAACCTTTCTTGAAAGCACTGGAAGAAATTTCAAACCGATTCATTGAAGCTGCCCTACGGAGTTCTGATGAGTGTAGGTGCTTCCATGGTTTTGTGAGCGATGTCTTATGTGCTTTTGGGGGTTTTGCTGTAAAGAAATGGAATTGAATATTAGCAGTGTGTTTATGATTATTCATGTAGGTGGTTGTGTGCATCTCTAATTGAATTTGCTGCATTTATAAGAATGTTATTATATGAACTATTTTGCTTTCTTTTTTTCTTTGAAGTTCTCTTTGGATTTTTCCATGGTTGCTGCTAACCATACTATTTTGGTGTTCACACAGGTTTAGTTGCAAGCACCTAAAGAATTGCTAGTGATCGCTCTTTTGTTGCAGCTAGTTATGTGTGCATTGTCTCAAGAAAGTGCTAGTTATGGCTACATTGTTGGACATTTTATTTAGTTCTACTTTTGCTTATGGCTAAACTGTTGGAGACTTTATTTGGTTGTATTTTTGTAACATCCCTATTTTCTGGGCTTTTTGAAAATTTTGAAAACTTTAAAAAATAATTATTTGGTTTTATTAATTTGCTAAAGCTTAAATTGTAATTTAGAATTTTAAAAGCAATTTAATTTGAATTAAATAAAACTTCAACTAATTCAAGTTGGTTTAATTGAGTTTTCCGGATCTTAATTGGTTTTTCCTTTTGCCCTAAGTTAAAAATAATTATTTGCAAAAATTAAATGCAAAAGTTAAGCTGAAAATATTTTTTATTAAGTTCTAAATAATTCAAGGGACTTCTGTAAATTTTCCTAGAATTTTTGGACGGCTTTAGCTATTTTCTAAAAAGGTTTTTGCTTTTCTGGTATTTTCTAAAATTCAAAAACCTACTAAAATCCCCCTAAACCTCTTGGGCCGAATTTCTTCGGCCCATTTCCGGTTTTCGCCCGCACGGCCCACCTCGCCGGCCAACCACGCGCGCAGCGCCCCCTCGATCGGACGCCGTCCGATCTAGATCGGACTGCTCACATCCACCGCGTCCTTCCCCGTTCTCCCTCCTTTCTCTCGTTGGCCAGTGGACTCGCGCTGTCAGCCGCACGCCCCTCCGGGTTGTCTTCTTCCTCCGGACCGAAGGCCGCCCTTCGTCCTTGCCGCGAATCCCGCCAGCGCCGCATTGCTTCCTCGCCATGCCGCCACCCACCCGTCTCCGCCCCACGCCGTAACCTCCCGCCCATCACACCTGCTGCCCCCGTCCCCCCGCCTGCTAGCCCCATACTGCGCCGGGTCAAGCCGCCATTAATGGTCAAGCAACCTCCACGATGTCCTCCTCCTCGGCCTCTCGCGCCTATTTAAGGGGAGCACTGTGGCCCTTGGCCTCCTCTAGCTTCTCCCCCCACTCACTCTCCCTCTCTCGCCTTCTCGTGGCCAGATTTCGTGATTCCACTGCCGCCACCGAGCTTCACTCCGCCGCATCCGCCGCCGCCGTCGAGCCTCCTCCGACGCCTTCGACCTCACCTCCGGCATCGCCAAGTCACGGCTTCCGTGCGCGCCTCCCGTCCGGAGCCTCTGGGGCCGCCAGCCGCCACGTTCAACCGCCACCGCCACGCCTTCCTCGCTTCGCCGGTCTCCCGTCGCCGCATCCCCAAATCCTAGAGCACCGGCATCGCCGTGACTCCTCTTCGCGTAGGTGCCCTCGCCGGTCACTAGGCGCCGCTGGATTCACGGCGAGCCCTCGGGCTCCGTCTTGGCGTCGCTGCCGCCGTCCGACGTGGCCGAGCCATGCGGCACCACGTCATGCCCAGTCAGTGGTCACGTCACCGTTTTGCTGATGTGGCTGTCCAGTGGTGCCTGCGTGGCATTAAACCGTTTTTCCTGTTGAAAAATAATTCAGAAAATTGGAAAAACCCTAATTCTATCATTTCATGTGTCCCCCCCTTCCTTTGGCCATAACTTCTTCATTCGAACTCCAATTCGAGTGATTCAAATTTCTAAATTCATTATCTTTCTATTAGTATTTATTTGGTAATTATTTGAATTTTATTTGGAGTTGTTTTATTTATTTAGCTTTGTTCACACGTATAGATTTCGGTGTTTCGGACGACTTCGCAGACCCGACGACCGAAGCACCTCTACTCTTCAACAAAGGCAAGTCGTAGAGCTTTGATCATATTGAACCCAATTTATAAAAGTATATTGTTTGATATAAACATGCATTGCTAATTTTATAACAAATTGTTTCGGGAATTAGTTAATTACCTAATTGCCATTATGCCTCCTTGGTAATTTGTGAACGACATGTACCCTTGAATGATATAAATCCTTGGACACCCTAGGATGGATTATTTTAGTTGGACATTATTGAAATACCAACATGGGTACCGTATTATGCTTAGCCAATGCTTTAGTTATACGATAGGTTCATGATCACATACTGAAGAATGATTGAATTTGACTAAAGAAAATTATGGAACCGTGGCGGAGCCACTATTGATAAAAGATGTTGTGTCGTGGTAAGGATTGTCATTTGGCCGGGTTGAACGAAATTGATTTATGCTCGGACGAGTGGGTGATGGTAAAGGTGGGTGTGGAATCACATTGGGATGCGGAACGTCTCGTCTGAGTAGCCAACTAAGGACTTAACCTTGAACCATTGATCTGGGCCTTAACCGTACAACCACATGTCTAGACTGGGATAGACCTAGCTGACTAATTAGCAATGTTTTGGTTCGGTTCTGTCTTGGTTGGGAACGGCGCAAGAGGGGGCCAGAACGGCGAAACCTTAGCGGTCAGAACCAAGTCAAAACAGAACTTTGTAAATGCCTTGTCACGTACTCTAGACCGCTTACCTAAGGAAGTGAGCGGTGGCATAGATATATGCCGAGCAAACTAGCGAATTCGTGTCTTGTGGGTCAAGCTGTACAACCTCTGTAGAGTGTAAAACTATTCGAATAGCCGTGTCCCCGGTTATGGACATGCCTGGTGATTTCACGCAAGAGGTAGACTTTTGTCAAAAATGTTGGAATGGGTTGGTCGAATCTCGTAGATGGTTGATGGTTGAGAAGTGAACATGGTGTTCACTAGTTGTCTCAAAGAAAATTGATTACTTATGTATTAATCTTTTAAATTGCGCTTTGCAATCTACTTACTGTATTTACTGTCAATATTGCTTTCTGCAAAATAGCCATAAAGCTATCCTTGTCGAACCCTGCATAAATATTACTTGCATACATTTCTCTGCAACTTGCTGAGTACATTCAAAGTACTCACGGCTTTATGCCCTCTGGTTGATCAGTCGCTGAAGAAGAACCTGAAAACACTGAGTTCTACGAGGAAGACTACTTTGAAGATTATGCGAATTAGGTCGCGTCCTCCACTCGATTGCTGGTGGGCATATTGGGTGACCTCCCCTAGTTGTTTGGTTTTCGCTGCAAGCTATCTTTTGTTGCTAAGCCCTGCGTGGCGAACGTTGTAAGACTTGACCATAAGGTCTTTTTGCTAAATAATATTAATTTGTCTGTTTCATCTATAGTTTGGTTGTGTGGTTGTGATTACACCAATGTTGCAACTGTGTGAGCTAGCTACTGATCATGGTACTAGTTCAGAATACACAGAGGGTCCCGAGATTGCATACCCGGGGTCCCGACAACTTTGCCGTACTTGTTTCGGTTTATTGCATACATTGATCTGCTATGTGATGAGCCATCAATCTGTAACTTTGCATGGCTTGTTGACTCTTGGATGATGTATGACATGATATGTTGATTTGTTGTTCAGTTCTAGGGTTAGAATCATGCAAAGCTTAAATGCTTGTGAGGCTTGGTTTTAGAATTGCTGTTTGTTTATATATTTAGATGTAACCAAACAACACATATAGGTCACAAAGATTGAAGTTAGTGTTGATCAGTATGTTTATTTGATTCATGTAAAGCTTAAATGCTTGTGAGGGTGTTAGAGACAACCTAAGAGACAAACTATTGAAATAGTTGTCTCTAATATTGTCTCAAGATGACAAGGAGGGTGTTAGAGACAACCTAAGAGACAAACTATTGGGGATGCCCTGAGGCGGACAAGCTTCTGCCTCAGCACGTTCCGATATTTGATATTGGGAGTGACTATATCGGCTAACTAATTTTTATAATAAATCAATAGAGCCTTTTCTAAATGTTAGATGGAGATCCAACGCACCAGATTTCTCCTCTAATCCACTCCATCTTCCTAAAATCTACACCTCAAGCGCTTGACACCACACCTATGTAGTCCATACCCTACCATATGTGTCTCCTCATCAGCGTCGCCTCCGTCGTCGACGCAATCATCAGCGTGCCACTGCTTGTCTCTTGTTGCACCCTCTACCCCCCTCCTCCAGACCCCCTTCTTTCCCACCTCCGACGGTTCAGCTTTGCGATCGATCGTCGTGCATCGCCACCCAAACATAACTCACTACGCGGGATCTCATTGCTCCGCCCACTGTCACTGCCCCACCACCCTCCTACATCCCGTGGCCCAGCTGTGCCAAAGCCATCTTCGCCGCCCCTTCCTCCCTCATGCTATAGCGGAGGCCCGATGAAGACAACCCATAACGCAACGAAACCCCCACCCTAACTTGACAACAATCCCGCCAACCAAAGCATGAAAAAAATATACGTTTAGTGTTGTATAACAATTCCATGACATTTCATTTTTAAAGAACAATCTGTTGATATCTCTAATGTTGGCTTTTGAGTTTTGAGGGGGAGAAAAGGAAAATACACTTTTGCCCTTCTCTCCTTGTAGGAGAAGATCGTTTCCCATAGTTGAGATGTCGCAAAGATAGAAAGCCCTACTCCCCAAATCCAAAATTTGCCTGCACATGCTCAACTATCTTCTTCATCTAGAGTTGCGTTCATGGCGGTCTCATGGTTCCAGGGACCTTATTGTAATTTCAATCTTTCAAAAGTTCAAAGCGTAAAAGTTAGGGTTTCATGTACTAACTTTTGTTCTATCCTTCTAGGGCCTCCCTACTTTACAAAAAAAAGGAGTTTATGTTGTTATCATACATGTTTGGCACATAGATATTATGTTGGAGACAAAAGGTGTTTGTATCTTCGAAAAGCTTATTCCAACCATGATTTCTTATTACCCCAATTGTCTTCAATGTGGTCCTAATCAACCCTATAGCATGAACAATGTTTTGATCTTTCTTTTGTAATCATTGTGAAAGATCATTAGTCTTGCCCAAAATTCTAATAATTAATAAGATGCATTATAAGTACAAATGCAAAGCTTTCCATGTGTTTGTATTAGAAAATAAGATGAAAATGTCTTGCTCATCTTTATTTTGTATCCCTAATTCCTAAATAAAAAAAAATATGCAAAACACATGGCATTCATTTCATTTTTGTCGTTCAAATTTTAGATCAGGGAGGGAGGAGGAATAAGGAGTAGGGGAGTACCAGATGTGAGATCAAGTGTTGCGTGTGTGGGGAGGTAGGCAGCAATGCGGAGGGAAGGGCAGAGGCGACGTAGAACCACAGTGGGCTGGTGTCGAATGTCGAGCACTTGCGATTTGGGATTGGAGGCGACGGCCGACGCGAGTAAGTGGAGTGAGTAGGGTGGCCGGTTGGGGCACTACTAAAAAAAAGGTCTTCCAGACGGTTCAAAAACGTCATCATAAACGGTTTCATGAGCCATCTGAGTTTATGAGTCAGTAATGACATGAGGTCATCACAGACGGTTATTAACTCAGAACCATCTACAGCTGACTATCACAGACCGTTCTTATTTAGAACCGTCTGTGATATATATTCTCTATAAAGTCTCTAAGCAGTGGCTGCTTGTGCCTTTAAATATACACACACACACATACATGTATGTATGTATACATACATATATGTACATACATGTATGTGTATATATATATATACACACATATATACATACATACATATGTGTGTGTGTGTGTGTGTGTGTATATATATATAGGCTGCATATCAGGTGCACAAAGCCCATTTGGTGCACATATAGAAAAACTTTTTGTTTGGGTATCAAATTAGCATAAAAATTCTGAAAAAATTCTAGATGTAATTTATGGTGTTTTGTTCCACCCTTTAAAATTTGAAGTTCAAACTCAAAGTATGTTAGAAGATACAAAAAAGAAATTTCGACATATGATAGATCAAATGGTCTTTACTATTCACAAGAAACTTTTTTTTGTATCTTCTAACATACTTTGAGTTTGAACTTCAAATTTTAAAAGGTGGAACAAAACACCATAAATTACATCTAGAATTTTTTAGAATTTTTATGCTAATTTGATACCCAAACAAAAGTTTTTCCATATGTGCACCAAATGGTGCTTGTGCACTGATATGCTCCTATATATATATATATATATATATATATATATATATATATATATATATATATATATATATATATATATATATGAAAAATACTTTCTACTCTCAGGTGTAGTTACTCCCTCTCCATCCACCTTTTAATCCTCGATGAGATCCGTGCATCTTTCCAAACCTAACGGATCTAAAATCACTAATAGCGTAGAGACCCGTTCCAATACCTATATGCCGTTCAAAGGGTGGCGAGATATTTCCGGGACGATCCAATACATATCTGGCTTTTATTCCTTCCGGGATTGGGGTAAATGTTTCTTTCCCGTTCCGGGCTCCGGTCCCCCGTTCCTGGCATTTGCTTTTGGCCATACCACCTCTGCATCCAAGAAAAATATTCGCTACGCCCAGGTGAGAGTAGATAGTATGTACAAACAAAAAAGGAGTATGTAACCATTAGTCTTTGCTCAGGTGGTATGTACAAACCGAAAAGACTCAACTGCATTAGTCCTCATAGAACCTACATACATGCATGCACATGCAGCTGTTTTCTTTCATCCAACCAGAATGTCACATGTACAAGAAGCTAGTGGTGCTCCAGTTTGTTTCGGTATTTCTTGTGTGCATATACTCTCTTCCGAATGTACTTCTTTTCCAAGCAAAGGAGTATGTATACATACTACCTAAGTACATGTACTAAAATACTCCCGAGATATACATACAAAGGAGTATGTATACTCCCAAAATATACATACTACCTAGGTACATGTACTAAAATACTCCCGAGATATACATACAAAGGAGTATGTATACACTTCCAGAAAAGGCGTATGTACACTAGGGGAAAAAGCAACTTTATGAATGGGATCAGTGTACGTGTAGAATGGTAGTATCTGCACTTTAAAAATGGGAGTACATGTACATGGATAGGTAGTAGTATGTATACGCAAGCGTCTTCCTTTTGGTAAAATTGATAGGTAGTAAAATACTCTCGAGTTATACATACTACCTAATTACATGTACTAAAATACTCTCGAGTTATACATACTACCTAATTACATGTACTAAAATACTCCCTTAGTTATACATACTACCTAAGTACATGTACTAAAATACTCCTTTAGTATACATACTCTGCGGTATACATACTACCTAATTACATGTACTAAAATACTACCTAAGTGCATGTACTAAAATACTCCCCAATTACTTGTACTAACATACTCCCGCGGTATACATACTACCTAAGTACATGTACTAAAATACTCCCGAGTTATACATACTACCTAATTATATGTACTAAAATACTCCCTTAGTATACATACTCGAAGCTAACATTTCTCCATTTCTTGCATTACTCCACGGCCGGATTGCTAGTGATTGCTAGCGGATTGCTAGTGATTGTTATTGACCCTCGCATGCAGCCAACGACCAGGCAATAAATTACGTATGATGTTAGTGGATTGCTAGTGATTGTTATTGACCCAATAATCAAATCAAGTATGCGGTATCCGACCCAATAATCTAATCAAGCATGTGGTATCCGAGACAGATGGACGATAGATACAATGGGAGTAACTACACCTGGGAGTAGCAAAGAGGCTTCCTATATATATATAAACACACACACACACACATATGTATGTATGTATGTATGTATGTAGTCCCCCAGCCACTTTCGGGGGGTCGTGAGGAGGATAAGACAGCAGCCACGGGCAATCTCATCGAGCCTACAAGTTCAAGAAGCATGGATGCCAGGAGAGAGTGTAGACATCCAATTACCTGGATGTCGTCGATAGGTAATTGGACTTGACATCAAGTAATGGTTGGTTGCTGATACATGAAACCACTTCCTAGTCTGAGATGCAGTCACGCCGATCGGGAAGTGGATTCATGTATTAGCAACCAACCATTCCTTGATGTCAAGTCTAATTACCTATCGACGACGTCTAGGTAATTGGATGTCCACGCGCACTCCTAGCGACCATGCTTCTGAACCCACAGCTCGATGAGGTTGCCCGTGGTTGTAGCCTCATCCTCCTCACGACCCCGTAAATGGTCAGACTATAAACAACACACACACACACACACACACACACACACACACACACACACACACATATATATATATATATATATATATATATATATATATATATATATATATATATATATATATATATATATATATACACCATCAAGAGGTTTGCTCGAGCGGATTATAAAAGAACTATTCAAATAAAAGTACTATACAAATATAACAACAATAAATGCGATAATATAAAATTAAAATAGTAAAATAGTAATAAAACAAGAAAGTAAATCATGAATATAAATACAATGAATCAAGTAAATCTTGTTATTCGAGAATGATATAGTTATTAGGATGATATATATTCAAGAATATGTGCGATATTTTGCTCGAGATATGAACTCTAAGCTTGAGAATATATTAAGTGATTTATATATTCAATATATTCGAATACCTTCAAATATATTCAATATATATATTCAGAGTACCTTTAATATATGTATTGAGAATACCTTCAATATATTCGAGTACCTTCAAGTATATTTAATATATATTCGAATACCTTCAATATATATTCGAGAATACCTTCAAATATATTAGGAGATATATATTTTGCACCAATATTGTCCTTGATATTCAGGTGCTTATGAATATTGGTTACGATATGATATTCTTGGATATAATATTCTCTTACTATTCTTTCTTGAATATAATATTCTTGAACAATATTATGAATAGTATTCGTGAATGATTGTGAATAGTGAACAGATATTATGAATAGTATTCATGAATAGTATTCAATTTTGAATAGTAATTTTTAGCAGATCTTTCAGTTGGCGAAACCAATATGATGATAGGTTTTGTGCAACAATAGTTGTGTAATCCTACTCAATTACTCACCATATGTTTCACTAATTTGCTTGATAGCTATCTTTCCCTAGACAAACTTAGTAAGGTCATATAAGGCAATTTTTATCGTCACTCCAGCGGTTCCACCCTAAGGAACACTTCTCCCAAAGATCACACCACCCTAAGGCTAGCAATCACATCATATGCCTAAAACGGAGGAATTTACATCCATTGCGAGAGGTTTCTCCTATAGAGTACTTAGCATAAAACCTTGCTCCATATGAACACACTAAGAACTAATCCGAGGATATGAAAGAAAACTACTTCATTTCCACAAAGTAATTTACATATGGCTTTCCTTTAGAACCCCCAACTATCTACACAAAGATAGGGCTTACCTTAAACTACGGTAAATAAACACGCGATGATTTATATTACACTGGAGGTGGTTTGTTTACAGAGGAAGTACTACTACAACTAAGGCTAGTGGAGTAGTGGATGGCTTATCTACATAGGGATGATCATGCAGGGGTTTGGTGTGTTTTGGATGTGGTTGTGCGATGTGTGTGTTGGGTTGTGGTTGTGTGTGTTTCTTTCTTGTTCTGTGTCTGTCCCGTGTCTTGCTCTTCATGGTGAGGTCTTCCTTTATAGACACAGAAGGATGGAGTCTTCAGGATTCTTTATCATAAGGCACTGTATAGCAAGTAGTACTTGATGTCTATCTTCATGGTCTTATCGTTATCTTCTGGTGCTTGTACAATCATTCATGCAAGGCCTGTCTTCATATGTCTTCATGGGATGATTAGCCCACCATCTTCATTACATGCTGCTGGAGTGGATAAGTGATGGTATAAGTAGGACTATGCCAAATGTACATGTCTTAGCTTTAGAGAAAGCTAATCCACGTTGCGGTCTTATGGAGTCTTCTGATAAATTTAGAGTCTTCTGTAGTCTTCATATGAAGATCTTCATTGCGTAGATGGTTATTTTTCTAATATATATTAAGATATATGATATTTAAGGAATATAGATATTCTTTGATATTCAGATATTTGAGATATATAACCTACAGCCTAACGACTCTCTTTTTATGTGGCTAATCTTATTCTCTCTCTTACTCTCAAATATTTGTGACCTATAATCTACAATCTCACAACTCTCTTTTTATGTGGACTTTTTTGTGGACAACTTTTTCTTTTTCTAACTAACTCTCTTATGTGGCTAACCTATAGAAGTACATATATATATGGATGTTTTTGAGGAATCTAAAGTATTAAGGCTTTTTTTTTTCAATCACTGTCTTCTTCGTCTGCTTCAACTGGCCAAAGGGTTAAGTATTCATCTTCATCTGGTTGCTCTCTTGAATAGAAACTCATCATTTTCCGATATTCTTTTACGATCTGGGTATCTTCACCAAATTCGGTTTTATAATCGTCCTACACCTCTATCAGAAGTCATTAATTCCTCCACACCGATATTCATTATTTTATTCGAACACCATATGGAAATTTGTATCTAGGTAGATACTTTCATCAATTTCCATGTCTTCTTTAAACCATCTCCAATTATTATGATTGGTATCTTGGGCAAAAAGTTCATACATTCTTTTGTCAAAATACCCATATTTATTCTTGGTATTCTATAGTTACCTTTGAGGATATAGACATCATGTATTGCGTCGTCTTGGGAACTTGAATTTTGGAGGGTAGAATAGAAAATGATTTTATAGATTCCTCGGTGGATGATAATCTTTGCAAACTTCTTTAATTGCAACTCCAAGATCCGAATGGAGAATTTGATCTAAAGTGCCATATATAGTATGGACTAATCCTTGATCGATGAGTCCTTGAAGGGAAATATATTTGTGGGAGTTGATATGTAGGGGTTTGAAATGTCTAAGATCTATTTTTGCCCTTAGAACTATAAATCTGTGGTATGGTCTGTAGAGTGCTTTAACATCAAAATGGAGAAGTGGGAATATATGAATAGAAATTTTGATGCTAGGGTTAAATACTTTCCCTTCATATAGATATAGGAAGTATTTTTGCAGATCTGAGAAGATTTTTATTTGTCTCTCTTGATATTTTTCCCGAATTAATTCAAAGATATCTGGCCCTAAACAAGCCAGTGTGCTTTCAGTTTTAAAACTTAGTCTAGAGATAAGTATTTCATGGGTAGTATTATTAAAGGATTCTTTTATATTTTCTTGGATATGCCTTCTAATAGTTTCATATTTTTGGGTGCTTTAATTCTTTAGATATATTTTTTAGCGCTAATTCTATATAATAATTTGCTCCCAATTTTATATTTGCTTGAGTTATTGCTTCATTAATATTTGCATATTTCTTCTAGGACATACCTTTTCTTTGAATCATTATTTGAGCTAATATTTCTTTAAAAGATATATATATTTCGGTAATTTACCTTCAAACACTACATATAATGCTTTTGGTTTTATAATTTCGAGTTTTACGGTATAAAGCCCGCCTTATTTAATATATGAAAATATTCAATGAGGCTATTTAATATTGAAAGCATATAATTTTTATCTTCATTTTTATATTTGTATTGGTACCAAAGATTATTTAATATGCATTCTTGTATTTAGTTGACAATTATGTGGTTATTTACCTTAAAATTACATGAATTTGGTGGAAATATTTGGGTTTATCACTCATTTGAAAAATTCCTTTCCCTTCTTGTCCATTGATTTCTGCATTCTGCAAAATAGATGATCGAGAAAACAAGTCAGGTAATATATTGTCCTTTCCTTTTATATGCTCAAATATAGCTTTGTAACCGTTTCCTGTAATTATATCTTCAAATAGAACCCATCTTCTAGTAGAGCTTTTCTTGCTATTAACTTGATTATGATATCTACATATAGCTTCACAGTCTGTTCTTACTACAAATTCTTTAAACCCTAAATATAGCCTAAAAGCATTTATTGCATTAACTCTCGCTAAGATTTCTCTATCGATATTATTCTGACTTTTAATTTATAACTTCGAGAGGCATATCTCGCAAATTTTTTCTTCTGATCTTGTTGAATATTTATTAGGCCTTTGCTTTAATATTGCTCCCCATCCTGTTTGAGATGCATCAGTCTCAATTATAGAAAATTTGTGATCTAGAGGTAGTTCTAATGGTTGTAACTTTGAGACTTTATCTTTTATTAATTTTACTAATTTAATATCTTCGGAATTGAAATATTTTTGCCCATTTTTTCTTAATTTTGCATATAAAGGTCCTGCTAGCTTTGCTAAATTTTCTATATAATTTCTAGCGTAATTTATTATTCCTAGAAATTGTTGTAGAACCAATTTATCATTCATAGCATCAGGAAATCGTAAAATCTTTTTAGCTATATGTTCTTGCAGATATATTTTGCCTTCTCCTATTTCATGACCAAGAAAATTAATTTTTTCTTTGCATACATCCATCTTCCTTTTAGATAATATTAATCCATTTTGTTCTACCTTTCTAAAAATATTTCAAGGTGAGCAATATGCTCTTTATAAGATTTTGAAAATATTAGAACATCATCTATATATACTAATATATATTCTTGATTTTCATTGAAGATGTTTTGCATTTTCTTTGGAATAATGCAAGCATTTTAAACCTAATGGCATTACAAGCCATTCAAAATGTCCTTGAGGCGGTAAATCTTGTCCATTCTATAGATTCTTGTGCCATTTTACTTGCCAAAATCCACTTTTAGATCGAATTTTGAAAATATTTGCTTCCTTGTATTCTATTAATTAGTTCTTGTTTATTTGGGATATTATATGCATCTTCTATGGTATTATCATTTAGCCTTTTATAATTAATAACCATTCTTGATTTTCCTCTAACTATTTCAGATGGTTTCTAACTATAAAGGCGATGAGACCTATGAGGGCTTCGCTTTCTCTATTGGCTTTAACTTTAAAAGTTCTTCTATATGCATCTTAAATTCTTCTATATCTTTTGGAGTAGCTTCTATGGGACATGTTTTAATTATATATTCGGATTTATTATGTTTATTTTACATAAGATAGAATTTTTATCCCAATGTTTCATAGGTATTTCTCCAATTATTTGGATATCTTCTAGTCTTTGAATAATCTTTTCTATGTCTTTTTGGATTTTATATCTCTATACCAATTAGGTGCAAATGATTGTAACCCAATGCATTCTAAATATGAATTTGTTATATAATTTTCATCTATAAAGGTACTAAATTCATCCTTTTATTGAAAGAACTAATGCTCAAAGATCAAGATTATTGGCATCGACAAATTCTTGAGCTTGAGATACCTTAATATTCTTTCTTATTTCGCAATATAAGGAATATTGTCTTGATGTGGTATAAATGTGATTCCTTGCTCATGTATAATTAAAGTTAAATCTTGAGTATTGTAAAAATCGAGGCCTATTATCATATCTATGCTTATCATTGATAAATCTCTTCTTGTAATTTCATCTAGTATATACTTTGTACCATTTATGTGTATTTCAATGTTGTAGGCTATTTGATTATGCAGCTGTTTGTTTCCAGACATGTCCGTAGATATTATGGCTTTTTTATCATCTATTGTCTGAACTATATCAGGACACTTTACGAAGTAGCTATCATGGATTATGTTATTTGTGCAACTTGTATCTAGTAAGGCTATTACTTGATAAGTAATATTGGGCTTTAACTTTACTTTTCTTTGGATTCTTATTCACGAACTTCTTTAAAAGGCAATTTGACTATATATTTATTTCGAAATTAGCTATGGCATCATTTAACCGGAAAATCTTACCTTTACTATTATCTCTTCTTTGTTATAGTTTGTTTTTTAATTTTATCTTCTTGTAAATTTTCAGTATTTATGCATTCCTTTAAATCTTCAGATTTTACTTTTCTATCTTCCCTAGTTTTATCTAATTTGTCCAGACTTTCCTTGCTTAAGGAATTCATAAGTTTGTTATAATGATTTGTTATGTCTATATTTTCTTTTTTTATGACTAATTCTTTCTTTGAATCTCTCTCTTCTTCAATGCTTTCTAGAAATAATTTTTCGTTTATTTTCCATTGTTCTTCTTCGCTTATATCATGTTGAGTTTTTGTGATATCACTTTTTATACTTTCTGTTTTGAAAGGTACTTTTAGTTTATTATCATGTCTTTCTGGTTTATCTATCTCTAACTCTTTATCTCTTTTTATCTTTCTTAATCTACTTAATTCTTTTATAAAATATAGCTCTTTATCTCTTAACTTGGGCCAATCTCTTGTCCAGATTGTTTTTATATTCTTGTTTTACAAATTCTAGTTTGTTTTCATAGTATTTTATTTCACTATTTAAGTCTAATATTTCTAAGAATTCAATTGCAAGATATCTCTTATTGTCTTCGTATTTTTAACCTTTATATTATTCTTTAAAGTTAGAGATTTCTCATCTTTATGAAGTAAATAAAGTATGTTTTCTTTTCTACCAAGGCTACTAAAGATATCCATATTTACATTTCTTCTAAGCCTTATTATATTCTGCCATATAATTAAGAGAGGACTAAGGTCTTAATTTCTTCTAACAAACTCTTGATATTATTTTCTTGATCTAACTCCTTTAAGCACTCTAAAGGCCTTATAAGTTCTTTCTTAGAGTTAGACTCTAATCTCTTGTATATTAAATCAACTTCTTTTTTGATATAGTCACAGTTTTGCGCACCTTTATTCTGCTGGACCTTATTCTCTTCTAATATTTGCAAGACTAAATTTATATTTTTGTTTATGAGGGTATATTGATCAGATAACTGCTTATATTCTTTATGGATATTTTCTAACTTGAATTCCAATTCTTCTTGTTTTTTATTCCAAGTTATATAAAAACTATAAATTAAATCTACAAGCAAGTTCAATTGACTATTTGAACTATGCCAACTATGCTCTTGAGAGGGTTTATTACGCACTTTATATTGATATTATCTTTGGTATTGATAATTTTACCTTCAGATATAACCTCGTTTAAATATTTTAATTTTTCAATGATGTCCTTAACCTAACCTCTTGATACCTACACACACACACACACACACACACACACACACACACACACACACATATATATATATATATATATATATATATATATATATATATATATATATATATATATGTATGTATGTATGTATGTATAATATATGAAGCCGGTTTTAAAGGCACAGTAGCCACCGCTTGGAGACTTTATAGAGAAGAGACTAGGAATAGAATGGTAGGATGTACTTGAGACGCAAGGGAGAGAACTTGACCAGCATGAACATGGTTACATAGATAAAGGCGAGAGACAGGTGAAGAGGTATTGTAGTAGTTTTTGACTCATTTGGTCTTATTTTGGAATAGAATACACACCAATTAATAAATAATTTGTATGTTAATTGCAGCTTTACAAATTAGCCTAACCTTTACAAATCTGAAAAGTTAATTGCAACCAAGCCCCATCCGAATCACATCCCATGTAAGCCTACCAAGCACAAAGAACCAGCATCAATAACCCTCAGTATCCATCAGAGAGCATTAATCAAATCCACCATTTTGCTCCATTCATTTTTGTCAATTTGGACCCACAACTAGAGGCGGAACTAGAACGAAAATGACTGGGGTTCACCACTTCACCATACATATATAATTTTTTAGCAACACTGTACTAAATAGTAATTTATGTAGCAAAAGACTGCAAGAGACCACATGTTGGGCTGAACAGCTTTTGGACTAGGGGGTGCATGCGTAGTATATACATGATAATATCTGCTATTTTTTTGGGACCCGGAGTCCTGTGACACCGGGTGGGTCCAATTGGTTCCGCTCCTGCCCACAACATGAACTAAGCAAGATGCACAGAATGTACATACACCAATAGCCCTCAGTTTACATCACAGAGCAAGGGGACTATTAATATGAACTAATTATCAATTCAATTTTAGCATAAGACTACTGACATCATTGAGCAGTTCAACAGCAAGACAACAAGACCAAGGGTGTCCAAACCCACCACACTAGTAGTAGCCCTCAGCATCCATCGCAGAGCACTAGCCATTTTCATCACAGAGCAGGGGTAGAGACAGAGAGGGAGTAAGGGAGGGTGATACCTCAGTACAGCGCAACCACGGCGGCGACCCCACCACCAGCACAACCCTTATCTATCTCCTTCACCTTGCATAAATCACACAAACATTAGGACACAACTTAAGGCTCGAGCATAAAAATCAAACTCAACAAAAAAAAACATTAAGCTAACAGAGAGAAGAATAGTGGGAGGATGGGGAAAGCAAAGCTAGGGGAGCCAGGGCCCGAGCGCAGGAGGTCGAGCAGGCGCGGGCCGCACTGGAGAACCAATCCAGGGACGCAGGCAGCAATAGGTGCAGGTGGCGGCGCAGGCGACACGTGGGGCCAAGCCCAGTGGCTTGGGTGGCGGAGTCACCATAGTTGTGGCACGACCCTGACACTGCACAAGACACTCCTATCGTACGAGTGTCTTGTGCGGTCTGGCAACAGATGTCTGGCCGTCGGCAACACGGAAAAGCAGGCGGCGTTGGCGGCTCGGGCGGTGGCATCGAGGTCAGGGGCACTTGGGTGGGGAGGGGAATGGACGCGAGTAAGTGCGCTGAGGAGTGACGAGTTAGGGCGGGCGCAAACCCTAGCGGACTCCTACTAATAAAGAGATATCATAGACGGTTCCATAATAGAACCGTCCGTGATATGTCCCATATCACGGACAGTTCTATTATGGAACCGTCTGTGATATGGTTGTTCTCAAGTTCTACGTTTTGAGCATATTATCATGTATGCACTTACATGACATGAAGAATTAAATTGCATGTTTATATGTTAATTTTGTCATTTAAATACTACTGAAAATTTGCTTTAATTAACTATGATACATATCACAGATCAGATATAATTAATTAATTTGTTCCACTAAACCATCTCTGATATATATATGTATAGTAATTCAACATATAATATAGTAACTTCACCTCCAAACTAGATTTTTTTTTCATTTTGGAACTTTCATATGGCCAAATAGCGTGGCCAACTGCTTCTTACAAAGATTAAAAAAAGTAGAAACCTAAATAAACAAAGTTTTTCTAGTGGCGGAGGTAGGTTGCTATCTCCGTCTTTAAAACTTCGTAGACGGCGGCGTCATCATCGGACGGTTCCTGATCGTCAGCGAACGAAGCCCGAAATGTGTCGACCTGCTGACGCGCTCGTTCGAGTATCTCCCGAAGACCCTCGAACTGTTAAATCAAGAAGAATTGAGCCCATTGGCTCTCTTCTCTTGCTTGAGGGGTCTCGGCATGGTTGACTAGGTTGCCCGTCGCCTCGATTAGGTAGTCAAAGTGACAGCAAGCCTCCTGGAGACGTGCAACATCATTGTGGAGGACCACGTCGATGACGCGATAAACTTGCCGGAAGTGGGAGATCACCCAAAAGACGCGACGGAGGAGGATGTCAAGACGGCGGAAGGTGGCCGTCACCTGCTCTGGCAAATCACCGGACAAAGGAGTGAAGACACTGTTGAAATTACAGTGTTCTTCTGCAGCATCCGCTAACGTACGGTTGGAAAGGCGCTCGTACAGTATGGTCAGGTAGGCAATCAATGCTAGTGACAAGGAAACAGGCCGAGAGGGAGCCATATTTCTGCTTTAGAAGTATATAGTTATATGTGGGCTGGGATGATCATCTCTTCGATGGCGGATGATCCTTTTTATAAAACAAAGAATAAATTCAGCGCGTGATACGAAGAGACGCATTGGGGAGCCGAAGCGGCATTGATGCAATGAAGAGACGCATCAACTACGAAGGCGACGAAGAAACGCACTGAGCTGAAGCGATATTATGAGAAAAAGTACATTGTGGGTCCCTAAACTTGGCAGGGGGGTTCACTTGGGTCCCTAATCTATGAAAGTGTTCAATCTGATATCTAATCTATTTAAGTAGGTCATAGGAGGTCCAAGATAGCCCGGGCTGGCATTGACCGGTGACGTGGAAGGTTGACCCTAAGTTGGCATCGCCAGCGTGGTTCCACGTCAATCTGACCGGCAATTTATCTCCCCCATCGGATTCAGCCCCAATCCCTAATCCCTAAATCTCCACTCCGCGTCCACTCTCCTTTGGCGACGAAGGCGGTGATGAAGGCAGCACTCTCCTCCAACGACGAAGGTTGGACTACAGCCTCTTGCTCCAGTGATAAAGGTGCCCCATGGCCGAGACGTCGAGCTCCTTGACGAAAGCCAAGATGAGGAAAGCTTGCACTCCGTTGATCGTGTGCCCAAGCCGCGTGTGGCGAGAACGTGGTCGGTTGACATCCAGAACAAGAGAGAATCCCGACCACGATTTCTTCAAGTGCCCGAACTATCAGGTGAGTTCTTGTGTCGATTTGGGATTTGGGATTTGGGATTTGGGATTTGGAGTTGGTTCTGATATTGTTCGTATGACTGTCTTTGAGTTAGCGAGATGGTTCTGGTTGTAGCTTTTGGCTGTGGGAGAAACAATATGGCAACTATTTGTGTGAATGGGGCATGATCCGTTCCGATGAATACAATGTGGCGGTGATGAAGACCGAAACAAAGGTGGAAGAATTACTAGTTAGAGAAGGCATGGGGGAGAAGTTATCTGTGCTTGTTCACATGTTGATGGCAGTGTTAGAAGTAGGAAAGAAAGTTGTATTTTTGCTAAAGGGTTTTCTCGTTGTGTGTGTGTTGTTGTTAGTTACTTGGGTCGCACTGCTGTTTTTGAAGATGAACATGTATGGCAGATGTTGAAATTTGTGTGTATGTAATGGAAATGAATGGTGTGAAATGGATGACTTCGCATTATTCTCTTTGCAATTGTATTTGTTCTTGTGTTGAATTGAACAACAAATGAATGGTGTATGCAATAGAAATAATGGTGTGAAATTTGTTCTTTTATTGAATTTCAGAACAACTAGACTGAATTGTTGAATTGCATGAGTAAAAGCTGTTCTTTTGCTGAATTGTAGAACAACTAGACTTTACAGGGGAATAGTGAATGTAGTTTGAGAAGTTCAACCATAATATTGCATAAAACATTCATAGCATTACAGAAATAACTTAAGAAGTCTTTGGAGTAATTGACATAACTCCAATTCATAGTTTGTAAACATCTAACTGGACACTTTCTAGGTTGACATAACTGCATCTGATCTGATCACTTTATTTCTTCACAAAATCATAAAATACTATTATTTTGTCTGCAAAAAAAAAGAACTTCATACCACCAGGCATCATTTTCTTACTGCACAAAATACTTGCTAGGACATCATTCACTTATTGCCAGTAGCCTCCTTAGCATTAACACCTTTCTTGTGCTTCCTCATCTTGGCTCTACCTGCTATCCTTGCAGTGGTAAGTGCAACTGGTCTAGTTGTCGGTACATTCTCTGTGCATGCAACTATACTCAGAAATTGCTTTCCTTAGCACCTCAACTGATGGGAACACCAATCCCACTTTGAAAACAGGGTCCAACATGTCAACATCTGGCCTAAATGTCTTGAAATTGAACTTGGGTGTGTCATCATCATCTGAAGAATCTGGAAACCGCAGCAACTCTTCCTCATCTGATGACAGATTGTCTTTAGGTTCATTAGGATTAACCTCATCATCGACATTATCAGCAAACATGTCGTCATCTCCATATTCTATCTCATAGTCACTGTCTAGAAAATCAAAATCATCCTCCTCACTGTCCCTATGTCCTTCACTACCACTATCTCCTTCATGTTGCTTTGATGGTCCTGCCTCCTCTTTGTCCTTGCTCTTCTTGCATTTGGTGATGATGTCATCATAAAAGCTCGATAGCTTCTCATCAACAATCCTCTCAGTGATAGCTACCTTCCTGGGGCTCATCACCTTCGGCAAATAGGCAGCTGGTTGTGCTATGATACCATCCCAGTTGACGCTTCCTATCTTTATTATCATGATCAACATACATAACTAAGTTCTGTGACGGTTTGTCATCTTTGCAACCATCTTTATTAGTGTCGGCGTCCTTCTTGATGATTCTCAAACCTTCGCCAACATGTTTCCCTGGCAAACACCAGTAAAGCCTCAACCTTTCACTCTCCTCATAGCCGAGCTGTTCCACAAAATCATCTATCCAAAGAGGAGACCACATATCTGTCTCACAACGATCAAACCAATTCCGTTTCCCACCCACATAGCTCTGGTTGCTACCCTGTCCGCAAAAAAACCCACCACGGTGAACCTCCACTGTGAATTCGTCATCATCAGGCACTACATTATTAACGGAATGAAGCAATTTCAGGAAATCTAGCGACCAAAAAAACAAGATTGGTAGAATCCGTGCTCAACACATCGCCCAATCCAAAACCCTAGGTTACTAAAAACAAGAATGCGCCAACGCCAGCCGCTTCGCAGAGCAAAATCGCAACCAAATGAAAACCAAAATCAAAACCAAGCCGGGCACTGAAGCATGAAGCACGTACCATATGCAGGAGGTGGTTCGCCTTCTCCCCATAGCGTCGGCGCCATGCTCGTCTTCGGTAGCCTATGTTGGGAACCACTCTTCGGTTGTCGAAGTCGGCAACCCCAAGAACCCCTCAGCGTCGCCTCTGCACGAACACCCAGTGCTTCGATGAAATTTTCAAACTTTGTGGAACCCCCCGAGCGGTTTTGTGCGGTTAGATTGACGAGGAGCCACGCTGGTGACGCCAACTCAGGGTCAACCTTCCACGTCAACGGTCAATGCCAACCTGGGCTATTTTGGACCTCCTATGACCCACTTAAATAGATTAGGTATCGGATTGAACACTTTCATAGATTAGGGACCCAAGTGAACCCCCCTGCCAAGTTCAGGAACCCACAGTGTACTTTTCTCCGATATTATCACAGACGGTTATAATTAAAAATCGTCTGTGAAGTACAATTATCACAGACGGTTCACAGACGGTTTTTAATATGAACCGTCTGTGATATTACCTCTTCACAGACGGTTTTTAGCGCAGCCAGTAATACAGACGGTTTTCAATATGAACCGTCTGTGATTGCATGTAATACAGATGGTTTTGGTCAACCGTCTGTGATGAGACGTCCAGTATTAGCCTTTTTGTAGTAGTGGGGGTTCCCCTCTTTTGCCTTCTGGAGTGGGTTAGGATTGGGGCGGCCGAAGTGATGGGCTTTTGTGGTTTGTGGGGTGGGAGAGAGAGTGGAGGAGGCTAGACTCGGGCTAGGTCACTGGTACATGTGTTTTCTTAGGCCTATATATAGGGGTAGCACTAAATCTTTTTTTTTCAGACTTTAGGCTATAGTCTACTCAGTCTAAGACCCAGATCCGTCTCCTGCCCGTTGCCTCTTCCCTGCCCACTACCGATGCTGCCCCTCAAAACCTAACTCAACCTTCTTCCTCATCACCGGTCGCCCTTCGACCTTGTCCATTGCTCCTTGGCAAAACCCACGGAGCAACACTGTCGTCGCCATATGGTGTCGCCCAACGCCAATCCGTCAACCACCTGGGACGTGCATTCATTAATCGGTGGCGCGCGCTAGGTAAAATCTCACATGCTGCGTAGGTGTGCCATAAGCATCCCTTGTTGCACTGACATGGTGCTTGTGTTGTTGGTTTCTCTGCTTAGCTTCGCAGTCGTTCTACATTATGCTCGAAGTTCCTGTTAGTTATCGTGGACTATCATCTGATCTCACGTTTACTGAGCTATAGCCACCTTTGTACCGACCCAGCAACTTGCATTCTGCACACAAGACACACCCATCGCATTCCTGTACTTTGCTGACGCGCTGCACCCTCATAATGTTAGCCATATGCGCCGAGCGTGATTGCCGTGCATACCCAAGTGGCGGAACTGATTGGACTATTTGAGGCCATCCTTTGTGGTAAATACATGATTTCCCGTTCTGCAAGGGAGTAGTGTCTTTCCCCCTTTTCCAAAGTTACGCATGCCTAGCAATACAATAGTAAAAGCGATGCAGATTTTGGATCAATCGATTCTCTAATTAGGCATCACATATTTTTTTTGTTGATGTATCTTATTGTAGCCTACCATGTCGCAAAGCAAAACAAGTGGATGTACCAGGGAAAGGGTGAGCGGAGCAAGCCAGTGGCAAGCGAGACTGGATCGGAATGGGACAGTGCGATTGTGCAAAGAGGGCGGTGTGCCCATCAACATATTAGCTGCAACCTAAATCTTAAGAGATGCAACCTCCTTAACTCATCCGGTACACCTGAATAAAGGATGAGCACTAAGAAATTTCTCCTAAATTGCATGGAAAGGAACATTAATACCAGAATCATTTTGTTGACGAAAGGTACAATGTTCACATGTATACTAATTTGATGGTAGATATCAAGTAAACTTTCCGAGTTATCGGCAACAACCAAATCATGATAGGTACCACTGAGCCGCTTGATACAAGAAAATTTCTTGACGAGAGAAGCAGTGTTTAGTAATTCAAATCAGGTTCATGGACACACGGTTCCACTTTTGAAATCTCATACTCAAGCTACCATATCTAACATTAATACATCACATCGACGATACCAACAGGCCTGCATCCATTCCTTAGGCAGACAGATCAAACAGGAGGCACGTTGGCATTTTAACTACTAAACAACGTTATGATATTGAAAACAGCAACTTCCTCAGCCAGATAACAGCGCACGCAATGACTGGAACAAATCTACCTCCTCACGGGAGGCGCACCGCCCCGTCCAACAGGACCACCGCCGCGACCAGCAGCAGCCTACATGAATTGGTAGGTAAAACATTAGGAACTGTAAGTGATGAATGATGATTAAAGTACAACTCTAAATAGAATTTAAATCAGAATGAGTCAGTGTTTCAAGTCCTGAAAAGTCACACATGACACATATACGCACATATACTTGGATATATTATATAGTTTGCTTTATCATGGTACTTCGGATTTCAATAACATCCTAATTCTATGTTTTAGGTTCTCTGTTCAATGTTTCATTCGTATAAGTTACATTCTGGAGTTCACAAGACGAATATGTATGCTTATTGCTTTATTCCTATAAGTTCGACCACAGGCAGAACTTGCTATCTATGATTTATGAATTTATAATCACAATACTATTCAGGTCAGGATTTTTCAATTCCATTATAATGCAGCAAGCAAGCTTCAACACTCTGTTGGAGATTATTTAACCAAAATTCGGGAGCTCAAAAGGAACAATACCATTAAGATCAAATGAACACCCTCCCCCCATCCCTGGAAAAAATAGGCTATGTTTATCATTATGAATAAATGACCTAGACTTGAAACCAACAGCTCCAGCCAAAGAATCGCTGCAGATATGGAACAAAGAGAATGGCGAAGCTAGCCAGGAAAGGTTCGATGCGTTTTTTTCTTAATAAAAAAAACCTTAGAACTTGTTTGCCTTTAGCCCTTAACAAGAAGAAAATGTTGTGTTTATCATTATGAATAAATGACCTAAAATTAAACTTAAAGCTCCATTTAAAGAATTGCTGCAGACATGGAACAAAGAGAAGGATGAAGCTAGCCAGGAAAGGCTCAATACTGTTTTTTTAGAAAAAGAACCATAGAACCTGTTTGTCTTAAGCCCTTGAGAAGAAAATCATCTCAGTCTAACAATTTATGTAGGGACTAGATGTCTAGATCACTATAAGTCCATCCTATGGTACCAAAAGACTCCAATAGTTTTGCATATGTGAGCATGTTTCATTTGTACAGTCCTTGTTCCTCACTTGTTTAAAACAAGAATGGAAAAGAACATCTGACCAATAAGCTCACTTTGCCTTGTGGTACCAGCTGATGGGAAGGATTTATGATAAGACAGCTAACTCCTAGTTTCTTAATATTTACTCGCTATTTTGTTCGTTAAACGATGAGTTTAACCAGAAGCTTGGATGATCACACCGTTACTAGTTCTTATTGCTTCCAACCTCATCGCAAACTTTGATAACCCATCTAAACAGAAAACCCAACATTTTTTTGTTCCAGATATCAAGCTTTTCTATTGTACCAATCCCAACGGTTTATACAATACCTCACAATACCAATAGACGAAAACTTGTTCCATAATTTAGTGCACCTAACCCTTTTATAATTAAGGTTGAACACATGCATGGATATTTGATCCACTACACAATTCACTTTCCTAATGTCAAAGGTATCCCCAAACCGATGAACCGATGTACATTTGATCAGCAAACAGACTTCTGTAGTGTCAAGACTCGAGACCAAGAAAACTACAATCTACAAAATCTTGACCCCCTAAATCCTGATTTCTGAAGTGAACACCATCGATGTATGGCATTTTTTCAGCTTAGCCTTGCTACCGACATAACTGTCATGGCTCATTCCCTCCTACCCACTATGGCAATGTGGCATTGTTTGTTCACCCTGATGTATGGCAATGTGGCACTGTTTGTTCACCCTGATGTGTCAGGAAAAAAATCCAGGACGTTTTACATAGAAGATGAAAATGAATCCAATTCAGTGGTAAAGTGAGACCATGAAATACAGATGCTTTCATAAAGCAAGATTATATGTGACATAATACGCCAACATTGTATTCAAGGAGAAACAATGCATTTTATCCCAAGAAAGGAGAGGCACTATCAGGATATCATTAGATCCTTAAGCTAACCTCTAAAGTTCATACGAGGTGGTTCATGAACAAGAAAAGTACATAAAAGAGGGAGATGCTCGATAATCATAACATAAAAAACAAAATTTGCCAAGTCATCTTCAGAAAATAAACTCTAGCAATATTACATGTAACTAATCAAAATACTACCGACATTCAATCTGTCCATCAGCAAGATAGATTTGTCGTATTTTATTCATCTTTGACATGTTCAATAGCGCATCAGCAAAAACATGCAATTCAAATTCACAATAATTATATTAAAAAACTCTAAGCAATACCTCAATAATAAATTAATAATTGTGTGTTGCCTTTGAAAAGAGGCAATGCACACTACCTCATTTTCATTCATGCAAGAGCGTATTTTAATTGCATTTTCTTTTACAAATTTTAGCACCAATAGAGTCCATACTGTGTAATCAACGCCAAAAAAGGAAAAGCTATCTTAGTGAAAGAAATCATAATAATGTTTCATAGAAAGCAGCCATTACCCGAGCACGCATTGCAACCGCGCGACCACGACCAACTCCAATAGCTGATCCTTTGCCCTAAATAAGACAAAAAAAAATTCACCACAATCGTGTACCATCTCACCACTATCTTATTCCTGAAGCAAGACATTAAACGTATAAAGAAAGCACCAACCCTAATCCTTGCTTCCAAGCGCTTGAACATGGGGGCGTTCTTGAGCATATCTGGTATAATCATAAACCTGCAACAACAGCAAACCACAACAACAGCAAATGAGGCCGCCGCAACTCAACGACACCACCGCGATAACCAAAAGCCTACCGGGTTCTCGAATTACCTCACTCTGCTTCCTCTGATGAAGACGTGCTCGAGCTGCGACACCTTCCCGTCCTGCAGATTTAACAAAAAAACAAGGAACAAATTACTCAAGGAACACAAATCGATGGGGATCTGGCTCCGATCTGGAGGAGGCGCAGGGCGTGCATACCTTTGCGGTGAAGGTGATGTTCTCGAGCTGGCAGTTCCAGTTGTCCTCGCACTCGACCATGGAGCCGCGGTACACCTCGCCGGTCTTGAGCTCCACCGTCACCACGTGCCCCGCCGCCTCGTGCAGCAGCTTCACCGGGATCCCCAGGCTCCGGCTCATCTTCCCCTCCCCTCCTGAGCTCCTCTCCTCTCTCTCTCTCTCTCTCTCTCTCCCTCTCCCTCTCTCGCCGCTAAAACCCCAGCTCGCACGGGAGGCGGCGAAAAATAAGGTCAGCTTGGTTCGCGAGTCCAGAGTCCAGGCCCCCTCCGTTGTGGTTTGGATCTAACTGGGCCGTTTGGTAAAGCCCATCCTAACTGGTAATACTCTCGCGGCCCAAGTGAAGGGAACTGCGCAAGTTCGCAGAGCCCGGAAAGCGACCGCGGCGAATCACTTGGCGACGAAGCAAATCGCCGAGACGAAGGAAACCGACGCGACTTTTATCCACCTGTCCATCCACCTAGAAGCCAGACCCGCATTCATTTCACACGCGTGCGCAGAGCGGAGAGACCGAGGCTTCGCAGCTCACACTTCCCCCAATCACGCGAGAAGGTTCTAGAGGGTTCGAGAGAGGGGCGTTCCGATGGCGCTGCAGTGGATGATCCTGGCGTGCGTGGTGGCGGCGGAGGCGGCGGTGACCGCGCTGCTCACGCTCACGTTCCCGGCGCCGCGCGCCGTGCGGAACCAGATCGTCGGGCTCACCTCGAAGCTCCTACAGCCCTTGTCCGCCATACTCCCCTTCGCGGCCTTCCAGCTCCTCGGTGCGTGCGTGCGTGCGTCGCGGCCTTGCAGAACCTTCCGCGTGCAGAGGCTCTCCTCGTTTCAGGCTCTGATGTTAGGTTTGCTTTTTCTTTTTTCCGATGTACAGATATCTACTGGAAGAACGAGCACAGGCTGATGTGCACATCGGAGATTTGCACCGCCGACGAGCGTATCCACTTCGAGAAATCCGTGAGTGAATTCAGACCTTATGCGCCTTCCCTGTTCTAATTGTTTTTTTGGTATTTTTAGGGGAGATTTGATTATTTGCCACTGCAAAAAGGTGCATTTCAGGATTTGCCTCTTATCACTTGTGGCCCAGAACCATATGTCATAGACACGTAGAGTGGTCAATCCTGAATTGCACATCTTTAGAGTGGCAAATAATCAAATATCCCTATTTTTATGGTTTTCTGCCTGTTTGGTTCAGTACAGGTCCATATGGAGAAATGCTTAAGTAAGTTCAAAAATGTTACTTGTGTTTGGTTTCAGTGGCGGAGCCAGGATTTCACATAGCCTTAGGCCCAAAACTAAAGGAAGTCTATAGCTAACGTCAAATACTATCAACACTGAGACATAACAAAAGTACAACACAAATGCACAATTGAAATAAAATTTGAATTCCATGTTTAACGATACGACAAAATAGGTAAAACATAGCAAAAAAAATAAGAATGTAACATACCACTAGCTCAGATGAAATAACTCCAGAAATCCCAGCGACGAAAATCTGCAAAATTCAAATGGTGAGACAGCAAATGAAAATGTTGTTCAAAATAATCACCAGTCAAGTCTTATGTTCTACTAATTCGAAAATAGCTGATACAAGTTCTAGATACATGTATCAAATATTTGGCGAGGAATGTAAGCGCATCGATCAGCCAGGAAAAAAATTGCAAGCATTTTTAGCCACCTTTCTCTTTGTACATATAATTCGAGTTGAAAACAGAAAGAAACCTCTCTAACTCTGCAAGTTACCTTGTGTTGTGCATCTGCAACATCATATATTGATTTAATCTCTTCAGCAGGCTTCTTAGGAGCAACATTCTGCACGGAACAAAGCATGTGTCTTAACATTAAAAACACAACAACCAGAGATTTTGTAAAGTATAATATATTCCAAAGCTATAAAAATCATATAGATAGTCAAAGTGCAGCACAAAATTACATACATAGAAGAAATTCAGAGTTATGATTTATAGGCAAACTACATGAAAAGCTAAATAACATCATGTCAGTCCAGCACCTTAATGGTAACTTCATCATTATTTAGTCTTTGCCCAAGTGCATGGCCCGAGTAAATGTTTATATCCTACTATATAACATTAGAGAAGGCATTTCCAGTTTTCCACAATCTTCAACACAGGAGTTGGCATCAACAAATGTTAGGGCATTTCTAGTTTCCCACAATCTTCTAGCGGCATCCTTAATGCCAACATCCAGCTCCTCAATTGATTTCCGAAGCCCAGGATCGGCAACAATGTCATCCCTAATGGCAACAAGTGATAAGTCGTAACTAATTTATTATTAACTCATTTACAGATTTACTCAAACAAGCCAATCTGCCAATGCCAATATGCCATTATGCCAAAGTCTTGTCTAATTATCTGTAACACTAACACATCAAAGATTTGAGCAATTGAGCGAGCTCACCTCACCAGAGCTCGACGCGGTTGAGGCGGTGAGGACCGACGAGAGGCGAGGAGAACGCCTGCCACATGCACACTTTGAAAGCGAGTGAGCAGCGAGCAAGCAAAGCAGCCGAGGGTCAGGCCTGCAGCAGGCCGACGCCCGACGCTGATGGGGCACGGGCGGTGACCGGTGGAGCCGTCACCGTGGAGAGGAGGCGCGGCAAGGGCGTGGCAATGGAGAGGAGGCGGGCGTGCAGCAGTGCTGCATGCCCACTGGCGGAGAGAGGCAGCGGTGGCACGTGGAGAGGAGAGAGCATGAAGATGGGCAAGGGTGCTGCATGGAGAGAGGTGGTGGCATGGCAGGACCGACAGAGCTGCCACCGTGGAGGAGGCGGCGGTGCAGGTCTGCAAGGCAGAAGGAGGCATGCCTCCTCTGCCATGGCCTGACTATGAGAGAGAGGCGGTCTTCAATGGAGAGGAGGTGGTCCATGGGTCTGTGTGGAGAGGAGGCAGGCAGGTGCTGGCGGAGAGGAGGCGGTGGTGCATGGCCCACTGGCGGAGAGGAGGCGAGGTGGTGGTGGTGTGGGCCTGCGAGGAGGAGGAGGCGGTCTGCCATGTGGAGAGGCGGGTGCGGAGGGCAGGCTGCATGAGCTGCTGCGGAGAGGAGGTGGGGGTGGTGCTGCATGACGGAGAGGCGGGGGCCGGCCATGAGAGAGTCGTCGTGTTGCTACTGCTCGCTTTCGATCGCTCGACGCCGCACTCGGGAACTTCTAAGCCGATGGAGATTGGGGAAGTGAAGGGACCGAAGGCGGCTGCTAGGTAGGTAGGGCGCTGGCAGCCACTTGGCTCCTCACGCCGGGCGCCGTCCATTGGGCCACATGGAAGCGCCGCTTCGTTGGGCTGCTCCGATGGGCCGGCTGGGGATAGCCTCGGGCCGGCCAGCAAAAATCGGGCCTGACTACAAAGTAGTATTTTTATTTTGTATATCTATTAAAAATTTCCACTGCCATTTTCCCTGAGCCTCGGGCCGTCGCCCAACCGGCCCGAGGCCCATCTCCGCCCCTGTTTGGTTTGAAATGGGGCTAAACGCCAATTGGCTTCCGCCTTGACTTACAACTGGATTAGTAAAGTGTAGCTAGAGTGGGCACATGGTGTAACTGAGAAGGTCAGATTGTAGTTGTTTCCGGTGATCTGATCTTCACTTTGATATGCTGTATCACCACCACTTCAGTTAGACGATTCCTTCCTATTATTCTGAAGGCTTGGATAGAAAATGAAATTTCCAGTGTTGATATAAGAAAAAAAATTAAGAGGGCCTGAAATTAGGAACAGTATGCAATCGAAAACTTTGGAATTGGAATAATTGGAATAATGGAGGAAATGAATGAGTTCAGGTGTTAACCACATCACCTATACGCCTTCATGTTTAAGATGACTAGGCAAGATAATAAGGTAGAATGTGTTCTGGTCTTAACAACAGCATCTATTCGCCTTCATGTTTAAGATGACTAGGCGAGGGAGAATCTGAAAGTGTGGCAGTCCGACCTCATAGATTAGCTGAAGCTTCAGCGCACTATTTTTCGAGGTTTCTGATTTTATTTATTGTCGCAACTCGCAACCCTGGGTAGATATAATCGAATATATGTTTGTTTGCAGTTAGATTGTGCCAAATCAGCTGGGCATACCCTTATTCTTTTTTCAGGGGCATCACTCTTTGAAAATTCACCGTACTCCCACAATTCTGTTTTCTTGAGGTTGGAGGAATCCCATGTTAAGCAACTTATATATCTTCTGCCCTACATGATATACCGGTTGGTGAGATTGAATATATGTCTGCATCAGCTTCATTGCATGATAACTACTGTTGGAAGGGCAATTGTTTTGGGAAGCATCTGTGTAGAGTCTGAAATGCTCTAGGCCCAGCGATGTTGGTAATGAAAAATAAACTTTAGTGCTTTTCTTTAGCAGGAATGATGAGCAAAAGGAAACCTTGTTTAGTATGACTGCTACATTTGGATCATGTGGTTTGCACTGACATACCAAGTTACCCCCTTTTCAGAGTAGGATCTCTTATGTAAAGTTGAATGCAAACCTAGATCATCCATTGTACCACTTCATCAAATAACTGACACCCTTTTGATTTACTAGGTGATACGCATCTAACTGTTCAGATAATACTTCTTGATAACTGTTCAGATAATACAATTATAACCTAGATCACAACTTGAACACTTCTTGAGCTTGGGCATGGATTGTTCCTAGGTCAAGCTCAGGCTAGATTGGGCATGTGTTGGGCTTGTGTCGGTCTTGAGCTAGGCTGGGCCCAGGTTTGGCTGGGGTAGAGCCAAACAATGCTAGCTGGTTTGAGCCGGTCTTCATCCTATCCTCTTCACAGTGCACGGGCTTTATTCTAGTATCAGCTGAAACCTGTAATCTTTATAGCATGTACATAATCAAATCACTCTCATGATCAATTCATGAGGAGTTAAAAGTGTCAATTATCTTTCTTCACTGGATATTTCTTTTTCTTCCCCTTTGATAGCAGTGAGGATCAATAAACTGATGCACACCAGCCAATTGTATCGGTTCTTCCAGCTGTGTACAGAAAGGAAATTGTACTCTCTAGTTTCACCCTTTTTTTGTGTTCTCAATTATAATTGTTTTCTTGCGCAGATCTTCAAAGCCCAGAGGAATGTCATCCTTTGTGTTTCAGCATGCCTCCTTTATTGGTAAAGAAACACAGCTGCAGAGTCTGATTAACAGAATTGTATAAAGATTTTTATCTTATCTTTTATTTGATACTTCGGATAGGTGCATTTTTCGTATTTGCAAGTACAACAAGGATATTAAGGCATTGGAGGAGATTGAGAAGCGCCTCAAGGATGACTAGGTTCATCATAGTTTCAGGTGAGTGATCGAGCGTGATTCAACGCATTACAGATTTGCCAATTTAATTTAGACAATGCATTTGTAAGGAAATGTGATTGATGATTAGTTCAATGTTAACTCAAGATGCTTTCACAAGGAAAGATTTTGTCATGGGCCGGGCACTGTTCAGGTGTGTTAACAGTACCATGTGTACTGTAGCGCGAGGATTAGGAAGGGATTGCTTTCCCCAATAAGAATATCTATTTCTCTAAATAGTTGATTAGTCTTCTTGTATAGAGATTAAGTAATTGGAAAGGTTATCTATTAGTTAGGAAGATCATCTATTAGTTAGGAAGGTCATCATTAAGATTGATTTTATCCATAATTGTTAGAAGAGCCCTTTATAGTCTATATAAGGAGGCATATTGTAATCGTTGGCATTAAGCAACGAGAATACAATAGCCTAAGTCTCAATCCCCTTCGTCTTCCCAATCTATAGTCTACCCTCTCCCCTAGCAGCCGACACCACTCAGCTATCATTCCGGTGATGTTTATCCCTATGATCTAAGGTTCATAACAGATTTACTTATGCACTTGAATCGTTGCTCAAACCGAAATTGGAAGATTTTCTTTAGCGGTTTGCATTGATGTGCTTAAAGGAGTAGGTATTGCTGAATCAGAATACCTATATTCTTATCTAATATTTTTTGGGTCGTGCTAAATTGGAACCTGGATCAAGGATCACGTAACCCAGTCTTGGACCACTTCATTGGCGGGCAGGGAACGAACGTAGAATCGCCTTACCGTTCAAACCGGAAAAATCTCGGATAAAAATCGCTTGAATTTGATTAAAAACAGCCGAATTTCGAAAATTAAAATTTGAACTGCAAAACCCGAGAAAACCGGTCAGGATTTTGCCGGTTACCGGCCGGGAATTTTTTCCCTGGCCTGGATAATGTTCAGCTAATTCCTGCATTGCAACCATGAAACCAAGCCACTTTTATCTCCACCAACTATACGGTGGTGTGGTAAACTGTGTCCTTTGTCCTGATCGATTTTCCTAATGGGTTACAAATATT
This sequence comes from Phyllostachys edulis, assembly GCA_036346405.1. Taxonomy (NCBI): domain Eukaryota; kingdom Viridiplantae; phylum Streptophyta; class Magnoliopsida; order Poales; family Poaceae; genus Phyllostachys; species Phyllostachys edulis. The sequence continues at coordinate 46,224,048 of CM070549.1, read as the reverse complement.
TGAAGAAACCTTCACTATGGTCTGCCTACACATAGGCTTAGTAATGGGTTAGGACCCAGCCCAAGTCCTACCCTAGCCCAAAAAATCTAATAGATAGCCCAACCCCAATCTAGTCCAACCAAATTTATTAGAGCCCTACCCCTTCAGCCCAACATGGCCCGTTTCAACCCTAAGGGTCGGCCTGCATACTCCGGATTTGCTTTGGGGGGATGGTGGCGGTGGCCATGAAGCTGTAGGCGTAGTCGTTGGTGCCGATCTCGCCAACCCAGAAGAGCGCGTCGCCGACGCCCTTGTCCTTGGCACCTGTCCAGCGGAGGTGCGCCTCGAATCAGCCGTGCTGCGTCATCCTACCTCGAATCGCTGATGTATGTGTATACATATATGCAAATACGGCGTAGGACTCCATCTGCAGCTTGGTGAGGTCGGCGTGGAGCGCGTCGCTGATGTCCCTCTCCCTCTCCTCGGTCATCGACCCGGCGTCACATTGTATGCCGCCCGCCACTCCATGCATTTGTGTCCGCCCCGCCACGAAGCTCCCGCGCCATCCCGTCCCTTTCTTTAGCGGGCTCCTCTCGGTTGCTCACCTGCAGCAATGGAGATAAGGAAGCAAGTAATAGAGAGACGCAGGAAGAGGAGGCGAGGGTAGGCGAGAGCGTGTTCCCCGATGGTGGAGTTGGAGGCGGAGAGGTAGGGAGGGAGGAAGGCGGCAGCGAGAGCGCCTGCGCGAGGAAGTCGACGACGAGGCGGCCATCGGAGTAGCGGTTGGTGGAGCGGTGGAAGAAGGTGGCGCCGTAGGGCGGGCTGGAGACATAGGAACGATGGTGCCGCCGCCGCCGCCGGAAGCTCCACGACGGCGGCGACGATGGCGACGGCAAGGAGAAGCCGACGGGAGTGAACTACATGCTACTTGACAAGCCCAACCTGGCGTTTTTATTTTGGCCCATTTCAATCCTAACCCGGTCCTGTTTAAAGCCTGCCCAACCCTATCCTAACCCGTTTTTATTTTAGCCCATTTCATCCGACCTAATATCAGCCCATACAAAGACCCAGCCCTCTTGACCCTTTAAAGTCTAGCCCATTACCAGGCCTACCTACACATGCCAGTATGCAATCTACTGAGCACTGGCATTCCCTCTCTTTTTTTTCCTCGAACGCTTGCTATACCAACTGTAGTATGTTGTATGCAACTATGGATGCTAGATAGTGTCTAAAGATTGCTTGCGGTAAAGCTTGAATACAACATACATGATACATGATACGGTAACATACCATCTTATTATGTTCTTTTTCGATTAGTAATGGAATTGAGAGCTATACTTGCCTTGTTAATTTTTGTAAGCTAGTGAATTCTCATATGCCATCCTGTGTCCAGGGCAAAATGGTCAATTATTTTGTTAGCTAACTATTGATTGCAGTGCTAGACAAAAATGTCACTTTCCTAACCTGCCCTAGTTTCATGATGGTAGACATTGCTTGCGAGTTTTGGGGTGGCGTTTTAATAATTGCCCAATTTTTTAGCGTCACAAAGAAACAACAATTTGACTTCTAGACTAGATGGAGATGTCGTTATCGTGTACAAACTTGTAATAGTTTGCTTATTTTACATTTGAAGATCGATGTGTCATTACTCATTCGTTTTACTCTCATTTTATTACTGACTTCGTAATTTTCTAAACAAAGAGAGGCTTTGAGTTACATCTGTTCCGTCTCTTTTATAATGCAGGTGGATTTTGTGGAATTCCTGGCCTTCAGCAGATATATCCAGATAGTTCTTTAGGATTTCCAGCGTATATTTTTATTCTCCATGGAGCAAAGAGAATGTCACCTTGTTTTTAATGTTACTGCTGTCTTTCTAAAAGACGTCTGTTTTTTCGAACTTCTGGTGATGGTTTCTAAGAAGACATCTAAACATAGGTCATCCTTCAACTGTTTAAACATTTGCTAGAATGTTGTCTGAACGTCCCTTTACTGGCATTTCCTTGGTCTTTCATGTTGAATTAGTCTGGTATTTGTTTAGAATTGTACTTAGATTTGCTCGCCCTGTTCCCTGAACGATGTCAAAGTTTCCAGCAGTTGGAATGAAGACCTGGTCATAAACCTACGGTGGATGATGTACTTTACGTTTCAGGCCTGTTTGGAACAGAGTTGAAAACAGAGGAATGGGAAGAAAAAACACAGGAATATGGTGGAGTATAAAGTGAAAAACCATATGATTTCAAAACGTAGGAATGGAAAAAAAACGGGCTGTTTGGATCAAAGGAAATTTTTGAATGTACACAATTTCCAATGAAACAAAAATAGTCGTTACATGGTGTGAACATGGTGTGAACGATGCATGCTTGTGTAGTAGGCGTTACTTCCCTCCTCTATCTGTTGCTATATAAGCATATGCTACATGCAGGCAGCAGCTATGCAAAATTGCAAACCACGTGTTCATTCTTCTTTTTGCTGCTTATGCCCACTTGTTAGTCAGTAGCAATTAGTTTTCCTCTGTATGGATCCAAACTATGTCGTCGATCATAAAATGAAGATGAGTTCATCTTTGTCGTACTCCCTATATTACAAGAAGGTAGCTCATTCTAATCATCCCAAAAGAAACCTCTACATACATCTATCCTGAATGGGGCTACTTTTTGTGGATGAAACTCTAACTGGGCATGAGGTCCTATGCAAAAGGCGGTTCCACATGGAGTTCCAGATATTTCGAGCTTTGGTTCAAAAATTGCGTGAGAGCACCTTGCTGATTCAAGGTCTCTCTCTGTAGAAGAGCAAGTAGCTATATTCCTATATACTATATCAAAGAATGCACGCAATCAAACATTGCAATATCAATTCCAACATAGTGGAGAAACAATTAGTCGCCACTTTAGAGCGGTGCTCAATGCGATTACACAACTACATGCAACTATATACAACTACCTTCTATGCACCCACATCGCATCTTAAGACAACCTAAATTTTCTCCATACTTTCAGGTAATCATTTTGTTTCCATTTCAATCATGATAGATTGGAAGTAAGATAAGTTAATTGTATGCATCTCTTTGATATTAACTACAACATTAAAATATGCATAATTGTATTGGTGCTATTGATGGTACTCACATTCCTAGCACCTAGTACCATTTTTCCATAACCATGTGTGACATACAAAAAACAAAAGGTATCACAATCTGCTATAAGTTTGCTTAGGTACGCTGAATTTGTCTACGAACCACCCCAACTGTAATGCATCACTAGAAAATGATAGAAAAACTTCTCTGTGTGCCTTGTTGTCAGTGGAGATGTCAACTGCTTTTAGCATATCTCCCATTTGTAGAACGATCAAGCCCTGAAGTGTTGTAATGTGTCAAACCCAGGAGCGAAGGATCCCAGATTCTCTGTGAAACACACATTAGTCCAGGAACAACTAGTATACATAGTCAACAAAAGTGGATAACATAACCATACAACGTCATCCATTGAAATACTTAAGGTTTAATACAAAAGGGGCATAAAGCCAGAGAGCAAAATACAGTGGAAGCAAAAGCAGTAAGGTAGACCACACGATTCGCCACAAGCAATCGTCTGGAGGGCGTAGCCTAGTCGTCCAAGGTCTCGTTATCCTCGTAGTATTCTTCTCCTAATCAACAATTTATTAAGCAAGGTGAGTACAAATGAATGTACTCCGCAAGTTACACCCAATGTAACAGAATTATAATGCATGCAAGGATTTAACAAAGGGGGGCTTATAGGGCTTAATTTGCATAAAGCGAAATTTTTTATTTAAATACTCATACTAAGTTTCCAATGCAGTTTACATATAACTAAAATCCGTTTTCTAAATATCAAGTTTTATAGTCAGATAACATTCATCAATAACTATTTAGATAGAAATCCAAAATCATTTAATAAAGTCTTTTGAAAACAAAACAAAAAATCTAACTTGGAGTGGCTTTGCTTAGCATGTCCTTGACCGTGGACACGGCTATTCGAATAGTTTTACACTCTACAGAGGTGGTACAACTTTACCCACAAGAGATAATTGACTTATAATGTCCGTTTAACACACTACCGAAGGTGTGCGACTAAGTCATTATCACGAAGTCTTTATAATGCATCATCTCATCGTAGTCCTGCCTCGCTAAGGTTTCGCCCCCTTTGGATAGAAATCCGCTGGGTTCAGGCCCCCTCTTGCGCCAGGTGGGAATACATAAAAGTAGGTCATAAAAGACACCCACGCAACCGGATGGCACGACCACGGTGAAATGATATAAATTATTTAGCTAGGTACCGCCCACACAGGACATGTGGTAGTACGATTGGGCTTAGCAAGATGCGGCTCGAAGACTGGTCTTTAATTGACTTAGGCGACATCCTAATAAACCCAGGGATCTCGATCATAGAAATGATCGATCCCGTGCATGAACATGCACAATCCAACATCCATTTCGCCTAAGTCCAAACCATTTTTCATTTTATTTAACAAGTTAAACATTTCAAAGATTGTATGGTATAAACATACCATAACATTGTTCAAATCATAATTGGATTTTTGGCCAATTTCCCCAAAGTAAACCTTTTGGTCTAAGCTTTGTCTAAGCATAGTGTTTTTCAACATGGTCTAGTTCATACTAGTGTATCAACTAGATTTTTAACTAAGGTATCAAGGAATTATTGATTTAATAACAAAGTTGGATATACAAAGGAATATGGAATAACTATAAGCTCAAAACGGGAATTTAAATTACTTGAATTTAAATAAGCATGCAATAATAATTTAAAACGAAATTTAAATAATTTAAAATAATGGGATTCAATATGATCAATGATGTAACTTGCCTTGCTCAAATGCTTGAGGATCTACTTCTTCACAATATTCGGGTTCCCCGGAGTTGTCGAAAGCTACATGCGAAAAGGATCCAAATTCAAATAATACTCAAAGGAAATCAAATGAACTCAAAATCAAATAATTTTAGTATAGATAGGTAGGTCTTGATTTTAGATGAATTTAGAATTTAGAATCGTTCGAATCGGAGTTCAAACGGAGAAGTTATGGCCTCCAGAAGTTACAAATACATGAAATGGTAAAAGAAATGGATTTTCGGAATTTCCGAATTTATTTTAATTCGGAAAAACGCTGAGCCGCTGACAGCTGGGGCCCACGGCATAGTGTTGCGCCACGCCCATGACAATTCTTGAGGCGTCGCCACTGGTCGAGGTGGCGCCAGTGGCGATAATTTGGAGGTGAGGTGGCGCCACGTCGGCGAAGGGCAATAGTGGCGTTCGGTGCTGCGCAGCTCGCCGACACTTCGCGTCGGGGCGAGCCCGATGGGTGGCGGCAACGCGTAGAGGAGCGCATGGTGAACTCAGGGCGCACCAAAACAACGGCGGTGGGTGAAGAGATGGCCGGCGGCGACGACGAAAAGCGGCGGAGGCGGCGGCTCGGTGATGGTGACGGTGTTCCGGTGGGCTTCGGGGTGGAGTGGGTGCGCGCACCGGGTGGAGTACGACCATGTGAAGTCGGCGGTGCGGTTGGAGGCAGCAGAGGAGCTTCCATGGCGGCGCTAATGGCGGCGGAAGGAGCTTCGGCCGAAGCTCTTCGACGACGAAATCCAGGCAATTGGGGATGAAGGAGAGGGAGCGAGTTGGGGGGGACGGGGAGAGGAGGGGAAGAGACGCACAGGGCACGCTTTTATAGGCGGCAGGGAGGAGTGGAGGGAGGTAAGGGCGGTGGCGTGCTCCACGGTGGCGAGGACCCGACACGACGGGAGCAGCGCAGGACGTGTGACACGACCTGCGGGGGTGGTGGTAACAGGCGCGGAGGAGGACGCGTGATTGATTGCACGCGCCAGAGGCAAAGTAGCCGCAAAAAACGCATGGCTTTGACGCGAGTGGCGAGGGTGATGTTGCAGCGCTTGGAGGCGACGGGAGTAGGTGGTGGCGGAGAAAACGGGAGGAACGGTGGCAGCGGAAACGCTGTAACACCCTGACCTGGGAGGTCTCTAGGCCTAGCTGCAATCGGACCCAGGAGGTCCTGTCGCGACTAAACCATGAGGTATCCTAGTCTGGGCAACGACCTGACCAGAGGCTCACCCGAGAGGTCCTCCAAGTCCTCCCGGAAAGTCCACCAGGACCTCCCAGGAGGTCCTGGGAGAGTCCCTGAGGAGGTCGTGGAGCCAAGGGGCGCCCCAAAGACCTCCCACGGCCAACCCAGGGGAGGTCGTGGGGAACTGAGGTCTCTTCAAGACCTCCCACGACCAACCAGGGGAGGTCGTGGAGGACCGAGACTACCCTAGGACCACTCACGACCAGACTTGAGGGTGATCGTGGAGGACTACGGGCACTCCAAGGTCCCCTGTGCAACTGAGCTAGTCCCAAGGATCAATAGCTAGCTCATCACAACATACAAGAGTGGTAGCATACACTTCAACGAGATCTTTATTAATATCAACAAAGTTGTTTACAAAGGGGAGGCATACAAGCCAACAAACCAGAACACAGCGGAAGATAAACATAAAGGCCATCCGATACACCATAGGCAATCGACTAGAGGGCGCATCCTAGACGTCCAGGACCACTAGGTCCACAACAAAATCTTCTCAAGCTTTCTTTTCCCTGCTCAAAAGATTATTTCAAGCAAGAGTGAGCACAACAACTGTGCTCGCAAGTTACACCCGTCAATTAACAGAATGATATGCATAAAAGGGATATCTCAAAGGAAGGCTTATTATGGTTGATTTGCATAAAGCCAAGTTTCTTACAAATACATGTACTAAGTTCCAAGACAGTTAACAATATCTAAAATTCATTTTGTAAATCTTAGTTTTCAGTTGGATAACATTCATCATCAAGATAGTGAAGGATACCCTCCTGTCACAAGGCTCCCTGCCTAAACCCATGGGATGGAAATCCCAAAACCAGTTTATGAAGGTCTTTTGAAAACAAAACCAAGTCTAACTTTGAGTGGTCTTTGCCAGCACGTCCATGACCGTGGACACGGCTATTCGAATAGTTTTCACTCTGCAGAGGTTGTGCACTTTACCCACACGACATGATTCATCTAGTTTGTTTGGCATTCGTCAATGCCACCTCTCACTGCCGAAGATAAGAGGTGTAGAGTTCATGACAAGACCTTTACAATGCATCATTCCACCACAGCCTCTCCACGCTAAGGTTTCGCATATCCCCCCTTTGGATAGAAATCCGCCGGGTTAATGGGTGCCCTCTCTTGCGCTAGGTGGGAATTCCAAGTCATAAAAGACGGCATAAAAGCCCTCCCACGTACAGACTGGGTCAACCGCGATGGAATTTTTCAAATTAATCAGCCAGGTCCCACGCCCCATACTGGAGACATGTGGTTGCACGGGGGTGGCATAGCCCATTATAGGCTTAGCAAAGGGACGCTCAAAGGCCGGTCCTCAAATGACTAGAGCGACATCCATAGAACCCTGGGACTCAACCACAGAAATGGATCGATCCCGTGCATTGACATGCACCAACCAAGCAACCAATTTGCCCCAGTCCAAACCAATTTTCCTTTCATTTGCTTTTCAAAATATTTAGAAGCTTCCATGACAACCAATGCCATGGCTTAAAACTTTTAAACAGCAGTTGGTCATGTTGGTAAGATTTTTCCAAATCAAATACTTTTGGTCTAAGCAAGACTAAGCATAAGATTTCACAATTGCTCCTGGTTCACACTATTGTATCAACTGGATTTTATCTAGGGTAACAACAGGTTTGGTTTCAATGTTGGCCATACAAAGGAGATAGGCATAGCTATGAGTTTAAAGACAGGTATTGAAATAACTTAGTAAAGTAATCATGCATTAACATTTAAAATGGAACATATATAGGGTGAAGGGAGCCAGAGAGCTAAAATGAGGAAAAGGCAAAGGAAGAGAGCTTGCCCAAGCTTATAAAGCAAGAGTTGCTAGGAGGTCCAAGGCACACGGGGTCAAGAGCATGTGAGGAAAAGATGGGAGCTAGTACAAGAAGTGACACAAAGATAGCACGGGTGCTGCAAAAAGGATGGTAGCATCTAATGCGACATAACAGGCATTAAATGTGGGGAGACTCCCATGTGCAAAGGACACAGTCAAAGGATAAAGAAAGAGGAGTGTGACTGCCAAATGGGGCCAGTCAAAGCGTCAGGTGAGGTCTTGCGGACAGGAGGTCCAAGGGACACAACAAGGGGGAGGTCCTAACGGTCAGATCAAATCAAGGGGAGGTCTAGACGGTTAAGATCTCCAAAGGGGAGGTCTTAACGACCAGATCTAACAAGGGGGAGGTCTGGACGGTTAAGATCTCCAAAGGGGAGGTCTTAACGGCCAGATCTCACAAAGGGGAGGTCTGGACGGTTAAGATCTCCAAAGGGGAGGTCTTAACGGCCAGACCTAATAAGGGGGAGGTCTGGATGGTTAAGATCTCCAAAGGGGAGGTCTTAACTGCCAGATCTAACAAGGGGGAAGTCTAGACGGTTAAGATCTCTAAAGGGGAGGTCTTAATGGCCAAATCTAACAAGGGGAGGTCTGGACGGTTAAGATCTCCAAAGGGGAGGTCTTAACGGCCAGATCTCACAAAGGGGAGGTCTGGACGGTTAAGATCTCCAAAGGGAAGGTCTTAACGGCCCGGGGAAGGTCCAAAAGAGATTCAGATGGACACGGAGAGATCCAAATGAACTCTAGGAGGTCCGACTGTACCCAAGGGAGGTTCCAAATGAACCTGGGGAGGTTTACTTGAGCACACAGAGACCCAATTGGGTACAAGGAGATTCATTTGAACAAGAAGCGATCTAGTTGAACACAAAGAGATCCAATGAACAGAAGGTAGTCCATTTGATCAGAGGGAGGTCCAAATGAATCACTAGGCGTTCCAGTGAACAAGAGAGGGATTCAATTGAATACCAGGAAGTCCACATGAACTCAGAGGGGGTTCCAATGAACACAGAGAGGTCCAAGGGACACAGAGGAATTCAGAGGATCCAAGGAACGTCCAAGTGAACACAGGAGGCCTAGATGAACCAAAGAGATGTTCAATGTGAGTACCAAGGGCTTCAAATGAACCTGAGGTGGTTCACAAGAACACGAGAAAATCCAACTGAACATAAGGGGGGGGGGGGTCCAAACCACAGGGGAGGTCTGAACTATAAAGAGATTCAAACCAACAAGGAGGTGCTCTGGACTAAAGAAAATCCAAACCAAAGATATGAGGGGAGGTCCAGAGGGGTCAAGTGAGGTTTGATCAAGAAGGAAGGAGCTGGACGTGGGCAAATGTCCAACTCGAGGGGAATTTGGACATAAGGGCATGTCTAGACAGTAGGGAGGTTTGGACATAAGGAAATGCCCAAACAAGAGGAAAGCTTAGAGAGCAAGGGCTGAGCCAAGGGAAGAGCAGAACAAGCTGAGGTGAGGGATTTCAACACAAGAGCTCTAACAGCTCCAAAGAACCAAACTTTAGGATTAGTTGAAGTTTAGCTTAGTCATTTTAAACACTCCAAATTCTAAAAACTCCGGTTAAGCTTTGGAATTTCAATAAAACCAAATAGTTTTTTTTATTTTGAAAATTTCCAAAAAGGCTTAGAAAAACCAGGGTGTTACAAACGCGGCATTCAATGCGTGTTGAAAAGGGTGGCCTAGCGATGGCGTGGGCGAAGCGACGAGATGACGCAGTGGTGAGCGAGGGTGACGAGGGCGGCATGGCGTGGTAACGGCCGAATTCGCCAGGAAGGAGACGACGCGTGGAGACAGCAAAGGGGCCTGCTGTCGTAGAGCGAACGAAAAAAGCGCGGTGGATGAGGATCGTCCGATTTTGATCAGATGGTCCGAAACGATTGGGACGTTCGGACCGTCTGAACCTCCCATCCGGATCGGGCCGTCCAATTCTAACCGGACGGTCCACGGAGAGAAGGCGCGGGCTTGGCCGAGACGCAATGGCCAGCTGGGCCCGGCGTCGTGAAGAGGGAGCAACACGCGGTAGATGGGCTAGCTGGGCCACGCGCGCAAAGGAAATGGGCCGGAGCTGAGGCTTTCGGCCCAAAAGGAATAGGAGAGATTTGAATTGGTTTTTGATTAAAATAATTCAAGGAAGTGAAAAGGCTTTTTAGAAAATAATTAGTTAGTTCCAAAATTTTCAAGAAAAATACATAGAAATTGCTTGCGTTATTTGGAACTTAATAAAATTATTTATAACTTAACTTTTTTTAAAATTTTCATATAAATTATTTTTAGCTTTTGGGCAAAAAGGAAAGCCCCTTTTAAAATCCAGAAAATCCAAGAAAATACTTAATGCACTTTTTTTGACTTTTAAATCCAATAAAACTCAAGAACTTAAATAAACCATGTTTTTATTTAATTGAAGTTTGATTATCTCACATTAACTTGTTTTTTATTTTATGAAATTTCAAGTTTAAGCTTTATTAATTCAATAAATCAAATGGTTAATTTTAATTTTGAAAATTTTCAAAAAGGCTCTGAAAAACAGGATGTTACATAATGCATTTGTTGATGCTATAGGGATCCTCCAATTTCTTCTCCTCAATGACTGCAAATCGGTCTATCTTTTCCCTTTTGAGGGTGATCCTCCAATTTTTTCTCCTCAATGACTGCAAATCGGTCCATCTTTTCCCTTTTGAGGGTGATCCTCCAATTTTTTCTCCTCAATGACTGCAAATCGGTCCATCTTTTCCCTTTTGAGGGTTAAGTACCTCTCACGAAAATCATCACTAGAATTAGTAGGGTTGGTCTTTTGCTTTTTTGCTTGCTTACCGTCAACCGCCTCTGGAGTTGAACTAGATGGCCGAGAATTTTGACATAAATCTTCTGGGAGATGTGACACTTGATTTGAAGAAAGTGGTACGACTGCTGCTTGTGATGAGGCATGACATGCAGAGTCATATACTTGAGATAAGTCTCATGTCCCTTGATCGAAGGTATCATTGGGAAAAAAAAACCTACTAGTGCATTCCCTATTCTCTTCAATATCAAAACACATGGATGATTCACCCGAAGCATGTATAGTAGGTGAAGGTGATTGCAAATGCAGCTTGAGAACTTGCAATGGTGGAAAATATAATGCAATCACTTGTGAGGGTGGTTTTGCCTTATTTGCATAATGATCCATACCATGACAACTCCTTCCTTGAGCATAACGGACTGCATAAATTGTATCCACAAGAATTGTAAATACAAAATTTTGCAAGAGAATACATAACAAATATGGTCAATAAGATGAAACTCGCCATCATATAGAGCAAACAAGTCATCAAAAATATGGAAATGACTTTTCTCGCCATTGGAGGGCATCCTTGCTGTTTCAGCATGCTTCGAATGATGCCCAAACATTGTCTAGTGCCACTACCATCTTTCTGTCAGGATCCCAACCAAAACCACTTTCTGCCAGTAAGTCTTTCACACTTCTATACTCCTTTCTTTAGATCCTGCTCCTTTTGTTTTACTTGAGCAAGGGTGAGTGATAAAGCAAACTTTTGATTGAATCGACTGGCAATACTTGTCCAGACCTCTTTACTCCATGCATTTTGTGTCCGAAATTTTGGTACATCGTGATCTTTTAAAAGCTCAATAAGATGAAGCTTCATCTGGTGATTCCACTTAGCGCTCACACAATTCTTAGAGGTGCCTAACAAGGTAAACAAAATATATACAATTTAGTTTCAGATATAACAAAGAGACAAAGACACTACATGATGTCCTGCACAAAGGAAAATCTAATGAACAAGGAAAGACACTATATATTGTCTTGCAAAAAAAAAAATCTTACAAAGAGTACCTCCTGATGTCATGAACACAAACGATCTTGAAAAGAGGGACGTTTTGCAGGGATAAAGAAAGAACCAAAAAAATCGAAATAGGATGCCATACCGGTTTCCTACTGGATCTCTTGATCTCCCCCAAATTGGTGAACATCAAACCCTTGTGTTGATAGAGGGGGAGGAGGTAGATTTCGCCCAGCAGAGGGATTCCTTTGCTGGCTAGCCATCGTGATTGATTTCATGCCAAATTGCTCTAGGGTTCTATGCTATGGCGGGAGGGAGGAGAGAGGAAGGGGAGAGAACAGTGGGGAGGGGAGTGATGGAGCCACGCGATTCCTTTCCTTTGGCTCATAGTAGATGTTTTATTTCCTGTGAAATACACAAACAACTTTCTCTTTCCTGAGAAATGAAACCATGCTTTTTTATGTCCCAAAAACACAAAGGCCAAAACTTTCCAGAGGAACGCTAGAATCCATAATTCCTGTGAAAAACCTTTGATCCAAACGGGGCCTCAATTGTTGGAGTTGCAAAGTTTGGGTACATGTGTATTCGGACAGGTGTTTCCCGGCTAATTTGATGCCCTTTGACTTGATGAACCGTGAACACCCACATATGAATTGGTTGACCTTGGCTGTTAGCTGTTGTCTGCCTATATCACTGATTTATGGGTCAGCAACTCAGCATAAACTCCAGTGACTTCTCTAAACCTGTATGGCTGTATAGTGTAGTTGTCCTACTGATAGCGCAGCAGTGTAGTTATTGTGTCCTGATTCCTGAATGTATGGAGCATCCCTATGCGATCCATACGTAAAAAAAAAACCCCTTACTAAAACTGAATGTGGTAAGGACTTATAGTCTGTTTGGAATACGGGAATTTCATATGAAATACTTCAATTTTTATGTGAATTAGGAGGAAATTACATGTTCCAAACGAGGCCTTACTTCAATTTTCATGTGAATTAGGGGGAAATTACATATTCAAAACGAAGTCTTACTTCAATTTTTATGTGAATTAGGGGGAAATTACATGTTCCAAACGAAGCCTTACTTCAATTTTCATGTGAATTAGGGGGAAATTACATGTTCCAAACAAGGCCTTACTTCAATTTTCATGTGAATTAGGGGGAAATTACATGTTTTAAACGTGGCTTTACTTCAATTTTTATGTGAATTAGGGGAAAAATTACATGTTCCAAACGAGGCCTTATATCTGCATATGGAACTTATATCAGCCGAAAAAAACACGGGACAAGATCCACGGTTTCGAAGACCACCATCAAGCTAGGTCGGCACTAGCCACGTCACGGGAAAACTGGAAAAAATCTGGAGAAATGGAAGTTCGCATCGTTCGGACCGGGCTGATGTGAACCTCGTCGAGCTTTAACACGGAGGAGCTAGACAGCTAGCTGCGCCAAAACGCGCGGGACGTACGATGGCCAGAAAGAAGAAGAAGACGACCGACGTCTTCCTCGTCGGAACACGCGTACGTACGGCGCCCATCGAGGAAACCGTGCCACACGTAGAGGCAGGCACCGTCGCCGCCAGTACTGCGGTTGAGCATCAAAAAATAAACGAGCATTATGAAGTGCTCATCGTGTGAAAATACACGTTTGTTACTCTAGCAAAAAAAAAACTTTTATTCTCTTTTCTGAAACTCCGGTCAGTTGGTCACACAACGTGTGCAGAACAATGGACTAGTTTATGTGTCGTGAAGGAGCGCGTGTGTATATGTGACAGACAGCGCCTAAATTAAGGACCGTGTCGGTTTTAGTTAAACAAACTGAACGGCGTTCGGTCCGAACCTACTTCCATCAGAGACCAGGGATTGACTGGTGAATTGATTCAGCAGTTCAAACAAAACATATTTAATCACAAGACATTTGAAAGTTAGGTAAATTTACCTAAATTTGATTTCCACACAGGTGAATAGACAGAGAATGGGAACAGAAGAAAAGGCATGAACTGAATACCGATGACCCCTCCCGTTGGGATTTGTCTGATCAAGCTAACTGTCCCCAGACCTTGGAAGGAAGTACTGAAGATTGCGCATTTTTTTTTCGAGGGGCAGAAGATTGCGCATTTTCGCTTGTTTGATTTTGTTGTTGGGCCTTTATATGACTTACAGAATGAGCAGTAGGAATTGATGGTCTTCACTGATTTGCTTCTAGAATGAAAGAATGCTAACACGAAGAAATGTTTTCAGAAATACCATCACAAGAGAAAAAATATGTTCTTTGAGCAAATGAATTCATACGTAGTAGCAAGTAATAACTCAGTTGTAGTTTCTTTGCAGTTTTTTTTTACTTCTGTCTCCTGGACAACACACTTAGTTTTGTTGAAAGATCACACTAATGTGTTTAAAGAATATACCAGTCAAAAGTCTAATACAAAAAATCTCCTAATTTTTATGATAGCATTAGCTTTTATATAGCTGCTAACTTGGAATCAAATATTTAATTGCTAAAAGAATACAGTGCTGTAGCTTCAACCAAGTTGCTTTCGGGCAATCCATATGGGCAGGAAGAGTACAGCTCTTGTTTGGTAGGGTCTCTCTGACCGGGAGTTCTAGTAGCACCTGCGATTTGACCTAGCTATTAATACTAGTATGAGTTTCTGGACTGGTTCTCTTGGTTTTTTTTGGTAAACTTAGTTCACTTGGTTTGAGTTATTCCTAGTGGCTAGTATGGGGTGATGAGCTACTGTACTTTTCAAGTGCTTTAGCTTCATCAAGTTTGGAACAGCTTGATGAGAGTTCACTACCAGTTACAGTTGGCAATCGTTGCAAGTAACTGAGGTATGGTCTCTCTTTATAATTCTTCAGAGAATCGGCGAGTGACGAAATATATCAGATTGTGAAACTCTCGTACCATGCAATTCAAATGTGATGATGGAAGTGACTGCAGCCTGCAAGCAGCCGAATTATTCAGAGCAAGAGAGTATTCAGAACTTGAAAAATCGCTACTTTCGCTTTCGATCCAACACGACTTATCTGACAAATCGGGACGAAAATTGCCTTCCTGTGCTCGCAAGTGCTGAAATATAGCTGTTGCTGACAAGGTAGCAAGGTATTGTTAATGGCCAGACTTCGAATTATTCCAGTTGCATCCAATTTTCGAGAAGGGGTGGCTCTTCTTTTCTTTGAATATAATTACGGCGATCAATTCGTCCTAGTCAAGAATTTGAAATAGTGCTTGAATTACAAAACCAGGTTGTTGAATTTTTTTGGGCTTCGGGCTGGGCTTGAAAAGCCCGGTCGAAAATGGATAGGCCCGAGCCCGGTCTGGCCCGAAAAATCAGTTTTTGATTTTAAAATAATATTTTACTCATTTTTTGGAATAAAAAGTGATATTTAATTCATTTTCATAATAAAAAAGGATTTTCACTGTTTTTCGGGCCTGCGGGCTTTCGGGCTCGGGCTTCAAGCCAAAAACCAGTCCCAAGCCCGGCCCAAACAGAGCCAGGCTCGGGCCGGGCCGGCAGGCCGGGCTGGCCTTGAACACCTCTCTGTCAAACTTCCATGAAAACTGGACCTGTGTATGAGCTCCATTCACACAAGATCTTTTCTGCTAATTAAAGTTTTACACCTAACAAATCTTCAGAGAGAGAGAGAGAGAAATACAAGGCCGTGCTGGCACCTAACTAAAGCACAGCGTTAAGGCACTCGACCCGACCGTTTCCTCCCTCCCCCGCGGTTTACCCTTCATTCAAACGTACGTTCAAGTTTCAACGTCAACCTTCCAATTCAAACCCTTCCCTCCCTATTTGAACCCTTCCCACCACTCCAGTCTTCTTATTGAACTCTTCACACCCACCCAGCCACACCAACACGTCTGTTTCTCTCCAAGAACGCACCAACACCTAGTTCCCGATCGAAATCCTTCTTCGATGGCGCTGCTGGCGCGGAGGGCGAGAAGGGCGGCGACGAAGGCGGCCGCGGCCCCGCCGCTGGGCGTGGAGCTGGCGATCCCGGCGCACTTCCGGTGCCCGATCTCGCTGGACCTGATGCGGGACCCGGTCACGGCGCCGACGGGCATCACGTACGATCGGGAGAGCATCGAGGCGTGGCTGGACACGGGCCGCGCGGTGTGCCCCGTCACGCACGGGCCGCTCCGGCACGAGGACCTCGTCCCCAACCACGCCATCCGCCGCGTCATCCAGGACTGGTGCGTCGCCAACCGCTCGCGCGGCGTGGAGCGGATCCCCACGCCCAAGATCCCCGTCACGCCCGTCCAAGCGTCCGAGCTCCTATTCGAGGTCGGCGAGTGCGCGCGCGCTGGCCCGGACGCGGCCGCCCAGTGCGCCGGTGCGGTCGCCAGGGTCAGGGCCCTCGCGAGGGACAGCGAGCGGAACCGCCGGTGTTTCGTGTCCATCGGCACGGGCCGCGTGCTCGCCGCGGCGTTCGAGTCTCTCGCCGCCGCAGGCGTGCCGGCGGGGGGGCTTCTTGAGGACGTCCTGGCGGCATTGGTCTGCATGATGCCGTTGGACGAGGAGGCCCCCAGGATCTTGGGCTCGCCGAGCTCGCTGGGGTCTTTGGTCGCCATTGCCAAGCATGGGAGCTTGGCGGGAAGGCTGAACGCTGTGCTGATGATCAAGGAGGTCGTGTCGTGCGACGGAGCGTTCACGGATTTGAGCGCGAAGGTCGACGAGATCGTGGACGCGCTGGTCAAGATCATCAAGGCTCCCATCTGCCTGCAGGCCACCAAGGCCGCCATGGTCGCCACCTATCACCTGGCGCGCTCCGACGAGCGCGTCGCGGCGCGCATAGCGACCACCGGACTCGTCCCGGTGCTCGTCGAGGTCCTCGTCGACACCGACAAGAGCGCGTCCGAGAAGGCGCTGGCAGTGATCGACGCGGTGCTCACGTCGGAGGAAGGCCGCGCGAGCGCGCGGGACCACGCGCTCACAGTGCCCGTCCTCGTCAAGAAGATGTTCCGCGTGTCCGACCTGGCCACCGAGCTCGCCGTGTCGGCGATGTGGCGGCTCGGCAAGGGCTCCAGCGACGCCGACGAGGAGGACGCGGTGACGAGGTGCCTGGTCGAGAAGCTGCGGGTCGGTGCGTTCCAGAAGCTGCTGCTTCTCTTGCAGGTTGGCTGTAGGGATGCAACCAAGGAGAAGGCCACCGAGCTGCTCAAGATGCTCAACAAGCACAAAGGTGTAGGGGAATGCGTCGACGCTGTGGATTTCAGAGGGCTCAATAGGCTGTCTTGAACAAAAACTGGTGTGAATTAAGAAACATTCTAAGATAGAGGGATGTAACTTGTAAGCAACTATAGATAGCTATGATAGTTAGATGCATTGTTTTTTGGATGTGCTTAGATGCTACTTCAACTAAAAAAACATTCTTAGGTTCAAAAGCAACTATGATCGAATGGAAAACCTAAAGAGATTGTGATTATCTTTAATTTGTAAATATATCATATGTAAATTTCTTGTTTAACAGCTTTTGAGTTTTCATGGAAGTGCTTTCTGTTGGATTAATTTCCATAATGTGGACCTACATAAGATAATATACATATTGGCTATCTATTATTCTTTGGTTGGCTCAAATATATAAAGTGATCAAATAAAGTATTTATAAAGAGCCCGAATATCTATTAAGGTAAATATGGAGTTGGATTTTAAATCTGTGTAGAGACCTATTTGGAATCTATCTCTAATTATGGGACGTGATAAAATTCTATGCCAAAAAGCTATAAATAGGGGTCAGGTCCTCCCAGCAGGGTAACTCATGCCATACCACCTATCCCTATCTGTAGTTGGAGTTTGTGGCTTACCTCTTGTTGGGAAAGACCAAACCCTAGGTAGACAGAACAACAGTTTATCTACTACTTCAGATCAATTGTTCATCGATCCTGGCATCATCAATCAGGTACGCTTCCGCGTTTACAGATTGAATTATGTGTTGCACTAACTGCATATATGATCCTGTTAGTTCTAATCATCAGGTTTAGATCAGTTTATTTCTAACAATTGGTATCAGAGCGTATATGCATGATTTTGCAACCCATTCATCTGTTTTTGCGATCCGATCTGTTCTTCGTATCGGATCGGCTTCTTGCCCTTCATCTGCTCGCATTTGGTCGAGCGACCTCGTGCCTCTGTTTTTTCCCCATCTGATTGGCTCCTTGCCTATCGCTGCTGCGAGCTGCCTTCGTCCTCTTCGGCGCCGCCAGTTACCCTTCGGCTCCTTCGCCGCCTCGATTCTTGCCGCGGCAGCGAGCTCAAGCTGCGACGGCCGCCCTCCGGCTTGCGGCGCCATCGCACCGATTAAGCGCCGCCGTCAAGATCGAGGCACCGCTGAAGCCTCCGGATTCCGCCGCCTCCAAGCACCGCGAAGCCTCCGAAGTTTCATTGGCTCCGTGAGGCACGAGCCCGTCTGGGCTTCCGCCACCACAGACTGCGTCCCTTCAGTTCCGCTTCCACGACGCGCGCGCGCCTTTCGCCGCCGCCACCTCGCGCGCTGTTGCCGCCGCCCCCGAGCACCGCGACGACATCCGGTTTCGCCGCCCTGCGTTGCCGAAGCGTTTCTCCGGCCAGGCGTCCTCCGCCGAGCAACCTTCGGATGGTGCCCCTCCTTCACCGCCTCCGCGTCGTTCTTGCGTCGGCTCGGGATCTCGCCACTTCCGCGTCCGGCCGTTCGCCCTCTGGTTTCCGTTGCCCTCCAGCTCCCACAGTTTTTGCATCAAGTAAGCTTTCGCTGTTTTTGGATCTCGTCGTCCGCACTTCGGTTCCGCCGCCTTCGCGCGCCGAGTGACCTGTCATGCTTGCGCCGCCTCCCCGTGCGGCTGAGCACCCTCCGGCTTACACTGCTTTTGCTCGGGTGCCGTGTGCCCTCCGGATTCCGCTGTAGCCGCGTGCGCTACTTGTCCTCTGGGTGCCGCCGCCGGTGGTGCTTGCTCCCGGACGCCACCTACGCTGCAGCATCAGCTCCAGTAAATCCTCTTGGATTATCCCTTGAAGTTTTCAAGTAATTTTGTTTACAGATCTGCATTGAGGATTATTTATCTGTGGGTTAAGCTTTTGCTTCTTCAGATTGTTCTTGCATCTTAAGTTCATATCAGTTCAGAGCTAATAAAAGGTTAATGATTAGCTATTGTAGTTTCTGAGTTTTTGTGGAATATAGTAGGTTAATGATTAGCTATTGTAGTTTCTGAGTTTTTGTGGAATATAGTTTCTCCATAAGGATTGTTTGGAGGATTAACCTTTTGCATTACAGATTATGAGATGCATCTTCAGTTCATCTTGAGTTCTGGTGATGTTCTCTATTGTGCAATTTGGTAATGTACTCTAATCAGTGAATTTGCATCTATGAGATTACAGATTAGCAGATGCTGTCCAGTTTCTGGATTGATAAGTTCTTTCAGATCATAAAATTCTGGGTTAATATGGATTATTGCTTGCTATTTCTGGTATCCATCAAAGAACAATTGCGATCATCATTAGTTTAGCCCTTATGCTGGTTTTGGGATAATGCAAATTGTCAATCTGTGCAAATTGGTCTATCTGGTATCAATCTTAGATTAGCCTTTTGCTGTTTTCTGATGATAATATTGTCATCTTGCTGCCAAGTCTCTATTAATTCAGTGCTTCAGATACCTCTGTTGGAAGAAATCAATAGAAACTGATTTGTTATTTCAGTTTTGAATTGAGGTTTATCAGTTCTCTGTTTGCCACATTGGTGTAATACATAAATTGAGTTTTTTTATAACTCTATCATGTTAGTTCAATCCTCTATTAAGGTTGAGAATTAACTTGCTGTTTTTATTGATAATCAGTCAAATTCCTTTTTTGTGCAAATTAGTTATGCTCTCAGATAATCATGTTATTTGCATCTGGTGCTTCTGAGGATTATTCTATGCATTGTATTGTGGGATAAATTGTGGACTTTTTTTTTCATGAATGATGGATTGATTCAAATTTGGCCAGCTAGTGTTCTGCATATGTTAACTGAAGTACTATGTTGCCAAAGCAACCTCTATTATGTAGGTTATTATATTCAGAACAACTAGGCATTTTTTTTATTTGTATGTATAATTCATGCATCTATTGACTGGCCCAAAGGCAAGCCAATATTTGTCCGAATTATATATATAACTGTGGCAACAAATATGTAATAGTTATCAAGTTTCCATGTAAACAATAAGTCGGACCAAAGTAAGACATATTGTTTGACAGGATTTACTACTAGTATTTGATTGCCACATCAAGGTTACCACTTGCAAGTTAATATTTCTGTCCAAAGACTAAATATTAATGGAGCACTAGGTATCTTGCGTGATGGTATATACCAAATTTTGAATCAAGCCTTAAGTTTATCATTCATGTCTTGATATGAGCATTTAATTTCCTTTATTTCGGCTGCAAATTCTGCTTCCATTTTTTTCGCTAGCATCAATTCAATACCTATGCTTACTGGTGCAAACTTTAAAAATGGAAAGAGAACATTTCGATTGTTCTTGGGGTAATGGATCTAGACCTTGCACTTCGTAAAGAACAACCCGCTGCTCCTGTGACTAACAGCTCCATGGAGAAAAGATGGAGTCTGAGAAGTGGGATCGTTCAAATCGCATGAGTCTTATGATCACATGGCGTGCTGTTCCGGAAGTTTTTCAGGATAGCACATCAGAACAGGCCACTACAGCTAAGGCTTTCCTTGACAGTCTTGAGCAAAAGTTTGCCAAAAACGAAAAGGTTGAAACAAGTACGCTTTTGGCAAAACTTATCTCAATGAAGTATAAGGGTAAAGGAAACATAAGGGAGTACATTATGGAAATGTCTCATCTTGTTTTGAAATTAAAGGCACAAGTTAGAGCTATCTGAGGATTTGCTCGTGCATTTAATTTTGACATCCCTTCCTGCACACTTTAATCAGTTCAAGGTGAGCTATAACTGTCAAAAGAACAAGTGGTCCGTTGATGAGCTCATCTCCTATTGTGTGCAAGAGGAGGATAGAAGGAAACAAGATAAAAACAGAAAGTGCTTATTTGGCTATGACCCCTAAAGTCAAGAATAGCAAGAGGAAGAGCAAAGAAGCTGCAGTGTGCCATCCATAATGAAGAAACAAGGGCTTGAATTTGCTTGTTTCTTTTGTAAGAAGGATGGTCACGTAAAGAAGTATTGTACCAAATATCATGTTTGGCGTGCAAAGAAAGGTACAATTTTTGCTATGGTCAGCTCTGAGGTTAACTTAACTTCTGTACCTGAATACATTTGGTGGTTAGACTCTGGCGCAACATCTAACATCGGTGTGTCAATAAAGGGTTACCTGAACTGCCGAAAGCCAAGTGATGCTGAAAGATTCATCTATGTGGGCGATGGCAAGAAAGTGGAAGTTAAGTGTTAATAGAGTTTCAGATGTCTTAGAACTGATACATATTGATATCTGCAACCCATTCCCTACGGCTTCTTGGAATGGCCAAAGGTATTTTATCACGTTCATAGATGACTTCTCGCGATATGGATATATTTATCTTATTCATGAGAAGTCACAGTCCCTGGATGTGTTCAAAATTTTTAAGGCTGAGTTGAAAAACCAACTTAGCAAAAGAATTAAGGCCGTTCGATCTGACCGTGGTGGAGAATACTATGGTAGAAATGACGGATCAGGTGAACAACGTCTAGGACCTTTTCTTTGTCAATTCCTAGATTTAATGCGGATCGCCCTCAAGATACCATGCCGGGTTCTCCTAGCATCACTGGTGTTGCTAAGAGGCGAAACATGATTCTTAAGGATATGGTGAGGAGTATGATTAGTCATTCTACTTTACCAGAGTCTCTCTGGGGAAAAGTATTGAAAATTACAGCTTATTTACTCAACAGAGTATCAACTAAGGCGACTAACAAAACCCCGTACAAACAATGGATAGGCAAAAAAGCCTAGCGTCAGGCATGTACGTACGTGGGGATGTCCATCTGAGGCAAGGATGTACAGGCCTAACAAAAGAAAATTGGATTCAAGAACTGTTAGTAGCTATTTTGTTGGTTATTCTGAAAGATCTAGGGGTTACAAATTCTATGATCCCACTACTAAGACAACTTTTGAAACGGGAAATGCCCAGTTCTTTGAGGATGTTGAGTTTGAAGGGGGAGATACGGTTAGGAACATTAATTTTGAAGAAGTTTCTGAAGGGGATTTATTTCATCTTCCTTTGGTTATTCCGAATAATGATCGATATCAGGTCATTTTACCCGGTATTATTGAGGATAATACAATTCAAAATAATGTCCATAAGGTTCCTCCACAAAATGATGTTCTTTCAGAAGAACAAACTCATCAACCTCAAGAACTAGTGCCATTAAGGAGATCCACTAGAGAAAGAAGAAGTGCAATCTCTGATGATTACATTATCTTTGTAGTGAAATTTTGGGAGATGATCCTATCAATCCCCAAAAAGCCCTACAAAGTCCAAATTCTGTTAATTAGATCAATGCCATGAATGAAGAGTTAAAATCCATGAAGGACAATGACGTTCGGGATCTTGTCCCATTGCTAGAAAGAAAGAAAGCCATTGGTTGCAAATGGATATTTAAGACCAAACGGGATTCGAAAGGCAATGTTGAAAGATATAAAGCTCGTCTTGTTGCAAAAGGATATAAAGCTCATCTATGAATGACTCTTTTAGGGTCATTATGGCACCTGTGGCACATTTTGATCTTGAGCTTCCTCAGATGGATGTAAAAACATCATTTCTAAATGGAAACATTAATGTGACGATTTATATGGTGCAACCAGAAAATTTTGTGGTCGATGACCCGAAGCAAATAGTATGCAAATTAAAGAAATCCATCTATGGGCTCAAACATGCTTCCCGGCAATGGTAACACAAATTTCATGAGGTTATTATCTCATTTGGTTTTGAGGTAAATACAGTTAAGGATTGTGTGTATCATAAATTCAGTGGGAGTAAGTTCAATTTTTTTTTTTTGGTTCTGCATGTTGATGATATATTGCTTGCTTGTAACGATATAAGCTTGTTGCATGAAATCAAGAGATTTCTCGCTAAAAATTTCGAGATGAAGGATCTTGGTGACGCCTCTTTTGTATTAGGAATTCAAATATGCTGAGATCGCTCTCAAGGTATACTTGGATTATCGCAA
The DNA here is from genome assembly GCA_036346405.1 of Phyllostachys edulis. Lineage (NCBI taxonomy): Eukaryota > Viridiplantae > Streptophyta > Magnoliopsida > Poales > Poaceae > Phyllostachys > Phyllostachys edulis. The sequence continues at coordinate 46,201,200 of CM070549.1, read as the reverse complement.
AAGAACTATATCGATAAGGTATTACAAAGATTTGGCATGCAGAATTGTAAACCTTTAGATACCCTTGTGGCCAAAGGTGAATAATTCAGTCTTAGCCAATGTCCTAAGAATGATTTTGGGGCTAAGAAAATGCAAAACATCCCCTATTCATCTTTGATAGGGAGCTTGATGTATGCTCAAGTTTGCACTAGACCAGATATAGCATATATTATTAGAACGCTAAGCAGGTATTTAAGCAATCCAGGATTGGATCATTGGGTCGCAGCAAAACGGGTGTGGCGGTATTTGCAAAAGATGAAGAATTTCATGCTCACATATAGGAAATCGGATCAATTGGAGATCATTGGGTATTCTGATTCTGATTTTGCTGGTTGCCAAGATACTCACAAATCCACTTCAAGTTACATCTATCTACTTGGTGGAGGTGCGGTTTCTTGGAAAAGCGCTAAGCAGTCACTCGTTGCCCCGTCCACAATGGCAGCTGAGTATGTTGCTTGCTATGAGGCTTCAAATCATGGGATTTGATTGCAGAACTTTGTCACAGAGCTGCAAATTTTGGATCAGGTCGACAGACCACTAAAGTTATATTGTGACAACAAGTCTGCAGTTATGTATTCTAATAACAATAGGAGTTCGTCTTAATCTAAGCATATAGACACCAAGTTCCTAGTTGTAAAAGAAAGAATTCAGAGTGGTAAATTGTCAATTGAGCATATAGGTACAAAGTTCATGAATGCGGATCCGTTCACTAAAGACTTGACACCTAAAGTGTTCCACGAGCATGTTGCTCATATGGGTGTGGTTTCACTTATGGAATTCAGTTTAAGTGGGAGTTTGTAATTTCTAATCTATGCTCATATGACAATATCACTTCAGTATAAGGACCTTCAGTTATATTCTCTAGAGAAATAAAGTTTATGTTCTTTACTTTGAATTCATGTCTTCTCATTTGGTTCTGAGAAGATGTTTTGATCTCATAAGGTATAAAGCTGGACCAGTTGGAAATAGGCATGTCATGATCACATTTCATGTAATTTCCATGCTACACATCCATATTTGATCCATGTCATTCTTTTATGTTGACATATGTGATCATTGATGGGTTGAGTTACGCTTTAAAGTGACGAAGACCGCTTTGATCCTATGTTGATATAATTGATGGACCGGATTGGTTTAAAGATGCTCATGACATAGATAGCATTTTTGGAGCTCATAAAGTTTTGATATGTATTTACTCATTTGGTCCAAGTGGGAGGTTGTTGGATTAATTTCCATAATGTGGACCTACATGAGATAATATACATATTGGCTATCTATTATTCTTTGGTTGGCTCAAATATATAAAGTGATCAAATAAAGTATTTATTAAGAGCCCGAGTATCTATTAAGGTAAATATGGAGTTGGATTTTAAATCTGTGTAGATACCTATTTGGAATCTATCTCTAATTATGGGACGGGATAGGATTATATGCCAAAAAGCTATAAATAGGGGTCAGGTCCTCCCAGCAGGGTAACTCATGCCATACCACCTATCCCCATCTATAGTTGGAATTTGTGGCTTACCTCTTGCTGGGAAAGACCAAACCCTAGGTAGACAGAACAACAGTTCATCTAGTACTTCAGATCAATTGTTCATCGATCCTGGCATCATCAATCAGGTACGCTTCTGCGTTTACAGATTGAATTGTGTGTTGCACTAACTACATATATGATCCTGTTAGTTCTGATCATCAGGTTTAGATCAGTTTATTTCTAACACTTTCAATCCATGCTCTCTTAAAGTAGTTTCAAAACAATCAAATGCTAACTGGTGCCCTCCCCCCAAAAATGCTAACTGGTGAACTGTTTTGCGTCCATCCCGTAATTTCATTTTCTTCATGAAATAGAAGAAAGGGAAAATGAAACATACTATATAACACCCAATGAAGATTTGTGAACTTTTTTTTTATTTAATCCATTTTTAATAATATTTTAAAGATAACATCTCTCTAACTTTATTTTCAATTCCGACCCCTTTGACCACGCCAAAACGCGTGGCGTGGCACAAGCACGTTGTCACACCACGGACCTCAGCGTAGCAAACGAGTACTGTCACGTCACTCCTCTTGGTGTGACAGGACTAAACCCAAAAACAGACACATGTTGGCTCAGAGGGTTGTCGTGGCAGGTTTGGCCACGCCGCATGGCGGCGTGACAGCACAGTTTGGTCATGCCACGGGTCATGACGTGACCAAAGGGATCAGAATTGAAAATAACGTTAGAGAGATGTTATCTTTAAAATATTTTAAAAAAATAGATTAAAAATAAAAAAGCTCGTCAGTCTGTCTCGCTTCTAGCCCTTGGCGATGCTCCCTACGCCACATGCCCCCCTCCTTAGTAAAATAGATTGATGCTATTGAGTTGTCTCTGTCGTCATCAAAAGCAATAGTTGTCTTTGTCTCTAGCGCGACAACGGTGGGGGAGGAGACGAGGTGGATGATTGAATCTAGATCCAATGTCTAGAAAATATGACTGATTCCATCAATTTTTTTAATTAAGTAAAAAAAATAGATAGTCTCTAAAGGAAATGCTCCGTCCTTGTGTGCATAAACATAGCTTATCTTTTGAAACAATTAACCCTGGTTCTGCAAACCAATGTATCAAACCAAATTAGGCGATGACCAAAGTAAATATTCGAGCCAAGAGAACTGTCGATGATCGGAACACGGGGTTCCCTATCAAGTTTGTCTAGGGAAATGACGTGAGAACACTATAAAAAAGAAGAGTCATTATTGCTGTGGACACACTGAGCGTTTGTATATAGAAGTGGCCAGATGGGCCAGGCCGGACCAAAGCATGGCACTGTTGGTCTGGCCCAGGCATGGCACGACCCACTGTTTATGGATCTGGCTGGCACGGCACGAAGGCCCTTGTCGTGCTTTGGTCGCCACACACGATGGTAGGCTCGGATGAGCCCAAAGACGCCTATGTGGCCGTGTCTTGAGATGCTTAGAAGGAGGGAGGCAAGGAGCTGGGAGAAGGAAGCTAGGTAGGTGGTGCCTAGCCGGCGGCAAGGGAGGGAGGAGGAAGCTAGCCGGCGGCGAGCTCACGAGGGAGGGAAGAGGAGGAGAGGAGGATGGCAGGGTGACACCGGCGCGAAGGAAGGAGAAGGGGCGGTGAAGGGGCGCATGAGCGTGGCGACGAGGCGAAAAGGAAGAGGAGAGGAAGAGGAGGACAGGGCGGCCCCGGCGACCGACGCGGAGGGAGGGCATTTTTGGGCCAGCTCGAGAAGGGAGGGAGCTAGGAGGAGAGGAGGAGGAGGAGAGGAAGAGGAGGATGGGGCAGCACCAGTAGGCGTCGCGGAGGGAGGGGGAGGCGACGGGGCCGGCTCGGGAAGGGAGGGAGCTGGGAGGAGGGATGAGGAGCAGCGCCGGCTCCGAAAGGGAGGGAGCCGGGAGGAAGCGAGGAGGCGCAACGCCGTAGCTAGAAGGGATGGGGCGCACGAGGTGGGCGTGGGGATAGGGGGAGTTGGGAGAGGAAGGGGGTAGGTGGGCCCCGCGGTACGGTGGGTCGTGCCTAGCACAGCACGGGCCGATCAAATTTCTACCTGTTGGGCCTTTTTCGTGCGGTGGGCTGTGCCCGGCATTGCATGACACAACCCGTTTAGCCCGTAACATTCGGATTTAAAAAACGACTATTTTTAACCGTTTGGGGCTTTAAAAATAACAAAAAAAATCCCAATTTTTTTTCTACAAATGGCCACCATGCCCCCTTATTCAGCACCATCCATTCCTCAATCTCTCTTTCAAATTATGGTTTGCAAATTCAAATTCGCTGTGAGATAATTTGGCAAAATTCAAAAAAATGTGCCAAATTTTAGAAAATTCAATATCCGGTAGCAAGTCAGCAAAAGAGGTACAATAATTTTTTTTTGCATAATTTTATTGTTATTATTTGTTATGCTAAGATAAAAGTAATAATAGTGTTAGTTTCGATTTTGTAGTTTTCGTTATGGAAAATTACGATAGCTTTGCTCATGATGATTACGGACTTTCATCAGAGGAAGTTGCATCCATGGAGGCTACAGCTGCCTCAAACCAACTGTAGTTATTAGCGGAAGGGCAAGACGGAGCTCTGTCATCAGGCTCCACGACAGCATATTTGTTGGTGAACACCGGAGCAAAGAGGTCGAGGCCGTCTACATCGGGAGTGTGGGAGAATTTCGACAGGACAACCAAGCCAGACACACATGGAAATGAGGTACCATATACTATTTGCAAAAATTTACCGCAATGAATTGTGTGCAAGGTCTACAGGTAGAACGGGACACTTGCTTAAACACGCTACAAGATGTAAGGCCAAGCAAGGATTGGTGATGAGGTAGATGCAGTTGTAGTATAACCCCGACGACAGAATACGTAGCTGGTACTACGATTATGAGCTAGCCCGTCAATCTCTCTGTCGTTTAATTGCTTCTGAGGATTTACCGTTAGGCTTTGGGGAGTCTACTGCTTTCCAAACTTACATTAGGACTGCGTATAATCCTAGATTTTCTACTGTTTCTAGACAGACAACAAATAGAGATCTAGTAAAAATACTACAATGAACTCCGTAAAAAAAATAAAGGAACTATTTAGTATGTGCACATTTTCGGTGGCCTTGACCTCGGACATATGGGGTGGTCGGGCTATGGAGGATTATTTTAGTGTAGTTGCTCATTATGTTAATGACGACTGGGTAATGGAGAAAAGAATTATAGGTTTCAAATTAATTGATGTAGCACACACATGTGAGAATATTACGGCATGTATTATCAAAGTTGTGGAAGACTTTGGTCTTACAGACAAATTATTCTCAATTACTTTAGACAATGCTGCTCCGAACTCTAGGGCCATGGATATTCTTACTCCAGTGTTGAGTACATACGCCGATTCCTTCTTGCTACATCAGTGATGCGCTTGTCATATTATTAACCTTATAGTCAAATGAGGTTTGAAGAGGTTGAATCCGTATATTAAAGCTTTTCGCGATGCGATATCTTACTTGAATAATTCTAATGTAAGAATAACAACATATAAGAACTTCTGCAGGGCGATGGGTGTACGTCGAAGAAAGTTCGTTTTGGATACGCCGGTAATATGGAATTATACTTACCTGATGCTTAAGAGTCTTTTACTATATAAGAGCATTTTTTCTGTTTTTATTCAAACGCACTATCGAAGCACTGACGGTAGTATACTATTGATTGAGCAACATTGGTTTGTTGCTGAGAAGATACTTTAGTTTTTAGAAAAATTTTATAAAGCCACTGTTGCTTTGTCTTTGTCTGTACATCTCCTATTATTGTGCATAATATTTTACAGATTGCTAGTCATTAAAAAATATTAAAATGACACAGTTTGCTGGTTAGGGGTTGTCCAAACCCATATAAATGGTCGGATGGTGTCCATAGCTAGTCGTCCATGACTCAAATTGGTCGTCGACCAGTTTGACTGTAATAAAGGAAATGAAACTTCTTTTATATATTGGTCGCAAACTCATAACCGTTATAATATGGGGCCTCTATTAAGCGGGTCTCACTTAATAGGAACTCTGACTTTGATAAAAAAAAAACTCGTCAAGAACCACTGTCAAAATAGGTCAAATACAAAACCACTGAGATTGGCCGTACGAGCAGGTATGAGCGGCCTATGTGAAACACTAAAGAGCATTGCCGCTCCAATCTTTTTTTTTTTTTTGTAGAATTACTCCACCTCAATTTTCCCATTCCTACCATACCACCCTCAATTCGATTGAGATATCGGCGTTCCGTGTTGCCCAATACTATACATGCGTGTTTTGCTTGTTTCTCCTCGCGCGTCACCCATTCGTGTTTTCCCTGTTCAGTGGTTTGAAAAAATCAAGACATGACGGTGGTCCGTGGAATATTCTTCAGCAGGACCAGTCCAATCCACCCTGCGTTTCGTCACCTTTGAAACTTAACTCCAAAGTTTGGACAAAAGTAGTAAAGCGTGGCCCAGTTGACCTCCACGGCTCCACCGACCGACCGAGTCGGACTCTCGGACTGCACTATCCGACTTGTTCATTTCATGGTGCCGGTCGCGATATCTTTCACCACACGTATTCTTCTAGTCTTGTAGTTTTGGCATCACGCATGCACCATCCCAGTTTGGTAGTGGGCGCATCCCATCGTTAGTGCATCTTTGTTCGCGCCGATTGCCTGTGTTATCGCCAAGCTAGGCACTCGATCGACCGGTTGATCGTCGTTGGCTCATGCATAGCTGCCTGCACGGCTGCACGTGTGTCGTCGAGTTAGTCGATCGGCCGGGCGCGGCGGCTGCCTACGCGTGCCGGACGGACGGTGCGCTTGGCTTGGGTGCAGTGGCGAAACTAGAAATTCGAAAGGCCCGGGACGAACGAGTACACCCTAAGCACACGTCTATACCTCACAGGCAAAGATACGAACTTCAGTCACATGTATGTAAATGAAATATGTAACTCTGCAGAGTTGTAAAGTTACAATTTCTGTTGGTGCGGGGGCGCAAGAGTTGCGTTAGTTGTGTCAATTATCAACTACTGGTGGCCTTTTTTCCCAGCTGAGGTGATTGTGCCAGAGCAGAATGTGCCTTACTCTACCAATGAATGACCCAGAGGTGTGCTCCCTTCTTTCGCATCAGCCATGCATCATCTTGAAATATTTAGCAAACATTATATGGAAGTCATTCAGAAGATGATGGCAATGCTAGGAATCATTTGAGGTAAATCACAGATTATGCCTCAGTTATAAATGTAAGAAATATTTCACCCACATGAAACTCTACTTCACAGAACACTTGAATCACAGATAAACAAACGCGACACACATTCTTCAAGGACTTGCTTGCTATGTTCTTATGGTGTAGAGACAATAATATCTTTACATGAAAATTTCAGGAAGAAAAACTCTGTCAAAAGAAGTGTGTATATTCAAACTGAACTAAAGCAATGTTATAAATCATAAACTGTATTCTACTAGTCTTGTAGTTTTGGCATCACGCATGCACCATCCCAGTTTGATAGTGGGCGCATCCCATCGTTAGTACATCTTTGTTCGCGCCGATTGCATGTGTTATGTGTGTCGTCGCCAAGCTAGGCACTCGATCGACCAATTGATCGTCGTTGGCTCGTGCATAGCTGCCTGCACGGCTTCACGTGTGTCGTCGAGTTAGTCGATCGGCCGGGTGCGGCGGCTGCCAACGCGTGCCGGGCGGACGGTGCGCTTGGCTTGGCTGCTCGCGGGAAACTCCAACCGCCGCACGTACTACTCACACGGCTAAACCACGGGGCGCCCCTCGTCGGCGAACAACGGAAGCGCCCGTCGCCGTCGCAGAAGTAAAAAACGTTCGGTGCCGCAACCGCGACGTGCATGCTCGACCTTTCCAAAAGGCCAAACCGTGCGTTTTTCCAGAGACGGAACGGAGAAGCGACGGGTGGATGCATGCAATCAACGTGAAGCACGAGCGCCGAAACAGAGCTGCCCGTACGCCGTCCTCTGCACACGGCCACACGGGGGCGTGTACCGGCTAACATTGGGAATTTGGATTTCGTGACATGCGCCGTCGCCATCCATCGACGCGCGCGCTGCGGTGGAGCGTGGACGGAATACTAGCTGGATAGGAGTCCTCGCTTGGGCCGCGTTTCGAGTTCGTTGCTGCCTCGGTGGAGTTGGGCCGGTAGTCGGGAGGATGCTGCGCGGCACGAGTGGCGGCGGAGCCCACGGCTCCTCCGAACAACCGGGCCTGGTTTCATGTCACCCATGAAATCTTCCAGCTACAAAGAAAGAAAAGATAAGGTTGTTTCAGAATTTTTTTTTATTAATTAACTTTTTTTGAATTTTATTTTAAAGTTAACCCGCAAGCACTTTATTTCTAATTCTGACCCCTTTGGTCACGCCACCACCCGTAGCGTGACAACATAACACTGTCACACCAAATTTCATTTCGCTAAACTCTTGTCGATGGTGACAATAAGATTTTGGCCACGCCACAACCAAATGACGTGACAAAAAGTGCTATTTTGGAGACTTATCCTGACGCGTGATAGTGTTGTTTTGTCATGCCACCACCCGTGGCGTACCAAAGAGGTCAGAATTGGAAATAAAGTGCGTCGGGGGTTAACTTTAAAATAAAATTTTAAAAATGTTAATTAATAAAAAAAGTCCGGTTGTTTCATGTCTAGCATGAAAAGAAAAAGGAAAGAAAACAGTGTTTTCATGATGAAACAGCCTTTGCTAGATCGACAGAAAAAACAGTGCCAGAGAAGGTTTTGTGTCTCATCATGGAACTTTCATGCTTTTGAAAACACACTTCTGTCTAGCAATACTGTACTGGCAATACGAGTTTCCTTGCGAGTCATGCTCAAGGAGCACCTAAATTTTTCCTTACTTCACTCAAGGTATGCATCATCCGTGATATTTTAATGTATCAGAAGTCAGAACAAAAAAAAGTTTTTTAGATGAAAGCAAAAAAACAAAAAAAAAACAGCTAGTAACACCAAGAACTCCATGAGAGCCAACCGTATTACTTGTCGTCTCAGAAACCTACACCCAACCCAAAAGAACAAGCGCCCCCAGGCCCAGCCCGTCAGCCCCACAGGGAAAATGCAAAAGACAAAACCGAAAAGAAAAAAAGAAAAAGAAAAGAGACTCCGCATCCTCAACCACAAGCCATCGTCTGTCTCATCGACTCATCTCCTCTCCTTATCCCTTCCCTTCCCTTCTCTCGTAAAGCCCCTCGAGTCCTTCCTATTCCCCGTCTCACTCCGAGCCCCTCCCCCGCTTCTAGGGTTTAACCGCCCACCTCCGCATCTCCCGGTGAGCATCTCCACCTGAGCCACCACGCGGCGTCGCAGCTGCGCGCGGCCGCACACGCAATCTTGCCGCCGCCGCCTTCGCGCGCCTTGACCAAATTGGGTTAATGTTTCTGATTTGTTTGGGTGCGTCCGTGTGTTAGGGGAAGGGGAGAAAGGAAGAGAGGGATGGAGATGGCGGCGCCGATACCCCGCGAGTGGGTCGGGCTGCAGCAGTTCCCGGCGGCCACCCAGACCAAGCTGCACGAGCTCCTCGGCAAGCTCAAGGAGGAGGTATTGCACGTCTTTACAACTCACCTTACGTGGACCGGTTAATTAATTAACCACGGTTATGTTCTGCTTGTGTTTATGTTACGGATTGATGATAATTGTATGTTTTGCTTATGTCTGTGTTATTAAGAATGTGAGCACATTGACAATTCTGGTGATGGGGAAGGGCGGGGTGGGGAAGTCGTCCACCGTCAACTCCATCGTCGGGGAGAGGGTTGCCACCGTCAGCGCCTTCCAGGTTTCGCTTCTCCTGGTGTGGTTTCTGTTTGGGCCTCTTGCTGGGGTTGCTAATGTATGAGTGCGTTGTTGGATGTTGTTCAATGCAGTCCGAGGGTTTGAGGCCGACGATGTGCTCCCGCACCAGGGCAGGGTTCACCTTGAACATTATCGATACTCCTGGGCTCATTGAAGGTGGATACATCAACGAGCAGGCTGTCGAGATCATAAAGAGGTATGTGCCTATTGAGTTATAGCCATGCTTGTCTGTAAGTGATGCAATTGGTAGCCTGACTAAGGGTTGCCATTTTCGACTTAGGGTCTTGAAGGGTGGATTGTTTCGTAGTATCTGGTTGCTCTGAATTGGATGTTTTTATGTAGTGAAATTGGCAGGATATTTGGGTGACGCACATCCAAATCGTTGTTTCAATATAAATTACTGCACTACAGATCCTGGGTCATTTTGTAGAGAACAATTTTATGAGAATTTTTAGTTTCTTTTTGTTAGGTCCTAGGTCAAACAATGTTCTTGATTTTATGAAGGAGATTTTGGGCTATTATGTTAGAATCTAGGTCCTAGATTTGGGTTAAACAGTTTTCTTGTGGATAGAAATTACATTGGTCTGACATTAATTTGTTGCTAATATGTCCGTAAACATTGGTGAATGCATGGGTCTACATCGACATCTTAATTTCTTCCAATACTCTACACAGGTTGCCAAAATGTAAAAAATTAAACGGAATAAAAAGGAATTCTGTGTGTTCCTGACTCCCTGTTCTTACTGAAATTTTGTGTTCATGAAACGTACCCATCCTTACTGCTCTCCTTAATCACGGACTGCACTATGGTCTATGATTTCTGTGCTTCCTATCCTTAATGTAGCATATAGCAACCTTTGCTTTATATGTTAAACTCATAGTTTGCTTTGGGAGTGTTTAACCTTTGATATTATATGCACACATGTTAATTTTTATTCAGGCATTACATTTCATCAATGTTCTAAATAGGCAAATAGCAGATAGTGGTTAGCAAGCGGCAACCCCGCCTTTAAGCACATATGCAGAATAGTGGCCTTCGTAGGGTGGTGATATGTGTGCTAGCCCCCTTGATATGCAGAGCAGTTGATTTACCTTGAATGCTGTAGTGGGTACATATGTGCCATTGATTGGGTGATTTGGATCTTCTATTTGGGTTTTTGCTTCAGTTTTTAATTTCTCGCATACTAACCAAGTTAACCCGCAAATCCATGTGTGCTTAATTTCGTTTTTCTTATTTTGTATATGTTTTTAAAATTTGATTTGTCTCCACCCTATTGTGATTCTGCTCAATTGCATCAGATTGATTTTCCTTTCTCCAGAACTATTTTTTTATTAAACATTATAAAAGCAGCAAAAGTTGTGTTGAGCGTGTAGTTCATTAAATTGGCATTTGTGAAATGTTCATGGTGCTTTGGTAGTTGGCCCCCTGGTGATGTTATACAATTAAAATAATAATATTTAATTCCTATGCTCGCATATATTGCAGGTTTCTTCTGAACAAGACTATTGATGTTCTCCTGTATGTGGATCGCTTGGATGCATATAGAATGGATACGTTGGATGAACAAGTTATAAGAACCATCACCAATTCATTTGGAAAGGCCATTTGGCGAAGAACATTGGTTGTATTGACTCATGCTCAGCTCTCGCCACCTGATGGACTTGATTATAACGACTTCTTTACAAGAAGATCAGAGTCGCTTTGCGATACATCCGTTCTGGTGCAGGAATCAACAAACGAGAACATGGGGTAATGTATATCTTCACTTATTATGTGATAATTTCCATCACACTTCATTGAATATATCAGCACATCGGCAAATATTTGAAATTTGCATGGAGCTTCCTCTGCCTAAACTAGACACATTGCGCCTTTTTTTATTTGAACATACTCCTATGGAAATACTTATTCAATTTCTGTTCTTTTGTTTTTGTTGATTATCTTTGGTGCTCTGGAATGAATACTACAATGCATACTAGCTGCTGCATGAAGACCATATATGTGTCTCTCCCTCCTGTTTTGGTATCTTGATCTTTGCTGGATAACTGATTATACTGTCTTGAGTTCCTCTGTAGTTTTAACTGCTAACATATTGTGAATCTAATTATCTTTCTATGTCATTAACTTTGCATGGCCACCATTTAACCGGCTATCTAGTCTTCACATTATGAAACTGAACCTGGTCTATGCTGGGATATTTTACAACATATAATGTCTTAGTCAATGCTACACTGACATAGAGTGAGTTTAGAGTTGTTTCAGGGTTTACAAGTGATAGCTCTCAGGTTAGTCTACGCTGTGCCATGATTTTCAATTCTTCTTTTGAAATGTAGCAGAACTCTCTCCAAGATGAGATGTGCATACAGCTTACAATCATATACCATGTGATAAAAGGCAATTACACAAATGGAGCTGACCTCTGCATTTCATATTTTTAATCCTTGCCAATTGTATGTGGTTTGCATTTTTTGGTCCTGTTACCATCCTTATTATAGCAATGTATTTTATCAGGCAAATTTTCAAGACTCAAGAGTTCTCACTAATTTTCTCAGCTATCTGGTGCCCCCCAAGTGCTTTGATCTTAGGAATTGCGCCACTTCACATATGCCAATAGCCCAATATTAATTCCCTTTCCCCCATCTGCTGATTTACCTTGTGACATGCTGTTTCATTGCAAATGGTTCCACTAAGAACTTTGCAGTTATATTTGTCAGTATATCACAGAGATGTCACAGATCTAGTACACAAACAACCATGCTTATGAAATCCTTTTGTTTTCGTATACAAAAAATTGAATATTAATTTCTAATGGAAACACAATGTTCTGCTTATTTTAGGATTTTCCCTTGCCAATAGCATTGGTGGAGAACAGTGGAAGGTGCAAGACTAATGAGCATGGGGAGAAGGTTTGTTTGTTTCATGCTGTATTTGACTTGCATTCGACTGTGTCTAGCTTCTTGATGGTTAATAGAGGATGCCATACAACTGTGTTCACAGATTCTTCCCGATGGAACTACATGGGTTCCAAACTTGATGAAAGAAATTACTGTTGTTATCTCAAATGGGAGCAAGCCCATTCATGTTGATCAGAAGTTAATCGATGGTCCAGATCCCAACAATCGCTGGAAGATGTTCATACCGCTCATCCTTGTGGTGGAGGTTAGCTCCCTTCACACAATGTTGTTGTAAATCTAAGCATTAAATTGGCCAATCCTTTTGTCTAAACAGAATACTTCACTCATATTCTTCATGCTCTTCTCCAGTACTTTTTGGTGGTAAAAGGAATCCGAAGGGCAATTCATGCAGACATATCGAATGGGAAGCTAGATGACTGGGAGCAGCGTTATAGAGACTTGGTTGGAAGCATTGACCCGGTAGACGTAGACCAGAAAGGTTTGTCACCCCGCAACCGCAGGGCTTAAGCTGGCGAATGAGAGCTCATTCCGTATTTGCGTTGTTCTCTGTGCTGTACTTTTTGCACTCCTAATTCCGGTGGCGTTTTTTTTTTTTTTTGGGGGGGGGGGAGCTGGGCTGTTTTATAGAGTTCGCTGGGACAACCTGAATAAAAATGCTCGGTGTTATTATGCTCATCAGTTATTTGAATGCCTTGTATGGCCTGAATGGTTGGAGTCAAGTGCAGTGGACGACTTGACATGGGAGCCTGATGCCCCTTCCGCTGGGACATGGGCATTAGTTCTACCTCTATGCTTGGATCATTGAAACTGGCACTGTTGTTTCAGCACTAGCATCGAAGAAAGATTTTAAACTTTGCAGGAATATGATTTTGAACTTCGCAGGAATTTGATTATGTTGGAAACAGAAGTAGCCGAATTGTAATCTGTACGTCGACTCTCGTGTGATCCACTATCATGCTATGTTGCAAGTGCATTCTTAATGCGACAGGTACAGGAGAAGCCCTGATTGGCTGGCTGCCCATCAGCGAGACAGCGAGTGACCAGTGAAATGCAACAGATGTGATCATGTGACTGGAAGCGATGATGTGCCCAGAACGAGACATTACTCTTTTGGTGCATGAGCGTGGAGCTTCAGAACCATGACGTACTAGCAGGGTGCGTTTCAACGGAATCCAAAAAGAGGGTCAGACATGGTCATAAAACATACAATAAAATAAATATCAATTTAATAAAATAAATATCAATTTTCTTCTATACATATATCAAGCAAAACATATCTATGCAAGCTAGTACATAAATCAAATCATAAAAAAAATACATGTTCTAAAATTCCAAAAGCAAATTAAAGCCATAATGGTTGTCAGGTTATTGAAATGCCTCGGCTGTCACTTTCTGGTGGCTTGTCGAGTGCCATTGACAGTGCCCACCTTGATATTACCTAGTTAACCAGCATGCAATGTGTTGTAGCATTGAACATCCAACCTCGTACCTAAATATTTTGAAAGATAAACAAACACCGGTTCGGGCATATGTACAAGCCATTTTCATAACTTACATTGCTCAATTCAGCATGAATAATAGAGATCAACAATCTTTGCAATTCTCAATACAAATATTGACAATTACCAATTGAAGGATCCTATCGATTATTCTCCTTTTGCTCTCAAAGTGATGCAAAAATTATATAAGATTCCTCAATTCAGCATAGATAATAGATATCAAGAATCTTTGCGATTCTCAATACAAATATTGACAATTACCAATTGAAGGATCATACAAATTATTTTCCTATTGCTTTCAAAGTGATGCAAAAAATATATAAGGTCGGACAACAACAATAATTTTGGTCATGTCTTCCTGCTACCCGAAGAGGAGCAGTCTAGCATAGAAGCCAAAGTTCAGATGTGATGAGCCCTTTTATCTGCTTGACTGACCAGGTTGCTTTCGTTAGAGCTTGTTTTGAACAATGTAGCACTTTATTGGAGCAGGGGACGAAGTCGACGAGGAGCAGGATGAATCTTGGAGGAGGGGTGCACATGCTTCGATCGCACATGCGTCGTCTTCCTCCTCCGCCCACCCTCTCCACCAGACCTCCACCTATCCAGTGCCAACGCCATCCCCAAATCCTACTTCCTTTGTCTCCAACCGTCACACTGCTGCCTACTAGTCTCCCGCCTGTGCCTCACGCCCCACGCCACTGCCAGGCGCCAGCAGCAACTCCGCGGCCTCGCCTTCCACTCCATCTCTTTCCCCCACACCCCTGCCTCCTCTCCTCACTTCTCCAAGTGGTCACCGCCGCACCCAATCTGGCGAGGACTCTCGGCCCTCCACCTCGCAAACCAGGTCTTCCACTGTGTCCTCACGGGGCGCATCCACCGTCACAACCTCCTCATGTAGCTCTGTCGTGTGGGACCTGAGAGCCCAAAGGTCTCGCTCTTCATCGCCGCCTTCATTAGCATGGCCTTCACCATCCAATCTTTTTGCAAGTTACCCACCTCGTCCTCCAGCGCTTCATCAAAGGCGTTCTCCACCATCTGTTGTGCCGGCTATGCCTCCGTGTTGTGCGCATAGAGAGGAGGCCAGCGATGGTGCATATCAAGAGGGGAGGGGAAGGGGATTGGGGTCTAGAGGAGAGCACGATGATGAGGTTGCACACGAGAGAGAGGTGGGGTGACGATTGCTACAAATGTCGTGGCTAGACATTTTTCAATGGGAGATGGGAGTGTAGAGTGTGATTTCTGCTCAACCAGGAGAGGCCAACCACGCACACGGGAGAAAGCACGATCGCCCCACTGTACAGATATAAACTCTTTAAGAGCCCAATATAACGGCTTAAAAAGGAATTATATTAAACATGTTCTAGAACCCCAAAAACCAAACTAAAGCCATCGTTGCCGGGGCTCGTCGAACTGCCTCTATCACCACTTTCAACTCGCCTGTCAGTAGCTAGCCACTTGTTGCTACCCAAAGGACTGCTCCTGCGCCACCAAGCTCCGTCATTGCTTCCATGTTGTCTTGCACATCATGTTGCTGATACACAACACAGTTTAGCATCGATCAACTATAGTGATCATTTAGCAGCTTACACCCACCAAATGGAAGAAACACCTTAAGAACCCAATACAACATCCAGTGTCACCGTGTCAGTAACAACGTGAACCCAGGACATACTGGAATTGTTGCTTCTTGCCGACAAGCAAGGAATCCGAGAACTTTTTTTATAGTTAGCTCAAACCGACCATGTCGCTTCAACATTTCTACAATCACCCTCAGCTTTAGACTTCTTTTTCTTCAATTTCTTAGCAAATGCGCCACTCTTCTCGTTGCCAGCAAAATGTGACTATACAATGTATCAGTTGAAAGTAAGAGTTTGAGAGACCAACGAATAAAGAGATGTATCCTTATCCTCACCAAGTCACCATTGTCTGAGAGTGCATTTGTTACACCTCCATTGACTGCTTTCATCACATCAAGATTTTCACGTGGTGCGGCCTCCCCTCAACTTGTTCGTAAAGCTTTTGACTGAAAATTGAGGTATTCAAATCAACTCTGATATCCAAAATCTAATGTGGAAAACATTAAGAACGGACATTCAGTATGTGTAAAGGTTGCAAACAAAGTTCTGTAACTAACCGGAATAACAGCCAATGCGTGAAGCAATGGAACATTTGTTTGCCAAGCTCGACCCATTCTGCCCATGTTCCTAGATGACGAATGGCCAATAAAAGATGAGTGAATTACAAGGCCCCACGAGTTTTCAGAGCAACATAGTATAAATTGAGGAAGCAATCGTAAAATTACAGAAGCATAAAGGACATAGTTTTGAATAATTGCCAAATAGTCCATATTTACTATTCAAGTAGCAAGACTATAAAGAGCTTCAAACCAATGGACTAAAAAACATAAACAACTCACTAAGTACCAACTAACAAGTACCTGAAAAGCGCCTTTTCAGCACCAAGTATCTGAAGAGGGGAAGCGGGACACTTTGCAAGATCTGCCAGCATGACAGATTACCCGAGCTTCAACAATTTCACTAAATAACGTTGTCAGCTTCGGTGCAATATCATTCATCTTTGTTACAAGATACTCATAAAGCTTTCTACGCTACCCAGATAGATTGATTAGATTCATAACACTTTGGGCAAGCTGTTGGGCATTGATCAAATCAATTGGTGAAAGATCCTGGCCTGAAAATACAAAGGTAATAAATAGGTAAACCATATCCTAGCTTGTTTGTACCACTCTGCAGATCCAAAATTAGATGGATTGGCAACTCAATTTTCCCAGGCAACACAAAAATCAACCGATTGAATATGGAATTCTCCAGATACTGGAACAAAATTACCAGCTTGTCCAATATCTCAAAGAAATAGAAGGGGAAAAAAGAATGCCATAATGTCAGGAACAAAATGGAATCGAAGACCTAGCAGACAAATGAAACCGCAACATCTATCTTCCGAAAATCACAGCTTGAGAGGGGGCATACCAAGAATGGGGGCTTAGGGTGGCTGTGGCGCCGCCGCCACCGTGACAAAAAGCAGCGACGACAGCTGTAGGTCGACCGCCGTGAACGCTGCTGCAACTGGCAGGTTGCCCAGCTACCTGAACCTTGCCTCTAGGAACCCCGAGACATTCCCCCTCTCCTTCAGATCTTGAGGGACACCAAATCAAGGGTGAGGGCAGCGGTGGCTCATGGTGGGGGAGAAGGCAGCGGGAGGGGAGAGGCAGCGAGGGATGTGGCGCAGAGAGAGGGGTGGCAAACAGGGCGGCGCGAGGACAAACGAGTAGGGGAGGAGGGACGGCGCGAGAGTTGACGCACGAGGCGGCTAGGTGTAGAAGAGGAAGCCGCGAGTGAGTTGAGCGGTTGGGGGAGGAATGAGAAACGGAGCGTGCATTTTGTACCAGGGGGTGGCATGATTGCCCTGCTGCGTGGGGTAAATCTCAATCTTTATTAGTTAAGATAAGGCAATACTTCATGTGCGAAACAACGGCCATCATTCAAATGGAAAATATATACTTCACTGCAAACTTTTGGTTTCAATAAGCAAACTAAGCCATAAAAAATACGTAGAGATCCATATCTAAGGGTTAATTGGCTATTTGGCTTGCCCGTGATTGCCCTGATCTCCTAGCAGAAACATGGAACAGCCAACAATGAAGGTGAAGGTCGGATTCTGATAATAAAATGAGTTCTGTTACTAACCTTGACTCCTTGTCAATGCTAAATTTGTATCTCAACATAAGCATGTAAAAACAACATATCATCAAATCTTACCAGAGTTCCATTTTGAATTTGCACTGCAGCCCACCACATCCCACTCCCAATACTGTGGCATTGTAACAGTAATAGGGTAATATCATATATGCATAGATATGGCAACATATTTCAAATCAGTAAAGAAACTGCTACAGACCTAAATCTTTTTAATATAATATAAGAAATGCAGTACAAGTCTACAGCATAAACATGTCTCGAATGCAAACATCTGGTATGCATATGTACGCCAGGCCAAGTACCTGAGCATGTATTACTAGTCTGCCTTTTTCTAAACTTATGTATGAATCTAAAATCCCTGCTAGAATTGAATGGACCATGAAAGGCCTATTGCAGCGGCTTTTGTATCTTATATGAGCTACAAAAATCTTGGTATGGCTTGAAATTGTTTTGCCATGTTAAAAATTGTTTCTTCAAGCATTTATATATTTTTTCCTCAGCAGGTTGAATGTCTATGCCTGGGGAAGCAAAATACATCTTCACTGGGCTGAAATCAAACAAATCAGATGCGGCTTGCTCGGGTCCAGAATCGGAAATTCCAGCTTTTCCACAAACAAATGTCATAAAGTTCTCATCCTGATATGGTGTTGCAGATGTACGCAGACATGAAGAATCAGCGAGGGTTTGCTCTTCTTTTTCCTTCTTTCTAGCAGTTTCATCGAGAGTGAACCCATTTTCAATCTGAGGCTCATAAACAAAATATGACTTCTCATCATTCAACTCTTGTGAAGCAGACCATCCATTACAGTTGCCTGTATGAGCAATGGATATTTCAGGAACAAAGGCTTCAAGAACTTCTCTACATCGATGGCTTACTAAGTCAGTTTCTGTGGTTTCTCCTTGAGAAGGGCTTTCTATACCCTTGTTCATCTCTTCCATTGCAAGTAGAACATGTACGGGGAGTACTGGACCAACAAGAACATTTCCAGATATTGCTTTGCTAGTCAGCTTCTCACTTGTGCTTGAAGGTTTCGCCAACAGGAAAGGCCGAAGTTTATTATGTGGCAAACAGGTAGGAACTTCTAAATATTCAAGTAGGCTTTTTTCTGTATTGTGTGCTAGCATGTCCTTGTATTTAGAAAAGGTGACATTAAGGATATTTGAAGGCAGGCCATTTAATATGCTCTGACATGCAATTTCGAAAATGTTCATGGGGACACTAGCATTACATAGAAAATCTGAAACTGATTGAGAACAGGATTTAGAGTTGTCCCTTGCAAATGCTGACACATCTTCACTAATAATAATTTGCTCCTTGTGTTTAGAATCATGCTTCGCCAATGCACTACACAGATGGCCCTTCAGATGTTCAGAAAGGAAATGCAACTTCAAGAAACCATATCTGGTTGATAAATTTTCTCCCTGAGTGTCAAGAAAAATGGATGAACTACTAACACTGGATGTATGTTGTGATTCATCACACGGGATAGCATCACACAAATCTCTGGATGCTTGGTACCTTTGCATCTCTAACCTCCCAAATGCTGTTAGCCGGATCAAAACAAAGCCAGTAAAAGAAGGCTCCAACATCGCGAGGTCGTTTGGAAGCACATAGTAGCCAGCAATGGAGTTCCTACTTTGTTGGGAAGCAGATCCACCATATCCTGAAATAGGCACTGAGAATACCTCTTTCATGATTCCATTGCTGCAGCTGCAGTTCTGACCGGTCAATGAAAACCGCGATGGAAGATCCCAAGCATATAAGTGAGAATTATCTGGACAACCTTGCTCCTTAGGCCCATAACAGAACAAACTAAACTCCGCATTCCAGAATGAACCAACCAAAATGGCAAATCCTGAATTTGATGCCCACTCATGTTCCTTGGAAGGCCTCAATTCAGGTAACCGAAACATAGCAACATGATTTGGGCTCTCAAGCCCATGCCACCAAGCTAACACAGGTGTCAACGGCTGTCTCACATCAAGAAGAATCAAGTGGCATTCTGTCACTACCGATATATGGAAATCATCAAACCCAGCCTTGCAGAAGGCAAGATACTTATCAGTCCTGACAAAAGGCTCAGTTTCAAACAATCCTGGCATCCCAACTCTTGCTAAAACCTTGTATTCGCCACTCTCCCCAAATCTCAAATCAACCAAAAGGATGGCTTTCGAGCTTGCAATGATCACTGTCCATGGTTGCGCCCCATACTCACAGCTTAGCCAGTCCCCCCAGTCATCCTTGCTGCCAAAACCAACCCTTATCTTGCCTCCACGCCGTGTATCCAGATCAAACCAGCACAGCTCCCCGCTCTCTAGCAGCACTGCGCATTCCGACGGCAAATGCACGCTCCAGCACGCGTGCACGACGGTGGCCTCGAACCCCTGCTTCGCAGCAGGCACGAGTGCCAGGGAGCCCGGACTCCGCGACTCAACCCTGAACCAACTCAGCGAGTACAACGTCGCAGCAAGCAGGAAGCCCTCGACAAGGCTGTCACCTGGTTGTGACGACCAGGATGGCTGGACAGGGGTGGCAGCAAGCTGCTGGATGCGGTGCGCAGGGTTCTTGAACCCATCACTCTGAACGAAGGGCGAGAGGGGCGTGGAGCCGGCAAAGGAGGAGTCCAGAGGGACAAAGGCAACCTGCTCCGCATTCTCGCCGTACGGGAAGAATAGGATGAGAGAGCACGAGGAGCGGGGGCGGAGGACGGCGAGCAGATTGGAAGGCGGCGGGAACGGCGGCGACGACGCGGCCAGGAGTGTCCCCGAGAGGGAGTCGAGCGCGGAGAAGGGGAGGAAGGAGGTGGAGCCGACGAAGGAGCGGAGGTGGTGGCGGAGGCCGTGGGTGGAGGAGCGCGGGGGCGGAGGGAAAGGGAAGGGGAGGGAGAGGAGCGGGGTGGCTGGCGGGAGAGGAGAGAAAAGGAGGGGGCCGTGGGAGGCGGCGGGCGGGGCGAGGGACGGCGGCGCGAACACGGACGAGACGGGGAAGAGGAAGCGCCAGTCGTCGGAGAGGTTCATTGGAGGCGCGCGCAAAGGCCGCGGATGTGAATCAGGAGCAAGGGGAACCGGCGCGGAAGTGGTCGAGTGCCGGGGGGGCGGCGGCAGCGAGAGAGGATGCGAGCGTCTGCGTGCCGGCTCAGTGGAAATTGCTGGAATCGGCGGGGGTGTTTTTGTTGGAGCCGGGGGAAGGCGGCGGCGCGGGCGTGGAGGAGCCAGGAGGGAGCCGAAAAAGGAGCCAGACAGGCCACGTCGCCCCGAAATTGGTTGGTCGTCGGATCCCACACGGTCCTCGTTCGCATCCGTCCGATTTTTTTTCGTTTCGCGTGCTTGCGATTCATTCGTGTCATTGCTGCTGCTTCCTCATCCGATCCCTTCACGTTTTCTCCGCCGCCGCTCCTCCCCTTCCCTTCCCTCGGCCCTCGCCTCAATCCCCTCCACCTTCCTCTCCTCCGGCCCCTGGCCCCATCCCCTACACTATCCCCTTCGCCCCACGGTCTCCATGCTTTCTCCGCCGCAGCTCCTTCCCTTCCCCTCCACCTTCATCTCCCCCAGCCCCTAGCCCTATCCCCTCCACCTTCCCCTCTGCCCCTGCGGTCTCCACGCTTTCTCCGTCGCCGCCCACGCCCGACGCCTCGTCCTCTGAGTCGTTGCGTTCGCTCCCTACATCTGGCATTGGCCGCAGCGTGCCACGAATGCAGCAACCGGTGGATAGGCCCCCTCGAGGAGAATCGCTTCATCCGGTGTCGCGAGGCAAGGCAGGCCGTGTCCCCTTCGGCTCCCGGTGGGCAGCTAAAGCTATCATCACAGGACGCCGTGAAGCACACTTTGGAGCTCCTGGGCCGCGGTGACGATGGCGGACGTGGCGGCGGGGGACGCAGTGACCGTGGTGGCCACGGCCGTGTGTCTCGCCGGGGACGCAGTTGCCGCCGCCCTGCTGAGCTGGACGAGCGACACAAGGTCTATTTGGGGGACAACGCCGATGGTGAGAAACTCGAGAAGAAGCTCGGCGTGGACAAGATGAAGATTCTAAACCAAGCATTTGATGAAGCGGCCGAGAATGCACTGCCGCATCCAATGGAGGATGCGTATCTCGACGCTGTTCACATCAATAACATGGTGCGTGCGGCACTATGATGGAACTTGCAATATTGTCATATCTGAGTGTGCTTGTGAGGTTCCTGGTGGTTTTTGTTTATGGAATTTTTTTTAAAATAATATTTTTTTAAAATAAAATTACAAAAATATATAATCGCCCTAAAAAATTACAGAAATGAGTTCCTGTCGCTAGTTGAAATGGCGACAGGAACCTATCGCCATTTCAACTGGCGATAGGGATCTTGACCGCTCCTATCGCCGGTCCAACTACCTATCGCCATTTGAAATGGCGATAAGAATGTGAACAGTGTTCCTGTCGCCATTTCAAATGGCGACAGGAACCTATCGCTATTTGAAATGGCGACAGTATGCCATGTATAAAATGCCGTAAAAATCCTTCCAAATCTCATTTTAATTATAAAAAAAACAGAATCGAGAAGGAGAGGAAGAGAAAGAAAGGTAGCGAAGCGCTGCTCGTTCGTCATGGAGGAGATAGATTCGAGAGCAAAGGATCTAGTAGACCGGTCATCTTGCGGTACATTTTTCGATTAGAATTAAGTAGATTAGCGAGTAGAATGAAGTAGATTAGCGAGTAGAATGAAGTAGAATATGGACATAGAATCAAGTAGAATAGCGACATAGAATTAAGTAGAATAGATAATTGTAGCGAAATTATGTATAGAATTATAGTGAAAGAGCGACTAGAATCAAGTAGAATAGGGACTAGAATGAAGTGGAATATCGACATAGAATCAAGTAGAATAGCGACTAGAATGAAGTAGAATTGCGACATAGAATCAAGTAGAATAGAAATTATGTATTACATTATATTTTTTGAAATTTGTACATGATGTCAAATTATGTAGAATAGCAACATAGAATTAAGTATAATATCCAGTAGAATTAAGTACAATAACGAATAGAATCAAGTAGAATAGGGACTAGAATGAAGTAGAATATCAACATAGAATCAAATAGAATAACGACTAGAATGAAGTAGACTAGCGACATAGAATCAAGTAGAATAACGACTAGAATGAAGTACAATAACGACTAGAATCAAGTAGAATAGCGACTAGAATGAAGTAGAATTACGACATAGAATCAAGTAAAATAGCGACGTAGTGTAGTTCATCGTATATTATTTGAGATGTGTATAGTGTAGTTCATCGTACATGTTTCGTACTTTTTACAATGTATGCACTTAATTTGTAGATATGGTGGACGGAGGCCAGTATGAGTTGCTTGACCCGGTGATTGATGCACATCACCGTAGCGAATCTCAAGACTGCGTGCTCCAGCAGGCGAGGCGTCGATTGAGCTTGGCGCGTTTTGGTTGCGCACGCCTATGAGGGCATGGAGGCTGCACGCAGACTGGATTCCGAGGTACGTATAGTTTTAATACACTCAATCGCGGTATGACTACTTTGCGTGCATTCACGTTTATTCTTAATCGTTTTGACGCAGATTGAGAGCGGCAGGCCTCCTTACACTAGCGAGGATGGTGGAGGCGACTTTTGAGGATGATCAGGACCGTGGTGGTGGTCGTACGTCTAGGCGTTTTCCGTACGACCGGGCGCTGCTGACGGCGTTGGTTGACCGCTGGAGGCCAGAGATGCACACGTTCCACGGGACGAGGGGTCACCTTGGGACGAGGTGGTTCACGTCCACGGGCTCCTGCCCCGGACGTGGCGGGCGTGTCATCGTGGCACCATGGTGGGGCGAAAGATCGATGGGCTCATCGGCACGCCGCCGCCACGGTATGACCACCTTGCTTGCTTGCGAACGTAATGCTTGTTTCTTTCGAACCCCGATAGTTACTAACGGCAATATTCTCTATCAGGTCCTGAGCTCCACTATCACGTGGGCCAGGGGTACGCGGAGTCGTCGGCGCATATCTCCGGGATAGCAGGTATGACCACATTGGGATGATTATGTTTTTTTTTCGTGTTTTCGGCATGATTACGTTTGTAACATAATACTTCACAGGAACGTCTTGGGAGGACGGTTCATTTCCGGATGACAAGGCAAACCTATCGATACCCATCGATTGCTTCTTTGATGACCTGCGTGATGCCTCGTTCAACTTGGAGGCTTCTCAGCTGCAAAGTGCTCCGCCACCGACACAACAGACACAGGAGGAGGAGGCCCCCCTCGCGACACCACCTCGGACTACTCGTCTCGGTCGGCCACCATCCCTTTGAACCTCTCACATACTCGGACCGTCGCAGCAGAGGCCAAGGGCGACACGGGAGTGTGCCCCAAGAGGGCCGCCAAGAGATATTTGGTCCTTCAAATATCACCATACCATGTAAATATTAATATATGAACAACTCTTATTATGCTAGTCTCATGTTTCGAAATCTCTTTTTAGTACCATGTTTCACATTCCATTCTTCCGTGTTATTCGCATCATCGTAATATCACTTAGCTTCGTACTTACGAATAATTAATATCTCAAACGTCCTCGTAAAATTCTACAGAAATTCACTGCACTAGAACAACATACGATCATTATAAATTGTTATTGCGAGATTAATAGATTTTGTACCGTTAAAATTTTATAAAAATCATAAGTATGTAAAGTGGACTTGCAAATTAGGGTTGGAGAGGAACCTGTCGCCATTTCAACTGGCGACAGAAACCTATCGCCAGTTGAAATGGCGACAGGGACCTATCGCCATTTCAACTGGCGATAGGTAGTTGGATCGGCGACAGGAGCGGTCAGGGTCCCTATCGCCAGTTGAAATGGCGATAGGTTCCTGTCGCCATTTCAACTGGCGACAGGAACTCATTTTTGTAATTTTTTGGGGCGATTATATATTTTTGTAATTTTGTTTTAAAAAAATATTATTTTAAAAAAAATTCTTTGTTTATGTGGGTTTGTTTGTGCAGATTGAGTTTGAGCGAGAGTACCATGCAAATTTTGATAATCTAGATATTGACGAGAATCCACCAATATCATTGGAAGAGATGCTGCAGAAGGTGAAGCCATTCATAATTGTGTATAAGGGCATCTAGAACCAAGAAGAATGGGAGGTGATTTGTTTAATTGACCTCACACCATGTTATGTTCCTCCACGGAAATGTTTATGCCAGTATATAGTTTCTGATGTACTTGTTTTTGCTGCATTAGAATGTGTCAGAGTAAGTCTGCATAGCCAGGGTAATTGATACCGTATTTTGCTGTATAGGAATATAGCAAGCAAACTGGGTCCAAGTCTATAGTTGGGTGATATTGATTTTTTTTTCAAATAATCCATTTTTTATTATTAATTACAACATTATACGCAATAATATTTTTTACGAAATATACTCACTGTCGCTCAACAGTTGGGTGGTGGTCGATCGCTCAACAGTTGAGCGATCGACACTTGTAGGCCCAACTGCACAATGCATGCCCCGCTAGATAAGTGAAATGCACACTAGAACCAACCGTTGAGCGACAAGTGTCCCGATCGCTCAACGGTTGAGTTATTGACCCGATCGCTCAACGGTTGAGCGACAGAGTATATTTCTGTAAAAAATATTATCGCAGGTATAATGTTGTAATTAATAATAAAAAATGGATTATTTGAAGAAAAAAAATCGGTGATATTAGACTATAATAACCTGCTTCAGGCTTGATAAATAAACAGATGGACCAACACCATAGTTTACTATCAAAATAGTGTTCCTCATTTTACAAATGTATATTGTTGCGGTATGTTTGCAGTCAATTTTTTTGTCAAACTTAAATTCCCACTGATAACTGATATTGTCTATGTTTCAGTTCTTCCGTACTTTTTCAGTGCCATATTACGTACTGCAACTAGCGTCGTCGTTATTATGCACACCAACATTCAAACTATATTAAACTCTCTAATACAATTAACACAAAGACTGTCCAGGTTTTCTAATTCTAAAAACCATTCATGTGTATACCAAACTTTTCATACTATATACCTAAAAAAATCTCTTCCTCGGCGCCACGCAGAGGCCACTAGTAGCAATGGAGGAAGGTGAACTATGTGCCAGAGTCCACCATGGTCTGCTTGATGCCAGTGTGGTTTGGCGTGAGCATGGTCTGCTTGATGCCGTCGGCCCTGCCTGGCCACCAGCGCCTCCCCTCGGTTCCTCTCCCTCCTCCCTCCTAGAGAGCTGCATCAGCTCCAACTCCTTCTGGACCTGCACCTCAGCACCAAGCTCGTCATCTTCTACGGCAGGTTCGGTGACGTCGCCGCCGCCCGAAGGGTGTTCGACGGAATGCCGCACCGGAGCGTCATGTCCTAGACGGCCATGGTCTCCGGCTACTCTAGGAACGGTGCCGCGGGAGGCATGGAGTCGTTTCGCCCTCATGCGTGTGTCGTGTCGTATGCGAACCGGTTCACGACGGAGTGTGGGCATCACAGTGATGCGCTTGGATTGTTGTCCTCAATTCTGAGAGACGGTATGTTTCATCTTGTTTGTACATTCTTATTTAAAATGCAAATTTTTTTTTGTTCGGATTATCAATCATGCACATCAAAATATTTGACAACGATGCTACCTAACCATTTCACATTTGGAAGTGCTCTAAAAGCCTGTGGAGCAGTTAGTGTGCTTGCCAATGTGGAGATAATTCACACTTGCATCATCAAGTTGGGCTATTGGGGCGAAAAGGTTGTTATCGGATCACTTATCGATTCTTACGCAAAATGTCGGAGTATGAGTAGCGCAAGAGTGTTATATGACTCCATCGATGAACCGGACCTCGTATCGCTCTCGTGACCGATCGAGGGTACTCCATGGATAGAAACCACAGTGAAGATGCAATGGAGCTATTTTGTAAGATTCATCGCAAGGGTTTAAGGATCGATGGTGTTCTATTAAGCTCCTTGCTTGGCCTCTGTCGATATAGCATCCATCGATTTGGGACACAAATTCATGCTTATATGTGCAAGAAGCGACTTATGGGTGATGTGGCATTGGACAATGCTCTAGTTGACATGTATGCAAAGGCGGAGAACTTTCGGATGCCAGCGTGCTTTTGATGAAATTCCCAACCGTAATGTGATTTCTTGGACTTCACTTATTATTGCATGTACCGGTGTTGTTGCGATGATGGGATTTAATAGTTGTTGAATGCATAATTGTGATTTTTGTTTCAGCTTGTTGTTGGCTTACTCTTGTAGTGATCAATAATAAGAATGTGAATAGCATCATATTTGTGAGTTGTATCACAATAGGGAGTCAGATTTTTGTTGGCGAGGAGGAGCGGAGGCGGTGGAATCCAGCGGCGACGGAGCGGCGCTTGGTCGGGGAGCCGAGGATGGCGAGGCAGGCGAAGAGCTTGAGGAGGCGGCGGCGAGGAGGAGCGGAGGCGGTGGAACCCAGTGGCGACAGAGCGGCGCTTGGTCGGGGAGCCGAGGACGGCGAGGTGGGCGAAGAGCTTGAGGAGGCGGCGGCGAGGAGGAGCGGCAGCGGTGGAACCCAGCGGCGGCGGAGCGGCGCTTGGTCGGGGAGCCGAGGACGGTGAGGTGGGCGAAAAGCTTGAGGAGGCGGCGGCGGCAGGAGCAAAGGGAGCGGTCGAAGGAGGCGGCGACGTGAGGACAGAGAGAGCATGGGGGAGAAAGAGAGAGCAGAGGTTTGCCAGCGTGGACGCTTGGCTGGCAGGGAAAATGATTCTTTTTTCCACGTGGCACGAAACAGCCTTCAAAACCGCCCTCGAACGCATGGAGGGACTCCTTTTGCCCGGTATTGATACTTTGAGGTGCGTTATATCTGGTATTTCAGTTGAGAGACGAAAACTAAACTAGGGCAAGAGTTGAGGGACGAAACATGTACTTATTCCTACCATATATGGCCTAGTTGAGACATCCATTGTTGCCTCGATGCCTTTTTGAGACCAATAGTTGCCTTAGTACGTAGGTCGATCTGGGCCGTCCGATGGCGTGGTGGGGGTGGAGAGGGTATATATATAGATGTGATGTCCTCATCATCCCCCCCTCTTGAAAAGGAGTCGTCCTCAACTCAAATAGATCACTAAAGAATAGGGACAAATCAGTGACATTAAATGTAGCACTTGCACCGTAGTTGCCAGGTAGCTCAATCTTGTAGGCATTAGCATTGATCCTCTCTAGCACTTTAAAAGGACTGTCACCGCGGGGCTGCAACTTACATTTGCGTAACTCTGGAAACTGTTCTTTTCTCAAGTGCACCCAAACGAGCTCTCCCGGTTCAAACACCATCTTCTTTCTTCCTTTGTTTGCTCGTCGCACATACTTTCTTGTCATCTCCTCTATATTCGCCTTTGCTTTCTCATGGATCTTCTTAGTAAAATCAGCACACTTACTAGCATCCATATTAGCTCGTTCTTGACATGGCAAAGGCAAAAGATCGATGGGAGCAGTAGGTTTAAATCCATAAACAATCTCAAATGGACATAATTTTGTAATAGAATGTACCGCCCTGTTATAAGCAAATTCCACATACGGAAGGCACTCTTCCCACATCCTCAAATTATGCTTAAGAACCGCTCGCAGCATCATAGAAAGTGTACGGTTCACAACCTCAATTTATACATCTGTTTGGGGGTGACATGTAGTAGAGAATAGTAGCTTCGTTCTAAGCTTACCCCACAAAGTCTTCCAAAAATAGCTCAAGAACTTTGTATCACAGTCGGAAACAATCATCTTTGGAACACCATGTAGACACACGATTTTCCTGGAAAACAAATCAGCAACAAGTGAAGCATCGTCGCTCTTATGACATAGAATAAAATGAGCCATTTTACTAAAACGATCAACTACCACAAATAATGAATCCCTCCCCCTCTTAGTCCGTGGCAATCCTAACACAAAATCCATAGAAATATCCTCCCACAGAACACTAGGAACAGGTAAAGGCATGTATAAACCATAGGGATTAAGATGAGACTTAGCTTTATGGCATGCATAAACCATAGGGATTAAGACGGGACTTAGCTTTATGGCATGTAATGCATTTTAGCACATAACGCTCGATGTTGCGCCAAAAGAAGTGATCCGTCAACACACTTTTGGTCTTTTTAGCACCAAAGTGACCCATGAGACCGTCTGCATGAGCTTCTTGCAATAAAAGTAATCGAACAGAGCAATCTGGAATGCACAATTTGTTAGCTCGAAATAGGAAATTGTCATGCAAATGATACTTATCCCAACCTTTTCCATTTCCACACTTAGAATAGGGTTCAACAAAGAACATATTAGTGGCGTACAATTCTTTTAGACTCTCTAAACCCAAAATCTTAGCATCTAGTTGGGAAAGTAAGGTATGTCGCCTAGACAATGCATCCGCTACAACATTATCCTTCCCCTTCTTATATTTAACAATGTACAGAAAGGACTCTATGAACTCACTCCAATGTGCATGTCTACGGTTCAATTTTAACTGGCTCTTAAGATGTTTAAGCGATTCATGGTCAGAATGAATAAGAAACTCTTTAGGCCATAAATAGTGCTGTCAAGTTTCTAACACACGCACTAAAGCATATAGATCATTATCATAAACTGAATAATTAAGTGCTGGACCACTTAGCTTTTCACTGAAATAAGTAAGTGGCCTACCTTCTTGCATAATTACTCCACCAATTCCTACACCACTTGCATCACATTCTATCTCAAACGTCTTATCGAAACCGAGTAGCGCAAGTAGTGGTGCAGATGTAAGCTTATCTTTCAATTCCTGGAATGCCTTTGTTTGGGCTGTTCCCTATGTGAAAGGAACCTCCTTCTTTGTTAATTCATTGATTGGGGGCAGCAATGGTACTGAAGTCCTTCACGAACTGATGGTAAAACCCCGCTAATCCTAGAAAGCTCCTCACTTGGCTTATATTTTGTGGAGGCTTTGATTTTCTCCTCATCTACCTCGACTCCATGACCTGAAACAACAAAGCCAAGAAACACAACCTTGTCCGTGCAAAAGGTGCACTTTCCAACGTTAGCATACAACTGTTCTTGCCTCAAAACAGCAAGCACACACCGTATATGTTCAATGTGCTCATAAAGTGTTTTGCTAAAAATAAGGATATCATCAAAATATACCACTACAAATTTTCCAATGAACTCCCTAAGCACATGATTCATGAGTCGCATAAAAGTACTGGGTGCGTTGGTCAACCCAAAAGGCATGACTAACCATTCATATAAACCAAACTTGGTTTTAAATGCCATTTTCCACTCATCGCCCTTCTTCATACGAATTTGATGGTAACCACTACAGAGGTCTATCTTGGTAAATATAGTAGAGCCACTCAATTCATCAAGCATGTCATCAAGTCTAGGTATGGGATGCCTATACCTAACAGTGATACTATTGATAGCTCTACAATCTACGCACATCCTCCAAAATCTATCTTTCTTTGGTACTAAAAGAACCAGAACAACACAAGGAGAGAAACTTTCTCTTACATAACCTTTCTCAAGAAGTTCTTGAACTTGACGCTGAATTTCCTTTGTCTCTTCCGGATTAGTGCGGTAAGGTGGCCGGTTCGGCAATGGAGCTCCTGGTACCAAATCAATTTGGTGCTCAATCCCACGATTAGGTGGCAACCCGGGTGGTACCTCGTAGGGAAACACATCCTCGTATTCCTGCAAAACATCCAAAACAACACTAGGCAAAGAAGGGGTAAATCATTAGTGGATAAAAATGATTCTTTGTACAGGAGTACAAAGAATGGAGCATTGGGTTCTCTCAATTCTTTTAAATCCCCTTTTCTAGCCATCATAACTAATCCATGTTTTCCCTTTGGCTTGGATATTTGAGGATGTGGGGCTTTTGGCTGTGGAATTACTCCCTCATTCTTTTCTTTGTGGCTCACACTTCATTGTATCTCTCTTTTCCTCTCCTTTCTTTGCTGATCATCTTTTATAATCTCTTCTGGTGTCATGGGCAGCAATGAAATCCGCTCATTCTTGTACATAAAAGAGAGACGATTGGCACAACCATCAATCTGGACACTCCTCTCAAACAGCCATGGACGCCCCAATAGCAACTGACATGCGTGCATAGGAACCACATCGCAGTCAACTTGATCGTTGTACTTTCCAATAGAGAATTGCACCGTCACCATGGTGCTCACATGCAACGAACCACAACCATTAAGCCACTCCAACTTATAAGGGTTTGGATGGCACTTCTGTTTCAGCCCTAACTTATCTACCATGTCCAAGCTAGCAATATTGTTGCAGCTGCCATTATCAACAATAACTCGAATATACTTATTTTTTATAATACATCGAGTATGGAAGATGTTGTGCCGCTGTCCGGACTCCTCCATGACGTTGGCACTAAGAGCTCAACGTGCAACAAAGCAATCATAATAGTCTCCAACTGGGGCTGCATCATCATCATACTTATGCCATCACCTTGTTCTTCTTCTTCTACTGCTGCATCTTCATGCTCCTCCTCCAGATCACTTGCGAATTCCCATTCACCTTGTGCATTAACAAGCAGCACATGCTTACTTGGGCACTCTGAAGAAATATGTCCTCTTCCTTTACATTTGAAGCACTCGATATCACGGCTGTGGGAAGAAGACGATGTAGTAGAAGACATGCCCACCGATGCAGCGGGGCGCCTATCACCGGGGCGTGAGGCCAGCGAAGATGCCGACGAAGCTGAAGGCCAACCAGATGGTGTAGCTGACGCCAGCCTAGAAGTAGCACCTCCTCCTATGGTGCCATGATAGTTGGAACCAAGCTGCTGCTGTCCACGGTGCCAATTTGGTGCAGTAGGGCAGCCCGAATGAGGATGAGATCATCCGCGGCACTGGTTGCGCTTCTCCACTCACATGGCTTGGTGTACTAGTTCCTGCAATGTGTTATATGGATACAATTCTACATCATCAGCAATATCGTCATTCAAACCACACAAGAACCTTGCCATCTTAGCTTCGTCACTCTCTTGAATTCTCGCACGGATCAACAATACTTCCATATCTTTGTAGTATTCATCAATAGTGCAGGAACCCTAAATAAGGCGATGCAATCTGTTATGGATGTCTCTTTGGTAATGTTGTGGAATAAAATGGCGTCTCATAGCACGTTTCATGTCATCCCATGTGCTGATATGGCCATTACCCGTTGCATATAGTGCCTCCTGCAATTGATTCCACCACGTCAGTGCATACCTAGAAAATTCTACAGAAGCTAATTTTACCCTCTTTGCATCGGAGAAGTCATGGATGCGGAAAATCTGATTGCACTTCTCGTCCCAATCAACATAAGCATATGGATTCTCCTGTCCAATAAAATAAGGCACATTTATCTTAACTTTCGCCATGCTATTCGGATCATCTTGGTTACGATAGTCGTGTGGGCGACCACCATCACTATAGTATCCACCATGTCGAGAGGGTGGTG
The DNA here is from genome assembly GCA_036346405.1 of Phyllostachys edulis. NCBI lineage: Eukaryota > Viridiplantae > Streptophyta > Magnoliopsida > Poales > Poaceae > Phyllostachys > Phyllostachys edulis. Next base: position 46,169,258 of record CM070549.1, on the reverse strand, counting down.
GCTGCTCCAATGGATCAAAAGTGTCACACACTTCATCACCATCATTGTAGTAGTCTCCAATGTTGTGCCCACGGGTGCCAAGGCCACGTCCGCGTGCACCACGACCTCGGAAAGGCTGTCCATCTCCACCTAGGGCGCCCCTACCCCGTGCAACACTGGCTAGAGCACCGACCTCAATGTCGTCAGGCAGTGGGGCAACGAGGTTTTGGTGATGATCCCTGTTACCCACTGTGGGAAAACACTCATCGAGCATCCTTGCAAAAGTGCCCTCTGTCACGCCCCGGGTAAGCAACCCCCGGGACCCACTGTGCAAACTGGACTAGTCCCACGATCAGTCGCTAGTCCGCACAGTTCAACAATGATGTGATCATAGACATACAACAAACTATAGATGAAACAGACAATTAACATTAATAAAAGCAAAAGACCTTATGGTCAAGGTTGTTACAGAGGTCTGCCATGCCGGGCTAACAACAAAAGAGCTCACAATGGAAAGCAAAATGACACGTGGAGGCCATTCGACATGCCCACAGGTGAAAGCAAAATTGTTTTGATAATTAATGATAATATGTGAATATGGGATTAACATGTTTATTGAGTAATTACAAGGTTAAGTCACATTGGTAGTTTTGATGACGTGAAGATGCATGCTAAAGGGTTCAATGAAGATCTACATGGCTCAAGACAAGGTACAAGTAGTCTAGGATCCTTTTTCTATTTTACCGGTCTTAGGAGAAATGGTTGGAAGACCGGATTATAGGTTAAATATCGTACTACTAAGCAGGATTGTGACTAGTAGCTTGATAGCATGGTCTTGTGCAATATGGATCAATTTAGGATCATGCATGCATTTGAATTTAAATTTGAAAGCTCTAAGTGCTTTTGTCAGAAATCGGTAGTACCGAAGTCTTATTGGCGGTTGTACTGCTTGGAGCGGTATGACCGCGACTTTACTTGGCAGATATCAATTTTGAATGCTTCGCTAATCGAGCGCTAATGCGATGCGACCGCTCTTTGAGCGGTACTACCGCATTACTGTCGTTCGATTCTAGTTGGCGGTTTGATAAAACCGTAACCGATGCATTTTGGCTCGGAGCTCTCTCTGATAATCGGTCGTACCGCATTTGAGAAACGGTCGTACCGCGATGCGGTTGTATCGATTGTTATAAGGCGGTACGTATTTTCCAGAGAGCATGTCATTTCGGCGTTTTGTAAATCCTACGATCGGTTGTATCGCTCGTCAATGCGGTATGATCGGGCGATGCGGTTGTACCACATTTTGTTTGGCGGTTGTATCGCGCCGGATTTCAACGGCTATGTCAGAAGTATTAAATGTCTCTGTTCTAGCCGTTACTGTGCTCTGACATTGGATGCGGTCGTACCACGCTCTAGATGGTGGTCATACTGCATTTCGCTGAAAGTTAGGGTTTCTCTCCCCAACGGTCATAATTGTTGGTGGGGGTTATAAATACCCCTCCACCTGCTCAAGGACTGCTTGCTAGTGTTCATTTAACATCTATAGAGCCTTGAGAGCCTTAAGCATTCACTCAACACCAAAATTCCCTTGTGCATTCATTGTGAGGTGGTTGAGTTCATTCAAGTGCATTCATTCATCCTAGTTGATCCTATTGCACTTGAGCGCCGTCAAGTGAAGGTCATCGATTTGTTACTCTTGGAGTTTTGCCAAACTCCTAGACGGCCTTGGCGGTGGAGCACGGTGATCTCTTCAAAGAAGATTATGAAGAGGCCCGGTGCAAGCTTGTGAGTGGTTTGGTGTTCGCCATCTCCGGAGCGGAGGAAGAACAACCATAGTGATCGAGGGAAGGCTTAATTCGTGGAGCCGGCTTAAGTTGTCAAGCTTTCTCAACGTGGACTAGTTAAGACCGGCAAGTCTTCGATACCACGGGAAAAACAGCATTGTCTCATTGTGGTTATTCCTAGTCTTTACTAATTCCGCATTTACATTTCTAGCTTATTTTTTGTATTGAATTGCTTAACTAGAAGTGTAACTTGTTTAGACTAAGTTATTAATTAGCTTAAATTGTTAATTTGTTAAAAAGTTTAAAAACCTCCTATTCACCCCCTCTAGTCGGTTATCCTTGATCTTACAAGTGGTATCAAAGCTTGGTCTCTCATTGATTTAGACTTAACCGTCTAAGAGAGAAAAGGATGGCTAGTGAGAGAATTGCTATAGGAAAGACTCTTTTATTTGATGGCTCTAATTATGCTTATTGGAAAATTAGAATGTCAATTTATTTAAAGGCCATGAGTCCAAGCATTTGGAAAATCGTAAATGAGGGTTATGTCATGCCTCTTAATCTACTAATTCCCACGGATCAAGAGGCGCGTAATGCTCATTTAGATGCCCAAGCTATGAACACTCTCTTTGGCGCTTTGAATGCAAATGAGTTCAATAAAGTGAGCAATTTTAAAACCGCTCACGATATTTGGACCACCCTCTCAGAAATCTATGAGGGAACATCCACGGTCAAAGAAGCTAAATTGCATAGGCTTCGGATCAAATATGAGAACTTCATAATGTTGCCTCATGAAAACATCAATGAGATGTATTCAAGACTCAACAACATTGTGAATGAGCTCAAAGGCCTTGGGACTAACCTTCTTGATGTTGACATTATGCGCAAGATTCTTAGGGCTCTTCCGGACAAGTATGAGACGTTGGTGACATTATTTCTCAACTCTCCCGAGTTGCCAAGAATGACACCAATGAGACTTTTGGGCAACCTCATCACAAATGAGTTGTTCAAGAAGGATAAAGAAGAGCTCTTGGAGATATCTTCCTCAAAGAAGAAGATTACCGCTTTTAAGGCCAAAGCGGAATCAAGTGACGATGAGAATGAAGAAGAAGACTCTGACGAGGAGTATGCATTTCTTGTAAGAAGAATGAAGAAGTTCATGAAGAGACGCCCTAATAGAAGCTTCAATTTTGACAAGTACAAGAAAGGGCAATCCTCAAATGACAAAAATCGTTATAGCAATATTCGGTGCTATAATTGTGAAGAGAAGGGGCACATTGCTTCCCGTTGCCCCGCAAACAAGGATGACAAGGGCAAGTCATCCAAGAAGAAGGAGTATAGTGGCAAGAAGAAGCTTTTCAAGAAACTTCACAAAGATGGCAAGCATGAAGCCCATATCGGAGAGTGAGATTCAAATGACGAATCAAGCGACTATGATTCCGATGAGGATGAGTCTCCTAAGAAGAAGAGACTCGTTGGCATCGCCATCAAGGAAGCTCCTTCGCTATTCTCCACTCCTACTTGCCTCATGGCAAAAGGAGACAAGGTAAAATCCATTGATAATGATAAACCAATTTATGATGAATTAATAGATATGCTTGAAGATCTAAATGAATATCTTGGAAAAGAAAAGTTAAAATATAAGGTCTTGAATAGAGAGTTTATTTCTCTAAAAGATTCTTATGGGAGGCTAAAGGAAGCTCATGACTTGCTTATCCAAGAATATGTAGGGATACGGGTAGGCTACAATAGCAACAAATCAAAATTTCTATCACGTAAACCAGGAAGCCAAGCAAGAAGATGATCATAGATCGTTACCACTAGATGCGCAGAGCAGCGGAAGAAGTGTCGGAGCAGCCTGGTCCGACGAAGAGCGCGTCGATGTCTCGATCGTAGTCGATCGTCCGAAGATCCAAAGACGTTGATGCAAGTGGTCGTGGTCGATCGTCTCCTCCAGCACCTCTGCAGTTCCTTGCGAAGATCGCGGATCGTCCTTAAGCGCAACAACGAGAAGCGTCTCTATGGTATCCACACGTCCAGGGAAGGAACAACCGTACGCCGGTGTGCTAGCACCAAATCGCACGGCAAGGCTCTCAAGAAGATGGCGGCTAGGGTTTCATGGGGCAACTTCGTGTCAACCGCCTTCTCCCAAAACCTCATGCATCTCCTTATATAGTGCCTCGTGATCGATCCTATCCAAACACGTTCACGAATCGTATTCGTACTGGTTTGTTCCAACCCGTTAAGTGTGTGACCCGTTAGGTTCATGTGTAGTTCGGTTGTGACTCGGAAAACCCTTTCCGGCCACGAGTCGTAGCGGTTCCTAGCGAGACATAACGATTCGAATACACACAAATTATATGGGACGAACCTTAATGCAATATGATCTACGATCGGTCCTCATCACTTACGACTGTGTCCTATCTCTATACGACCGGTTAGATTCGATCACGACCAACTCGTAACTCCTTACGATTTGGTTTCGACCACTCTGTGAATATGTTCGACCGATCTCGACTTGCTTGTATCTCCATACGACCGATCCGTAGTCGGTCGAACTATGCACCTACTCATGTATTCTCCCTTTGCCTCACGATATCCGGTTGAACTCGGGTGAGATGTTGTGTCATCCATGGACTGCTCAATACTTTCTCGATCGAGTATCGGATAACCTTATGTGGTCAAACTCTTCGACCATCGCTGGCATGGCCATGCACTTTCTTTATCCGACCACTTGAGGGCCCAGATATCTCTCTGTTATGTTAGGAGGGCAAATCCATATCCCACCACCACATCCTCTCGCATATTTCATAGCATACCCGAAAGCTACCTTTATAACCACCCGATTCTAGTAGCGTTTGGCAACCCCTAAGAGTGCTATTACACATGTAGGAAACCATGTCGATCTCGGTCTAAGGATTATACATCATCATTGCTTGAGACCAACTAACGACACATAGAATCATAACAATCTCAATAGTGTCTCAAGGTGGGTCTTATCCAACACCATGTTCTCTAACACGTGTCCACATTATTGATTCGATATCCCTATATCCATGACCGGTGAAACATGGTCATCAATCAATATATGTGCTGATCGTAGAGTCACTAGTGTTCCGACCAGTGACTTTCGACCAGGGATACTTTTAGAACAACATCATCATAAGTTAAAAAGAGTTTCACCAACAAGTCACATACTCGTTAATCTTTATGACTGATGATTCATTCAAGGAACAAGATAACATATTATCAAATATTGTGAGCATAATGAAATATAATCATCTCTATGATTGCCTCTAGGGTATATTTCCAACAGAATATTCAAGTAAGTCTTGTTCTAGTATAGGAATTACATGTGATATTATTGATGATATGCCTATTATAGAAATTGCTAAAACTAGTGCATCTATTTCATGTAATGATTCTATTACTATACCATGTTGCTCTAGTATTAATGCTAATCATGTTAATGCTGAGCAAAATGATGCTAAGCTTATTGTTGAAAACAATGAGCTAAAAGAGCAAGCGACCAAGCTAAGCAAAAGCTTGGAAAGGTGTTTGAAGGGTAAGGCTACTCTTGACAAGCTTTTGAGTGAGCAAAGGTGCTCATTCAATAAGGAAGGTCTTGGGTATGTGTCTAAGAAAGATAAGAAGCCGGTAAACAAGCCCACAAGGTTTGTAAGGCAAAATAGTAAGTATTGCCATAAATGCCGGAAAATAGAACACGTGCAACAAAATTGTCCTAAGGATAAGACTCCATCTCTTGGTATATATGATTCATGCTACATGCTTAGAAAGACTAAGGATGGTAAAGTAATTGCTCGTTTTGTTGGTACTTCAATTCTAAGTGCTAAAAAGAATGCTATTTGGGTGCCTAAATCCTTGGTTACTAACCTCCAAGGACCCAAACAAATTTGGGTACCTAAAAGAACTTAATTCTTGTTTTGTAGGTGAACTATAAAACCGGTGGAAAATATTTGGTGCTTGATAGTGGATGCACTCAACACATGACCGGTGATAGAAAGATGTTCACCACATTCGAGAATGGAAAAAGAGTAGACAAGATCACATTTGGCGATAATAGCAAATGAAAGGTAATAGGATTGGGTAAAATTGCTATCTCAAATGACCTTTCTATTTCCAATGTATCCTTAGTAGAATCATTAAATTTTAGCTTGCTATCCGTTGCTCAAATATGTGATCTTGGACTAATTTGCTCTTTCTCTAGTGAAGGCGTTACAATCTCTAATGCAAAAGATAGCTCTTTTGTTTTCAAAGGCTTTAGATTTAAAAATATTTATTTGGTTGATTTTAGTTCAAATGAATCTTGTTTAAAAACTTGTTTAATGGCAAAAACATCATTGGGTTGGGTTTGGCATAGAAGGCTAGCTCATGTTGGAATGATTCAACTCAAAAAGCTTTTCAAACATGATTAGTTGTTGGCTTGAAAGATGTGAAGTTTGAGAAAAATAGACTTTGTAGTGCTTGTCAAGCTGGAAAACAAGTCGCTAATTCTCATCCTTCCAAAAGTATCATGTCAACTTCTAAACCATTGGAACTCTTACATATGAATTCGTTTGGGCCAACAACCTATAAGAGTATCGGAGGAAATAGCTATTGTTTAGTCATTGTGGATGATTACTCTAGATACACATGGGTATTCTTCCTAGTTGACAAGGGTGAAACCTCTGGTATTTTCAAAAGTTTTGCTGCTAAAATGGCTCAAAATGAATTTGATTTCAAAATAAAGAAAATCCGTAGTGATAATGGTTCCGAGTTCAAAAATACTAAAGTGGAAGACATTTGTGATGAACTTGGAATAAAGCACGAACTTTCCACAACCTACACTCCGGAGCAAAATGGAGTTGTAGAAAGGAAAAATCGTACATTAATTGAAATGGCTAGGACAATGCTTGATGAGTATAATACTTCCGATAGCTTTTGGGTGTAAACAATTAACACCGCTTGTCATGCCATAAATCGGCTTTATTTGCATCGTCTTTTGAAAAAGACTTCCTATGAGCTTCTTGTAGAAAGAAAATCGAACATCTCTTATTTTCGAGTTTTTGGTTGCAAGTGTTATATTTTGAAGAAGGGTGTTCGTCTTTCAAAATTTTCAAGTCGTTGTGATGTTGGTTTCTTGCTTGGTTATTCTTCAAATAGCAAAACTTATCGTGTCTTTAACCAAAACTCTGGTTTAGTTGAAGAGAGGCACGATGTGCAATTTGATGAAACTAATTGCTCTCAAGAAGAGCACGAGAATTTGGATGATGTAGGTGATGAAGCCTTAAGAAAAGCAATGGAATATATGCAAATAGGCGACATAAAGCCCGAAGATAATCCATCATCTTCCACTCAAGTTGAGCCTCCTACCTCTTCCACAAGTTAAGTACAAATTAATGAAGAAGATAACAAGGAAGATGATCAACCATACAATCTACCACCAAGAATTCACAATGCAATATCAAAGGATCATCCAATAGATCAAATATTGGGTGACGTAAGTAAGGGTGTCCAAACTCGCTTTCGTGTTACTTCTTTTTGTGAACATTACTCTTTTGTCTCTTCTATTGAGCCAAAGCATGTAGAAAAAGCACTTGAAGAACTGGATTGGGTAAATGCTATGCATGAAGAATTCAATAACTTCACCCGGAATGAAGTTTGGACATTGGTGGATCGACCCAAGGAACACAATGTAATTGGTACAAAATAGGTTTTTAGGAACAGGCAAGATGAGAACGGTATGGTTGTAAGAAACAAGGCAAGATTGGTCGCTTAAGGTTATTCACAAGTCGAAAGTTTGGATTTTGGTGAAACCTTTGCTCCCGTAGCTAGACTTGAGTCAATTCAGATATTACTTGCTTTTGCATCATGCTTTGATATTAAATTATTTCAAATGGATGTTTAAAGTGCATTCTTAAATGGCAAAATATCCGAACTTGTCTTTGTTGAATAATCTCCCGGTTTTGAAGATCCTAAAAATCCAAATCATGTCTATAAACTCTCCAAGGTGCTCTATGGTCTTAAATAAGCTCCTAGAGTATGATATGAATGCCTTAGAGATTTTCTAGTCTCAAAAGGATTCAAAATCGGGAAATTTGATTCAACTGTATTTACTAAAGTCTTAAATGATGATTTCTTTGTTTGTCAAATTTATGTTGATGATATCATTTTTGGGTCTACTAATTAAGATTTTTGCGAAGAGTTTGGTGATATGATGTCTAGGGAATTTGAAATGTCCATAATTGAAGAATTGAGCTATTTCCTTGGACTTGAAATCAAGTAACTCAAAGATGGAACCTTTGTGAGCCAAACCAAGTATGCAAAGGATTTAATCAAGAAGTTTAGCATGGAGGATGCTAAACCCATCAAGACTCCCATGGCAACCAATGGTCATCTTGACTTAAATGAGGGAGGTAAATTGGTAGATTTAAAGCTTTATAGATCTATGATTGGTAGTTTGCTTTATCTCACCGCATCTAGACCCGATATCATGTTTAGTGTTTGCATGTGTGCACGTTTTCAAGCAACTCCAAAAGAGTGCCATTTAATGGCCGTTAAAAGAATACTAAGATATTTAAAGCATTCCTCTACATTGGCCTATGGTTCTCCAAAGGTGCTAAATTTGATTTAATTGGGTATTCAGATTCCGATTATGCGGGTTGTAAAGTGGATAGAAAAAGCACCTCGGGTAGTTGTCAATTCTTAGAAAGATCTTTAGTATCATGGTCATCCAAGAAACAAAACTCCGTAACTTTATCCACCGCCGAAGCCGAATATGTTTCTGTGGGAAGTTGTTGTGCTTAATTGCTATGGATGAGGCAAACATTGATGGATTATGGAATTAAATTTGATAAAATGCCTCTTTTGTGTGACAATGATAGTGCCGTGAAAATAGCTAATAACTCTGTTCAACACTCAAGAACCAAGCATATAGATATTCGCCACCATTTCTTGAGAGATCATGTGAGCAAGGGAGATATTGAAATTAGCCACATAAGAACCGAAGACCAATTAACGGATATTTTCACCAAGCCATTAGATAAAGGCCACTTTTGCAAATTGTGGAATGAGTTAAATGTCATAGACTATTCAAATATTGTTTGAACTCTTGCATCATGTATTGTGCTTCATTTGGTGTTATTTGAGATCTTTTATAAAAGTATTTTTAAAACTTTTATTAAAGATAACTATGATCATAAAAATTATGTTCTTATATAGACAGTAGTCTTATCGGTGTTTTATAACCGATCTTACGTAAAGATTGTTTGATTTGAGGGGTCTCCAAGAATGAAATCACGCAGAGATATTGACACGGGGATTTTTATACAGGTTCAGGCCTTCTCTGGAGAGAATAACAACCCTACTCCTGTGTGTGTATGGTATTGAGTGTATTTTCTACAATTAGGAGAAAGACAAAGACTATTACAGAGGATAGTGTCTATCTTCTCGATTGTCTTCTGTCTCGTTCCCTATTGTCCGTCCCGTTCCTCTCTGACTGCCACCTTTATATAGTCGGTGAAGGAGTGGTCGTTTCTCCAGGTGAAGTGGCGCCTCATCAGTTCCTATAACGGGCGCATGTTTGCAGTAATCACCGGGGTATTAACTCCTCCGTGCCGTTTGGCAGTTACTTGTCGAGATAATGGAGTATTATGTCTTTGTTACTCAAGTAGAATAACAACAATATTGATCGCTTGAACTCCCCAATCAATTGGACCCACTCGTCTGTAGGCTCTGTTGATCATAGGGTGGTCGTAGCTGACCTGGTCGTAGAAGAGCTTACGACCATAGGGTAGTCGTAAAATAACTTACGACTGTATAGTGATCGTAGAAGAACTTACGACTATGAGGTAGTCGTAGCAGGACTTACGACTATGGGGGTGGTCGTAGAAGAACTTACGACCACCTGGTTGGCTTCTCCCTTGTAAATATATGGGGTATACTCAGGGACCATATGACGTTATATTTACCCATAATAAGAATTATAGATAAATGATAAAATGATGATTATTAGATCCTCGTCATCTAGCCCCCCAGCTTCAAGTGAAAGTAACTTACTTGGGAAAGAAATCGTACATGGTCTTATGACCATGAGAGGGTTATAGAACAATGGTCGAAGGAAAAACTCTTCGACACTTGTACATCATTTTGACCAGAAATATACTTGGTCAAGAAAGCTGTTGGAAATCTTACGACTACCAGGTAGTCGAAGAGAACCTTATGACTACGAAGTGATCGTAGTATGGTGATCGGAAGTAAAACCTTTCCGATTGTATTTCATTTGACTAGAAAGACTTGGTCAAGGAAGTAATTTTGCTTGAGGTGCAAAGACAAACATGATTTTCTCAAATAGACAAACTAAAGAATCGTAATCGACTCTCACAGGCCTGTCCGTTGGAGCGGTTCCCGAAGCGGTGGTAACCCTTGGATTGCCACGTCTTTTACTCAGGCACGCGGTTATAAATACTTACCGGGGGTGAGATTCGGGTTTTTACTTTCCCCCAAATCGCTCCCGCTATTCATCGAATTCTTGCTTTCTCCACCGCCGACCAGATCAAGCTTTCTCTTAAGACCTTCCCCAATCCAAATCCTTCCCTCTCTGAGAGAGATGGCCGGAACCGTTTTCGAATGGGCCAAGTCTGAGATGGATGCGGTGAAGATTCAAGCTTTGGTTGCCGCCGGGAAGATTCCTTCCTGGGATTTTATTCTCAAGGATCTTGGCCGGATTGCCCCTTATATTCAAGCTATCGAGGATTTGAAGGAAGATGGGCTTACCGGATGGCATGTGGTGAAGGATTTCATCACGCGTCGCATCAGCCCTTTGAAGAAACGTGTACCTCCTATGTGGAGGTATACGGGGCCACAAGACCTAACTAGAGACTATAAGGAGGGTAAGTGAATCTTCGACTTAGCTCTCGGTTTGGTCTTCTTCAAAGTGGTCTAATGAATATCTTATCTGTTTGCACAAACCTTTCACAAGCAGAGATTGACGTTCGAGTCAAACTTATTTGTGAGAAATCTCCACCATCCAGAGTGGTGGCTACTCAAATCCTTGCAGTTGTATCCGCAGAGGAGAAGATGAGACGCCTAAAGGTAATCAAGTGTTGATTTTATCCTTAGGACTTCGTAGTCGTAGAAAGACTTACAACTGCTTGGTTGTCGTAGAAGAACTTACGACTAGGTAGTGATCATAGAAAAACTTATGATCATGGAAATGTCGTAGAAAAACTTACGACTGGATACTGGTCGTAGAAATTCTTACGACTGGTCAGTAATTCTTCTTTTCTGTTTTCTTCAGAAAGTAGGGATAGAAAACCGTCAGGATGACCAAGAGGTCGCACTGATAACCATTGGCGCAGGGATGGTGACGGAGAAAAGTCCGGCTCCTCCGTCTAAGAAGCGTCGACTCGTGAAAGTCGCCGATAAGGGCGGTGCAAGCTCAAGTTCTTTTATTTTGACTAGATCCTCTGCAAAATCTGCAGAGATATGGTCAGAATCGAAGCCAAGGAGGTTGAAGCAGCTGAAGCTGAGGATGTCGAAGTAGCTGAACCTCTTAAGCGCAAAACCTGCAAGGCCAAGGTACCCTTCTATTATGACAAGAATACTTTCGCAGTTTCTATCTCTCCTGGCTTAATTAAGCAATTAGAAAAGGAGAACTGGAAGGACTTTATGTCTTTTGTGAAGGAAAATGCTGCGCTAACAGAACCTGTAGTTGAGGGAATTACAGCTTTTGGAGTGGTCGAGACTGATCTTGGCCATCCGGAGAGTCAGGAGAGCCGAGAGGTGGCTCCTGTTCAAGATCCACGACCAGACGTGCTCGTGGCTGAGCCTATCCTTCAACTTGAACTCCGACTAGACGTGGTCGTAGAGAAGAAGTTAAAGAAATCTTCCGTTGGGAAAGTGACTCCTAAGTTCCTGGTTAGATCCAGAGTACAGAGGTATGTGAGAAAGACTAAAGTGTAAGGACAGCTTTTACCTTTTGCTTTTCACAACTTAACGTGCTTTCCTTTTGTTGATCTTAGCCCAACTCCTTTAGCCCCCGAGAACGCTTCTGTTGAGAAGCCCATTGTCACTTCTCCAGCGGATGGAGAGTTGATAGTGGAAGTGATTGAAGGATCATCCACTGCTTGGGTGGTGGAGGAAGTCATGGCTCCTGAAGTGGTTACTACGACCACTGAGGCGGCTACTACGACCACTGAGGTGGTCGTGGAGACGGAGGTGGAGATAGCAGAGGTAGTGGTAGGAACCTCTAGCCAAGGTGGTGGTGCATCTGATCATCGTGCTGGGAAGGAAGTCGTGGTAGACGTTCCCCCTGGCCCTCAAGAAGAGGCTGCTGCTACAAAATCAGAAGAAGAGGAGTACTTCAACTTCTGCTCTGATTTCTTTGGCCCTGCTTCCATCGTGGAGTCTTCTGCCATTAGATCTCGCGATCAAGTCCCTCATCCTGAGGATATCCCTAATAGAGGGGAAATTTTCGATAACGAGCGTCTCGAGAAGATTTGGTGGGACCGTATCGCGAAGATAGATAAGCTGAAGAATCCATCGATGGTTTTCTCAATGTTTGCTTGGACGACCATGAATATAAGTATTTTAAGGATACTTATATGTGTGGTCTTTCCTTGTTTCTTACTGTCCTTCTTGCAGAAAGCTCTGGAACAAATTGCTACTGTTGGTGAATATCACCGACAACTTGTGGAGCTGCGACAAAAGAAAGCGGAACTCTGCGAATAGGCAGAGAGGTGGTAAGTCACTGTTACTCGTAGTCGTTTTTGGTTTGACTACTTATACAGTGCTTATGGGGTTTGCCGTGGAAAAACTTCGCGACTAGGTGCTTTGGTCGAGAAAAACTTACGACCGATGGTTTGTCGAGAAGAACTCGACGATCGGATCAATGGTCGAGAAGAACTTACGACCACCGGTGAGTGCTCATGTCCATTCTTAACCTTTATAGGTTAAAAAGTGATGAAAAGACCCTGGCTGATTCGCCCGATTATGAAAAAGCCGAGACGAAAAAGCTAAGGGAAGAAAAAGAAGACCTCTTGAAGAAACTCCAGGAGACCAAGTTTGCGACTCAAAACTTGCGAAAGTGATAAGCGAGAAGTCTTGAACTTAAGATCGCTTATGTCGTTGATCTTTACCTTTTTAACTCTTCTTCTTTTCAGAAAAAGAAGACGAAATGAGAATGCTCCAAATTGAAGTCAAAGATAAAACTTTGGTTGTTCACGAGATTTCTCGCATTGCCAGAGATAAAGATCAAGAGATTGAGAGATTAAGATCTCGACGAGCAGGTAAGCAATTCTTTACCTGTAGTCCTTTACGAGTTCTTTTCCTTTTCTAACTCTCATTTCTTTTTAGAAATTGAGCTCGAACTGGGAAGGCTCGAAATTAAGGATCAAGAAAAAACCATAATCCTTAACGAGACCATCCGCATTGCTAAAGAAAACGCAAAGGAAATTAGATTATGGGAGGAGTGGTATGAAAAGACCATTGCTTCCCATAATGATGAAATCGAGAAATTAGATTCTCGACTGGCCGGTAAGGACTTCTTTACCTGTGATCAAGTTCTTCCCTCTTTTAGGAGTATTTTTGCTTGACCAGTCTTACCCTTTTTCAGAGCAAGTAGCTGAAAATAAACAACTCCACGAGACTTTGACTCGTAACCAAGAGGATATGAAGTCGACGAAGATTAATCTTCAAGACAACATCTTGCTCCTGAACAATAGACTTGGTGAGCTACGTGGTGAGGGAAAAACTCCTCAAGAATACACGATAGCTGCTCACAAAAGTACTATTGGAGAACAAGTCGGGACTTTGCGAGAGCTGGTGACTACTTTGAAGGCCAACCAAGCTGACTCAATAAAGGAGGCGGTCGAAGGTGCAATAAGTTATGCTTTGGCAAAACTTAAAGCTCATGACCCCAGCCTTAATGTGCAACCAATCGAAGTCGACTTCGATTGCCCTGAAGCAGAAGCTAGTCGTTTGATTGAAGAAATGCAGCCAATCGGTAGGAACGTCTCGGAGGAGATGCAACTGGGATCTCCTTTTTTAGAGTAGCTTGTAATGAAAACCTGTGAAAATAAGTTTTTGTTGATGTAATATATATAATCCATCCCGTTTCCTGCAAATCATCTTGTCGAGTAGTTAGTAACTCAAAAGATAATTGACGAAAGGAGGACTAAGAATTAAAGTCAAATTAATAACTTTATCCTAGCCCCAGACTATTTGCTTAGTTTGTTTAGATAAACTAAGTAAATAGTGTGGAGAGGGTTCTGAAAACAGAGAGGTTTGGCTAACTTGTAGTTTTTTATCACGAATATCATGCACTAGTCGAAAGAGTAGGAACGAATCAATGTTAGGAAGTTCCTTCCAGTGGGCAGGACCACGTGCAGAAAGGAAAGACTTCAACTAAGAGATGTTACCATCTCCGACCAGATTAATCAAATCGAGAACGACAACTTGAGTTAGACAAACGTCTAGAGGACTTTAAAAATTCATTCGACCTTTTTCGGTGGACTCGATAGGTCTGTCCTGGTAGCAAGAGTAGGAAACTGAAAAACGCTAGGAAGTTCCTTCTAGTGGGTAGGAAAGACTTCGACTAGATGTGTTTCTTCGTTCGACCAGTTGGAACGGACCGAGTACACTAAAAGGAGCTGAATAAATCTCAAAAAGTGCACTCTGCTTAGAGTATATTTCGGAGTAAGTGAAGAAATAAACTAAGGTGAAAAAGAGCTGTCTTTGAAAATATTTTGACCATATTTTATTGAACCCAGGCTCTTTGTATTGGCAGCAAAAGTGAGTAACGAGTCGATACTAGGAAGTTCCTTCTAGTGGGCATAATCACGTGCAGAGAGGAAAGACTTCGACTAGTTGATGTCACCTTCCTTTCGACCAGTGTAAAGAAAACTGGGTGTTTGAAATGTAGTCGAAAGATTATGAAAGCGCCACAAAAAGGAACTCGAAACCTCCTAGAGCTTTGGGAAACGGTCCTAGGATATCGAGACCCCAGGTCGCAAAAGGCCAAGATAGAGGTATCGTTTGTAATGCCTAAGCTGGTTGGTGTATTTGCCTGCTATGAAACTGGCATTGGACACACTTTTTAACCAACTCTTTAGCATCGTACAAGGCTATTGGCCAGTAGAAACCTTGTCGAAAGGCCTTATCGACCAACGTTCTGTAGGAAGCATGAGTTCCACAGATGCCTCCGTGTATGTCTTAAAGGAGTGTTAATCCTTCGCTCTGCGGAATGCATCGCATGAGCACCCCTTGAGTGCCTCGTTTATAGAGGATTCCTTCGACCAAAGTATACATTTTTGGCTTTTTGGGATAAGCGATCTGCCTCGGGATCGCCTTTGGGTATGGAACCCTTCTGAAGATACTTGTAGATGGGAGCCATCCAGGTATTCTCGTATTCTAGAGAGGCTATCTCAATAGGAGGTGTCTCTGGTTCTTCGACCAGGGACGGCTTCTGGAGTTTTTCCAAGAAGACTCCTTTTGGTACTATAGATCGGGAAGAAGCTATTCGAGCAAGCTGGTCTGCGAGGAAATTATCCTTTCGAGGATGAATTGTGCCTTGAAACCGAAAAAATGCTTTTCTAGCTTACGCACTTCCGATAAGTACCGAGACATTGTCGGGTTAGAGCACTGGTACTCTTTTCTGACTTGATTCATGACTAGTTGAGAGTCTCCTCTCATGAGTAGTCGGCGAATAGAGAGTGCTTTCGCAGCTCGTATGCCAGCTAGTAAACCTTTGTATTCTGCCACGTTGTTAGTGGCCTGAAAGTTTAATTGTATGGCATACTTTAAGGTCTCTCCAGTAGGAGATACCAGGACCACCCCAGCCCCCAAGCCACTTAAAGTAAGTGACCCGTCAAAGTACACCGTCCACTGGTCGTGGGAATCGTACTGGGGATCCTGAACAGGTTCAAGATTTGTCCATTCAGCGACAAAGTCTGCCAAGATCTAGGATTTAATAGCCGTTCGGGACACAAAATGAAGGTCGAACTCCCTAAGTTCGACTGACCATTTTTCCATGCGTCTCATTGTTTCCCTATTCTGGAGGATCGATCCCAAGGGAAGCTCAGACGGTACAACTATTTTGTGCGCTTGAAAATAATGCCGCAGTTTCCTCGAAGACATGAGGAGGGCATATAGAAGTTTTTGGACCTGAGGGTAACGCTCCTTAGGCCCGTGTAAAACTTCACTTACGTAGTAAACTGGTCGTTGTATATTTTCACGTTCTACGACCAGTACTGCGCTCACTGCCTGTGGCGTGGCAGCTAGGTAAATTAAGAGCGTATCTTCTGGCCTCGGAGAAACCAGAATAGGAGCATTCGTAAGATACCTCTTGACATCCTCAAGGGCAGTGTTTGCCTCTTTCGACTACTCAAAACCCTCGTGCTTCCTTAGAAGTTTGAAGAAGGGTAGTCCTTTTTTCCCCAGCCGCGCGATAAAACGACTTAAAGCCGCCATGCACCCTGTGAGTTTCTGGACTTCTTTCTTCGTGGTCGGAGGGCGCATTTGGACAATGGCCTATATCTTTTTAGAATTTTCTTCGATTCCTCGTATAGATACTAGGAATCAAAGTAATTTTCCTGAAGAGACTCCAAACACACACTTCTCAGGATTGAGTTTCAAGCGGTGTTTTCTGAGGTTTTCGAATGTTTTTTATATGTTAGTGATATGATTAAGTCTCTTGATGCTTTTAACGACTAGATCATCAACATAGGCTTCCAGGTTTTGGCCTAGTTGAGATGAAAAAGTCGATTGCATCAAGCGTTGAAAAGAAGCGCCGGTATTTTTTAGACCAAATGACATTTTGACATAGCAAAATATACCAAATGGTGCAATGAATGTGGTCTTTTCTTCATCGTCTAGACACATATTGATCTGGTGGTAACCAGAATATGTATCTAGAAAACTTAACACTTCACAACCTGCAGTAGAATCAACGAACTGATCGATACGAGGTAAAGGGAAATCATATTTTGGACAAGCTTTATTTAGATCAGTGAAGTCTACGCACATACGCCATATGCCATTCGACTTCCTAACCATTACAGGGTTAGCCAACCACTCTGGGTGGTCAACTTCTCTTATAAATCTTGTTTTAAGTAGCTTGTCCAATTCTGATTTGATAGCATCTTGTCGATCAGGGGCAAATCTCTGTAATTTTTGTTTTACGGGTACTTTATCAGGCCGTAAAGCTAGCCTGTGCTCGATCACCTCCCTGGGGAATCCGGGCATGTCGGATGCTTGCCATGCAAAGACATCTGCGTTAGCTCGGATGAAGGTTATGAGGGCGTCTTCCTACTTGGGGTCGGAAGTATCCCCGATGTGAACAGTCTTCGAGGGCTCTCCTGCGTCCAGAGGAACCTCTTTGACTTGGTCGTTCGGCTTTGGCGCAGCTTTAGGCTTCGACTTGTTAGTCAAAGGCTGACTTTCTTCTCGAGTTGGTATTTGACCAACCATCTCGAGGGATCGACGGTCGCAGGTATACACCATCTTCTTGTCACAATGGATTATGATTACTCCTTTGGGACCTGGCATCTTAAGAAATTGATACCTGTAATGAGTAGCCATTAAGAATTTTGCCAAAGTTGGTCTATAGGGTCTATAGAGTTTACCTCGCGTTCGGCAGCTTTAAGCTGTCGCTTTGATTCATATGCCGACGATCCCCCGTAGATGTGCTCGACGGTATGTTGCGGATCTTGGAACGACATCTCCTCATTGTCATCCGACGACTTACGACCACTCATTTGCCCTACCGGCTCGAGAATGGGAAGTGGTCCTTTGCCGTTGTAGTAGTCCTCGAGTTTTCGTTGGAAAAGTCGGCAGTTGCGAAGATCATGTCCTTCCTTTTTATGGAAAGGACACCACCTAGGCTTGTCATTCTTCCGATCGGGGCGCTTACCTTTGCCTCGGTCGGAGTATGGTTTGGAACTTCATGGCTCCTTGTCGTTTACAGCCAAGACCTCCTTAGAACTGCTGGCTTGAGGTTTTTGGCCCTTCGCCTTGTTCTTAGACTTTTTCGCTTTCTTATCCTTCTTTTTGCCACCTTCGCCTGGCTCTCGAGAGGTATTATCTTCCCGATCGATTTTGTTGTTCCATTCGACTGCCTCAGAAGCAGTCGCATACCGATCGGCCATCTCAAAAAGTTCGGCGACGGTAGCAGGAGGATTCAAAGCGATATCCTCTGTTATTCTTCTACTGCGGACTCCCTGCTTGAAAGCTCTTATGACAGATGAGTCAGAAACCTCCGGAATTAAATTACAAACCTGACTAAAGCGCCTGATGAATTGGCGCAAGGTCTCGTGGTCATTTTGTCTCATCCGGTGCAAGTCGTCCTCTTTTCCAGGGCGATTGTAGGTGCCTTGGAAGTTTGCTAGTAGAAGGTCGCAGAGGTGTTGCCGTGAATAGATCGACTCGAGTGGTTGGTTTAGTAGCCACGATCGAGCGGATCCTCCGAGCACAGTTGGAAGGTAATTCGCCATTACATGCTCTCATCCTCCTGTTGCTCGGACAGCTGTTGTGTAAATATGGAGGAATTCGATGGGATTCTGAGATCCATCAAACTTTTCCATGTTCACTGGTCGAAAACGTGGCGGCCAGCGAACTGCTCGAAGGTCAGGTGAGAAGGCCCGATATCCGGAAATGACTTCTTGACGCCTCCTTTGGAAGAAAGAAGGGTTGATATCACTAGGTGATCGTATCCGACGATACCCGGTGACAGGTTGACCTGACCTGTAGTAGGTCTCGATCTTACGAGGGAAATACTCCTCGTATTCCATCTGCTGTTGTAGATTTCCATGTCGGAATGGTGAGCGATCACCTATCCGAGTGGCTTGTTGATCATTTGACGTTCGAAGGACATTTCTCCGGGTAGGAGATCGATGCGACTTGTCGTTGTGCCAATCTTTACACGGTGAATTGTTCGAACGACTGGTAGTTGAGAAAGTCGTATTGCTACGAGTTCCTGAATGATGTTGGTGAGGAGCTTCCAGTCTTGCCATCGTGTTCCGAAGCCTTTGTGCGATCTCTTCGACGAAGAGGTCGTAGCCTGGCGCTCGGGCAAGCTCTCGAGTCGGGTTCTCTAGGAGGTCGTTGATGTCTTTGGAGTTTTGAGCTTCCTCCGATCGACATCGATGCGCCGGTAGATTTTTCTGGGCTGCAATTTTCTTCCGTCGAATTGCTTCAAGATCTTCCACATCAGATTCTTGAAACTGCCTCAATGGAATGCGAGTATGTCGAGGATTTCCCTCACGCTCATTAGAGTGTTGGTTCTGTCCATCACTGGTGGTGCCCTTGCCATTGTTACGAGGGGGCGCGGTGCGTGATCTTCGGGGAGGGTCCTTAGTTCGGTCTCTAGAATGGTGACCTTGATCCGTGGGAAGGACGAAGACCTCCTGTTGATGATTCTCACTTGTGCTTGAGGCCTCCCCGCTTGAGGAGTAGTCGAGAGACACCATCTGGCGACTTGGAGTAATCCCCTCCAGGAAGGGGAACTCTGAGTTATAACCGTCTCCGTCCGTAGGTGTGACCTATGAAGAGATGGTCGACTTTGCAGGAAAAGCATGCTTGATCCCATTCTTTGTGGCGTTAACTGGAGAGAGAGAGGACTACTAGATGCTGGCGAAGCCCTGGAATTGTGGCTTCCAGAACTTGTCTTGCCAAGTCGGACCGCCTTAGGGGGACTCGGACACTCAGAGGAAAAACTCTCGTCGTGTTGTGAGTCCGCCTGGGTGTAGTCCTGATTATGGTCAGATTGACCATTGTCCTTTGAGGAAATCGATTCCTTTGTTGGACGTACTGTTGTGGGGGATAAGGATCCCTCCTCAACTCCATCGGTGGTATGGTCTCCTGGATCTGCAGAAAGATCTTCGGAGGCAGCAATGCCATCGGATGAGACGATACTTGGCTCGTAGTCAAAACCGTCATCCATGTCGACTTCTGCGTAATCTGCCAAGTCGAACCAGTTCTACTCGTTCCATTTCCCTACAATGAGTGCATGAGGATTGGAAAAAGAGAGTATGTTGACAAGAGATTACCGGAAGGTCCCCACGGTCGACGCCAACTATCAGTGTTTTAGAACCGATCTTACGTAAAGATTGTTTGATTTGGGGGTCTCCAAGAATGAAATCACGCAGAGAGATTGACACGGGGATTTTTATACAGGTTCAGGCCTTCTCCGGAGAGAATAACAACCCTAGTCATGTGTGTGTATGGTATTGAGTGTATTTTCTACAATCAGGAGAAAGACAAAGACTATTACAGAGGATAGTGTCTATCTTCTCGATTGCCTTCTGTCTCGTTCCCGCTTGTCTGTCCCATTCCTCTCTGACCACCACCTTTATATAGTCGGTGAAGGAGTGGCAGTTTCTCCAAGTGAAGTGGCGCCTCATCAGTTCTTATAACGAGCGCATGTTTGCAGTAATCACCGGGGTATTAACTCCTCCGTGCCATCTGGCAGTTACTTGTCAGAGATAATGGAGTATTATGTGTTTGTTACTCGTGAGAATAACAACGATATTGATCGCTTGAACTCCCCAATCAATTGGACCCACTCATTTGTAGGCTCATGGATCATAGGGTGGTCAGAGGCGACACGGTCGTAGAAGAGCTTACGACCATAGGGTAGTCGTAGAATAACTTACGACTTAATAGTGATCGTAGAAGAACTTACGACCATGAGGTAGTCGTAGCAGGACTTACGACTATGGGGGTGGTCGTAGAAGAACTTACGACCACCTGGTTGGCTTCTCCCTTGTAAATATATGGGGTATACTTAGGGACCATATGGCGTCATATTTACCCATAATAAGAATTACAGATAAATAATAGAATGAGGATTATTAGATCCTCGTCAAGTCTATTCTATGAATAGTGATCTTTAATGATATTTATTTGAGTGCAAAACTAAGGATCATTTGTAAATATTTCTGAATTCCAAAGAAAATCCAGAGCTGTTCCTTAAAGCTCTAGGATGATCGGAACAACCGGCGTTATAAGCGCGGTACTACCGGCATTATAACAGCGGTATGACCACAGTGCGGTACTACCGACGGTCTATTGGCAGCACGACTGTGTCGGTTTGTGAGAGGGCAGTAACTCCTTACGGTTACTGTTCACCCTGTTCACCCGAGGCTTTACCCCCTCGCAGTGGTTCAACTGAAACCAGCACCGTTTCATTTCCGCTCGAGCGTTCTCTCTCCAACCCAAGGACCTCTCAAAACCTCCACTCAAATCCACACAAATTCTCAACGATTCTTCGTTCTTTCGTTGATCTTCGCATATCTATGGCTCACCTCCTCCAAATTTTAAGGTAAAACCTCGTTTGATTCAAGTTTTTACTGAATTTGAAACCCTAGGTATCATTTTAGGGTTAAATGGAAATGTAGATGATTTCTGTAGTTCTAATTGGGCAAATTGACATATTTGATGTCTAATGATGCTTGCGCATCCATACCATGGATTCATTCCATGAAAAATCATCAAAATTCGATCTAGCGTTTGCCTAGAACTTCGGTCGAGGATCGATTCAACTGTTTTGAGCGCGATGACGATCAAGATTATGGTCGTCATCGCCATATAACAATGCAGATGACCGATCATCCCGACGAAAAATGAAAAGTCCATCTCCTTTTCACTTAATTCTATTTTGATTGATCCTTTGAACTTCTTATAACATATTCTCTGTTTATGAAGATGCCTAGAACAAGAATTGCGACTCGAAAGTAGCATGGACCACCTAGAGGAGGGCAATCTTCATCTCAACCTCCAAGACCTCGACCCCCTGTAGATCCAATTCATAGCACAAGATCTGTTCGTCAAAAGATTGTACATGGCAAGGGCAAAGGCAAAAGACCAGCAAAAGAAGACCCAGAATCTGAAACAGAAGAAAGCTTACCACCAACTGAGTCAAAGTCAGAAGCTCAGTCAGAGGATTTGGGAGCACCTCCAGAGCCTCCAACTAACTTGAGACTCCTTTCGCCCGATGATTATGCAATCAAGCATCATGTAAATCAATATCTTTTCAAATCAGACTCAGTTAATCCAAGATTCCATACTGTTTTTCAAGAAGTTATATGGAAATCACAGGAAGTTTGCAGATCACAAATAGATTAAGTGGCCTCACATAAACTCTTTGGATAAGTACAGTGGTGTTTACCAGCTCTTTCATTGAGTAGGTCTTTATGATCTTGTGGCACTAAAGCAGAACTATGATGATGAGCTTATCAGACAGTTTTACGAAGATGGCACTAAAATCGATCAAACTTTTGATCTACACGGCCAAACTTGACCAAACTTGGAACACACGTTCCTAAGGATATTTGGAACCTATTCCAAGTAGCGATTGAGTAGATCCACGTCAAAGTTTTGATCTTTTTCAGTTTTACCGAAGGAGGGTACAAAACCGAGCAAAACGAAAAACTTGATCCAACACTTGCTCGTGGGAGAATGATGATCTAGGTGATCTTAGATAAGTTCCCACATGTCATAGCAAGGTGGAAGAAGGCACGAAACCAACCAAAACCCAAAGGATCAAGAAAAGACCAAAGATCATAAATATAGAGTAAGAACACAAAAGAGACTCATCCTTGGGAATCATCCATAGATTGATCTGAAGTTGAAAGAGTTTACAGCCAATCCATCCATGGAGGACAAAGCTCAAACCATGAGCACACAACTCAACTCATCTCTATAAAGCCCTAAGCCTCTCCTCTTTCTCTAATACCCTAAAACCAAACTAGGGTTTACAAATGAAGTACTTGGGTGCTGTTTGACAGCAGCCACCCCTATTTATATGGAGGCCTAACTTCTAGAGAGTTAACCCTAATGGGCTCCCGTTAAGGCCCAACACAAACGGGCCACACACGCACGCATTTTAAAGCGTTGTCTTCAACTCTTGACCTAATCCGCTTCTCTAACGCACCGTCTTGCGCCGCAGGTTAGCCAAAAGGTCACCAAGGCGGTATTTGGTAAAATTACCAAAATACCCCTTCTCGATCTTTTTCGAAGACCGAGTCCGAACTGCGCGAAGCACTCCCATGCTTCGCCACGTGTAGGTTGATCCAATGGTTCTCATCGTGTCGGTAAGTCTCTCCCATCCGGTTCCCACCGGACCACCATGGCACTTGCACCAACCCCCCGCACCGCTTGATCAACCAGTCGCACCGAACTGTCCGTTCGGTCATCCTTGTCCATTCTGCGCCCCGCTTGAGTCCATTGACCTCACCTGGTATCCTTGATCGTTCTGGACCTCAGCTCTCCAAGCTTAGTCCAGATCCTCCTTACCGTTGACCGTCGTTGACCTCCAAGCAACCTGCACACCGATAGACAAGCAAAACGAATCCGAGAACAAGTTCTTCACAACTTGACCCACGTTAGTGAAAACATGCAACATGCAACACATATGCACTGAAGACCATGCCCTTAAGCTAACCCAACAAGCATCGCTAAGCAACTCGACGAATCAAGTCAAAATCGGTCAAACCGCCGTTCTGGCCGGTCTGACCGCCCCTGGGACTTCACCAGAAAATCCCTCGAGACATGGCCGGTCTGACCACCATTGACCTGACAGAACTGAAACTCTGCCGAAAACGCGAAATTCAACAACCGCAAATGCCATTGCCAATTGTATCATCATCCTAAGATCATGCACATATCCCCATGATATCCACAATTGTGAAGAGGCCCATGCAAGTTTGTGAGTGGTTTGGTGTTCGCCATCTCCGAAGCGGAGGAAGAACAACCATAGTGATTGAGGGAAGGCTTAATTCGTGGAGCCGGCTTGAGTTGTCAAGCTTCCTCAACGTGGACTAGTTAAGACCGGCAAGTCTTCGATACCACGGGAAAAACATCATTGTCTCATTGTGGTTATTCCTAGTCTTTACTAATTCCGCATTTACATTTCTAGCTTATTTCTTGTGTTGAATTGCTTAACTAGAAGTGTAAGTTGTTTAGACTAAGTTATTAATTGGCTTAAATTGTTAATTTGTTAAAAAGTTTAAAAACCTCCTATTCACCCCCCTCTAGTCAGTTATCCTTGATCCTACAACAGGCAATCGAGTGGAGGACGTCCTAGCACGCAGGGTCTTCGAAGACCACCTCTTCGAAGAGGTTGGAGCACCCTGGGTGGTCTTCTTCAGCTGCTGATCAACCAGAGGGCATAAGCCGTGAGTACTTTGAATGTACTCAGCAAGCCGTAGGGAAATGTATGCAAATAGTGTTCATGCAAGGCTTGGCAAGGAGGTCTTTATGGTTACTTTGTAGAAAGCAATATTGATTTGAAATACAGTAAGTAGATTGCAAAGCACAAGTTGAATGATTAATACATAAGTAAACAAGTTCTTTGAAAACAACTCGTGACCACCCTAGTCATGGCCCAGACCACTCACGACCACCCTGGTCATGAGCCAGACCACTTAAGTTTTGAGAAAAGTCTACCCCTTACGTGAAATCACCAGGCATGTCCATAACCGGGGACACGACTATTTGAAAAGATTTACACGCTACAGAGGTTGTACAACTTTACCCACAAGACACGACCTCTCTAGTTTGTCTGGCACCTATCGATGCCCCTGCACACGACCTTAGGTAAGCAGGCTAGAGCACGTGACAAGGCCTTTATAAGGTTCTGCCTTGACTTGGTTCCACTCGCTAAGGTTCCGCCTTACTGGCCCCCTCTTGCGCCAAGTGTGCGTGTATATCCCAGGTCTTACACACTTCCACCAAATTAGAACCAAATCAAAGCATTGCCAATTAGTTGGCCAGGTCCACCCCAGTATGGACTTTTGGTTGCACGGTATGGCCTGGATCAATGGCTTACAAGGTTAAGTCCTTAGGGACTACTCAGGCGAGACAACCACATCCCAATGTGCTTTTAGCACTCCCTTTACTGCACGATCACTCGTCCGAGTATAAAACATTTGGGATCAACCTGGCCAAAGGACCACCCTGGTCATGGCACAACAAATTTTATTAACGACCACGCAGGCCAGGGCAACGCATGTCAAGACAACACATGCCAAGGCAACACATGCCACAATTCCATAGTCTCTTAGTCAAATTTAATCATTATGAAACAGGTGATCGAGAGACATCGCATAACTACAGCAGGTCTAAGCAATATACGCACCCATATTGGTATCACAATAAAGAGGTCCAACTAGGATTACCCAACCTATGGTGGTCCAAAGGTACATGTCAACATGTCAATCACAAGTATTCAAGGGGTCATACTGTCGAGTAGGTGTTTAGCTATTTTCCAAACCAGTTTTATATACATAGCCATACATGCTGATATAAAACAATATACTTTTTGCAAACTAGGTTCAACATTATCAAAGGTCTACGACTTACCTTCGTTGTAGAGCTGAGGTTCTTCGATAGTGGTCGTCGGGTCCAAGAACTCTTTAGAGAGGCCGGAATCTACACGTGCGAAAGAGCCAAATAAGCACAACAAAATCCAAATAAAAACCAAAAGCTAAAACCAAAAGAAAAGCACAGAAATGGAAACGGGCTCTCGGGAGGAGGTCCTGAGGTGGAGGTCTAAAGTAGGAGGTCCAAAGGATGAGGTTCTAAGGAGGTCCTGAGGAAGAGGTCCTAAGGAAGGAGGTCCAAAGGAGAAGATCCTGAGGAAGTGAAAGCATCTAGGCCCCTAAAAATTATTTTGGTAATTAATGATAATATGTGAATATGTGATTAATATGTTTATTTAGTATTTACAAGGTTAAGTCCCATTGGTGAGTTTGATGACTTGAAGATGCATGCTAAAGGACAACATGAAGATCTACATGGCTCAAAAACAAGGTTGGTTGGTCAAAATGGTTGGTTATACACAGAGCTTGAAAAAAATTTAGTTTTCCACTTAGTCAAGAGTTGGCTACAGATTTGAATCATGCTTCGCTACCTTCAAGCTATGGGCAGTTCATTATGAACTTACATATGAATGGTTTAGACAAGAATCTCACCGAATTGCATATGATGCTTAAGACTGCAAAGGACAACATTAAGAAAAGCAACTGTCATGTGATGATGGTGCAAAAGAGTACAAGCTTCAAGAAGAAGGCTAAGACTTGGGTCAAGGGTAAGGGCAAGAAAGTTTCGGATGAGATCCAAACTAACAAGCCTAAACCCAAGACTAAGTCTGGCCTGACTCAAGAGAATGAATGCTTTTACTGCAAAGAACTAGGCCATTGGAAAAGGAACTGCAAGAAATACATGGCTGATCTGAAAAGGAATGGTGGAACTAAACCTTCCACTTCAGGTATTAATGTTATAGATGTTTTTGTTGCTGACTCTTCTGTTAACTCATGGGTATTTGATACTGGATCGGTTGCTCATATTTTCAATTCGATGTAGAGTCTAACAAATAGTAGGAGAATTGCAAAGGGCGAGATGGATCTTCACGTCGGGAATAAAGCAAGAGTTGCTGCATTAGCCGTCGGAACTTTGCCATTACTTCTGCCTTCAGGATTTATTATGGAACTAAATAATTGTTATTATGTTCCAGCCATAAGTAGAAACATCATCTCTGCATCATGTTTGATGGCAGAGGGTTATAAATTCATTATAGAGAACAATGGTTGTTCTATATTTTTGAATGAAATGTTTTATGGCTATGCTCTTATTTTGAACGGGTTGTATATTTTAAATCTTGATGATACACCCGTCTATAATATTAATGCAAAGAGGCTTCGGCCTAATGATTTGAATTCCACTTTCATTTGGCATTGTCATTTGGGTCACATAAGTGAGAAAAGCATGAAAAAGCTCCATGATGATGGAACTTTAAACTCATTTGATTTGGAATCATTTGAAACATGCGAGTCCTGCCTGCTCGGAAAGATGACCAAGACACCTTTCACTGGTCGGAGTGAGAGGGTGTTCGACTTGTTGGCACTCATACATACTGATGTGTGTGGACCAATGAGTACGACAACTAGAGGTGGTTTTCAGTACTTCATTACTTTCACCGATGACTATAGTAGATATTGATATATCTTTTTAATGAGGCACAAGTCGGGATCCTTTGAAAAGTTCATGGAGTTCCAGAATGAGGTATAGAATCAACTTGGCAAGACAATCAAATCTCTACGATCTGATCGTGGAGGTGAGTTTTTGAGCCATGAGTTTGGTGATCATTTGAAACAATATGGAATTGTTTCACAACTTACACCACCGGGCACTCCACAATGGAATGAGGTGTCCAAGTGGCGTAATCGGACCTTGTTGGACATGGTTTGATCAATAATGAGCCAATTAGATCTACCGTTGTATTTTTGGGGTTACACTCTAGAAATTGCTGCTTTCACTTTGAATAGGGTACTATCTAAATCAGTAGATATGACACCATATGAGATATGGACTGGGAAGAGTCCTAGTTTGTCTTTTCTAAAGATTTGGGGATGTGATGTCTATGTTAAACGTTTGACGTCTGACAAACTCACGCCCAAGTCCGATAAGTGCTTCTTTGTGGGGGTATTCTAAGGAAACTAAAGGATATTATTTTTTATAATCGGGTTGATAACAAAGTGTTTGTTGCCCATAATGGTGTCTTCTTGGAGAAAGAGTTTCTTTCCAAAGGAGTCAGTGGGAGCAAGGTGCAACTTGAAGAAATTCGAGAAGCATCTGAAAATGTTTCAACTCCCACTGAACCTCTACAGGATGAACAAAATGTTGTTGAACCTGTAGATGAGGCATCAGCCCCATGTAGATAAAAAATGCCACGTCTATTGCCTATAAGGTATGGGCATGACGTATTATTATTAAATAATGATGAGCCTAAAACTTATACGAAAGCGATGATGGACCCAGACTCTGAGTCATGGCATGAGGCTATGAGATCCGAAATAAAGTCCATGCATAATAATCAAGTTTGGAACTTGGTTGATGCACCTGATGGTATTAAGACTATTGAATGCAAGTGGATTTTTAAGAAAAAGATAGATATGGATGGAAATGTTCACATTCATAAGGCACGACTGGTTGCGAAGGGTTTTAGACAAATTCAAGGGGTTGATTATGATGAAACCTTCCCTCCTTTCGCGATGCTTCAGTCTATTCGGATCATTCTAGCTATTGTTGCATATTTCGACTATGAGATATGGTAGATGGATGTCGAAACGGCTTTCCTTAATGGAAACCTAAGTGAGGATGTGTACATATGTAGGATCGTCGATGGCAATCAGAGGGGGGGGTGAATGATTGTAACGATTTGACCTCCAAATTCAATCTTACACTTGTGCGCTAGAACACCCACGACCTCCCCGAGAGTCTCTTGGAGAACCTCTACATAACCTCTCTGAGGACCTCTTCAAGAAGCTCTCCTAGAAAGCCTCACTTGCACAGGTTGAACAAAACAATCCTGAGACAACGTAGAACAAATCTGATCTTTATTTCTAAATCTTGTTTTGTGTCTACAAAGCACTCCTCAAGCACCCCTCAAAACCTCCAACCGAAGGACCTCTCAAGCTCTCGCTAAAATCACATAGCAACCCTACGCAAAAGGCTACTCCAAGACACTTCCTAAAGACATCTCCTCTGCCTCTTTTATTGGCAGAGACCTCTCCGTGTCTTCAACGACACGAACAACCCAACCTATCTTTCCAAAAATCAAGAGACTCGAAACCCTTACCAACACGGGTTTTCCAAATCTCTAAGACTTTTTAGAACTGACACCTTCCATATCTCCTCACGTCGTAAGCCTTCAGGACTCCACCTCCCAAAGCTTCTCCGTGTACCACCTTTGATCTCCATATGCTCCAGCGTGAGCCCAACCACCTCGTGACATCCACGACCTCCTAGACCTCACATATCCCCATCCTAGTCCGGGTCCTCCTCGTCACCGCCCATGATTGTCTCCACGCTCAACCTGCACATGCAAAGACCAAAGAACATCTATCTGGCACAAGTTCTCCAACTTGACCAAACATTAGCTCACACACGCATAAACACCATCATGCATCATGTAACATACCAAAACTCATAAACTTAACCTAACTCTTAGCCAAATCCCGAAAGTGGCGGACAAACAGAGCACAATCGGTCGTACCTCCATGTTAGGGCCGGTACTATCGATTCCCAAAGTAGTCAAAAACTCCCTAAAACAAGCTCTCTGGAAAATCCATACCGCAACCTTGCGGTCATACCATTACGCGGTACTACCGCCAACCATCTTGCGGTATTACCGTTTTCCATGTGAGATCAAAACTCTCAAAACATGCGTTCTGGAAAATACGTACCGCCAACCTCCATGCGGTACAACCGAGGTGCGGTACTACCGCCACATGCCCTGCGGTACTACCGCTTTCCAAAAGAACTCAAAGACCCCAAAACACACGTACTGGAATTTTGGAACTACAACAAACCACTCGGTACTACCTCGCTGCGGTAGTACCGCTCCACACAGCGGAACTACCGTTCCACAGAAACGCTCAAAAGTCTCAGAGACACAGGCCCTGCCACGTGGACGCTCCAGATTAACTTGGCCGTTCGATTTCAATCGGATGACTCACAAAACCCTTTCACGTTCGGAGGTCCAAACGTTCACGACGATCTGGACCGTTCGATTTCAATCGGACATCCAAAGGATCAAAGTGACTTACGACAGAACCGCTACACACTTGCGGTAGTACCGCTCAGTAGTAGTTCCGCACTTAACACGCCGATACAACTGATTTAGCTGTCACTTGCTGAAAACCACAATTTCAACAAAACTCAAAAGCTATTGCCAAATGTGGCATCACCTAAGATCATAAGCATATCCCCAAGGCAATGTATTCATCATTAAATATCATGACTAAGACCTCTAGGTCTAACAATCTCCCCTTGATGAATACATTGACAATACATCAAAACCATGATTTGAAAATTTTGAAAGAAAGTTCCAAAGCTGCAAAGCAAACACTTTCAAGAACCTTTCAAGAAGAACCTTTTAAGAACCACAGCTGAAAAACTTACCCTCAACACAAGGAAAAAAGAAGCAAAGTATCCCATTTTTCTCCCCCTTTGGCAATGTAATTAGCAAGAACTTCAAGGAAGCAAGAAAAGTAAAAATTAAGAAGCTTTGGAGATAATGCAAGTCAATTTAATGTATTAACCAAGCCATTTTGGTGAGTAGAGCTAACAGGATCATATAAATTCATATACCCTATAGCAAAGTCAAGACAAGTATTTTAGAATGATTATACAATTTAAATTCATGACAGACATCTCACACAATGACTAAAACGATTATAAGACCACAAAGAGAAGTCACCAAGAAAAGTTAGAGCCTAATAGTGAGGCAAACTTTAAATCTGGATGAGCTACCAGTTTCATGTATCACCCTATTGCTTCACTTTCAATTCTTATTTGCATGAGGCATGCTTGTAGCATACTTCTTTTCAAAGGTGGCATGCTTGAAGCATACTTCTTTTCATTTAAGCACTTTTTTTGTGTATTTTTTTTAAAAGATACATAGCTATGTATGGCATGCTTGAAGCATACTTCTTTTTATTTGAACACTTTTGTGTGTATTTTTTTTTGTAAATATACAGCTATGTATGGCATGCTTGAAGCACACATCTTTTCAATTGACTCTTTCTTAACCCCCTTTTTTATATATAACATGACAAATTGAGTGAGCAAACCAGGATTGCAGTGAGAGACATACTTGCTTCAAATCTAAGATTTAAAATAAGACTTACAAACAGGCCCATCCTTTTCAATAGACATCACAAAGTGATAGCAATAATCAATCTAGTCAAAGTTTTCAGCCATGTCATGCTTTAGTTCTTAAAGAAGCAAGTTTATTATAACCAGTCAAGATCAAAGCTACATAGCACATGAATAAATATGATAAAGAAAGCTCTACAACTCATTTGATTTCAATGGCTTGGACTTAATGAATTGTGAGACAAGAATAATAATCAAAGCTTCTGAATTTTTGAACAAACAGCTCCCCCTCAGAATAAGCCCATAGGATGAATTACTCCCAATTCACCCTGCAAACGAACAAAACGAGAAGTATCAAGTGGCTTAGTGAAAATATCAGCAAACTGAAGATCAGATTCAACAAAATGTAGAATAATATCACCCTTTTCCACATGATCTCTGAGAAAATGATATTTGATGTCAATATGTTTAGTCCTAGAATGTTGCACTGGGTTCTTAGCAATATTAATAGCACTGGTGTTATCACAATAAAGAGGAACACTACCCAAAACTAACCCATAGTCCCTGAGAGTAGAAGAAATCCAAAGAACCTGAGAACAACTAGCAGCCGCAGCAACATACTCAGCTTCAGCAGTTAATTGAGCAACAAAAGACTGTTTTCTAGAAGACCAAGAAACTAATGATGTGCCTAAAAAGTGACATGTGTCAGATGTGCTTTTTCTATCAATCCTACACCCCGTAAAGTCACTACATTTGCGAAAACAAAAGCTTAATTCATAAAAACTATTTAAGATTTGGATTTTTAAGGGTTGTATAAGTTGGAAATGCTCCAAATATGTTTATTTGGTTGATTGTGTGGAAGTTTGGAGTAAAATACAACAATCCTATTCTTTTGTCCAAAAATCAGAACTAAATCTGCTCGAGTTCGGTCTCGGCCCACCATTGGCGACCCTAGCGATCGACCACCACCTCCAGATCTAACTGTGTTTTGAACTCTGTGCGATCAGCATCCTCCGGTCTAACCGCATCTTTGCCTTCGGTCTGACCGGACATAGAGAGACTTGCCTGGAAAATCATTGATTTCCAATTTCCTTAGGCATTCTCTTTGCTCCCCAAAGTCAAGTTGATCCTTGTTATCTTTGCACGCTACCCTCAAGTGCTTTTCTTGATTGAAAATGTATTTTTATTCCTCAAGTGGTATTCTTTCAAGTAGTAGCTTCTTTTGATCATCTTGACCTCAATATGAGATTCATCCTTACACGTGATATCATCTTATTCCTTCAAAGTAATATCTAATTTCATTCCTTGTCGATCATACTTCTCTTGACCAAGCTTAAGTACTCGCCGTGTACGAGTGAATTCCCTCTTTCTCTCTCATCTTTGGATGCTTTCTTTAAGGATCTTTGCAAGAGAAGTTCAAGCACTTTGAAATTTCAAGTTTTGTCGACACGTGGTATCCACAAGTGATGTCTAAGGACTATATTTCAAGTGTGATCTGTATATAAATATTTTTGTGCTTAATGTCAAAGGGGGAGAATTTGGTTGCAAATAATGGTCAAGGAAAGAGGTAAAAGTGATCATGAGTTTTGGATTGATATATTTCAAAGAGACGACAAAGGGAGAGATTTTGGTTGATGGAGAAAGCCATTGTGTAAGGGGGAGTTTTTATAAAAGGAGTTTTTCTTAGCAAAAGTGAAAAATATTTGGGCTTTGTTTAAAATGGGTAAACTCTTATATGAGAAAACTAATTTGAAATTTACCCAAAATGGTTTATAGATCTTGCAAATGCATGTTTTTCATTCTTGTTTGCTTTATTTGGCATTTTTAGAGTGAAATTGTCAATGATATGCAAGTTTAGCCTTTTTAGAGAGCATCTTTGATCAAAGTCAAAAATCTTGCTTAAAAGGATAAAATTTGTGAAAAACTAGATAAACATACTTAAATATATATTTCAAATGTTTTCCAATGCTTTTGTAGTAAAATTCCTAATTTAGAAACCAAATAGCAAATTTGGTCTCAAAAGGGTCTTGTATGATTTTAATTTTGGATTAAATGACATATTTCCATAAATCAAAATCTATTAAGCTTTTGAAAAAGTTGTCAATACCAAACTCGTAGGGTTGGTCATTTCAAACATTTCTCTGGCTCAAAATTTTTACAAAAGACTAACCGTTGAAAAGTTATATTGATTTGAAGTTCGCTGAAAAACTAGTGTTAACCCGAAATGACCTATTCTTGCATATAGTGAGTTTGGTTATTTGAGCCGGATTTCTTTGTGTATATTGGCTTGAAATATTATTTCTAACTCATACAAATCCAAGAAAGTGAAAAACTCCATGAAATTCAAATTGGTTTGCATTTTGAATATTCAACGCAAAATTGTTCTCTTTATGTACCTACAAAGCGCATTTTGACTTATCTTTTGAAAGAAAAATCCTTTTTCAAAAAATCCTTTTGGCAAACATTTTAAATAGTCCAAAGTTAAATTCTAGAAAGTTTCAAAGTATTTGTACTTTATATGAAAATGTTTTGACTTTTCTACTCGTGGATCAAAAATCATGCATTCGACGTTCAATTTGGCATATCTTTTGAATGGAGACTCATTTTTCGAAAATTCTTCTTGGAAAGTTTCTTAGGAGTCCAAAGTTTATTTATTCCATATTTCAAAGTATTTTGACTTGATTTGAAATTTTTTTGACTTTTTCTCACTTTCATCGAATGCTGAAAATTCAGACTTTTGCATAACTTTGTGATGTTTTGTGATTTTTGTATCTCCAAATGGGTTCATGATTTGAGAAATATATAAGGATGATATTTTATCTTCTATAGTTGTTCTATGTTGACAATTTTTTTCAGATTTATTGGAACCAATTTAACCAGTTTTTCAGCTGTCTTTTGAAGCTTAAATGAAATATCAAAATCTGAAAACCTGAAACTTTCAGTTTTCTAAAACTTTGTGATTTTTATATCTTAAAAATGGTTGACATTTGGTTAAGCCTCCAAAAATGAAAAATATGTGTATTTATAAGGACTAGCTCCATGATTTATTTCAGATATTTCCGAGCTTGTTTCCACATATTTCCCATTGTTTTGGCTATATCTTTTGAACTCAACATGATTTCAAATGCACATTTCTTTGGTCGTTGAGAAAATGAGCATGGTATCTTCATGAAAAATGTTTATTGGGAGATTTCAAAAGTGAATTTCCTTGAATGATTTTTAAATATCATTTCTTTTAGTTAAACACAAATATGGCCTTATTTCAAGTTGCTTTGCTCTTTTCAGCCACACAAAGGGAGTTTGTGATTTATCTTGAAAAAAAAGCCTTACTTTAAAAGGGGAGAATATTTCAATGATCATAATAAAATGAATTCAATTGTCAAGCTCATTGTTTTACAAAAACTCTATGTTGTCTTAGATTTGTTTTGGATTTTTGGTGTTTAATGCCAAAAGGGGGAGAATATTTATATGATCAATATATTTCCATTTGGATTCTCTCTTGTGTTTTCACCTTATTTCATGCATGTCTTGAGGAGGAGCATCTCATTCATACACATAGCCTCCTATATGCATCATGTGCATAAGCTTGTTATTCTCATATGCATAATACTTGAAGCTTTAAATTGCTTAGTGATATGCATGGATATAATTCAATAGCTTAAATTCTTATCTTATGTTGATTCATATCCAAATATTGTTATTGATAAAGGATTTGTCATCAATCACCAAAAAGGGGGAGATTGAAGAATCTAGACCTGCCATTATGATTTAATGGAGTATTTTAGTGATTAATGATAAATCTATATGTGAGACTAACACTTTTATTGATATATCTATTGTGCAGTCTTATTTGGATGAAAAAGTGAAAATCATGGAAGTATGCACTTGACATCATATTCTTATATCTTGTTGCATTCCTCGGATCCAAAATATAGGTTAAACTCCACTAAAAGTTTAACTTCAATATGTGCATATGTTTTTATTACACATTCGTGTATGCACACACTTAGGAGGAGTTCACTCTATGTTTTGGGGTTTCATTAATATTGATCCATATTCTCTTTATTCACACATATTAAGGATCTCTACTTTGAAACATATCCCTTGAGTATATATAACTTGTGTAATTCATATATACTCATATTGATCTATATTCAATTATCTGCAAATTGAGGTGGTTATCATCAATTACCAAAGAGGGAAAGATTGAAGTATCTTAACATACCATTATGAGTTAATGATATGATGTGGTAATTAATGACAATCACATTATGGAACTAACATTTTCCAAGAGTTGGATGAATAGGTTATGTCCCATGAAGTTGGAGACTTTGGATGGTATCATGAGTTGATAGTCATCAAGTCAAGGTTCAAGTGAAAGAGTCCATCATGTGTTGATGCACATCAAGATCCCGAAGAGAAGATGATCATGAGTTGATCATCAAATCAAGAAAAGAACCTTCATGTGTTGATGGAGGTCAAGTGAAGGATGTATCATGGGTTAATACATACCAAGACAATGATCCAGACTTGAAGTAAAAATGTGCGTCATCAAGCTTCAAGAGGATGTTCAAGGTAAAGGTATAACTAGCTAGGGCTAAGAATGTGTTCCTAGTCTTTTACTGGTCTTGGTGTTTGGTTGGAAGACCGGATTGCTAGTATAAGTTTGCCGTAATATTAAGAGAGGTCTTGTCTAGTAGCTTGAGTCTCATCATGTGTTAATAGCTCAATCCCGCTTGCTCTAGCTCTCCATGGCATGATGCTATTGTTTGCGAATGTGTTTTGCAAATAGTTGAAACACATGCATTAACTCTTTGTAGCACGAGACTATAATTTGCAAATGTGTTTTGCAAATGGTTGAAGTCTATGCAACTACTCCTTGTGGCATGTTGCCGATATTTGCGAATGTGTTTTGCAAATAGTCGAGACTCATGCATAATCCTTGTAGCATGTGACTATACTTTGCAGATGTGTTTTACAAATGGTTGAAGTCCATGTACCTACTCCTTATGGCATGATACTAAAGTTTGCAAATGTGTTATGCAAATTGTTGGGATTTATGCATATTTCCTTGGCATGGTCTAAGATTGCTCGTTGCTATTTTCTTGGACTTAGACCATGGTGTTGGCTCTTAGGAGTTGTGCTTTTTGATTTGATAAAATGTGTTTAAGATCAATCAAACAGATGTGTTGTGTAGCCCTCTGAATAAGCTTTTCAAAGAGTCCAAGATCACTCAATTCCAACATCGGAGTCAAAAGTTATGACCATTTTTTCGAGTGTCGCCTGTGCTGAAATCCAGGGCTAGACTGACCGCAGTTGAAAGCCCGGACTGACCGACCCTATGTCTGCGAACTGACCGCCCTTATAAGGTCGGTCAATATTTTCCAAAAGGCGTGTTTTTTGGATTTCTTCCACCCGGAAGGCTCGGACTGACCGGGGGTCCGGTCTGACTGGACCCTGTGAGGGCAGATTGACCGGGAATTATATGTAACGGCTATTTTTATAGCCGTTATCAGAGTCTTGATCGACCATTCTGCTCTGTGGACCGACCGGGTTTCCACGATTTTAGTAGATTATCTTCCAACGGCTAGTTTTTGTGTGTGGGCTATAAATACCCACCTTGGCCGGTTGGGGGGCAACTCTTGGATCCCATTTTCATTCTCTAGAACTAGTGTGAGCTTCTCCTCTTAATTGTGCATCTGTTGCACCTTGTGAGTAAAGGGAGAGGTTCTAGTTGCATGTGTTGCAACTAGAATTGGATTGAGCGTCCAATTGTGCATGTGTTGCACTTGGTGAGAGTCAAGCAAGGGGCTTGGCTTATTACTCTTGGTGTTTGCCGACATCTAGACGGCATAGAGGCATCGTGGTCCGGTGATTTTCTCAAGAAGCTTGTGAGAAGGCCCGACGTGTTGTGAGTGATTTGGTGCTCGCCATCTCCGGAGTGGAGGAAGAGCAACCCCGAGTGGATCGAAGTGTTGGTTCAAGTTGTGAGCCGGTCCAATTTGGTTGGACTTACCTCGGAGGTGTTGGCTCAATTTGTGGTGCCGGTCCAACGTGGTTGGACTTACCTCAACGTGGATTAGGGGAGATCGGCAAGTCTCCAAACACCACGGTAAAATATCCTTGTGTCATTGTGGTTTGCCTTCTTGTGCTTTACTCTATTGTAATTTACATTTGTAGAATTAAATTGCTCACATGTTTTTGTTTGTTTGCTATCATTATCAATAGTCTTAGAATTGTTAGTGCACTTAGTAAAGACTAGTTGATTTAGACTTTAATTGTACAAAACTAAATTTTTGTTAGCTTCCGCATTAGAAATCGGTTTTAGCAAAAATATTTTTAAAACTGGCTATTCACCCCCCTCTAGTTGGCCTCCTCAATCTTATAGTAGGGAATTCTCCAAATCGACCTTCTTCCTCACTTTCGGCCGCTGCAGCCCCTTTTCCAGTTCGTCGCCACATCGGTGAGTCATTGGTCAATTCCTTCTATTCCTACCATCCTCAGAAGCTAATGCACACCTCCTTGTAGCATCTCCGTCATCGTAGCACGCCGTCACCAAGAGCCTCCTTTGCGTCGTCGCTGCTCAACGTCACCAACCTCCTCCGGCCATTCCCCGACGTCGTTAAGAGCCTTGGTGAGCTTCTAGTGGTCCCTTAGAGCTTTTGCCCGTTTTAGATCGGATGATTAGCTAGTGTAGCATAGACTTTGTCATAATTGATCATGGCACCGCCGTGGGAGCGTTGTCGCCACCACACCGGTGACCATTGGTCCCTGAACCACTGCGTGTAGCATCGTAGTAACCTCCTAAAGCCAATGCGCACCTTCTTTTACCGCCGATTTGCCTCAATCGCGAAAACCACTTTGAGCCCGAGGAGTTCTGCCGCTCATCTCTGGCCATCTCTCCGACCTCCACCACCACCACCCGGTGGCATCGTCGTCGAGAGAGGAACCCATTTTGCCAATTCCCTGAAGCTCTCCGTGCTTGCCTCGCCGCCGGCGGGCTCGCCATAGTGTTCTGCTCTTCTCTCTCTGTAGTGGGCCCAGATGAATTAACAGAGCTTAAAAGATATTGAGCCTATGACAGGTGGGACCAGCCGAAAAAGTTAACAAAA
The DNA here is from genome assembly GCA_036346405.1 of Phyllostachys edulis. Classification (NCBI taxonomy): domain Eukaryota; kingdom Viridiplantae; phylum Streptophyta; class Magnoliopsida; order Poales; family Poaceae; genus Phyllostachys; species Phyllostachys edulis. The sequence goes on along the minus strand of CM070549.1, from coordinate 46,131,733 downwards.
ATCTAATTTCAACCGTTTTTTAGTAAATATGCTACTAACATGTGGGACCACACACTATTCTCGGGTTTTAAAACACGTTTTAAAACCCGAGAGACTAACATGTGGACCCCAACTGTCAGTTAATTAAAATAAAAAATAGATTTAATTATCAGTTAATAAATAATGAGTCTATGACATACGAGTCCACCTCTGTTTTATAAATAAAAATCCAGAAAAGAAACCATGAGTCACTGACAAGTAGGCCACACATGCAGGTTAATAAAAATTGGAAAAATGAGAAAAATCGCTTTCAGTTAGAGGAGAATACGCTTTCTATGTTGGAAAGCGTAAACCTCAGTAGAACTCAGAGAAGAATACACTTTCTCTGCTGGAAAGCATAAACTTCACAAAATACGCTTTCGATGTCACCCTTTTTCTAATTTCTGGAATTTTCAAACCGAAGCAAATTAAAACGTTAATAAATTTTATTTACAAACTCCAAATAAGGTGAATATTTTTTTTCCTAAATTCATCTAAAATCATGATCTACCTGAATATGCAAAAATATTAGATTTTTTCTGTTGAAATTATTTGGCTATATTTAATTTGCTTCTGGCTCTTTTGATTAGACGTCGATTGTTCGAACGATTTTTGCAACGATCCTCTATCCTCGTATTCAGAGCAACCAGAGCAAGGCAAGCACCCCCTTTGATCATGTTGATCCTACCATTTCAATTATTGTACTTCATTTTGTAAAATCTATTATGCACGCGTGTATTTTTGCTTAAAATTGCTATATTTAGGGATAATGGTATTTATAGTCCTATTCGATGCATTATCCTCCTTAAAATATTGGTATCATTACTGTTGTAGCCAATAGGTTATAATTTAGACAATGAATGATGTCGAATTGGGTTTTTCCAGTGCGAATATCGCATAAATGCTTAGCTTGGCTTTAGACTTTACTAAAATTGAAAAAAAATTGGTGACATGTTAAATATGAGTTTGGGAGATTTTGAAATATTGGTCCAGAGGGGCTTTACCTCTATTATTTTGTATAAAAATAAAGATGGAAAACTTAGTTTGCGACGCGGGCGAGTTATATTATGATATGATGAATGTGAGAGGGTTTATTGCATGTAGATAAGCGGAGATCCTCGCCCGGGTCAATTAAGGACCGAACACCGGTGCTCCTAATCTAAAGCCTAAGCGTACAATCACACGTGCCGTATGGGATGGCCTTAGCTAATTAAGTCATCGAAAACTAGCCTTGCATGTTGGTAGGCCGTAGTAGTGCGGGCATGTGTGATTGCTCGAAGGGGCTCCTTTCACCGAGACATTGGGAACAAAGCCTTCCGACACAATGGTTAATGCCTCACTTGATGGGGGTATGCCCGGTTGAAGTGAGGGTGATCATTCATCGGGCTAGTGCAAGATTAGTCCTAGGTGATGTAAAGGCTTCGATGCGTGCTCTAAACTGCTTACCAAAGGTTAGTGAGTGGTGGTATCGACGGATACCGAACGAACTAGAGAATTCGTGCGATATGGGTAAAGTTGTACACCTTTGCAAAGTATAAATCTATTTAAATAGCTGTACTCGCGGTCATGAGCGTGCTTGGTACGGTCCATCGGGTATAGTCTTGGTTTTTTTTTTTTTTGCAAAAATGGTTCTTGTTAGAAAATAAGGGAATGGTTTTGTTGTTGATGTTCGAGTTGAGTGCCATGTCTATGACTGAAAGTGTATCGTTGTTCACAACCATGAAGGGTTGTTGTTTGCTCTTATTAAAGTTATATACTTGAGATTTCATTACATATCAATTGCTCTTTAAAATTTCGTTGCAAAATAATACATATCAGTAGTGCAAAGAAAAATAGCTTCATGATGAAAATAACTTATAGCGTAGAGCCATGTTCTTTGATAAGCCTTGTATTTATAATATGTTGTGATACACTACAAGTCTTGCTGAGTACGTAATATACTCAATCTTGCTTGAATTGTTATCCAGAGTATGAGGATGAGCCTACGCTGGACGACACGTTCTTTGCACCCGGTACCGGAGGGTTCGATGACGAGTCTTTCTAGAACTTGTTTCTTGTCAATTGCCTGATGGTTCAGATGGGCATACCGCTGGACTTTTTTGACCTTATACATATTATGCTTTCGCTGTTTCGGTCGTTACTTCTGGTACTTGAGTTTTTATTTGGTCGGTCGATCCTTGCGATGTAAACTCTATAATCGTCTAAGTTATGTACCATATTTGTTTAATTTTATATGTATGAATGTATGGATGCGATTATCAATGTTGTGGATATGTGTACTAGCCACTGATCTTGGTACTAGTACGGTATACATACGAGGATTTTAGGTATTAAAAGCTCGGGTTCGACACACACGTACGTTGCAACGCGTAGGGTGTCTCATTATGCATGTTGGGATTAGGCATAGAGGGGGCCAGAAATCAACTATGATTTTCTTTTTTCCTGTACTTTTACTTCATACAAATGCAGGAACGGAGTACATACAGGATTAGAGCCATGCGTACGTGCACTGAGACGAGAGCCGGTGAGCTTCCACTTATCGTCTCCTGTGCAGGATATAAAAGTACACCAAAGGAAGCGAACCGAGCCCCCCAAATCGATCTCGTCTCCTCAGACCTCGAGAGCGCAATATCCAAGAGATTGAGCCCGCAAGAATGCCAAATTCCAAAGCCCCAATCTCTCCTCCCCCTCCTCCCCCATGGCGGTCCGTCCAAGCACATTCTTGTTGCTTCTCGTGGTCTTCTTGGTAAGCCAAATCCGTACCACCTTGGTCGATTTCAAATTTCCCTAGCCTATGCCATGAGAAATCGAATCTTTTTCCCCGCGAGGTTGATATGTTTCTTTTTTTTTCATGTGTTTCTTGAGTGTGCTTGTGTGGTCCGGCGTGAGCATGAACTTGGGGATAGGATGCAGCGCACGATCAACGTAGATGCCCTCCAACTGCACGGAGGAGGAGGGGGCCGGGGCCTTCGCTTCTCGATTCTTGATTTGCACCGTGGAAGTGGCCTCTTTGAGATCTCACGATTAAATACACTATTATCGATTTCTTCTCGCTTCTTGCACATTTGCTTCTTTGATTGATATAGAAGACTTGAGCTCCGTGTTGGATTCATGAGAGTAACAGCCTAGTTCTGACTGGTTTTTGTGCTTTGTGTTGCTCTGGTTGTTTTAGGTGGTTATGAGTTATGACACTGGTGCTGGCGGTGGGTCTTGGGGTAACCACCCAAGAAGAGTGGGCGAGCTGCCAATGCCCCGTCAGCTCTTCGCCATTGTTAGCGGCGCTGTACAACTAGTTGACTGGTGGTGGTGGTGAGTTTCCAAATCGACGATGCTGCTCCTGTGGACGAGAGTGGTTGGAGGGGTGGGGTGGTGGTGGGAGGGTGCCGAATCCGACGACCCACAAGATGAAGAGAAAGAAGAGGAGAAGGAAGGGTGAAAACGTGTTTTTGCATGCCTCTTAAATAACAGTCATGAGAGGGCGACGAAAGTGGCATGAAATGGCAACGATTTGAAATCCAGTGGCACAGACAGATACTAACTTTTTGAGTGGCGGATCGGAGAAACGAGCAACTTTCAGTGACATATAAGATTTTTTTCCTAAAAAAATATAAACCTTATACTGATAAATCAACACAAGATGTTAGTCAAGTACTTCATCCGATCTAACATAGTCACTGAATTTTGCATAAGGGTTGATCAAACCTTTAAAAAGTTAACGAATAGTATATTTAAAACATCTACACTGACCATACCAAAATTATACTATATAAGTATAATTTCCAGCTTACAAATTGACCATTGCCAACCTTAAAAAAAGGCTTGAAAAATGAAAAGGTTAGTCGTTGCTAGGGCATTTGCTGTCCCATGGAAAAAAAGAAAAGAAATACAGCACCAATACAGTAATACACAGCCAAGAAACCACGCCTTGCCTCTTCTGTCGGACGTTGTGATTGGAGAGCTTTCAGACCATTTCCACTCCCCCCTCCATACATGCGCCAGCGTCACGCCTCCGCCCCAAATTCCCAAATCCAGCGCCTCTGGGTTTCCTCCCACCGAAGCAAGCACGCCGCGTCGAGTTCTTCCCTCCTCCCTCCCGCTGGATTGGCTTGGGGGTGGAGATCCATGCGGGCTGATTTCGCTTGTTGGTAAGCCCTACTTGCTTGGATTTGTCTTTTCGCCGTGAGCAATCTATTCCAAATCCACCCCTGAATTCAGAGCCAGTGAGGGTGTTAGTTAGATCTGTCTGGTGTTCGCGAGCAATTTGTTGATTGTAGCGTGGAATTGCTGAGGAGGATCCGTTGATCTGCCATTTCGATGTTGCTCCTTTGACCTCTTTTTCGTCCCGTGGGTTGTTTTTGTTCTGATGCATATCACTTAGGGTCTGTTTGGATACAAAGTATTTTTGGAGTTTTGAGGGAATACTATGGTTTTTTAAAAATACCGTAGCATAAAAAAACTTGTATCCAAACTATTTTTGGAGTTTTGAGGGAATACTATGGTTTTTTTTTAAATACCGTAGCATAAAAAAACTTTGAGGTGTTTGGATACAACAAACAATGTAGTTTTATAAACTGTAGTATTCCAAGTACCATGGTATATTTGGAGTTTTTAAAAATCCACTCAGGACCTCTTTTTCTCAAAACCGAGCGACGTCTCGCAACTTCCGTATTCTCCGCGCGCTCGCTGTGCAGCGCTAGGCTCCTAATCACATACGCTAGAAATTTGTTGAAATAAAATAAAATAAAAATCCCGTTCATGCCTTATATATACCATACGCTAAACAATATTATGCACATCTTCCTTTATCGTATCGGCTGACATTTGCTAACCTCTAATAAATTTGATCGTCCATATATAAAGTATTGGGGGTTTATAAGTACAGCTATTGTGTATTGTTACATGTGCTTGTTTTTAATCTTCTTACTGTGGCTAGTTAACATAATTTTTCTTTTCTTTTTTCTTTTTTAAAACAAAAGTACCGTACTGAAAACTGCAATTGCCAAACGCATCATGGTTTTTCCAAAAACTGTAAGAATTTGTGTTATTCACATACTGTAGCATTTCATGGCAGCTACATAAAAAACTGTGGTTTACAGATACTGTGTTGTTTAGTGCTGTATCACTTTGAGACAAACATCGCCATTACAGATACTGTGTTGTTTAGTGCTGTATCACTTTGAGACAAACATCGCCATTACAGTCACAACGAGCCTATGTATTTAATTTCTCCCAATTGGTTTGCTCAAGGAGTCAAGGTGGCTGTTCTGCCTGAGGAACTCGGTGAACTCAGTAGTCAGTACCCCCGTTCGAACCAGATACCATGTTAGGATGGGACTAGTCAAACTCTTTATACTTTGACCTCTAATATGCACAAAAGTGTTTAGATTAGTCACTTAATTTTACTAACATATTACTATGAAATTTAATGGTCAAAGATGTATAATAGAAACCGTGCTAATATACGAAATTACACTTATTTGAAAATATGAGGAGCAATTTACAACAACAACAACAACAAAGCCTTTGGTCCTAAACAAGTTAGGGTAAACTAGGAATGAAAACTCCTCAAGATCAAAGAGACGAGAACCTTGTAAAAAAACATACAAAGCTAAAACCCTAAGCCATACATCCTGTCAACTGAGCCGAGAGCCTAGAACACCGCCCCTAAACCTTCTTATGGTTCCGGTATGTGGATCGCTAACTTCCATGTGCTTCTATCTAAATCTAATTCTTTAGCTACATTCCAATCCCTCAAATCTCTTTTAACTACTTCCTTTCACGTCAGTCTTGGTCGACCTCTTCCTCTTCTTACGTTTTTAGTACGTCTTAAAATTCCACTACGTACCGGTGCCTCAGAAGGCTTCCGTTGGAGATGTCCAAACCATCTCAAGCGATGTTGGACAAGCTTCTCTTCAATTAGTGCTACTCCCACCCTATCACGTATATCATCATTGCGGATTCGATCCCGCCTTGTGTGGCCACATATCCACCGCAACATCCTCATCTCCACTAAACCCATCTTCTGTATATGTTGTCTTTTAGTCGCCCAACATTCTGCTCCATATAGCATCGCAGGTCTGATCGCTGTCCTATAGAACCTACTCTTTAACTTTTGAGGGTTTTTTTGTCACACAGGACACACGATGCTTGGTGCCATTTCACCCACACTGCTCTAATCTTGTGGCTCACGTCTTCATCAATCTCGCCGTCCCACTGTAGCATCGATCCTAAATATCGAAACGTGTCCTTCCTAGGCATTACTTGTCCACCCAGACTAACATCTCCATCATCTGCCCTAGCACCGCTGAAATCACACTTCATATACTCAGTTTTAGTCCTACTAAGTCTAAAGCCCTTCGATTCTAAGGTCTTCCTCCACATCTCTAGATTCTTATCGATATCTATCCTACTCTCATCAACTAACACTACATCATCATCGAAAAGCATACACCAAGGGATATCTCCTTGTATGTCCCGCATGACCTCGTCCATCACTAGGGCAAAAATGTATGGCTCAACGCTGACCTTTGGTGTAGTCCTATCTTAATAGAGAAGTCACTAGTATCACCACCACATGTTCTGAGATTAGTCACAATATCTTGGTACATATCCTTAATTAGGGTAACATACTTTGTTGGGACTTTTTCCCTTTGGAGCGTCCACCACATGACCCTTCTTGGCACTCTGTCATAGGCTTTCTCCAAATCGATAAACACCATGTGAAGATCCTTCTTTTGCTCCCTATACCTCTCCATCAACTGTTGCGTCAAGAAAATCGCCTCCGTGGTCGACCTCCCAGGCATAAAACCAAATGGTTTGTCGTCATGCTAGTCACTCTTCTTAAACGGTGCTCGATCACTCGCTCCCAAAACTTCATTGTGTGGCTCATGAGCTTACTTCCTCTATAATTAGTACAACTTTGAATGTCTCCTTTATTTTTGAAAATTGGTACTAATGTGCTCCTCCGCCACTCGTTAGGTATTTTGTTCGACGTAAAAATGCTATTGAATAAATTAGCTAGCCAAACGATCGCCACTTCTCCTAGGCATTTCCACACCTTGATAGGAATGTTATCAGGCCCCAACGCCTTACCCACTTTCATCCTTTTTAAGGCCTCTGTTACTTCCAACTCCTGGATTCTTCGAACAGGTGTCATCAAAAGCATCATCCAGTTCAATCATACTATCGTCATTGCCATGATTGAACAGCTTGTCAAAGTAATCTCTCCACCTATCCTCGATCTCATCATCTTTCACCAACAGTATATTAGTGTCATCTTTGATGCATTTAACTTGGTTGAAATCTCTCGTCTTCCTTTCTCGAAGTTTAGCCATCTTGTAGACATCCTTCTCGCCCACCTTTGTACTTAGCTTCTGGTAAATTTCCTCGTAGGCCTTGCCCCGTGCCTCACTCATTGCTTTCTTTGCCTTTTTTTTTGCTACTTTGTATTTCTGTACGTTGTCATCGCTCCCATCATGATGCATATGCTTGTAGCATGTCTTCTTCTCCTCGATAGCCTTTTGCACTTCCTCGTTCCACCACCACGTATCTTTAGGTTTGCATCTTGTCACTCGGGTCACTCCAAGCACCTCTATAGCCACTTTCCTATTGCGAGATGCCATCTCTGTCCACATACTATTCGCTTCTCCCACGTTCCATATCCCTTCCGCGATCATCCTCTCCTTAAAATCCTGTGAGGCGTCCCCTTTGAGTTTCCACCACTTCGTCCTTGTGGCTCTGGCGACCTTAGCCTGTCGAACCTGTGTCCTAAAACGAAAGTCGGAGACTACCAACTTATGTTGCTAGACAACACACTCTCCAGGTATAACCTTATAATCTATGCAGTCTCGTTTGTCCTCCCTCCTAACAAGGACAAAATCGATTTGGCTAGAATGCTGCCCACTACTAAAGGTAACTAGATATGGGAATGTCTCTTTCTAAAAAAGGTGTTAACTATCATGAGATCATAGGCTACGTCAAAGTTTAAGATATCTTCTCCCTCTTGGTTCCTATCACCATAACCAAAACCCCTATGCACCCTTTGAAACCCCCCACTAGTTGTACCGACATGACCATTGAAATCGCCTCCTAAGAAAAGCTTCTCACTATTAGGTACACTTCTAACCATGTCATCTAGGTCTTCCCAAAATTGCCTCTTAGCGGCCTCATCTAGACCTACTTGTGGAGCATATGCACTAACAACATTCAAAACCAAGTCGCCCAAGATTAGCTTGACTAGGATAATCCTATCCCTCTGTCTCCTCACGTCGACAACTCCGCTCTTGAGGCGCTTATCGATTAAGATGCCCACTCCATTCCTGTTTCGTTCTGTTCCAGTATACCACAACTTATAGCCAGTATGCTCCACCTCCTACACCTTCTGATCCATCCATTTAGTCTCTTGAACGCACAAGATATTTACACGTCTCTTAATTGCCATATCAACTAATTCGCTTAACTTACCTGTTAAGGACCCTACATTCCAACTACCCAGACGGATCCTACTCTCCTCGGCTAACTTCCTTGCCCCTCGCACTCGTCGAGTAAAGTGCGAAGACCCTTGCACATTTTCCACTACATCCAGGTGATGACGTAGCGCGTCACTAAGGGAGTGACATCCCGGCCCTTGCTCATTTATCACCACACCCGGGTTCCAATATGGCGCGTCGCTAAGAGGTTACCCCCCCCCCCCCCCCAACGAATTATCAATTTTGGGTTTTATTCCATGAAAAGGTTGCTTGATTTTTACGTTGGCTCGCCGGGCCTAACACAACCCTCCTCTTTTTTCCTAGCTTGGGACAGGCTATGTAGAAAACTACACAGGTGGAGTTATATGAGAAAATTTAAAGTAGACAAACCCCTCCTGCCTGGAATCGAACCCAGGTCATGAGCTACACGCTCCCGCACTCCCACCATTAGGAACCCACCCCAGCCCTGTTGGCATAGCAATATAATTGTTCGATAAACAAGTAAACGACTGAAAGATTTCTTCTCCTGACTGCTGAAGGTTCAAATGGATTGTCATCAAGCATTTATTTCTTGCTATTTCATAAGAGATGTTAAAACTGTTTGCATTCCTTAGCTAGAGACCTTTTTGTTTGAGAAAAGCATCCCTCATCAAAGTATCGTGCATGTGCTCATGGCAACTGTCTAAATAAATAACCTTATCTTTGTTATAACTAAGGCAATAATTATCTAGTCCTAATATAGAGTATTGCCCCACTGGGGCATAAAGAGTTAATAAGGATGCAAGTGCCCTAGCTCTTCCTCTTGTTCTGATTGGGCTATGTGTTTGCAACAGGCAAGTTTTTTTCCCCTGTAGGAATTAAGTCAGCAGAAAAGGCATCACCGTGATCCTTGTGTTGACAGCTACTACTACTAATAGCTGATGACAGACACTTTAATGCTAGATGCAGCTTGCTGGGTGTGCTGGATGATGATGGCACCATAAGCTGTTACCTAGAATAACCACCATCAGCTACTGTAACTATATTTCCTTGCCATGAGTGGACTACTTGAAAGTAAGTAGGGGTGTGATTAAGCCAATTACTGAAAAGTCTAATAATTTACACTCTTAAAGTTCACCGTCATGATGGTCCTAATATAATTCTGTACCCCCAGCACTCGAGGTTTTAAAAGTTAAAATATGTCAAACACGGACTCTCATGTTTGTACCGTGTGAAACAACCAGTCAGTGGTGACAGTTACCTTACAGTGATATGTGCATTGTGCTGCTACCTGATTGGATGCTAACGATAGCCCTTTAACCATAAAATGGATACAAATGTTTCGTGTGCCTCTCTCCCTGTAGCTTGCTGTGTAGAAAATTATAATTAATGTTTCTTTCCTTCTGTTTTTGAGCAAAAGTTATCAATACATTCTATGATCTTTCTTTCTACTTTCGTTCAGCAGTGCTAGTAAATAAGAAAATTCCCTGCGGCGTTCAGGACTGCTCAGAGACTCCACTGCTCCCTTGACCAAGCGAATATAAAAGAACAAAGGTACCTTGTGGGTAGGAAGCAGCTACCTTTTCTTTATATGTTCGCCATTGCACTTGATTGATTTATGCCATTTTTGTTGGTTTTTGAGAGATTTGATGCACTTTTGAGTTATCCTATGTTCTGGTAAATGGTAATTACAAACAATCATTTATCCTTTCGATACAATTGTTTCACCATGATCCGACCAGTTTGCTTGCCGAAATCTGTTTTCTACTTTCATTAAAATTAAGGTAGATCTAGTTTATGCATTTTGAAAAATATAATTGAAGATGAAACCACTCGTACGAGTGATGTAAGATCCCTTTTGAATTCATATGTGAATGTTCTGTTTCCTTTGTACCGCACAATGGGATTTTATTATGTTTCACCAAAAGCTTCTCACCTGTGTTTTAAAGTGTCAGTATAGTCCTAGTAATCCTAGTGAACATGATGGTTGGTAATTACGCTTCTAGATCAAATAAACAAAATTGTTTTTTTTTGTAAACCACTATGTATGTCTGAGTAGGTGGGTGGGTAAATCAATGTGGTTGTGGTTTTGCTATTGTTTGCATTGACTTTTCTCAAATTCAATAGTTCGAAACAAGAAGTAAGAATGTCTACAAAGTCTTGTTGAAATTAACTTGTGATAAAATATTCTAATATTGAGTCATATTGGACAGAATCAGGTGATTTTTTTACTATAAACTTATTTCAAAGTAGGTTCCTCATTTTTGCCCATTATAGCCGCTTCCTAAACTATTGTTTTTCGTAGTTGATTAAAAAGCTACTGTACTGCCTCTTTTCTGAAGCTAACCTGGTAGGTTACAAACTTTCCCGTTCCTGCCAGTTACTGAGGATGTGTCAGCACTGTCCCGATGTGACCTTGGTAACTATGTTAAGGTGTAGGATTTATCCACTCTTAATGGTGCTTCCACTTTTTTTTTCTGTAGTTCAGACCAGACTTAAGCTTTGTTTCATATGGCCATCAACCCAAGTTGTTACGTCTTACTTTAAAGAGAAAGCCTTGTCCTACTTTTGGGATCTTAGGAGGTGAAAGGAACAGAGGACTAGAGGAGAGGAATAAACAATGGGAAAAGGAGATGTGGCCACTAGGTCAAAATCCCAGAAATCGTCAGCAACACGGGTTCGTATGAACAATCTGAAACTGCAAGAGTAATTAGTGGCACCCTCTTACTTTATTTTACTTGTTTCAGAATGAACAGGGTACACCTACTAATCCGCCTACAGCATATACTGACTGGTCTCAGTTTCAGGTTCATAAAATGAGATTATCCTGTATTCCTTTTTAATTGATTTACTATGCTGATTAGTATAACAATTAGTATAAATCTGTAGGCATACTATAATGCTGCTGGGACGGCTCCAATGACCCCACCGGCTTTTTTTCATTCAACTGTGGCTCCAAGTCCTCAGGGGCACCCCTACATGTGGGGTCCACAGGTACATTCTCTTAACTTCTCGCTATAGCTATAGTGTTTATTTACTGTTGTTTTGACATAAGGCTGTAACTGGTGACTGGTTGGCTATCACTTCTGCTATTCGAATGAGCAAATGTTAGCATGAGCCTTTCCATTAACTTTAGTGTGAGTTAGGCAGACCTTTTAACATTTGGTCATAGCGTTTGCCGGTATTTTGTTTTATACGAAGGATGCTATTAGCTAGTGCTACCTCTGAAGCTCTGGGGAAATCAGTGTTTTAACATGTGTTATGAATTCATCTGGTGGTAGATGATGCCTCATTATGGGACACCACCACCATATGCAGCGATGTATGCCCAAGGCACACCATATCAGCAGGCACCTCTGCCACCGGTAGTCCACTCTCTTATATTTTACTTGAGAGTGTAATTTTTTCATGCTTTTATATGGCACTTATCAAAAGAATAACATTCTAATTGTTTCTACATTAGGGTTCACACCCATACAGTCCTTATCCTGTGCAATCACCAAATGGGACAGTTCAAACTCCTGTAAGTTAATGGGCATCTTTTCCTGCTCTATTGCTTGGTAGAACACAACAAAAATTTCACCTAATAAATTTCAAAATTTTATTCTTAAGTCTTTCTGTTGTGTCCTTATATTTCAGCTTCCGTAACCTTTCTGTCGAATTTGTTGCTTATACTATTATTGTTTAAGTATCGTAGTTCACATAGGAATTCATCTGTTTGATTTGTTCCCTCTGTTCCATCATTTTTCTCCTCAAAGTAGATATGATTGTGATTGAATCATGTTATTAGACATCTGGTGCTGGCGGTACAGAGACAGATAAGTCGAGTAAAAATAAGCGGAAGACTCCCCTGAAGAGATCCAAAGGAAGCTTAGGTAGTTTGGATGTAGTTACAACCAAAAATAAAAAGGCACCTGCAAAACCTTTAGCATCATCCTCCAATGAAGGTTCTTCACAAAGGTAACCCCTTTTCTTCCTTTTATGTGATGCTAATGGATAAATGATGAATCCTCAACAATCTGATATGCAGTGAGAGTGGAAGCAGAAGTTACTCTAATGGAAGCAGTACAAATTCAAAAAGTGTATGTCATTCCATCATATTACTTTTTGATGTTTGACTTCATTATGTTTGTCAGTAACATAGTACAAATTCCAAAATATTCTGCTTTTTGTTTCACCATTCTCCCTGTTATAGAAGGTCTTGTTTGGCATGAGTAAACCTCTGAGCTGTTTCAAATTTTAACTATTGTTGGATGGCACCTGCACTGGGCTGATCCAGTCCTTAGAGGTGCCCATTTGCCCATTTGGTAGGGTTGCACACTGGTTCTGTATACAACCCAAGCCAGATTGCGCTTCTGGCGAGCGTCTGGGATTTTTGCAAAAAAATCATTTCTTCTAAAGTCCTTAGGAACTCAATTTCTTGTGTAAGATACTTCATAATTTGGGAATCTAGTCTTTTGTCGCATACATATTTGGCAGTTATAAGCGCTTATTTGTTAGATGTATCCATGTTCTCCACTCTCCTTCGAAACACATGATTAGCCTGCTTGCCAGCTGACGGACAAACTCGATGGATGCATCCTACCTTCTACATTTTTCTTGTTTTGTATTCTGGACATGAGCATGAGCTAACCTAAGACCAACATAAACAAATAATTTGCCTGCAGGGTTCAAGGGCAAAGGATGATTCTGAGCATGGACAGGGTAATGGTAGGACTTAAAACTCCATCTAGTATAATATTTAAAAAGCACATATTTTTTATAACCAACCTTTGATAGTCTCGGTGCATCACCGGGGAAAAAAGGACTGAGGAACTACTGTTTATTTTTGTTATAAAAAACAAATATATTATTCAAAAAGTTTTCCTCATGTGTTAGGAAATGACTAAAATCTAATTGCTTCTTTTGGCCAGATGCTAGCAATAAAGGAGTCACTGCTCAGAGCTCTGCAGTTGAGCCCACACAAGCGGCTTCTGGGCCAGTTGCGCTTAACCCTATGATGCCATATTGGCCGGTTCCCCCTCCCATGGCTGGCCCAGCAACTAGTCTAAACATGGGAATGGATTACTGGGGTGCTCCTACTTCCGTATCCATGCATGGTAAAGTTATTGCAGCATCAACATCAGCTCCTTCGTCTAATTCACGTGATATTGTTCCGAGTGATCCGGCCATACAGGTATGCTACTTTTACTATGCAGGGTTTGATTCTCCTGGTCTTATTTTATTCCAGGACAATGCCTTGCACTTTTTTCTTAGGGTTGCTTTCTGTTAATGTAGGATGAGCGAGAACTGAAGAGACAAAAACGGAAGCAATCAAATAGGGAATCAGCTCGCCGCTCAAGATTACGCAAGCATGTCTGTAAATTTTGCACCATTTCAATTGAACCATTGGAATCTATTCGTTAGCTTGAGTATCTTCTGGGTAGTTTGCATTTTTCTTTTAACAGCATATCTAGGAGAGACCAAGTTGTGATGGAGAAGAACTTGTTGGTGATGGCCCTCTAGTTGAAGACAACAATAAGATAATGGGGATGGTAACTCAGGACTGACTTAATATAGAATTGACTAATCTATTCTCCAGTATAAAGACATAACCCCTACCATCTCTGGCGTTCAGTTGCTGTAACATACCTGGGCAATCTGAAGTTCTGAAACTAGTGAACTGTACCTAAATCTAACCTAAACAGCAGTGAATTAGGATGTGGTTGAACCTATTTGAATTGACTGCAGATGAGAATAATACCTAATTGTGCATGACCATCTTTCGCATGCATGTGTGCATGCAAAATTTGCTAGGAGTCTAGGATGGTGATGGTGTTTTCTGTAGTAATGAGTTCTCTTTTATGGATGGCGTGACCAACATTTTAATAGAACAAAGATGTATGCAAATATTGGCTAAGATGGTGGTTGTAGAACCAGGATCTTAGAGAGAATATAGATGACCACCTTTGAATAACATATCGCAAAATTGGCACCTACATTTGTCATAGGGCTAAAGAGAAGTGTACTTCAGAGTTGAGACACATCTTCAAAACACACTGCGTATTTGTTTCTGAAGTCATGCATATAGAAGAAAGCATTAGCAACAACCTCCCAATACAAGTTTAGGTCGACTACAGCTTTGTTTGGTCATTCCCAGCTGTAATACCTGAGGGTGGATGCTTCAACCTGCCTGATTGGTTCATAAGTTGGTGTTCTTGGCTTCTTGCAAACATACATACTATTGTCCAGCGTAAGCCCAGGGGTAAATGGTATGTCTTAGGTTTTTCTGTTTGCTCTTCCTGATAGCCTGATAACACTACTAGTATTACACCTAGTAATGCCATGGTTTGATGTACAGGACCAACATCAAATATGCATTGTGATAATATTTCAGTGGAAAACTTAATGGAAATTTACTCTTTACCTTTCGATATATTATATATGTTTCCTAACAACTGATGTTATACTACAGGCTGAATGGGAGGAAGTAGCCACTCGAGCTGATTTGCTAAAGCAGGAAAACAGTTCACTTAAAGAAGAATTGAAACAACTTCAGGAGAAGTGTGATAGCTTGACCTCAGAAAATACATCTTTACATGTAAGCTTTGCCTTTTGTTTTTGTCCTGTAGTTGTTAAATCTGCCGTGCACATAGTTACTGTATTTTTAGTTTGCTGCAAATAACGAGCAAAACAAAGGTCTACTATTGAATCGCCTAAGCCTCACATACTGTTGCTCCCAGCGCATTAGCTCACTGATCCCGTAGTTATGTATGCATATTGTTGTAGAATTTTAGAGTTAATGTTGCACTCATTACTTTGAGAAATATATGTGAGACGTTCCTAATGATTGCAGGAAAAGCTTAAAGAGCTTGAAGGTGAGAAATCAAATGGAAATCGGTATAAACAGTGAAGGCTGCGATTTCACTTTCTGACTGCTGATGTAAGGAATAATTACTTGGCAGCTTCCATTACCATTACAGAATACAGAATCTAATATTTCTGTTGTAATTTTCTTGATCTTTTCAGATAAATTGGGGGTGACATGATAGGTCCGATAATTAGAAGGTATTCATGTATGTCATTAGATTTTTGGCCGAGGGGTAGAATTGTGTCATAGGATTTGACATGATGGTTACAGATTCTTCTTGCTGTTGCCGCAGCTGCTGTGCTCTATGCTTTTTCTGCACTTGTGTAAGATGCTACAAAGCACTGTGTAAAAATCCCCGAGTGATGTTTGAAACTTTGGGGATTAGCTTATGAGATGGCTGTTGTAGAGTTGCTCGTTGAGCTTCTTGACCTGCATGTTACAGTTATAATTTGTGATTTGTCCATTCAGAGGTATTAATGAGTAGTGTTTAAGGGTATTCTGCTGCATTTTGCACTCCTCGTTGCATCATTATTTGATGAATGGGAGCTGAAAATTGTGAAAATTGCCATTATTGTTCTCACCGGAATAACATATTATCCTCTTGCACAGATGTTGGTAATTTCAGAGGCAAGATTCCCATTGATAGTAAGTAATAACTTTGTAAATTTACGTGAAATATTAGTTCAAAAAAGTTTACCAACTCTTAAATCAATTGTGTGCGCATTATGATTTAGCTTGTGTTCTGAACTTCTGATCAACTTCCTCCTTGCTCCATTGATTCAAACATAGACTTTTCAATTAGGATCTGTCTTTTGGTTTATGTTTACCCCTGGTATTTAAGTATGCATATAGACATCCAATCCAACCACTTTATGTGATCCTTTTTTTTTTGTATAGTCTTTTTGGTCAACAAAACTCTAAAGTCTAACCACTATCTTTTTACCCGTTTAGAGTACGAACAAAAGGCCATGATTCTGTTCAAAGGTCTCGTTGCCTTTTAATCCCTTTTGTCGTCTGCCTCGCCAATCTTGTACCTTTTTTTCCAATCACATGGATGGCTTCCTTTCTCTTTTTATCTTGTTTAGCTGGTAGAGCATTCCAATGTCGTGAGTCGTGACTAAACGGAATGATCATGGCAAACACCAAAACATGGAGCAGAATTAAGCTGAATCAAAAGAAAGGAGTGGCCCTATTTGTTCAACTCATTACCTGCGATGAGCATACGCTTGTATTTAATCACATAAATTTCCAAGAAAAAATAAAGTGGTTGAACACGTTTTGCAATTGATTTTCAGCCTGAGTTTCTTCCAATATCGATCTGTCCTAGAAGCAAAATGGGGATTGTTCAGCGGAGCGGCATCCTCTGCATTGCTACAGTAAATACAGAGCCGCACTGCTACAACAGTGAATACATAGACGCTACGGTGCATTGGCATTAAAAACAATCATCTCCGCCCCATTCAAATAAATCAAAAGATGAGCCCAGTCCGTAAAGTAATTTTGCTACAGCGTTTCACCACAGTAGCTGTACCGCTGTGGTTTCCGTCGCTGTTGTTCCTACAGTATTGTGCTACAGTGATGTGTCGGAACAGCTGTTCGTGCAGCGTACGGTTACTGTTCGTGCAGTCCCGGTCCGTTGTTCACGACTGTCACTGCAGTACAACACACAGTGACACTTTGCTGTCCTCACTGTAGTCTGCACAATTCAGAGAGAAATTTCATATCTCGCATTGCAGTTAAGCTTTACACAATGCACACAGCATAGAACTCTTACAACTTTTTTTGTTCAATGCCATCACAGGACAATCTTTTCTTTTGCCTGGCCTGTCCCCCTTCCAACCATCCAAAGGGATTGGCAGGCACTGTGCATACCCGAGCGCACACGCACACGCACACGCACAACCATATGGGATCCATCGGAGAACATCAGCTGCAACAAGGACAAGGCCAGTGGAGTTAACTTGCAGGCAGGCATGTTGTTCAGAGAGAGAGAGATGGCAAAAGCTACACTCAAACTGCTTTCTGACAAGGAAAGAAATCATGCACTGATGATGACCATACCATTGGCCACTAAAAACACTGGCCACCGAAGTAAGGAAGGATGGGAGAGATGAGTAAAATTGCAGGCATGTTACGCAAGAACAGCTGCAAACGCACTGCAATGTGCAAAGGAAAGGCACAATTCTGACTCACCCCTGACAAAAATATCATGGCATTCTGGTCCCTACAACTCCAACTTACACACACAGACACATCCTTTTCCTCTCCTTTCTTTTCTCTCTTCTCTAATACATTGATAATTCTGTACTGGATGGGTAGATAGAACACAATCCCAGGAATAAACAAGTGCTAGCCCAGGAATGAGCAGCTCAATTGTTTACAAATTGTGGGCACTTTTTGTTGCCCTGATATGGCTTTTTCTTGGATGGTGGTGGTGGTGGCAGTGATGGTACAAAGAAAAGAAAAGGTGATGTGGCGTGGGAGGATGGGAGAGGTATTCGGCAAAGGAGATAACTGGCGAAGGCTTTGGTCGCCCTTGTGCGCGGCGGTGCTGCTGCTGGCCGACGCGCAAGGCTCTGACTTTGGCCAAACTAGATGAGGGAAAGTCTAATTGATTTCTTGACTGATTCTCCTTCAATACATTGGCTGCCTTTATAGAAGAGGCAAGAGAATTCAGAAGCTAGATTACGGAAAGCACTAAGTAAACTAACTCTATCTCTAATTCAATCTCTAACTCTCTCTTATCTGTTACTAACTATATAATGCACCTGCTTCCATATTAGTTGGTTGCCATCCCGTGAATAGGAACCGTAGCCGACACTGCTACAGAATCCGAAACTGCACCATGGTGATTGGCCGAACTGGCCAGGTCTTCACGCCGCCTCCTTCGCTGATACGTCTTCCCGACAAACGCGTCCACAACAAAAAGGAAAGTGGAAGTGCATACCAATACCCTTGTGTATCTTTAGTGCAGATACATCCTTTTCTTGTACCACTTCTGAGCACTGTCCTGCATCCCCTACCAGTAATTTACCAAACCTCTGCTTTCCATAATTAAACATCACAGTGGGGATGCCACTTTAGCTGAAACAACACCTCACACCATTCCACCCTTCCCCCTCTCATCCTCACTTTGTTTCTCTCCCCCCTTTGGTGAACACAAGGGACAATCTCCCAGGAGCCATGGCCTGAGCTTGCTGGTTTCTTGAAAGTTTCTTCAGGTGTGGGCTTGCTGAAGTGAGGTGCAGAATTCTGCTCCTGGGTGTTCAAGGTAATCCTGTTCTCCTTGTGCAGTGGGTTACTTGAGAAATCAGTGATTCTCATCTTTCTTAGCTGCTGTTCTCGAATTCTTGGATTTTGCAGTTCATTGTAGTGTTCTTGGTGCTGCGAGTAATTCTTTGTGCGTGTTACTTGGGCTTGGAAGGAACATCACCGATTTTCGGTTCTGTTGAGTTTGATTCCTTCTGATCTTGGCCTAGTTAAGATCTTTAGAGTAATTTGCTTTGATGATTCATTCAAACCTGGGGTTGTCTCTTTATGTTTCAGTGAAATTCTCGTATGAAATTAGCTAATATTTTGGTCTGTGTTGCCGCAAATTTGGGTGGCAACAGTCCGTATGCTCAATATGTTTGCTGGTTGGTAGTAAGTCTAAGCTCTATCAGTTTTTTTTTTGTTTAGATAGTTCTTTCTGGTACCAGATGCAGCTGATGAGTTTGGTGATATCTTGACTGGATAATTCTGTTTTCTTGCTTCCTATGTCTTGCCAAAATTAGATAATTCATCCTGCCTAAACAAGATAAGCGTTCCTGTGCTGTATAACAGTACGTTCCTTAATTTATCTAGCATTAATTGTTATCGAGTATCATGCATCACTCCATGTTAGAGGTAAGGACGTTTTAACTTATTTAGTAATTTAGTGATTATATCAGATAAATGTGAAAAATACCAATGAAAGTCTCCTTTGTTGGGCTTCACAAAAGAAGTCTTTTGTTGGTGAATTTGGCTTAGTTATTCAACATTTTACATTTGTGATTTAACACCATGAGTTAACTGAAAGGGGTTAGATGGGAACACCAGAGCTTCCATCTTTTGTGACAAGTACTGAATGTGCTATTCTTGGCCTTTTCTATTAGATAAGGTTCCGTCTTAGAGATTCTCGGACCAGAAAAGAAGGCATGCTTTTCATCTGTTTGCCCTCAAACTTCGAATTAAAACTAGCATACCAGGCCTAACAATGAATCAGATGCTTCTCTTAATTGCTGAGCGGCAAAATTGAGCAATCTGGAAACAGGCTAAGATGCCACTTTGCCCTTCTCTGCACTGAATCCAAATTCTTTCCATCATATTTGCCATGCCTACTCTTTAGCTCAGTAATTCAGCAGTTCTTTTTTCTAAGATGATTAGCTTGAGCAATTTGTGTCGTTCTCAATGGACAACCTCTAGTCTTTTTGGATAAACAAGGGTCATCTTCAGAATCATGTAAACCGTAAGCAATTTCAGCCAAAAAAAGTGTCAATTCAGACTCCATAGTCTTATTGACAAAGCTATCTAATTGCAGACACGCCCGTCTTTAAATATTCAGTTTGTCATGATAACCACACCGACAAGAACAATACTGCATGCTATTCTATCCTTCTACACTCATGACTTATCTGCGCACTGGTGACTGAGCCAGTCAATGAGTGCAGTTGAGACTAGAAACGCCAAGATTCTTCTCAGTTCAGACTTCAGACATCAACTCGACTCACCAAGTAACTTTCTCTTACTAAAGCATAATTCCCTCTAACCTCCAGGTTAAGTCAGTTGAGAATGAGAGCATCTGTACTTACCTAGCTTACATGTACGCCTTGTTCACAGAAGGATCGTGGCTGAGACCATCTTGCCAGCCACACATACACTTGCTAACATGGGCTGGTTTGTTCTCTGAATGCAGCTGAGGCAGATAGAGAAAGCCAGTGAAGTGAAAAGGATTCTTGCGATCGTTCCGACATGAAAAGCAACGCGTTGTGCCAAGAACCGTGTGAGGAGCTGTCCGACATCAGCAGCCAGGCGGTGTCCAACAACGAGCCGTCCAACTCCTCCTCCAGCCCGGTCAGCCTCGACCTGTCGCTCACCGTCGCCGCCACCACCGAGTCGAGCACCACCGACAGCAACGGCGGCGGCGGCGGCATGCAGGCCACG
Organism: Phyllostachys edulis; assembly: GCA_036346405.1. NCBI lineage: Eukaryota > Viridiplantae > Streptophyta > Magnoliopsida > Poales > Poaceae > Phyllostachys > Phyllostachys edulis. The sequence goes on along the minus strand of CM070549.1, from coordinate 46,111,237 downwards.
GCCGCCCGCGAGCCGACGCGGGTGTTCACGTGCAACTACTGCCAGAGGAAGTTCTTCAGCTCGCAGGCGCTGGGCGGCCACCAGAACGCGCACCGGCGGGAGCGCACGCTGGCCCGGCGCGCGCAGCGTCTCGACGCGTTCCCCTACGGCTACGCCGACGTGGCCTCGCTGCCTCTGTACGGCTCCAGCCTATACCCCATCGGCATCCAGGCGCACGCGTCGGTGCACCACCCGGGCGTGGCGCCGGCAGACGTCGCGGCGCGCCCCGAGTTGAGGCCGGCGCGGGGGCTGCTGGGCCCAATGCCGTTCTTCGTGGGCGACGAGGAGGTCAGCTTCGGGTGGACGGGCGTATTCAGGCCGGCCGGCGTCGTCCCCGCCGCGCCGGCGGGGAGCAGCGCGGCCGTCAACTCGGTCTCCAACTTCGGCGGCAGCGTCGTCGTGCAAGCCGTGGAGGAGCCTGACCTCACGCTTAGACTCTAGCTGATCCGTCCGTCGATCGATTAGGTTGGTGTAATTTGTCAGGCCCCTCTCTTTCGTTTGAGATTGCTGCCAGCTTGCCCCTGTTTGATATCGATCAGATCGTAATGGTGGATGATTCCTACTGTTCCATGCATGCATGGAAGTATTAATTTTTGTACAGTTTTGCACGCCCAAGAGCCTAAAGCTTTGACGCTCTTGTGTGCTAGTAACATGTACCCTAGACCTTCCCACGGTAGAAAGCTTCGTGTTGAACTTTGTCCGTGCATTTCAGATTTATGCAGGAATTGATTGGGTTGCTGCTGTGAAGTTCCTACAAAATTGCATTATGAAAATTTCAACGAAAATCCTGCGTTCCAACAGGCACTTAATGGCTGTAAATCACAACGCCTCTGTCGCCGCCGTCGCTCTCGGCGGAGGCGACGCCGGGACGGCGAGCGAGAGGTCGAGGCTGGCCACGAGACCACCGTTACTGTTATACCATGCATCACGATGCCCTAACAGGAGTTGCAACTTGTAGCTGTGGCCCCCTGAAGGGAGTTACGATCAAGGGAGAGCAACCGATCCACTAGTGGTAGCTGATAAGGTTCCTTGTCCGATTTTATTTCCCCTGCCTTCCTCATGGCCTGGGCACTGAGAAGCACTCACTACTAGTACACGAACACTGTACCCCAAAATATCATAAAAGAGGAGAAAATGACAAGCTGCCACGTCGGAATATTCTTATGGCGATGCAGATTATAGCATGGAACAAAATGCAAAGGGCAGCATGATCCAACAACTCCATTTTGCACATTAGAAATATTTGCAACGATACACCACAGGTTTGCAAGCCATTAATTGAAGTGCTGTCTAGTCATATCTGCCAGCGCGAGGTTAGGCCGCCTCCACTTATAACAGTCAACTGGTAACACAAATTGCAGAAGGAACACAACGACAACACAGAAACCATCCTAAATGAGACCAGCAAATTTTCAGACATTCAGCATCAGCGGACGATTTTTACCGGGAGTCTATACCCACATCTTCTTTGTGGCTTCCATCCGCTCAAGCAAGCCCTGGATGTCAGTCTGCATCCGCAGCTTCATCTTGTGGTAGTCATAGTGCGAATTCTCGAGCATCTTGAGCTCCTCAATCTTCTTCCTCCTCTTCTCCTCCGTCTCTTGGAAGCATAGTTTCGCAAGCTTTGCGGCATACTCCTCCTCCAGCTTCTGAGTTCTGGAGCGGACAATCTGGCGGTAGTTATCTACTTGCTTCCTGGCATCGTCAGCCAGCTTCTGGAAGAGTTTTGCCTCAGCTTCCTTGCACTTCACGATGGTATCAAGGCTAGAGGAGTCATCATCCTTTGAGGTGGTGCTGAAATGGGGTTCAACAGAGAGTGGCTTTGGGCTGGCCTTGAGCGCATCAATCTGTGTATCGAGAATGGAAGAGGTGGACTTGAAATTGAACGAAGATTTTGGTGGAGTGATGGTTGGAGTTTGAAGAGGAAGCATGTCTGTAGATTGGCTCGCCTGAGCTGCCAATATACCTTTGGATTTGCTACCAGTAACAGAGTAGTCTGTAACACCATCTGTGAAAACATAAAGTTAGCTAGAGATACTGTGCCTGATAAATTCTATAAAAGTATATCAAAAGTATTTTTCTACTGTAAATATAGAATGGCAACAGCGTTTTGATGCATTACAAAACTTTATTCCTTGAACAATTACATTTGGAGACAGCTAGGAGTATTATAGATTTAGTTTCAATAGTATATAAATTTTGCTTCTTAAATCATGCCTGAATAACTCATGGTTCAGTTGGAGCAATGTGTTCTTCAACAAAATTCAACACAGATATTGTTTGCCAAAGAAAAATAAATGTTAATTATTTCAAATAGAGTTCTTGGCTTATTGCTACAATCTTTTTGCCGTTCAAACTTACTTCAAGCCACTCAGGAAAAACACTTTTCAGCTGTGCAGTTATCGTAGTATAATGTGCTAAATGAAGGAAAATCATTATTCGTGTCAAGAAATTTATCAGCGATGCTGCCATGCAAAAAGATATATGTCCTAATGTATGATTGGAATTTCATCATTTGCAGTGCCATACAAAAGGATAAATAACAGGACAAAAAGAAGAAATGGTGAATAACTAAATATGGCTGACAGAAAAGGCATGTAGCATGGTCGCAAAAAAAAGAAAGACATATCAGTGTTGTGAAAAATGGTATGCGCTCATCGGACGGACAGGGTACCACCAAGCGATTAATCGCTATGCTGGCGATAATTCGGAATTTAATGGATGGTTATATGTTTGTAACAATATACTTATTTATACTTATATGTTGTTAATATTATATTGATTTTATATTTAAAATTGCTTTAAAAAATATCTACCAAGATTATGATAAATTATCACCATAATCTGCCCAGGTCTATTCGTGAAATTAGGAAGTAGCGAATGCTTTAGATGCGTTTTCGAATCGCCAGTTAATCCTTCACAGCATACAAAAAAGATCAATAAGACGAAGAAGGGACATAAACACAGTTATTGCACCGGCGGGATGCCAAAATTTACGAGCATTAACTAAGCGGTTAATTAGTCGGTGTAATCAGCCAAGTAAACGTTCAAACCCGTTAACTGGCCTCCGTATATGCTAATCGTGACGCGTTGGCTGCCGTCACCAAATTAACGGGCAATTAAATGGCCGTTAAGAGTGTTTTCCTAAACAATTTATAATATCTTGACAAATAGACTAGCATCAAATCATTGCTGGTATCCAATTAAATGTACATAATGAAGAATATAGACCTCACGTGTCACAAGTAAAGAAAAGTTAATGAAGCTGCTACACTATCATGCGAGTATAAATGAAGCAAGTAACTATTCATGTAGAGAACTCAAGTTTTAACATGACCTAATAGAATGTAAAGGAGTAAAGAGATCTCACATTTGAAAAATTGTAGCATGCTGTTTGTTGCATCCAAAGGGGAAATGATTTTCTTTGCAAGCATGCTGAGGACCTCTTCAGCCTTGGCATGAAGCCCCTTACCCTCAAAATCCTCACTAGCAGCAAAGATCTTCCTAACAAAGTCCAGCTCTTTCATCAGTGTCTCAGCATTCCAGTTCTCTGCGCAGCAATTGAACACCTCCTTAACAAATCCAAACATCTCAGAAGCATGGCTGCAACCAAGGCACTGGAACTGCATTTCAGTCGTCCCCATCGACCCTTTCAGTGTTGGACCTGGCCTGATCAAGTTCCTCTCCAGCGCGCATGCAGCATGGCACCAATGCGAGCAGACATCACACCCAACCCAGCTGCAGGTATTTGCAGCACAGTCAAACTTCTGGCACACCGGGCACATACACGCACTGCAGAACCCTTTCTCGGTGGAGCAAATCTTGCACTCGCAGTCATCCACAGGCAGCATGGTCTTGCAGTTCAGGTTGCGGCACCGCGTCATGAGGAACATCTCCACAAGCTCACTGCTTGGTACCCGGCCCTTGCCAGTGACAAACGCGGCCATACCAGTCTTGATGGCCACCAGGATCTCCAGCTGAGTCTTGTTCGCCCGCCCCAGTGCCTCAGCGGTCAGGTCACACCGGTGCTCCAGCCTCCGCCGCAGGCTGGCCAGCTCGTCCCTCTTCTCCGGAGCATCAATCATGCCCCGCACCGTCTCCCGCAGCACCTCCAGCAATTCGCTGGGGAAATCCTGCAGCACCAGCGCCATGGCTGCCACAGAATCCGACACGATCTCCCGCAGGATCCTATTATGCAGCCCACCGCGGCCGCCGTCGAAGCTGCCACCCGTGCTCGCCGCCGCCGCCATCTTCGCAGGGAGTTCCGTTGGGAAGAAGGACGACGTACCCTCCTTCAGCGGCGGCGTGGCGAAGGCGACACTGCCGTCCCCCATGGGGCGAAAATTGAATCGGCTGTGGACGGAGCCGTTGGTGCCCTCCCCGGCGGCGTAGATGTCGGTGGAGTTGTGCGTGAGGGAGCAGCTGGGGTTGTGCGAGAACATCGAGTAGGAGTAGGACATGTCGTCCGAGTTGATGCTTCGGGTGCGCGCCGTCGTCGCGCTGTAGGTCCGCCTAGGAGGCGGCGCGGCGGCGGTCGCCGTGGCCCCGGTCCGGAGATCGCCATCGGCCGGAGGGGCGGAGGGAGGAGGGACGCGAGCTGCGACTGCGGCTGCGGCTGGGAGGACGGCGGCGCGGGCGCGTCGGAGGGGAGGGAGAGAGAGAGCTGAAGGGAGTCGAGGCGGGGCTTCTTCCCGCCGACGACGGAGGAGTCGTCGCCGGGGGTCCCCGCGCTTGGGGGCGGAGAGGTGGAGGAAGTCGCGCTCGACGCAGAGCTTGGCGGCGGCGGCGAGTGCGGCGGGGTTAGGAGGGGAGGAGGGGCCGGCTGCAGCGGCGGCGGAGGTGAGGGGACCGACTTGTCGCAGAGGTAGCTGCTGAGGGTGAGCTCGCGGTTGGGGAAGGGCGGCTCGGGGTTGGACGCGGGCGCCGCAGGGTTGGACGCGGGCGCCGCGGGGTTGGGGTCCTTGGATCCGTCGGAGTCGGCGAACATGGCTGCGGGATCAGCCGGATTTGGGGGGATTTCGGTGGATTTTTGACCGGCTGGCCGGGCGGGGAAGGGGAGGTGGGAGCGGCGGGCGGGCGGTCGGTTTGGTTGACTTGCGCACGCCGCACGCGGAAATGGGGCGGAGGTGGGGAGGAAATGGGGTGTGGATTTTCTTTTACTTTCTTTTGTTTGTTTCGGGTGGTGGGAGCGGGGGAACCTTTTTTTATTATTTAATTTTTTTTAAATTTTATTTTAAAGTTAATCATCCGCACGTTTTATTTCTAATTCTGACCCTTTTGATCACGCCATCATCAGTGATGTGACAAAACAATACTATCACGCGCTAGAATAAATCTCAAAATAAGACTTTTGTCACGACACCTAAGCATGGCGTGACTAAACAATCTTGTCACACGCCACTAGTGGCGTGACAAGATATTACCAAGATACGACATAGCGCGTGATAAATGTTGTTTGGTCACACACATGGGTGGTGGCGTGATCAAAAATCGAAATGGAAATAAAGTCGTGAGAGGTTGACTTTAAAATAAAATTTTAAAAAAAGTTAAATAAAAAAAATTCGAGAGGGGGAATGTCTCGACGGCGGGGCAAACTTTACAGAGTTTATTGTGCTCTAGGCCAGGGCGGGACGGCCGTGCTTCGGTTTCTCTCGCCCTGCCGACCAAATTACATGTGTTTTCAAGGATTTCCAGCGTGCGCGCGTGGAAACCGGATGGTAGAGCGAGAGCAATAGCACGCACGGTGCTGCTGCTGTTTGACAGATGACACAGTTTATAAAACGGCCTCTCTCTTTTACAATTTCAAATGCAAGAATACTTACGTCCTCTTTTTGCACCACCCTTCTTTCAGGTAGAGAAGTGTCTCGTGAGTCGTGACCATGAAAGTACGAACCCACTTGGTACGCAGGACAAAAGGTCAAACTGCATGTGATTTTGGACAACGATGAACGATCTCTTGTGGAGGGTAGACTTCGTTGCGATTTGGCACAAAGGGTGTGCAACGAGGAGTGCTCGCCTGCTCAGCCGGTTTCAGTGGATTGCCGACGCGGCAGCAATCAGGCACTTGGTGGGAGAAAGTTGGAATTTCTTAGTTTATCTCGTGCCCGTGCGATTGCCGTGATGTTTATCCATGTTTAAGTTGGGGGGGGGGGGGTCTGCTTTCCCAAAATATGACACTCATATCTGAAGTCTGGACTCGGAAGATACTACTTGCAGAAGAAATGCAACCGGTTTTATAAGTAAATTGGGTTCGATTTATAGAGGTACGATTTTCACGATGTAGGCTACCAACCGGTCATGATCAGATCGCCAAGCAATCACTAAACCACACTTCGAGTCGTTACCAACCGTGCCAAGAACACGGTTGACCTGAACACGAGGTTCAATTCCTGCGAGCAATCGAAAAACAAGATACATAATCAATTTGAAATTATAAATATGATATATGAATTCACAAGAGTTGAGGCCTGCAAATCGTAGTTGTTGGTCTAGTCGACACAAGAACACACGACGAAGTTTTCACGGTGGAAAAACCAATCTAAACAAGCCTAAAAATCATAAAAGTGGCGTGCACACAGTATATATTGTAGGAGAGGCGGCGGCCACAAGAAATGGAGTCAAACCCTGACTTTATCTCCTAGTCTGTCGTCTTGTTTCGACGATTCCGATACACTTCGAACTAATTTGGAGGTGGGGCTAGATCCGTTGGAAAGGTCTCGGGATAAACTTTCCAACAAGCACAAGAATACCCGAATCGGACGCCATTTGTGAAAGTTATAGTCTTTTTATTATGGGCCCTGCGGGCTGTCCCGAACCGAATCCGAGTTGAGTTTTGAGTTGATTCCGAGTTTAAATTCGGTTGGCCTTGTGGGAGGTCCGAATTGAGCTTAGAAATCTTATCCAAAACTTGGGCTTTGGAATCTTGAGCTTCTCCCTTTTTGTTCTTCCACCGCATGGACCTTCTTTCTCCATGTTGGCCGCATGGGCCTTCTCTTGCCCTCCAATGGATTTGGCAGCAAGTGTTGCTACTCTCTCCCTTGTGCTTCTCCATTGCTTTGGCCCTGCCCTCCCTCTCAGTTCCAAAGTCTTTCATTTTGTCAAACCTGATAATGCACAAAGTAGTGACATAAGGTAGTGTTTCATTCTCATGAATAACATCATTAGGAATAGATAGAAACAAGTTCACCTCAATATTATGCTTCTTTGCAAAAATTTCAGCCATTTTTGTAAGTTCATGTTGTTCCGAAGTACAGCAAAGATTTAACACAACATATGGAACAATATAGGTAATGATATCCTCATTGTCCCCTCCCCTTCTTCATGAAAAGCCGTCCTCGGCTTTTGTGTACTAAACAAAGAGAACAATGTATATGCATAGTATATGTAACTATCGTTCACACTTCTCAACAGGAATAACTAGATCAAGTTGTTCAAATATGGGGGAGAAAATTTTTAGTGCCTTCTATGCTCTAACTGCGCTACTCTGCTAACTTATACATGATTGTACATCAAAGGATGAACAAGTAAGCTTAAGAAATATTTCTAAACAGCAAGCACTATTATTGAAACGCATCTTATTGTGATCATGATATGGCACAAAAGATTGTTTATCTAAAACATGCTATTTCAATTCAGCAAGCTTACCACATGTAATGCATATTCGATAAACATAAAACTTATCATCTACACTATAATCTCCAATCAAATTGAACTTATATATGTAGGCATAAATACTAACTAGTGATTTTAAACATGAAATTTCAGCAACATTCCCAATCACACTAGATAGCTCTCTAGGATCACCAAACATGATATAGTACAAAGAATCACTAGGAGATACTCTAGTAAGAACTTCCTTATGAGTAATCAATTGCACATTATGTAGATTAAGCATATCAATTTTAGAATATAGAATTTCCAATTGATGAAAAGAGTTCTCACAATTACTTACCTTTTCTTGATGAACTAACAAATCAGCACCAATGTTGTTACCTTTAATGTCCTCCTCAGATGATGTAGGTGTTGTAGGTATCAAATCATCATGATGTAACCACGGAGCAGCAAGTACTTCATCCCCAACCATGGTTATCTCCTCATCTTTTGCTTCCAATGGTGTCGGTTGTTGAACATTCAACCCCTTGTCTTCAATGTCAACCTGCACAATATGAGAAACGACACTAGGAGTAGAAAGTAATAGGTTAGTCTCAATAATCACTTCACTGTTCCTATCTTCTACCTCTCGTTTTTCTATTAATGTATCTCTCACACTATCAATTGAGACTCTCAATCTCACATATGGTGGAATTACAAATCCTCTCCTCTTCATCAAGAGCACAAATCACAGGGTCTTGTGTACTACTAAAGTAATTATGTTTAAGTGCATCCACCCAAGCGCGCACAGGAGGCGGTGTGCGGTGAGCAGGAGGGCCCTCCACCTTCCGCTCATCATGGGCCGCGGCTGCAGCAAGTGGTCGACGTTGTTCGAGGTGCTCAACGCGTGTGTGGAGGGCCGCAAGGTAGTTGTTGATCTGATCCAATGCATTGTGAGTGCTCTCACCATGTCTATTGAGCAAGCGCTCAAGGTGCTGCACGATCCCTCTCGTGCGAGGTGTGAGAGGGCCTTCGCTCTCATACTCCAAAGAGTGATCGATGTTGTTGCCACCATGTCTTGATCTGCATGATCTTGTCATGGTTAGTAGCAAACAAGAAAACTCAAAAGATCATGTAAATTTCCTATCACTACTAGGAGCTGTAGTTTATAAAGTCACACACGCTTAAGCTCTTACCAAGCTCTTGCAAATTCCTACCAATGCAAACAGGTGATGCAACCGGTGGCTAGTTCGTGGTAACTTCACTCAAGTGATGAGTAACACGATTGTAAGGGCCAGTTCGACGTGATCTGCTCAGTTAGTAGAAAGTGGAGCTTGGGCAGGCTTAATATTAGGTAGCAAGGAGAACAATTAGTTAATTTTGGAAATTGCACAGAATTGAATTATAGTTCGTATCTAGCACTTAGCCTATGTTGCTGATCAACTAAGGATGGATGAAGGCTAAAGGAAATGTATAACAATGTATAGGAGTGGTAGACACAAGATAATTAAATAGAATTCAATTTGGAGTGAATAGCACAAGTGTGGCGCCCCGTGTTATTACCCTGAAGGGTAATCACACTTAAAAATACGGATTATTATTCGTCTGTCCGGTAGGACACCGCTCTAACGAATAATAAGTCTTACTAAAGTTAACGCAGCAGAACAATAAGATAGAAACTGTACTTTATTACAGCGGGTAGCCACGCAAGGCTATGTTCTTTAATACAAGTATTTAAATACAACTGCAAAACAGGACAAACCCCATCGCTTGCCTGCCTTGCTCCATCGGACGTCTACTCGTCCCACTTGCCAAATAAGGTGTTCACCTCACCCTAGTCCTTGTAGTCAGCGCCCTCGCCTTCTGCGGCCTCTTCGGCACCTGTGTATCCTTCATCCCACTCGGAATAATCCCCAGTTGGACTAGGATCTAACAAAGGAAGTAATAGCAAGAATGAGTACTAGTGTACTCAGCAAGCATTTATTAGCAAGGATGCACTGTATGACTCTTCTCTATTGATTATCACATTTTCTAGCTCATCTCTTTCTCTGGAAAACAATTCATCAAAATTTACATGGCAAGTTTTAATTATGAAAAAACTACTTATCACTCAGTGAGAAGATAGACCCTTAGTGGTCACCGTAGACTCCAATCCAGGAGATAGACATGAATTCATAGTTTTATATAGCACTACGTAGGATTGTACCACTTTACCCATAGCTACTCTGAGCTCTCTTTAAGCTAGGTCTCCCGCGTTTCCTTTGATGCGGTATCAAGTTCAGAGTTTGGAACGTTTTTCCATGTTACGTGATTAAGTCTCCACCCATCTATTTTCCGTTGGTATCCTAGGACGCTCACCTAGTCCTCCACCGAGTTCTAATAGTGTTGGTTGGGCCGGTTATCCCTTCACCCGACACTCCACCTGCGCTAATATATGCGCCTTGGATCCCCCACTTCCGGACTTGCGTTACCGGTCTTGAGTTCCTCCATCACTCACACATTATATTATTTACCCGATGTGGAAAGTATAACAACGTAATAAGGTAGCATTTTATGCCCACCGAAGACGGGAAAATGGTTGGCACTTAAATTCGGCCCTTATCCAAGTGAGAGTTTTGTTGGTTCGTATATATTATCCATATGTAAAGGGTCCCACCTCTTCTCTCTCTTTTCTTCCAAGGGCCCCCTTTACCATCCTAATAATTCTCTTACAGCACAACTGCTCATCTCAGTTGTACTGCTCTTTTTCTCATTTCTCTTCTCTTTTCTCTTTATCTATTTTATCCGATTTGATTTTTGAGAGATAGTTTTAATGCACATATATATAATGATACAGAAAGGTAACTTTTACATTTAATATAACTAAGTTGATGTTCAAGAGGATAGGCTTGCCTTTGTATTCATAGTAAGGATCGACGTCAACAAATCTTAGATCAGCTACTCCTGTCTGTGTCGGTTCGTCTTCTGCAATTATACAGAAGACGCATATAACGGAAATACCTAGTTGTTTGGGGTAATATTTTGCTTACACTAACTTGTTGTTCTCTTTTTCAGCAGATTTTAATTTAATTTAATTTTTCGGATCCCAGTTAGGTTAGTGGTTCCCAATGGCTATTTTTCCTACGGCATGTTAGCTTTAGATCCTAAAGTCGCGGAACTCACACACGCTCTCCCTTAATTTGGGTTGGCTCTAAACAGAAAGGGTGAGTGGAACTATACCCGGGTCCTTGGATTCTTCCGAAATTGAACTGATCCTAATCTAACGACACATGCTCGCGACTCAGGACATGCACTCACAACACGCAACCCAAAACACTATATGCACCCGCACTACGCACTGCAATACACAAAACACTACACTCACACCACTTCACTGCAATGCACAAAACACTACACTCACACCACTTCACTGCACACAACATACACACATCACACTATAGCACACACACACAACACCAAACACACACACACACATGGCACTTTGCACACACAGCACAACAAAACACACATGCACATAACACCAAACACACACACACTCTCTCGCCTGCACTCGCTCTCTCCTTAGTGCCTCTTCCTCTCCCTTCTCCGTGGTGAAGCTCCTCCTTTCCCGTCCAGATCCAGCTCCACCTGGGTTTTGTGAACCCTTGGCTACTCCCCTCCGTCGGTCTTCCTCCATATTTGCGCCGTCTATTCCTGGCGCCTCCCGGTGGCTCTCGCAGTCATCCTCTGGGTCAAGGTCGCCACGTCGGTTGCTGTCTAGGACTCCTGGTTGTCTCCCTCGTCAGCCTCTTCGGTTGCCACTCGGCTACTCTACTTCAGTGGTTTCCCTCTTACGCTTACTTATTATTTCCCCGTTATCAATTCATCCCCAATTTGATTTTGCGGTCGATTTGGGGATATTGGGGGATTTCAGGGGTGATGGTATGTGGGATTGGTTTTCGGTGGGGCCTTGTTTGTTCTGGGCATGGTGAGCCTTGGTGGCTTGGGGCTAGTGAGGCATGGTGGCTTGTGGTATGGTTCCTTTGGCATGTTGGGCTATAGTGGATCTTCGGTGGTGGTCCTAGTGATGGCATGGTGGCATGGTTTATGCGGTGGCTTGCGTATTTAGTGGTGGCATGCTGGACATGGTTAGGCATGGTGGGTTGCGGCTTTGGTGATGACCTAGTGGTGGGTTTTGGTTTCCTGGACCTAGTGGTGGCTTGATGGTAGCTTCGGTTCTTGGGCATGTTGGGGATGGCTTTGTGGTGATGTGGTTTCTTGGGATTGATGATGCCTAGTGGTGGCTTTAGTGGTGGATTGAGGCATGGTGGCTTGTGGTCTTGTTCATTAGCATGGTGATGTGTAATGGTGGGTTGATGCTTTTGTGATGGCTTGGGGTTGAGCTTCGGTGGTGGTTCTGTGATGGCTGGTGATTTGTCCCTTGGGCATGGCTTCAGCCTCAACCCTAATCCAGTTAACTTCTTTCCCCCTCTTATACTTTACCAAATTTAGTTTAGATTCTTGTTCTATATTTACCATGCATGCTTGGGGGTTAGCTCGGTTAGGATTATCATGACAGTACTTGGGGTAGGGGTTTGCGCCGGGGAGCTCATCCCCGTTTCGAGGGCGAACGGTGGTTCTAGCGGTTTGCCACCGACAGTGTGGTATCAAGACGACTAAGGCATGGTGTGCCTTTCTCTTGGTCACCTCGCCTTGTCGGTTGTGATTGTGTGTTGTGCGAGTGTTGTGTGACAGTGACGATGCTGGGAGGGATGGAATAGGATTGGTTACATGGTGGGCTTACCTATTGGTTTGCTGCTCGGGGAAGGGCTAGTTGGTTGAAGCTTGGTCAGCCCTCTGGTTGCCGTGGTCGATCCACTGGTGGTCTTGGTCGTCCCTTGCCTTCCTTCACCTTTTGGCTTCTTGGCTCCTGCTTTCTTCCTTGACCTCCCTTGTGGCTGTGGGTGCTTTCTGGAGCTGACTTGGCTTGCTTGCCTTGTGATGGCAGTGCTGACCCTCTTTCTCTTGTTTGTGGCTGGTTGAAGGAGAGTGAGGTGCTTGGCAGTGGCTTGGCTATGGGTTGAATTTTTATGTGGGGCTTGAGGAGGCTTCGGCTAGGGGCTGGCTGTTGTTTCTTTCTCGGTTTGCCCTTGCCTTATCCTCATCTCTCTCAGTGGGGGCTGTTTTATTGGGTAAAAGCCATGGACCTTTGGTCCATAGGGCACTATTCTTCGGATTTTCTACGGCTAAGGTAAGTCGAAAAAAGTAGGTGTTGGATTTTGGTAAATACCGAGTGATGAAACCCACGGAAGTGAGAGGATGCCAACTAGCCCCAGACAGTCTGGGAACCTTGGTGAGCTTCATACTTTCTAACGGCATCAGTTCTTTCTTCTGGCTCCCCTTTATTGGTTTTTGGTTTGCTATCATTCTTTTGGCTTTTTGCTAATAATGGAAATGGAGTGGCAGGGCTTTGGGTTGGTGAGGAACGGGCTCTACTTGCTGGCGATGCACGGGCAAAGGGAAGGAAAAGGCTTTAGGCTACCAAGCATACAAGACTTTATTTTTTTAATGTACTCAAAGTTGTATTTTTTTTCTTTGATGTAAAGAACTCTTGTACTTAATTCAGAGTTTGTATTTATGTTTTACTTCCGCTTGCAATGAATTCTTGTAATTGACTCTGAGCTTGTAATAGTGATATATTTTTTTATTTATAAATCATGTTGCACACTCTTGATAATGAAATGTTGTATGTTAATGATTTGCTATGTGTTCTCAGTTAGTCTATAATTTACTGTTTATTATTGTCTGTTGCTGTTTAGATTAATTTAAGTCTTAGGGTTCTCACTCCCCCCTTTAGGAATATTTCGTCCCCGAAATCAGGTTCTCACTTGAAAAGGTTGGGGTAGGCTTCGCATAGTTCCTCCTCTTTCTCCCACGTAGCTTTACGGATGGAGTGGTTCTTCCACTGTACCTTACAAGAACGTATAGTCTGATTTCTTAACTGTCGGTCTTCTGTCGCTAGGATTTTCACTGGATGTTCTTCGTAGGTGAGGTCATCCTGTAGCGGTATGTCGAGATTGGTAAGTGTTGTGAGGGCTCCCTCAGGCATTTTCTGAGCTGGGAGACATAGAATATGTTGTGAATTCTTGACAATTGACTCGGTAATTCCAATTGATACGCTAGAGTGCCTTTATGCTCTAGGATCTGAAATGGTCTGACATACTATGGACTTAGCTTCCCTTTTAACTCCGCGCATAGGTGATACCTTTAAGTACACATAAATCCTCAATTTTGAATTTTAGGTCTCTCCTATGTTGGTCTGCGTAGCTCTTTTGCCTACTTTGAGCAATCTTGAGACGTTCTCAAATTAGCTGTATTTTCTCATTATTCTCTCGTACAAGTTCAGGGCCCAATAATGGTCTTTCTCCAACTTCATACCAACAGATGGGTGATCTATATTTCCTGTCGTAGAGAGCTTCATACGGTGTCATTTGAATACTGGGCTGGTAGCTATTGTTATATGCGAACTCCGCCAAAGCTAAATGTTTTTCTATGAGTCTCCAAAGTCCAGCACACAGGCTCATATCATGTCTTCCAAGATTTGGTTTACCCTTTCAGTCTGGCTATCAGTTTGTGGGTGATAGGATGTGCTGAAATTAAGTTTGGTGCCCAAGGCGGTGTGTAAGCTCTTCCAAAAACCAGAAGTAAATACTGATCCTCTATCTGATGTGATGGTCTTTGGTACCCTGTGTAGAGTGACTATCCTTTCTACGTAGAGTTCTGCTAGTCTATCCATCGAATATCTCTGGTTGGTGGCAATGAAGTGGACTGATTTGGTAAGGCGGTCCACGATGACCTAAATTGCATTTTTTTTTGACTATCAGGGGAAGGCCTGTTATAAAATCCATACATATATCCTCTCATTTCTATTCAAGTATTTCTAAGGGTGTTAGTAATCCTGCTGGGCGTTGGTGCTCAGCCTTAACTTTTTGACAGGTGTCATACTAACCTACGTATTCTGCTATTTTTCTCTTCATATTTGTCCACCAAAAGTTTTCTCTTAAATCCCTGTACATTTTTGTGCTGCCCAGGCGCATTATGTACTGGGTATCATGGGCTTCACGTAGTATGATCTCTTTAATTTGGGGATTGTCGGGAATGCAAATATGTGCTTGTCGCCATAGGACTTCGGAATCATCTATGTTGAATTCTGAGGGTTGACCTGATTTAATCCTTTGTATTTCTTCTTTGATGAAGGGATCTGAGAGTTGTTGTTCTTGTATTTGGTCACAGAGGGTAGGATGAAATACCATGGCTACAATAGTAGCTTCTGAGGTGGTAGTTTTCACTTCTATTCTTATTTTGGTCAAGGCTTGAGTTAGGTCCAAGGCGTGACTTTTAGCAGAAAGGTGATGGCATCGAGTTTTTCGGCTAAGGGCATCAGCTACCACATTGGCTTTTCTGGGGTGGTAATTGATGGTTAACTCATAATCTTTTATTAATTCTAATCACCTTCTTTGTCTCATATTTAGCTCTTTCTGGGTAAAGATATACTTGAGGCTTTTGTGGTCGCTGTATAACGTGCACTTAGATCCATAGAGATAGTGTTTCCAAATCTTTAGGGCAAAGACTACGGCTCCCAATTCGAGATCCATAGACATAGTGTTTCCAAATCGTGTGGCCTCAATTGTCTAGAAGCATAGGCGATGACTTTTTCTTGTTGCATTAACACACACCCTAGTCCATACTTCGATGCATCGCAATATACCATGTATTCGACTCCGTCTTTAGGTAGGGCTAGGGTTGACGCCGTGGTTAAGCGCTGCTTTAACTCTTGGAAGGTCCTCTCACATATGTCCGTCCATACGTACTTCATATCTTTCTTTAGGAGTTTTGTGAGGGGTGACGTGATTTGGAAAAATCCTGTTATGAATCTTCGGTAATATCCCGCGAATCCCAGGAAACTTCTAATTCATGTGGTATTTGTTGGACGATTCCACGAGTTGATAGTTTTAATTTTGAAATGGTCCACTTCTATTCCTCTCCCATATATGATATGTCCTATGAATGCCACTTGGTCAAGCCAAAATTCACACTTACTGAATTTGGCAAAAAGTTAGTTTTCTCGGAGGATCTCCAAGGTGATAGTGAGGTGCTGCACATGTTCTTCCTCACTTTTAGAGTAAATTAGGATGTCGTCGATGAAGACAACGATGGATTTGTCTAGATATTTCATGAAGAGTTTATTTATCAGATTCATGAACACGACAGGGGCATTGGTCATTCCGAAGGGAACTACGGTATACTCATGATGCCCATACCGAGAGGCAAAGGCTGTCTTCTCAATGTCTATGGGGTTGACTCTGATTTATAAATCCTGTTGTACACTCTTGATAATAAAATGTTGTATCTTAATGATTTGCCACGTGTTCTCTATTAGTCTATAATTTATTGTTTGTTGTTGTTTATATTAATTTAAGTCTTAGGGTTCTCACAACAAGTCTTGACCCAACAGTGAAAACTATAGGTTTTTTGTCCACTGGACAGTACGTCGGTATTTTGGCTGAGACTTTTTTTTAGATGCCTCTTTTTTAATGATTTTTTTATGGTTGTTTCTACTATTTTTCTTTTGGGGCCACTTTCTGAAGACTGACAGAAAAATTCGCACAAAAATCACAAGTGCGGACCGTTTCAGATTCAAATAGAAAACTGAGTCAACTTTCACCGCATATAACTTTTGACTGCCTTGCTAGATTGAAACGAAAATTTACAAGAAGATGGATAATGAAATTCTAGATCTAATGGCGGTGGTTTCACTCGAAAAGGATCACAGAATCAAAATTTATGGCGATTTTCGTGACGGCGACCGAAAATGGAGTCTTCTGGCCGAAATTGGGAATTGGGGTTTGGGGTGTTCTGGATGGATTTTGTCGTAGGAATTTTCTTTTGGAGCTTATTTTTGGGTTTGATAGAACCAAAGATATGACCAGCAACTAGACAAAGCTAAAATAGACATAAATTCAATTTAGCAAACCAAAACTAATAGATTGAAAGGCACAACGGGGTTTGGATAACGAAGATTAATTCTTTTTGTAGGGCAAATTTTCTGTACTATGGGTATTTAAAAACCGAAATAAGTAATTAAACTAGGGATATAAGAATTACTACCGATCAATTTTAGCTCTGATACCACTTGACGAGTAAGTTGGGTCCCGATCTTCCGATAGGATGATACATCGATTTGTGGAGGTACGACTTTCACGATGTAGGCTACCAACCGGTCATGATCAGATCGCCAAGCAATCGCTAAACCACACTCCGAGTCGTTATCAACCATGCCAAGAATGCGATTGACCTGAACACGGGGTTCAATTCCTGCGAGCAATCGAAGAACAAGCAAGAATAATATACACAAGCAATCTGAAATTGCAAATAGGAAATATGAATTCACATGAGTTGAGGCCTGCAAATCGTAGTAGTTGGTCTAGTCGACACAAGAACACATAATGAAGTTTTCAAGGTGGAAAAATCAATCTAAACAAGCCTAAAAACCCTAAAAATGACGTGCACACAGTATATATCGTAGGAGAGGCGGCGGCCACAAGAAGTGGAGTCGAACCCTAACTCTATCTCCTGATCCACCATCATGTTTCGACGATTCTGATGTGCTCCGAACGAATTTGGAGGTGGAGCTGGATCCGTTGGAAAGGTCTCGAGATAAGTTTTCCAACAAGCACAAGAACACCGTTTGTGCAAGTTATGGTTTTTTTTATTACGGGCCCTATGGCCTGTCCCGAACTGAATCTGAGCTAAGTTCTGAGTCGATTCTGAGTTTAAATTTGATTGGACTTGTGGGAGGTCTGAATTGAGCTTGGAAATCTTATCCAAAACTTGGGCTTTGGATTATTAGGCTTCTCCCCTTTTGCACTTCCACCGCACGGTCCTTCTTTCTCCATGCTGGCCGCATGGACGTTCTCTTGCCCTCTCACGGCTTTGGCAGCAAGTGTTGCTACCCTCTCCCTTATGCTTCTCTATTGCTTTGGCCCCGGCCTCCCTCTCTTCCCTCTCGATTCTAAAATCTTCCATTTGTCAAACCTGAGAATGCACAAAGTAGTAACATGAGGTAGTATTCCATTATCATGAATAACATCATTAGGAATAGATAGAAATGTGTAGGACCGGAAAGGCGACTAGAGGGGGGGTGAATAGGAGCTCAAATTCTTTTTCACTTTGAATGGATTCAACATGTAAATCACTTCAATAGCTATAAGAGCTACGAAGATCAACGATTAAGCACAGAGGAAGTCTTGTGTTGAATCCACTCCTAACCCCCAAAGCTTAGCAAATAAAATCGAGGAAGTGCTGAAGAAATCAGGGAAATCGGTACAACCGCAGGCAAACGGGCGGTCGTACCAATGTTCGGTACAACCGCAGGCAAACGGGCGGTCATATCAATGTTCGGTACAACCACAGTTATAAGAGCGGTTGTACCGATTGTCTTGGAACAACTCGACGACGAAAACTAAAATTGGCACAACTTTTGAACCACTTGGCCAAACTCTATGAGATTTGAAACATAACTTCTCTAAGAGGTTAGGAACCTATTCCAATCAAACATTGAGAAGATCCACAACAAAGTTCCAACCTTTTTCTATTTGAACGAAGAATGTTTCAAAACCGAGTTTCAAACCTAAACATGATCTAAACCTTGCTCGTGGGTAACGAATGATCAAGATGGTCTTAGATGCACTCCCACAAGACACAACAAGGTAGATCACAGCAAGAAACCAAAGAGAAACTCGCAGATCAAGAAAAGCCCTAAAATCATCAAATAGAGAGGATGAACGCAAAGAAACTCATCTCAAGAAATCAGATTGGATTGATTGGAGATGGATGATTTGGTTACAGCCACTCCTACCAAGGAGGACAAAACTCTCTTCCAGAGCACACACTCTCCATCCAAACCCTAGAACCCTAGCTCTCCATCTTCTCTTTTAAAACCCTAAAACACAATAGGGCAGCACTTGGGTTTGGCTAGCTCTCCCTTGCGGTTGGCTCTCTCCAAAACTCAGCACCAACAACAGCAGCCACCAACCCCTATTTATATAGAGGCTAAGCATCTAGGGTATATTCCATTAGGGCACCCATTAAACCCTAACACACAATGGGTTAACACACGCACGCATCTCAAAGCACCATCTTCATCATCGATTGACCTAAACCGCTTCACCATGCGCCGACCCGCGCCGCGGTTCAGCCAAAAGGTCACCAAGGCGGTATTTGGTGAAATTACCAAAATACCCCTTCTCGATCCTTCTCCAAAAGACCGAGTCCACAGATCGTGAAGCAATCCTATGCTTCGCCACGTGTAGGTTGATCAACGGCTCCATGTTGTCAAGTCTCTCCCGTCCGGATCCCACCGGCACCACTGAGCACTTGCAACGACTCCCGCGCCGCTTAATCCAACCAATCGCACCGAACTGCCCGTTCGGTCATCCATGTCCATTCTACGCCCCGCTTGAGTCCTCTGACCTCACCCGGCATCCTTGATCGTTCTGAACCTCAGCTCTCCAAACTTAGTCCCGATCCTCCTCGCCATTGACCGTTATAAACCTGCAAGCCACCTGCACAGCAATAGACCAATAAACCATTTTCGGGAACAAGTTCTTCACAACTTAACCCACGTTAGCCAAAACATGCATTATACAACACATATGCACTGATGAATATAAACTTGACCTAACCCAAAACCATTTCTCCAAAATGGCCGAACTTCAAAACAGAATCGGTACTACCGCCATGAAAGGCCCGGTACTACCGCACCGCGGTCGTACCGCTCATATACCTACGGTCGTACTGCTTCTCAAGGAAACCCAAAACTCTCCAAAACAACTCCTCTGAAAAATCCATACCGCTCTCAAGTGGTCACACCGACATGCGGTACTACCGCCATTCAACACGCGGTGCTACCGCTCCAGGAGAAAACCAAAGTCTCCAAAACATGCCTTCTAGAATTCTTCAACCGCCATACAAAGTCCGGTATCACCGCATCGCGGTACTACCGCCACTTACAAGCTGGTACAACCGCACTACGGTCGTACTGCAACTTACACGCCGGTATGACCGATTCCCGAGGAAACCCAAGTTCCAAAAACATGTCTTCGGGAAATTTCATACCGCCAACAAACTTGCGGTCAAACCGACCTATGGTAGTACCGCAGCTTCAACGTCGGTACTACCGATTTTACTGACACTTGCTGAAAACTCCAGATTTCAACAAACCATCAACACTATTGCCAATTGTTTCATCACCTAAGATCATGAGCATGTCCCCATGACATCCAAAATGTCCTCATGACATCCACAATCTCCCCCTTGATGAACACATTGGCAATTTCTCAAAAATGTAAGTTTGAGGTTTGAAAATGAAAAAACTTGACATTTCGCGCAAAGGCTCAACTTGGCTCAAATACAAGAGAATGCAATAGAAATGACCAAGTTGGCTTCAGAAAGGTTTCAGCAAGTGAGACACGGCAAAAGAAGCAAGAAAAGCTTCAATTTCCAGAGAAGAGTCAAAATCTCACTTAAGGTCCATATGAAAGAACAATTGTTCTATTTGACCTTAGATCATTGTGAGGCTTCAAGATTTGCAATTCAAGTTCAGTTAAGACAAGAAAATCAAAAGAATGCAATTTAAATGCTCCCCCTCACTATGATCATCATTTTTCAAGAGAGAATTTTCAATTTTCAATTTCTCCGATTCTCTCCAAAAAGCTCCTAACTTCTCCCCCTTACAAAACTTCTCCCCCATAACCAACCAGCTCTTTATTAACATTACATTTTTGCTATATCTTCTCCCCCTTTGACAATAGATTCATCAAGGAATCATGCCTTCCTCTCATCCAGAGAAGACAAATGCACAAGAAGGGAAGAAGCAAAAGAAAGAGCATGCATGAAACACAATGGGGTGGTTTCATTTTTGTTTTGATTTTTCAATTTTTAGGTAAAAGAAGCTTTGGAGATTACTCAATTGAACAGGCTAGCATTTCTACCATTACTCTAAAGTGATAATGGCCTTGTCAGAATGTCAATGTGAGATCCAGAAACTAGCAAAGACCATTTTAGAGACAGAAAGTTCTGAATTGAATCATTTTGCTCAAAATACCTCAAAAGCCCAATTTTCAACTGTTTTTCATTTGCAACGAATATTCAAGTTGATTAAAGGTCTATCTTAGTAAAGAAGGTCCTGGACTAGGAGCCATCCACAACCTCTTCCTAAGCTTCAACCAATTTTGACAATTTGCTTTTTAGCCATGTGCTAGATCTCAAACCTTGCCACGACCATCTCAAGCACAAAAAGCTTAAAAGAGTGGTCTAGGTCATCCAAAACTCCCCCTGAGTTCATGCCTAGTACAATGGCAAGCCCCCATGAGAAAGAATTGGTGAGATCAGTTTTTTCGTACAAAAGAGATCATTTTTCATTTTGCACAAGGGCTGTTTTAGATTCTTTAATGAACTAAAAGCTCAAAGATGTTCAATTCTAGATTACAAAGCTAACAAAGCAATTTTGACAGGACCAATGTCATAAAAGGATCACTAATTGTGCAACTAGCTAAAAGATCCACAAATTACAATTTTCAGTTCAAGTTATTTCAAAAGTTCTAGCTCATTTAGCAAAGACATTGTTGCACATGTAAAAGTATGATAATTCTAGCAAGTCAAAGAACTAGACACGCTCTTGAGCAAGAATTGAAATACTAAAGCTCAAGAGAGTAATAAGCAAAGCTTCATCAATTTAAAAGAGAGCAGTAAAGCTTATATTACAATGCATCTTTTTGGATTTTTATATGTATGCAATATGATACAATGAGATGCACAAAAGACTTAAAAGCCTAAAAAGATCAAGAATATCAAAAAGAATCCAAAGAAGATACCACTTGAAGAAGGTATCAGAAAAGATCCACAAAAGTTCACATGAACAAGGAAAGCTCGGATGAACAAGGAAAGTTCAGAAACGAACTAACTCCCCCTCAAACCAACCCATAGGGGTAAACTACCCCTAACTCGCTTCTCAAGGTGGCAAACCTTGTTGGGTCTAAAGGCTTTGAGAGGATATCTGCCAATTGTGCCTTGGACTCCACAAAATTAGCACAAAAACTTCAAACTCGACAAGATCTCTAGGAAAAACAACTCGAAAAGCTAGAGAGCGAAACACCATCACTAAAAAGCTTACAGGCAGCTCAAAACCTGCTAAGACTAGTGATTGGGAGACAAGCTCGACCTAGGCAGTGAGCAGAGTGCATCCTAGCAAACCATGGGATAAGAAGAATGCCTAGAAGGGACACATGCTAGAACAGAGTCTCCTATCTACCCTGAACTCAACAAGCCCAACACCTGACATGAACCAGATGCTATGTAAGGTAGACTAGGGATACCATATACAAAAGTAAGGTATAGAAGCTCGAACCTATGTCGCACTGCTTGGCAGTGAGATGTAGTCATGATGGATGAAGATCCATTCCTTGAAGCTTCAGAAGGTAGTTGCGCTCACCCATCATCCTCATCTCAAATTCCTTCGTCTCCAAGAAGTGATAGCCAACATTGAATGCACAAATGAAGAAGAACCAACAGCTTGAGGTGATACCACTTGTTGGACCACATGTTCTTCTTCTCAGCTGAAAGACTACACCTGTAAGGACCCTGGAATATTGGAGGTTTATACTGAATTAAAAATCATACCAAAAGTATAATTCTTAATCAATAACAACCGGTCCTTAATTAAAAATCATACTAGAAGCATAATTCTTAACAAGGTACAAATCCAACATTCAGGTTCCCGGATATATGTCATGCAACAGTTCCTAGGATCAGTGACTATTGCACATATATCCTTACAACATTATATCACGAGCATACAAGATTAGAATATTTAAGTAAAAAATTTGCAGCGGAAAACATTAAGTAAACAAGAAATAGAAGATGAAGTAACAAAATAAACTTCCCAATGGTGCGCCACAACCCAAGGGCAACCGACTGGGATTAAAGCCGAAGTACCAACGTAATCGCCTCAACTTGAAACATTAATTAGGGCGTTCTTTACCTGCAACAAGTGGACAATTCTACTGAGTACAGAAGGTACTCGCAAGACTTACACAAACTACTAAAAATAAAGTGTTTAATAGAACCTATACAATGGATTAGAATTTGTACATGCTTAAGGTTGACAACAGGAAAGTTATAAGGGCTTCAATTTTTGTAGAAAGCAATACATCTTAATCCTACACTTGCTAAGTTTTGACAAAGCAATTTTCATAAATCAATTTGGACTAAAACATTAAGTAAAAGAGAACATAATCATAACCAATAACAACATCAAAGTGGCTGTCCACCACCATCAAAACTTTCATGAATATCTCTCATGCCGAAACAGTATCCATACCCAAGTTTTATTTCAAAATCTATATAAAGATCTATTCAACTCAAGCGTTGTCCATAACCGTGGACACGGCTATTCAATAGTTTTAAACCTGCGTAGGGTGTACATCTTTACCCACACGACTTAGTTAGCCCGTAAGCCTCCTAATAATAGCACACCGCCTTTGGTATGCCTACCGTAAACTAAGATTTGGTGTTTTTCAACAAGTTGATACTATTGAGCCGAATACCCATGTGTGACCGATCCCGCCAGCCAAGTTACTAATAGAACTCGCCAACCGGGGCCCACATGTTAGGCCGGGAATGCCAATTCGATCGACAAAATTAAATGACAGAAGTAGAGCTGTGCTAGTCGCACATATTAGATAGCAATCGAGCCCTTAAGGTACGTACATGCGATAGAACGCATATATGTCCTCACCCTCTTAAGAACATATGATATAGATATGAGATCAAACACATATGTCCTTACTTTCCTGCTTTTCCAACTCAATAGCATTAACCTTTTACTTAACCAAACAATACCATACATCGCGTGTGGAAGTACGCGTTGGGACTTGAATCGCCCAAATAATGTTCAGGTCCTTAATTAATCCGCATAAGACAACCATATTTCCCAATCTCGTGCACTAAGGCACCATCACTAGCATCCACTTGTCCAGATTTAAAATCAGTGTAAACAAACAAAAGTTGATTTCATTTCAGATTTGAATAATCTGAACAAAGAATCAAAATAAATGAAATTCATTTAGTGTTCCCAAGTTTGGCAAGATAAACTTGCCAAACACTAATGTTCTACAGACTGCATAGCTAATTAATTTCTGAAAATAAGTAATTAGTATAGAAGCACTATCTTAAGTTTGAGTATATGATCAGATTAAAGGTAAGCCTCAAGTGTTAGGTTGTAACTAACTATTGACAGATCACAAATAATTTTTAGAAAATAAGCATGCAACAGTGTCACTATATTTTGGAAATCTATAGTTCAAAAATTCTGGGATCAACATGGTGCAAAGAGGATGCTTGCCTTGTTAGAAGTCCACTTGTTCACTCTTGTAGGCGTAAATGTTCACTCCGTACAATTTATAATCTAGAGAGAAAATACGATAGCGAATAAACACCGATAAAATCGAGAAATCCAAAATGCTCAAAAATACATGACAGTTACATATTAATGAGGTTATGATTCTGGATGCATTTAGATATAGATTTTAGTTTAATTGGAGTTCAATTTCTTATGGACTTGTTGAGGTTAAATTAATTTCTAGTGTAACCATAATAACTGACGATACCTAGAGTTTAGGTGATATTGTTTTCCTTAACAGGACACCTAGTACTCACAAACACTCTCTCTAGGCATTCTATGTATACATCCACGATGATCATGTTCATTAGTTAACCCCAACAAGTTGATTCAATTAGCCAACTAACTACGCATATGCTAACTGGATACTCAAAGATCTGTGATAGTATCATACCACTAGCTAGCTATGAGAGATGGCCTCTAGTTCATATTTGCCTTAGCAGGATACTGACAACATACAAGTGACCATGCTCAATTATCAACTTACCTCCTCTATTTAATTATTTTTAAAAAGGGAGGTGCTGCTAGCTGACCACCTACAAAATCAACTTTCAAAATAGCTAAACCATTTGAACTAATCTCAACACTACCTCTGTCCATATATCAAAATAGGACAGCATTCTTAACTGAAAAGCTACCATCTGACTTCCTACAATTTAACTTTGAAAACTGTTAATCCCCTAGAGTGACCTTAATGACATAAGGCATTAAACAGTTGGTTGGGCAATAGGGTTATACTAACATTTCAGATTTGAGAGCTGCTGTTAGATGAATGCCAATTGACTAATGGAACTAAACTCTAACTACTAGAGTTAAACAGGCTATTAGTCATATAACAAAAAATTATATTTTTCAGAGTATTGATCATACACCTACAATAGCAAGTTTTGCAGAACTAAAGTGCTAAACTTCCTTACAAGTTCAAAACTAAACTTTTGCTAGTTCACACAAGTGACCAAACTGGCATTTGAAAAACAAGAAGGCAGTGGGTTACAAATGAGTTTCCCTGACACTTACAACTCCTAATCACTGAGCAACAATTCGACTGCCACTGCTAGTCTTACCTTACCACCGAACATTCATTCATACACACAGAGGGAGCTGGAGCTGAACCGAGGGGAACGGAGGAGCATCAGGGGCGGCTTGGGCATTTTGACGAACACCTCCACGCTGCGTCGAGCTCTCCCAAAATCATCAGAGATCGGTGCCGAGCAAGAGGCTCCAGATCAGGAACGGAGAGACCTTGAGTTCCTGCAAGTTGAAGAAGGCCGGAGTGAGGCTGGCACCGAGGGTCACTAGCGGCGTGAGCGGCTCACCATGGATGTAGCGCTGCGGTGAGGGAGAGCTCGGACCGGAGGTTGGGGAGCGACAAGGGAGGCCTGAGGGTGCTTCGGTCGCGAGCGATTGGCGCGGAGCTCGACGAAAGGGGGGGCAGCGACGACGGTGGGGGCTTTCAGCCGGCCGGGAGGAAGAGGATGAAGCGACGAACTCCCTCTGCACAATCCCTGAAATAGATTGGGGAAATTTGAGGAGAAAAGGCTAGGACATGATTTGACACGAACAAAAACGGAAGTGGCTCACCCGGCAAAGAAGAACAAAGAAGCGGGTGGCAACCGACTTTGGAGAAGACGCTGAGTCTTGCATGCAAGCTAGGGCCGAGGAGACGGCGGCGACGGCACGACCAAGTGAGCCATAGGGGCTGGCCTTGCAGAGGGGAGCAAGACGGGCGCGCAAGACGGCCAAAGTGCAGGGGCCCGGAGCGGTGGCGGAGGAGGCATAGGGAGCCGGTAGTTGGGGAGGCGCCAAGACGGCCGGAGGCGGCGACCAGGGGAGGAGCTGAGGCGGCATCGGCAATAGAGGGGAGCGGCGGGCACGCTAGGGCCGGCGGAGTTTCGGACGAGGAGCGGGAAAGAGGTGGAGGCTAGGGATCTGGGTCGGCCATGGAGAGCACAAGGCTGGATTGCAGAATGGGGAAAGGGAGTTGTGAGGAAAAGCTACTGGAAAAAGAAGACAGAGAAGAGGGCAAGACTACCAATCTTGGTCTTGCAGAGAGGGACGTGTGGCTCGTCTTACTGGAGCTAAGCAGATTGCGTGGCCACCATGCAAGCGCTCGACCGAGGTGCTCGCTCGAGGTGTGGAGAAGAAATGTCAGAACGGGACCCATCGCCAAAGGAGAGGAGAAAAGAAATGGGGTTCTGGATTTTCTAAAATGGCTTAAGGATAAGTGAATTGTTAAGTATAGTTATCAAGCTCCAAAAATTATAAAATTTTCAGAGAAGGTTTCGATATATTGTAAATTTTATGCAATTGTTTGAGGATTTTATGTTCTATGTATATTTTTCTAAAAATTATGTTCATGATTTATTCACTTATTTAAAATTCATTTAAAGTAGACGCTTATGAATTAAGTTTGAATTTTTCTCATGGTTAAATTGGATTCCACAAATTTGAAAAAATTCATTTTTATTTATGGTAATTATTCTAGTATTTAAATAAATTGTTTTCCGTAAATTTTTATGAGTTTTTATTTCAAATTTCTTCTCGTGACTTTAGTTTGAGTTAGAGGTTTACATTTGATTTAAAATTTTCAAATGCATAATTTATGCACATGCTCCAGAAATAAATGAAATGCTTATGAAATGTATCTAAATCCTAATTAATAAAAATGGGGCTGTTACAACACCAAAGAGATAGAAGAAATCTATGCCTTGGTACTGGGTTAGTGAGACATTATCTAGGGAAACAGTACCAAGACGCATGACTAGCAAGGATAGCAGCAAATGAACCAAAACTCATGAATGCATATAATCAACAATTTAAGACATGAGTATGGAGATAGACAAATCAATTGCAGCACATGCTATCCAAGATATGATAAAGCTCAAACTATCCTTAATCCACAATAAGGCATAGGAGCAATCAAGCAAGCGCATAGCATATCACATAACAAACATCCAATCAAAGAGTAAAGCATGCTAGTGAAGCTATGGCAAAGCTCATGTATCCACACTTAACAATAAGGCACAATAACCATGTAAGCATAAAGCAAGTTATAGAACAATTCATGAATAATGTATGCTAACATGGATATCAAGTAAGCATGTGGATACATAAAGCAAAAGTCAACAAGAGCAAGATAAATCATATACAAAACAGCACAAGCTCATGAAGACAAGACCAAGCTTATATACCTATGGAAGCAATGAACAACAGTTTAATACATGGATACATAAGTAAGAATCAACATGATCAAGATAATAAGGGTACAAGACAGCACAAGCTCATGGTGACAAAACCAAGCTCACATAACCATGCAAACAATGAACAACAATATAATACATGGATATATAAGCAAGGTACTGGTAAAGGCATGAAGAAGGATATCATAAGAGTGATACATGCCAATATGATACAAGTGAGCACAAAGACAAGCACAACATGCCAAGATTGAATAATCATGAAGGTAAATGCATGAAGGTATAAGATTGCTCACAAAACAGGTGTAGATACCGATCATTAAAGCACATGCCTCTTGGAGGCCATCATTGGGGTGGAGAACCATCAAGTGTCCCGATCATGTGATGAAGTAAAAGATCAGAATCTTTAAGTCCATGTTCTCCAACCCGTGTTCTTGGTACCTACACATGAGAAAGGCAAGGTGTCCAAGTCTTGGATCCCGAAGGGTTAGAGAGCAAATGCTTGGGAACCCAAACCTTGGACACACCACCACTAGAAGCAGTCGAACCATTATGTGAGTTAGCATGATACAAATGATGGTCCATGCAAGAAGATCCAATCTCATCCTTGGAGGCACGCCGCGAGTGGACAACTCGAAGAGGAAAACGAGGTTCATCTCTAGAAAAGAGGCGATGGCCTTGCTTGAAAGCACCATGATGAGAACCAACAGAAGCATCAAAAGAACTCACACATCCTCGCCGTGGGTGTGTACCTCGATGAACAAAACGAGGTCCATCTCTTGAAAAACGGCGGAAATCCTGCCTCGGGGCAGCTCGTGGACCAAAACCAAAACTACTCAAACCATGTCCACAGTGCTGTCCGACACCACTAGAAAAGGTGTCGAAGAAGCCATCAACAAATCGAGTCTTCATGCTAGGCTCTTTTGTGTGCATGTCATGTGAGAGACTATGCCCACTAGAAGACTTAGAAGCATGAGCTCGATGCAAATGTTTTGCACGCCGAAAACAGAAATCTACATGATGTCCATTCTTTCCACAAAATAAGCAATGGTGTAAAGGTCTACTAAGAGACACGGTCCGAGAGGACGAAGCACCATTATGGCTCAAAGAAGAAGTCCTGGAAGAACTAGCGCCATGACTCGTCCTCGCATCGGCACTAGACCCACACATGCCATGAGAAAGGCTATGTGTGTTCCTAGAGGTACGACGACACACTCGATGCTCAAGTTTCAAACGGCGAAAGCAAAACTCAAGAGTGTGTCCATTCTTCTTACAAAATGTGCAATGGTACTTCTCTTTTGAAGATTTAGTACCATTTGAGAAAGAAGCACATTTGTCTTTTAAAATCCGTTGGACAACACAAGAAGAGTCCGTGAGAGTCGAACTCACCAAAGAAGAGCTATCCAAAGCGATGCCACAAAAACCAACATCAAGTGACTCACATTTAGCACAAGAAGACTTCAACTCCGAATGCAAAGAAGGAAGAGAGATCTTTAAAACATCAATCTCATAGTGAAGGCAAATACAAGAGTCACATGATTTGGCGCTCATATCATTACGCAAAGACTCAATTTCGCTCTTCAAAGAAATGCAAGATGTGCAAGAAATTAATGATGCTTTTGTATTAAGCAAGCAATTCAAAGCATCAATTTCATTTTCTAAACAAGCACAATTCTTGCAAGAGACTAAACCATCCTTAAGCAAATTTTCATGTTCTAAGCACATGCTACAAGGCCTAGCTTCAATTTCAATAATCTCAGCCCTAGCATTTTCTAATTGCTCAAGATGCATGGAATTAGTCAATTTAAGCTTCTCAATTTCAGCAAGCATGCCTACACAAGAATCATAATCATTTCTAGCCATAGATCTAAGATTGTCTATTTCTAACTTAGCATTGTCAAGTTCATGATGTAAGGCAACACAAGAATCACATGGTATAGAAGCATTTGATCTCAATAATTCATTTTCAGATTTTAGGCATGCAAGTGAATTATTCAAGTTCTCCATGTCTATAAGCAAAGAATCATAAGCATTCATGGAGGTTTTCAATTTGGACAGCTCATGAGACATATCACCCTTTTCTCTTTTTAGCAATTTCATTTTCTTCTTAAGAGCATGCAATTTGTATTCATATGAAATCAAGTCATCAATGAGTTTTTCTTTGCTCACCTTGCTTAGCTTGATTAGGGGATCGTCCTTGGAAGAGTCATCATCGATAAGCTCTCCATCATGTTCATCCTCAATCGCTACTGCACATACGCCAATGGGCTCCTTCTCCTTGGGCTCCAAGCGAATCTCATCTCTGAAACTAGGACAATCAAAACAAAAGAGATCGCCACAAATATCACAGGAGACTTCTTCCTCAATCGCCATCTTAACTAATGCACGTTCAAACATCTTGTCATGAAGGATCTCAATGGTAAAACAAGCCTGACAAGATGCAAAGAAGCGCTCACAAGTCCTCATATCAGTCGCCATGCTCAAAGATCATTTAAAATCACAAAAGAGCAAACGAGGCTCTGATACCACTTGTAGGATCAGAAAGACGACTAGAGGGGGGGTGAATAGGAGCTCAAATTATTTTTCACTTTGAATGGATTCAACTTGTAAATCACTTCAATAGCTATGAGAGCTATGAAGATCAATGATTAAGCATAGAGGAAGTCTTGTGTTGAATCCACTCCTAACCCCCAAAGCTTAGCAAACAAAATTGAGGAAGTGCTGAAGAAATCAGGGAAATCGGTACAATCTAGCGAGAACCAAGCGTCGTACCAATGTTCGTACAACCATAGTAAATGGGCGGTCGTACCAATGTTCGAGACAACCACAGCTTATAAGGGCGGTTGTACCGATTGTCCTGGAACAGCCCGACGACGAAAACTAAAATTGGCACAACTTTTGAACCACTAGGCCAAACTCTATGAGATTTGAAACATAACTTCTCTAAGAGGTTAGGAACCTATTCCAATCAAACATTGAGAAGATCCACAACGAAGTTCCAACCTTTTTCTATTTGAACGAAGAATGTTTCAAAACCGAGTTTCAAACCTAAACATGATCTAAACCTTGCTCGTGGGTAATGAATGATCAAGATGGTCTTATATGCACTCCCACAAGACACAACAAGGTAGATCATAGCAAGAAACCAAAGAGAAACTCGCAGATCAAGAAAAGCCCCAAAATCATCAAATAGAGAGGATGAACGCAAAGAAACTCATCTCAAGAAATCAGATTGGATTGATTGGAGATGGATGATTTGGTTACAGCCACTCCTACCAAGGAGGACAAAACTCTCTTCCAGAGCACACACTCTCCATCCAAACCCTAGAACCCTAGAACCCTAGCTCTCCATCTTCTCTTTTAAAACCCTAAAACACAATAGGGCAGCACTTGGGTTTGGCTAGCTCTCCCTTGCGGCTGGCTCTCTCCAAAACTCAGCACCAACAACAGCAGCCACCAACCCCTATTTATATGGAGGCTAAGCATCTAGGGTATATTCCATTAGGGCACCCATTAAACCCTAACACACAATGGGTTAACACACGCACGCATCTCAAAGCGTCGTCTTCATCATCGATTGACCTAAACCGCTTCATCATACGCCGACCAGCCATGGTTTAGCCAAAGGTCACCAAGGCGGTATTTGGTGAAATTACCAAAATACCCCTTCTCGATCCTTCTCCAAAAGACCGAGTCCACAGATCGTGAAGCAATCCCATGCTTCGCCACGTGTAAGTTGATCAACGGCTCTATGTCGTCAAGTCTCTCCCATCCAGATCCCACCGGCACCACTGAGCACTTGCAATGACTCCCGCGCCGCTTAATCCAACCAGTCGCACCGAACTGCCCGTTCGATCATCCATGTCCATTCTGTGCCCCGCTTGAGTCCTCTGACCTCACCCGGCATCCTTGATCGTTCTGGACCTCAGCTCTCCAAGCTTAGTCCCGATCCTCCTCGCCGTTGACCGTCATAGACCTGCAAGCCACCTGCACAGCAATAGACCAATAAACCATTTCCGGGAACAAGTTCTTCACAACTTGACCCACGTTAGCCAAAACATGCATCATGCAACACATATGCACTGATGAATATGAACTTGACCTAACCCAAAACAATTTCTCCAAAATGGCCGAACTTCAAAACAGAATCGGTACTACCGCCATGAAAGGCCTGGTACTACCGCACCGCGGTCGTACCGCTCATATACCTACGGTTGTATCGCTTCTCAAGGAAACCCAAAACTCTCCAAAACAACTCCTCTGAAAAATCCATACCGCTCTCAAGCTGTCACACCGACATGCGGTACTACCGCCATTCAACACGTGGTACTACTACTCCAGGAGAAAACCAAAGTCTCCAAAACATGCCTTCTGGAATTCTTCAACCACCATACAAAGTCCGGTATCACCGCATCGCGGTACTACCGCCACTTACAAGCCTAAGATAATCAGATTACGGTCGTCAAGAACTTACACGGCGGTATGACCGATTCTCGAGGAAACCCAAGTTCCAAAAACATGTCTTCGGGAAATTTCATACCGCCAACAAACTTGCGGTCGAACCGACCTACGGTAGTACCGCAGCTTCAACGCCGGTACTACCGATTTTACTGACACTTGCTGAAAACTCCAGATTTCAACAAACCTTCAACACTATTGCCAATTGTTTCATCACCTAAGATCATGAGCATGTCCCCATGACATCTACAATGTCCTCATGACATCCACAAAATGAGTTCACCTCAATGTTATGCTTCTTTGCAAAAGTTTCAGCCATTTTTATAAGTTCATATTATTCCAAAGTACAGCAAAGATTTAACACAACATATGAAATAACGTATCTAAGGATGTCCTCGTCAACGTTGCTCGCAGGAAGATGCCATAAAGTGCCCACTCTTTGGTGACCTTGACAGGGCGTTTGATTGACATCGCCTCTCGTTATCTCATAATCGCTTCGCTCCGCTCCGCAGGCACCGTTTTCTGCTGATCCTACCCGAGTCGTTAAGGTAGCGTTTGGATGGGGGAATGGAATAGTCCTGTACGGGATGGTTCGGGAAATATGCTAGTTCATCTGTTTAGTTCAGTGAATAGGACCAATCGGTTCAGCACCGAGTCGTTCCATCTATGCGAATATTCGGCTAAGATATTGTACCATCGCATTCAGCAAAAAATGGCAAACCACACGGTTCACCTTTCTCCTCGCGAAGCAGGCTGTGTGCGGTCACTCTCATGTAAACCCATTTTAATAAATAGAAAATTTTTGTCACATCCGGATTATCTTCATTTTCTTTTCTTTTCTTTCCTCTCTCTCGAATCAATACCAAGAAAAACCTAAAAATTCAAAGTGCTAAAAAATGCATGAATTTTCTATAGTAGCTAGATGATGAATTTATGTGAAAAAATATTCCATTTGGAGTTAGCAAGTGAAAGTTATAGTAGTTTGAAAATCAGGTTCTGAAAAAAATACACTTCGATTACTATTCATCTGATTTTAATTATTTAGTGAATTTTTTTAGAACTGTGGTGGAGATAAGGATTACATAGATAAATAGAAAATAAATTTATAAGACCAAAATAACTTGGTTCACCTCAATAGGAGTTCACATGAATTAGTTATGAATTTCCAAAGTTAAAAGCATTTTCTAAAAATTGGACCATCCAATCGGAATCGAACGGTCCCGATCGGAGGAGACGCTCGGACCATCCGAACAAACCCTCCGATCGAACGGTCCAAACAGACCTGGGCTCTATAAAATAGCAAAAAAAGTCCTAAAATCCTGAAATAATTCAAAGAGGTTTCTGGGATATGCTAATACTCAAATAAAATTTGAAACCTCGCTGTTCAAGTGTTATTTGCTTAAACTAAATTCAAACCTAGCTTAGGTTGTTGAATAGAGTTTCAATAGAGGTCCAATTTTTTTACACTAGAAAATACTTATAATTTTGGTCTTATAATTTTATTTTCTATTTATCTATGTAATACTTATATCCATCACTATTCTACAAAATTTTACTAAATAATTAAAATCAGATGAATAATAATGGAAGTGTATTTTCCAGCCTTTTTGCAAAACCTGATTTTCAAACTACTGCAACTTTCCTTGCTAACTCCAAATGGAATAATTATTTCACCTAAATTTATTTAAAATCATCATCTAAGTACTGTAGAAAATTCATGCATTTTTTAGCACTTTGAATTTTTAGGTTTTTCTCGAGGTTGTTTTTGTTTTGTATAGAATCCAAATATTTTAAATGAATAAAATAAACTTTAATTAAATTTAAAAATATTTTATTAAATTTTTATATAATTTTCTTGAGAAAGGAAGGAAAGAAAAGAAAAAAATTATGGCCATCCAAATACAAGCTCATTCATCAAACCAAACACTATCTTGAACCATTCAAGACCATTCTTTCCAAGCAACCAAACAAAATCATGCATTATCCTATCCTATCAACCAAACATTATACTTGTATCATCTCATCCAGGATCATCCCATCTATCATGTACCATCTCATCCCATTCATCCTGATTCACCCAACCAAATCATCTCATTCATCCTGATTCACCCAACCAAAGGCACCCTAAAACACGCGAGCTGTGCTGCATCCCCTAGGTTGCGGTAGTCCTCAACTCAATCTCGATATTTGTTAACTGCAATCGATGCTTGAACTTGAAAGCAAGTATACTGAAAGAAGATGGAGTAAGTTGTCCTCGTCGTTTACTCGTTTTGGCGGATCATACAAAGACACTAGAAAGTGGCTAATCAAGCGGCAAAAATCTCAGCGGTATCCACCCACACACAAGCCTCTGTAGGTGTTGGCACGGCGTTTGTGCACGTCTCTTTCGAGTTCCAAACCCCGCTTCATATCTCCCACTCCACTCCTTTTTTCTGTAAAGCTCGACGCCCAGTCCACTCTCTTAGCCTTAGGCCAGAGCTCAGGCCACTGGGCCACCGAGAATGGCAAGAAGCAAGATAGTATCGATGCGCCAGAACCTACCGCCTCGGTGACCAATTCGCCGAAGCTTTCGGCCATCCTTTTCAAAGCGATTGCTCACTCCCATAGTCCCATGCGCGTTCCCGAGTTCCACACTTCCAACGCTGCTGTACGAGGGAAACAACGCATCACGCTCTTTCCAGGTGGGCTAAGCCGGCCAGTGCTGTCTTGAGACGTATAAGCTAATAAGCCCATTAAGATTTGACTGATTCTACTACGACTGTCCATCCCGCCCATGGCACTTGCTATCTATCGAATATGCTATAGATAGTTTTTTTAGATAATAGAAGAGAAAAACTCTCTCGGCCAATGTATGAAGGATGCACACAGCCCAATTTATTACAAAGTTCCAAGTTCCAAAGTATCCAAAAAGTTGAAGGTCACTCAAAGTCTTACAACCAAAAGACGACTGAACTTTAAATTCAATCATTACAAATCATGTGACAACGTCGCCACCCATGATTGTTGAAGATTTGCTTCGCCACAAATTCCAACCTGGCGCTGCCAATCAACATGGACTCCTTCTGGGTCGGTTTCTGCATATCTGCCCATGGCTATAGATAGTTATAGAACGAAATTCAAACAACCACCAAATTGGGGCAACAAAATGACAGACCTGAATTAGGGTTCTGACAACGGCGGTGGCGGGAACTCCGGTGACCAGCGTTAGGGTTCACCGGGGTTAGGGAGGGGTTTACTGGGACCTGATGTTTAGAGGGAGGGGTGGGATAGTTGGGCCTTCGGTCCATAGAAGCATTCAAAGCCCATTCACTAGGGCCGAACGAGAAAGAGACCGTTCCACTCGTGCTAAGCGCGTCAGATGGGTCGGCCCTAGTTGAAAGTAGCAGCGGGCCAGGCCATGCACTGACACGATTGCCTGTAGGGCTAGAAAAATAGCTTGAGGCTTGCGAGCCGGCTCGGCTCGGAACGAGCTCGTGAATTTTCGATCCGAGCCAAGCCAAGCCTCATCTCCAGCTCACACGAAAATCGCTTGTGAGCCTTTTTGGCTCGTGCCTGCTTGACTACGATCCCCAATTCCCACGTCCCGATCCCCAATCCCCATCCACTGTTATCTCACACGCTTCCACTCCCTTTCCTTTCCTTGTCTCCAATTTTCACCGCTCCTACTCGCTTTCCCAAAATCGCTGCTACCGCCATGAAGGAGAAGAAGCTGCCCTTCTCCATCCCCTCCAAGCCCTATCCACCCAAGCTCCCCTCCCGCCCCACCGCCAGTGCCGGTTCCTCGACCGCCACTGCCAACGGTGAATCCTTCGCCTCCGCGCCCGCCCTCGCCCCCGCCCCGCAGTTCATCACCAAGTTCAATCGCCACCGACGACGGCAAATCCTTCGCCTCCATGCCCGTCCCCGCCCCGTCCCGTAGTTCGTCACCGAGTTCTACCACTTCCGAGGAGCCTAGCTCCCTCCCCAACTCCTACCACTTACAATCCCACCGCTCCCACAAGCCCAGCTCCCTCCCCACCCCCGAGGAGGAGGCTGTCGTGTGTTGGCCCAGGCACCCGGCAAGTGTACGTGCGTTAGTAGTGCGTGAGTGCGTGCGTTAGTAGTGCATTCGTTAGTAGCATGTTAGTGCGTGCGTTAGTAGTGTGTGCGTTAGTAGCGTGTTAGTGCGTGCGTTAGTAGTGTGTTAGTGCGTGCGTTAAGTGCTGTTAGTGGTAATTCGTTAGTGTTGCATGCTATTTTCTATTTAGTCTGCACTTCTTGTTATCTTCAGTTGAGCCAAACAGAAAAGAGAGAAGAATAGAAAGATAGAAAAGTAGCACTAGACAATAGCGATGCTACGCAAAATCTTCTGAGTGTTCTTCCTCTCCGTGAGTTCGTCTCCCTCACCTGTGGGCGTACACTTTCATGGGTGAAGGAGACGAACTCACGGAGAGAAAGAACACACAGAAAATTTTGCGTAGCACCGTAACTGCCTAGTACTACTTTTCTATCTTTCTATTCTTCTCTCTGGAATGCACGCACACAAGAAGATGAACACAGATGAGTTTTACGACGCCTAACCACTTGCGGCCATCTACATGGACTTGAGAGTCGCCCATGCCTCCTTCGCTGTCCTCTTGCCGTTGAGAGTAAGAAGGATATCTTCGCTCACACCATAGTAGATGGCCGCAAGTGGTTAGGCGTCGCAAAACTCATCTGTGTTCATCTTCTTGTGTGCGTGCATTCCAGAGAGAAAATAATGTGTGAGTTCTCGCCGGGTGCTCTGATACCAATTGTTGGCCCAGGCACCCGGCGAGAACTCACACATTGTTCTCTCTCTGGAATGCACGCACACAAGAAGATGAACACAGATGAGTTTTGCGACGTCTAACCACTTGCGGCCATCTACCATGGTGTGAGCGAGGAGACCTTTCTTGCTCTCAACTGCAAGAGGACAGCGAAGGAGGCATGGGCGACTCTTAAGTCCATGTATGTTGGAGTTGAGCGCGTGACGAGGGCCAAGCTTCAAACCACCAAGAAAGAATTTGACAACCTTCATATGCGCGAAGGTGAGTCAATCGATGCATTTACGATGAGGGTCACCCTCGCTCTCAGCAAGATGCAAACGCTGGGAGAGAGGGTTGAAGACTCTTGTGTGGTGGATAAGGTACTTCGGGTCTTGACACCGAAATTTATGCCGATCGTTTGTACTCTCAAGAACCTCGAGGACTTGGATGTGATGTCAGTCGAAGAAATATTCGGACGGCTAAAGGCGTTCGAGGAGCGCCACATGGTTAGTAAGGAGGAAAGTGAGCATCTGCTGCTCACCCGCGCCCAATGGGAGTCCAGGGCCAAGAACAAAGAAGGCGGCTTCGGCTCCAACAAGAATTGCAAATTCGACAAGGCTAAAGTAAGATGCTACAACTACAACGACTATGAGCATTTTGCTTCCGAATGCCGTAAGGAGGAACAGACACATCTCATGGAGGCGGATGCCGACGATGAACCGACGCTGCTATGAAGCCATCTTGATTAGGGAGAGATTATTAGTAATAATCAAGTGTACATGCGTTAGTAGCGTGTTAGTGCGCGCGTTAGTAGTGTGTGAGTGCGTGCGTTAAGTGCTGTTAGTGGTAATACGTTAGTGTTGCATGCTATTAGCTATTTAGTCTTCTCTTCTTGTTATCTTCCTGCTGGCTTGTTTTTGAAATGAGCTGGGCTACTGTTCATCCGAGCTTAGGCGAGCCTAGCTCGTTTCCACCTAGTTGCTCGCGTGAATCCCTTTCTCTCATTCTTCTATGCGCTCTCATATCAGAGTTTTTTTCTTTTGCAAACAGCGCTCTATGGGTGGATAACGGCAAGCACTAGCAAACAAGACCGAATCGAAGCACTGCTCCAAAGGAGAAACGGCCATGAGGAAAGATACACGCCGAGACAAAGCTCCAACTCATCGCCCAGCGAAAAAGCCTCCACCCCTACTGATTTAAGGGCAGGAGCGAACATAGCCTCGGAGAAAAGCGACCGAGGATTGGTATTGGCCAGCCACCAGCCAGTCCATCGTCTCGACAGCCTGCTCCGGGATCAAAAATCGGGTGGTCCAAAAGGAGCAAAGGATTCGCCACCGTTCCGCCCCCATGTCTTCTCTTTGTCCATCCCCTTTTCACAGCCGCTTTTCGTGTCTTGTTTGTCAATTGTCGCTGCCAGACACAGCACTCACTCTACTGACCAGCAGCCACCAAAGCTAATGAATCGTTACACAGGCGAATACAGTAGCAGTACCAGTACTACTTTTACCGCTGGAACAACCGAACAAGCCTCATGTCATTATTGTACACTGTGAAAGAGAGAGCAGAGGGTGTCGAAAGCAAAGCAAAGCAAAGATAGTTGTCTCGGACTCCCGGCAATTAATCCCACATTCAAGAGGGGAAGTTACATGTCTCGCTACGGTTTCAAGCTGCCATGCACGACGGTCACACAACGCTACAAGCTAGCAGCTCACAGGCGTCTTCTCCCATGGTCCCCCTTGTCGTCCGTCCCCCTAAATTTCCGGTGCTTGTGTGCGCCAGTGCGTCGAGCAATCAATAGTAGCACTGAACCGAGGAGATATTATCGACTTCGTCGTAGTGGTACCACGATCATCGTCGCATACTTGACATTCTGGGACACCTTACCTTACCGGCCAATGCACTTGTGCCTCGTCAGATCTGAATGCATCTCACTCTCATCAACTGGCCGCGTTTGAAGGTCTCTTGGATCGGACCAGATTTGTACTACGTTTCGTATGCGACACGCTGTGGATCGCCAAATGCCGATGCTATCCTTGTTTGTTTGTGACTGAACTGGCGGGCAGGCTGTTTGATCTGCCTGGTCATATATGATTCTTCATGCAGCGCATTTCTAGATATGAATGTAGTGCATGCTGATAGTAGTATGTGCTGAGTGAGACGTCAAGAAATGGGAGGTTTCTGCAACAAGGAAGTTTACCTGGATTCCAAGGTAAGCACTGCATTTCACTTGTGGCACAAGAGTGGTGACTCGTGAATACTGGATACTCCAGAAAGGATACTCCGGTTGAGTGAGATACGGAGTAGTGCAGTTAAGTACAGTAATATCAAATGTACCACAAAACATCTTTCATTTTCTTGAATACAACACGCACAGTACGTTCACTGTGAGTGCGAACTCCCAATAATAAAGAGCTGCCCATCCATGTCCTTCCCTGGCTCCATTCACATCCCCAGCGCATGGAAAAGGTCGCTTCCTTTCCAACACATTAAGCTGGAGAATACGCAAGGGAAGGAGAGGGCAATACAGAGCACAGGAAACAGAGGAAGAGAGAGAGAGAAGAGAAGCAGGCCATGGCTTGTTCCTTCCTGTCCGTCTTGGTCGTCGTCTTGGCGTCGTCCTCTTGCCTTGCTGCGCCCGCCATGGCCAAGCAGCTCCTCCCGCGAGCGGCGGCGGCGCTCTCCTTTGACGAGGGCTACACCCAGCTGTTCGGGGACTCCAACCTCATGCTCCACGGGGATGGCAAGAGGGTGCACATCTCCCTCGACGAGAGAACAGGTGCCTTTGCCTGGTTCTTTCCTTGATCGATCCCTTCTTGTGCAGTCTGTTTCTTTAGTCTATGCCTATCTCATCGTTCTCTGTTGCAGGCGCTGGGTTTGCCTCCCAGGACACGTACCTGCACGGGTTCTTCAGCGCCAGCATGAAGCTGCCCTCCGACTACGCCGCCGGCGTCGTCGTCGCCTTCTACGTAAGCACAATGCACCCCTACACTTCTTGCAAACGAGTTGGGTGATGCAATGCAATGCGCGCACGTTTGTGTTGGTAGATGTCGAACGGGGACGTGTACGAGAAGACGCACGACGAGCTGGACTTCGAGTTCCTGGGGAACGTGAGGGGGAGGGAGTGGAGGGTGCAGACCAACGTGTATGGCAACGGCAGCACGGCGGTCGGCCGGGAGGAGAGGTACGGCCTCTGGTTCGATCCCACCGAGGACTTCCACCACTACGCCATCCTCTGGAGCCGTGACACCGTCGTGTAAGTGCCCATAGCCTGTCTCATTCTCGCTCAAATTTACTTACTCGTGATACTGCAGAGTGTACGTAGTTGCAACTCTGCGCCATTGTGTGTTCTACCGTGCATAGTTTGAAATTCCGTGCAATTGTGAGCTGTAGCACATATAAGGTTCATGGAAATTGAAAGCCTGTTTAGATACGTTTTCAAAAAGAAAAGGTGTGTTCAGATAGGAAATTGAAGAGAGCAATTTGAGGCTCTCAGCATAGAAGAGAAACCTTGTAAAAATTCAGAACTACCGTTATTTACTCAGTTTACCTTGCTTGCTCCAGACTATACAAGTTATAAACTGTCGAAACATTCTATAGAATTTGCACGGCACATACTCATCGTTTTTGAAAG
This sequence comes from Phyllostachys edulis, assembly GCA_036346405.1. Lineage (NCBI taxonomy): Eukaryota > Viridiplantae > Streptophyta > Magnoliopsida > Poales > Poaceae > Phyllostachys > Phyllostachys edulis. The sequence goes on along the minus strand of CM070549.1, from coordinate 46,071,058 downwards.
TTTACAGATTATCATTGCCCGTATGTTGATGCCTACAGTGTCTAGTAGTGGGCTTGAATTTACCACAGGAGCCTATATCCCGAGTGTTGAGCTGTACTTTGGTGCATACACCTTTGAAGTACATTTGAAGTATGTATGAAAATCGTCTTTGCTTTTAGACGATGGTAAGATCTTTGTATCCGTTGATGTCATAGTGTCCGTACTTACCTGCTCTTCTTCAAGTACTTAGCAATGCAGCATGTGATGTGGTCTGATTGTGCTCTCTTCTTGTACTGGAACAATTTATAATCCTCACTGTTGCTAGCTTCAAGTACGTTTGTTTTTCTTTCCCTTTCTTTTATTTCTTTTTTGGACCTCATGATTAAGAGATATTGGTTTCTTCTTCTTTACAGCTTATAGATTCCTTAGGCCGTTGCCACTTTAATAATTCCAAGTACCGAGGCCCCAAATTTGAGTACTAAATGGCATTGCCGCAAAGCGTATGCAAATAATAATGCAGTGGAAAGTCTAATGAAATATGCATCAAGATTAAATCTAAACAGCGCAATGTATGCAGATCAAGGCTTCTGAGTTCTGACTAGCCAACAAATGATATCTTTCACCTGATTGAACAATAGCTCGTATCTGCAGCCTGCATTCCCCTTTTGCGCAAGATTTTCATACCTTCTGATTTAGTTCAGACTCCGCATCCATTAAACTAGCATGTGAAAGTTTGCATCATTTAATTTCGGTTTGAGTCACTGAAAATTTGAAATACTGCAAAGTACTTATGCATCTTATTTACTACATACCTGTTCCTGTGAAAAAAGCTGACATCAGAATTCAGAAGTGGTGCGTTTGCTTTAACAGTTCCCACTAGACCTGAACATTCATCATACCATGTGCCGGAAGGCCCGGAGCTCTACATCTGATCCTTCCACCAAGATCCCCGTGCCGCCGCTTTTTCTTGCATAATTGCATCGCATACCTGCTTTCTCCGGTACCCTGCAAAACTTGTGTGATCAGTCACGAGCGAACTTTTGATTTCTTTCTACCATGACATGATGAAGGAAAAAAGTGATCACCATTCACCACCTCCAATTTTCACCGTGTGTTTTCCCCATGAATTAACCCCCTCTGTTCAGGTTCATGCATTCTCATCCGTCATCACGGGTGGGCGGTGGCGTCTTTTTTCTTTCGCCCCAAAACAAGACTCACATCAGTAGTCAGTACGAACCCAAAGTCTCAACTTTTGAAAGTTTTCACTGCCAACCTGCTGACTTAAATGCTTCAAACTGTCATCACACGATTCTGAAATCACATGACATGACTAATGCCTACTTAGGTTCAAGTCTTAGTGTCTTACACATTTACCATGAACCTTTTTTAAATAAAAAAAAAGGATTATCACGAACATTTTCATTCATAAACAATGACTCGAAGAGTTATTGTAATCCCGGCTTCAAAGCATAATCTGATGATAATGTATTTCAGTGTGCTAGAATAGTAGAATAGCATCACTAACGTTTTTGCTCGTTGCAAGCATCGCATTGATCGGCCATCCGTGTTTTGCAGATTCTACATCGACGAGACTCCGATCAGGGAGGTGGTGCGGAGCGAATCCATGGGCGCGCAGTTCCCGTCCAAGCCCATGTCGCTGTACGCCACCATCTGGGACGGCTCCAGCTGGGCCACCTCGGGCGGCCGGTACAAGGTGAACTACAAGTACGCGCCCTACGTCGCCGAGTTCACCGACCTCGCGCTCCACGGCTGCGCCGTCGGCCCCGCGACCGGCCGGCCGGCGTCGTGCGAGCCGGACAGCGCGATGTCGTCCGTGCAGCGGTCGGCGATGGAGCGGTTCAGGGCGAGGTACATGACGTACGGGTACTGCTACGACCGTGTCCGGTACCCCGCGCCGCTGCCGGAGTGCAGCGTCGGCGCGGAGGCGGAGGCGTTCCTCCCGTCGGGCGAGGCGAGGTCGACGGACCGTCGCAGGCACGGCAAGCGCCACCGGCGCGGCGGCGCGAATTCCGCCCTCTGATCGGCACGACAGCGCATGCAGCGCTCATAATGTGCTCGAGTGTATCGTGTAATCGTGTGATGATTTATGATTAGGTTGTTGATTTCTCACATGCGCCGCCGTTGTAGAGCTCCATTGATTGCTAAGCTTTCTCACTCCCTGCCAAGAGCCAATGCCTCTTCTTTCCCTTCCCCGCCTCGTATGGCTGCTAACATTTCCGGATCAGAAGACCCACGGCAAAAAGGACGCAAGTTCTTCTGCTGCGGAGGGCTTTGCTTGTATATCCATCGTTTGAGTCTCCAATAATTACGTATCTGATTTTCTCTATGGACGAATATGCAAGCATACGTTCATGCTTGTTTGAGTAATAGCAAGGAGATTTCTCAATATCATGCTAAGAATAGCTAGAATTTCCAGAAGAAGATGTCATTCGTTCGATAAGAAATAAAAGGAATATCGGCAATTCACATGGCTGAAGCTGAAGTAGCTATTTTCAAGAAACAAAAAGAAAAGCAATGGAGTGAGGGAGTCAGAGTCGAAAACAGGTTTCCTTGGCTTTTTCTCTCATGCAAAACTTGTATGAGACTTTCATCTCGCCCGGCTTGCATGTACATCTCTTAGCATCTAAAATAGGTGCTACCTCTCTCTCCATAAGATTATTACTGGCTACTTTTACTCTAACCCTTAGTAGCATCTATAGACGGTCGTCTATAGATGCTAAAGTCATATATTTAGCTAAAGAAAAGTTCAACTTTTTTTTGGACCGAAGCACCAACTGCCGAGGTTTGCTTCGGTGCAATGCAATCTAGACTTGGAACCCATACACATTGGCTTAACACATAGGGATGCACGTGCTCTGATACAGGGTTTCAGCGGAATACTACTACGTCCAAAGTTGAAGGGAAATAAATGCTTGGGCAGTAACAGCTGCTCCGGTTGGCGGTTGTATCGTATACGCATCACTGACTAGGTTTCAGCCCTTCCGTACGCACGTCATGAATTGGAACGCTAGGCCTCACCCGCGCCCACGCTGTGGACTAGAGCTAGAAGTAACCACCGCTCACCCACTTGGTAGTTACTAGCACTCGTCATGTTTGTCATGGCCTTCAGCCTTACGATATCTAGAACAAGACCTTGTCAATTGCTGCATTGAAGACCTGAACACTTGAACATTTTGTCAATCAGGTAGTTGGTAGCGATGTGTGCATAAGAGATGGTCGTTGCTCGATGTCGTATTAGTTTGGTGTTTGCCTTTAGCCTTAGTGTTAGCCAGATGTTTCAGAGGTGCTCTTCCTGTTATGACCAATACCTGTTAACTTTTCTTTGTTTATTCCTGCTTTATTCAGCTACATGCATCCTGCTGTCAGAGGCTGGAATAAAAACTATTCTTTTTTCTAAAAAAACTCCTGCTTTATTCATCAAAAAAAAGGTAGTCGGTCGCGTAGAGTCTCACTTGAACCATGGCAGATTCTACTAGAGACTAGAGTGGGCCATTGAATATGACCCACCAAAGCCCCACGTCGCACCTCGGCACCTGCCATGGTTAATATGCTTGTTTCAGCGTTTCACAAAGCAAGCGGCTCTACCAGACATGGGGCACCAGACATTATCACTTGCTTTTCGGAGGAACAAAGGTGCTTTTCCGTAGACAGGAGAGTGAGAAAGAACTGGGAGCATCAAACATCGCAGACCTTTGTGAGATCAATCACTCATGTTAAATAAGCTCAGTTAACAAGTGTCGGTCACAAGTTAGTATTCTTCCTTCTTCAGAATTAACCATCTGCGGGAAACATTGTCACCAGCTTTCGGCTACGTATGCATCGAACACCCCAAAACACTTGTTACACAAAGATTGCAAGCTCCTCTCCCATTTTTCCATTTCCGATACGTTAGGATGATAAGATTAACAAAACAAATACGTCAGAAATGGTCTTAGTGCCCAAAGAGCGTGTCATAGAACATCTAGCCCCATACTTACATAATGATAGCAGATGAAAACTTAAAGCAGCGTGATAAACCCAGTTTTGCTACAGAGCAGCTACAAAATTTAAGACAGCGTTCAGTCTTAAGAACTCGAGGTTCTTGTCAAGGATAAGAAAGTTGCCAATGAAGACCTCAGTCAAGCTCAGTGTACTCCGGTGAATATTTTGTAGCATTCCCGCAATCACGACCCAAAATATTGAAGTTTCCTCATCTCTTCATGTTTCTGTTGTATATTTACTATACTTCCCGTCTATTTAGAGGCAGTAGGCTGGACCTTGCTGTCCCCAGCCTTCTTCATACCACCGTTCTGCTGCTCCTTACTTACAGCTGATTTCTCATCCACAAAGCTGCAACCACCATTAGAGCCCCCATTGCACTCCGGTTTCTCCTCGACTGTATCGGATCTTCTTGCTGGTGAGCTCCTTGGAGAAACGTTACCGTTAGCTGTCTCCATGCCAGTACTCTTGTTAGGCAGATAAGCGGATGGACCTTGTGGGGAGTTAGGTTCAGCATGAGCATGAGAAGCTTGCATCATCTGATGAGGCAGTGGGTGACCTGATCCAGGGGGGAGGAAGACCCCTGTACCTGGAACAGGAAGTCGAGGTGGGGCAGGCCTTGGAGCAACTTCTGCAATCCAAGGTGCTGTTGTGTTGGGCAAGGGTACGGATGACTGGAAAGGTATGGCTGCGACAGCAACAGGAGCAGGAGCTACAAAGAGTGGCTGCATTCCATCATCAGGAGGGATGTGATGAGGTCCAATGGTTGGTGCTGGAAGTACACCACTGGTGGGGGCATAACCGAAGTGTTTAGGACTTGGGGAATGATGCGTGATGTTAGCTGGCCTTGATGGTGGACCCCAGGGCATAGGAGGAGGTGTTAATGGGGGAGTAAACCGCGAAGCATTTTCGGATGGGATGTGTTTTCTTGCCACAGACTTTCCAAAACTTAGTAGGATTCGCTGCTTACGTGTAGCAGGAATAGCTCGCTTGGCAACATCAGCACTTTTCCCTTGCAGCACTATAAGAGATCTGGAATCAAGAGAAAAAAAGAGCATAATTTTAGAAAGTGTGGTCAACAATGATGCAGATTGTTATTTGGTTAACCTATTCAACTACATTACTTGCTGTGAGAAATAAAGAAAGCAAACTACCCCACTGAAACTACAGAAGCGGAACTAAAAGCTAAGACTTGCCTTATTACCTACTAAAATACATGACAAAGTTACCCACTTCCGGTGCTATGTAGTATGTACTAACCAACCAGATGTCTGTTTCCCTACCCAGAAACAAAATTACAAGTTCTCACAGAGTGTGAAGGGTCTACTACCAAGCAAGGCAAACCAACTAAGAATGTAACAGGATTACAGGAAAGAGAAATTACTGGGGAAAGGATTACCCTGTTGAGAGAGAGAGCTTCAGACAACCTCTATGATCACCTCGTTCTCCTGAAATAACTCGGCCAAACACCATATCACAGTCTGTCAAGCAGAGCGTACAAAGAGGTCTACCATACCAAGGAGGGGATTGGTGAGGATGGGAATAGTCCCCCTGAAAAAAATCATTTAGACATGATTAGGATCCGTTTCCAGCCAAAAGAGTCTTAACGCATGAAAACAAATTACCTCATTGAAGAAGTCGATAACACAATAATCTGGTTTAGAAGGGACAATTTCCTTCTGAATCAAGCGATCAAACAGGTCTTGCAGCAACCCAGGAACAGCTTCCACCCTTGTCTCTGAATTCACATTTAAAATCACAAAAAAATAGTCATCAAATGTGAGACTAACATGAGGTGCTGTGGTGCAAACTTGATCTACCTCTTTGATTCTCATCTTCAAGAGGGCCTTCAATGATTGGAATGCCCAGCTGAATAATTTCCCTTCCATGACCCTTCATTGGTCTTTTACCAATTATAACAGTCTGTCCTGCTGTTTTACCAAGTAAAAATATTAGTGAAGTCACAAAATCCCAGAAAATTTAACTTTCTGGTACGTAAGGGTTTGAAAAAGGGCATACTTCTGTTGAAACAAATGATGAGCGTCAACTAGAGACAAATGGCCAAACTAACCATTGTGATGCAACATCCAGTGCCACAGACCTTATCCATAAGATCCAGAAGGTAACTGGCAACATTTTCCTAGGTGGTCAACTAGACAATACTCTCTCATGGAATGCATTTTAGATATAAATTCAAAATTTGATGTCGCAAAAGTGAACATCGTTACACAAACATCCACACGACACTCAGCGTGCACATAAGCACAGAAATAAATAACTGTTAATGGCCACATCATCACTAAACATAAAGAGCAATCATTTACTCCCTCCATTTAGAAATATATGTCGTTTTAGAATTTGAGTGGTCAAAGTGTCAAACTTCCTTAATTTTGACTGCATAATGTACAAAACTATTTCGATTGATCATATGAAAAATGGTACCATCAGATTTGTTATGAGAAGTACTTTTGGAATATAATATTTTTTATACTTTTAACTAAGATGGTACTATGAAAATTGATGGTCCAAGTTACTTATTGGAGACAGTGTCTTGTCCAAACCGTCATATATTCTTGAACAGAGGGAGTATAATTTTACCTTCAAGCCCTCCTCGATGACAATTAGCTTTTGTTTCATTAACTAAAGAAAGAATCTTGTTTGTCTCGATCACATTTACCAACCCTTCATAGACCTTAAGCCCTTCAACAGCATTAACCTAAAGAAGCATAGGACATGTTTCATCACATCATGTTGTGTGATAAGATAATGCAGTTTAACTCAACTTTGAGATTTCAAGAGGAACTACTTGAAAGGAAAAAATGAATACAGCACTTGAAATTCTCATTTGGAGGACTAACATACCAGTTTGCCATCAATGATTTCATTGGTTGCATATTCTACAGGGCTTGGAACCACTTTGCTGCTTCCTTCAGCAATAGCTTGCAGCCTATGATTTTTTTCACCTTCTACAAAATTTACAAGGACATGGTTCAGAAACGAGGGTAATTTGTTGGATCCCTATACAAAAACTTTCAATTGCATTCCCTTGAGCTTGACAAGACAATTAGGTTTCAGAAACATAACAAAAAATAGAGTAACACAGTTAGCTATAAATGCACCATCTTGTGGCTGTATCAAGATTTAATAACATAGCAACTCATTTAAACAATCATCTGTTGCTATAGCTTACATTATGTCAATCTAGAAAAAGAAAAGGTGCCAGATCCTATTTGTCAGTGTATTTGTCTCCTCTCACCCTAAATTGAAGTTATGATTTATGAATACTTTTCACTCTAACAATTGCCATACACATGGTCTTAATTTAGGTGTGGCCAAAGTTGTTTGAATGAATCAAAAATAAGATTTGCTGTAGTATAACTTATCGGCTTAGATTAAGGTGATGATGCACCTGGCCATTTCAAAACTGCGATGACAAAATAATGCCAGGTCATCTTCATGTTGGAAGTTGTTTAATTCTTTATGTCTATATTAAATGTCAGTAGAACAGCCACGACATAAGTGAAACCAATGGAAAGCTGACCATTAGACTAGAATTACATATTGACTTGTTAGTTGTTACATTGTTTGCATTATGTAAAAAACAATATTTGCATTATGTAAAAAACAATATTTGCATTATGTAAAAAACAATAGTAGTTTTGCTAAATTGGTTCACTTACAAACAGTGTAGACCTTAAAACACTGTGGGTACTGAGTCGTAAGTTTAGTTGTCTATCCTCAAGACACTCCAATATAAACGAAAAGAACAAGCAGATTTCCAAAGTTAGGAATTGTCCACATTTTACAAGGAAGTTTTGAGCTAACGAAGCAGAAGCAGCACCATAGTTTTGGGAGGCATAAGGCAAAAGAATTACAGAACTTACATCAACAACAAACCCAAAACTGAAAATGAAGTCTCACGATAAAGAATTTAAATGTCAAAAAGGACTGACAACTTAAATAAGTGAAGAAACAATAGTTAATCTGGGGCATGGTGAATGGTGACAGCACTGTATTCAGTATAACACTAATGCAAACTTATTTGGTTCAAAGACCATCTGATGTGTCAAATAACTTGTCAACAAAATTCACAAAATTAAGTTTTTCAGTGTGCAAAGCCCATCCACTGAATCACTAAAGACCACATGATGGAACATGCTATCATTAAACAAATGAAGATTGCAAAAGATTAACCATGTATATGTGCGATTGTGTTTGTGTACCATCAGTAGCAGGAGAATCCAACTGCGGGCTTTTAGGAACAACCACATTCTCCACTTCCTTCAGACCCTTCACTTCCTTGTTATGAACTTCACGTCCTAAAAGCAATCAAGAGTACATGAGAAACTATTCTGAAAAAATTTGTCAACATTCTCAACTCTACAAGTTAGTAATAGGAAATAGTAATGCATTAAAAGGGCAAAATAAAAGGGGAAAATAAACTAGCACAGCTGTAATACAGTTTCTAACTGCACAACAACCATAATATAAGTGCAAACAGGAAATACGAACTTGTCATTCCTATGGAAATACTTGATTGAAAGACATTAAAAAAGTGTGTCTGCCCATCACCTGGATGAATTGATGCCAAAAATCATCAAAATTCTCCACCTTTGGATTACTTTGAGATTGTGCTCTTGACCCTAAAATCCCCCTCCTCATCCCATCCCCTGATCTAACACAGCCGTCGCCACGCCAGTCAGTGAGGCCCACCGGCAATCCACAGCCGGTAACCACCTCCCGCCGCCCCCAACACCTAACTCGCTCATCATGACGTTTTGCCCACCCGCCTACTCCGCCCATTGTCGGACTCCATTCCCATGGCCAGTGGCTGCCACCACCGCCCACCCTAAATATAAGGTCAGGGTCCTGGTGGACCCCAACCCTAACTCCGGTGAACCAAAGGCCTAACTCAGGAAGACGCCACCAGAGACCAACCCGCCTACTCTGCCCATTGCCAGACTCCTTTCCCACGGCCGGTGGCACCGCCCACCCTAAATATAAGGTCAGGGTCCCAGTGAACCAAAGGCCTAACCCCTCGCCGCTGGTGAGGAAGATGCCACCCGACCCTAACTCCGGCGAACCAAAGCATGAATCGTAACATGGATCCAAAGGTCAGAAATTTGAATGACTTTTTGGTATAGTTCATTTAATTGATGCCTATCAAAACCCTTAAAAATCGTATCCTTATGTAAATCACAACTTTAAGACAACATAAGTAATAACTAACTCATGCAATTGTGGAACAAAGAGAATTGCGAAATGCTTAGAAAGAAAATGTTTCCACGTGAAGCAACTCAAAATGATCTTGCACGTGCCTACACATACCTTAACATAGGATACCTACTTTTGGATAACATTATCCAGTGTCTTTAGGACATCCCCAATTAGCAAATTGTATAGAACTACACATAACAGAGCGCTAAAAGCTTTGCCCTTTTAAGACCTCATACTACATAAAAGCCGAAAAATATGAAGTAACCAATTTTCTCAAACTAGTGAACAACTACACTTCGGCAACTCAAACAACCAAACCAACAAGCCAATACCAATCAAAACCAGAATTTTGACAACAAACAGCTCATTTGAAATAAGGGGAAAAAAACTCGTTTCAAGCCCGAGACCGCATGAATAGTCAATTAGCAAGCAAGCAACTCAACACCACAAATGCGTTTCATGGATCGGACCATTTTGGGACCCAACCAAACAAAAGAGGGGAAAAAGCATCCTCCTTTCTAATAACAGACTACACTACTACCAAACAAACAAAAGAAGAGCACTCTATCGCACCAAGAGACATCATCTCACCATCTTTGTCGGATCCAGTCGTCGCAACGGTGCCGCCGCCGCGCGTCGGATCGGAGCGATGGTGGCCACCGTGGCGATGGTGGGAGTGAGATGGCGAGAACGAGGGCCGGCGCGGGGGCGGCGGCGGCGGGGACGGCGACGCGCGGCGGCGCCACCCTGCCTGCTGGAGCGCAAACGCGACGTCGGCAACGGGGAAGAACTGCTGCATGTGGATCACGGGCGCCCAGTGGTGGCGCCGCTGCTGCACGGCGGCGGCGACGTGGTCGTACTCGCCCGGGTCGCCGACGGCGCGGAGATGGACCAACAAGAGGTCGATGATGGCGTTGGCCGCCGCGAACTCGCCGCGCAGCCAGGAGATGAATCCGTCGCGCTCGTCCACCACCCAGCCGGCGGGTTCCACCGCGGCGGCGCCGGGGGCGGAGGAGGGGATGACGGCGGCGGAGGCCATCGCCTTGCGTCGTCACTGGGGTGCAGCGCTCATAGAAAGGCGGAGCCGAATCAGCAATGCGAGCGAGCGAGAGATCTAGGGTTTTGCTGTATTTTCTCTTTTATTTTTTTCGAAAGGTTGTTTGTCTCTGGTGTTGTTGGAACGGAGAAGAGATGATGAGAGAGGGGGGAGGCTAGTACTACTACTAGTGAGAGAGAGAGAGTCAGAGAGGATGTGAAGACTACCGAGGAGGAGGCGGATCTCGGAAGCGAAGATTCCCGAAACTAGAGGCGAGGCGGAGAGGAGGACGCTAACGACGACTGCACGGGCTAGAACGCCTGACACGTGGACCTGAGCCCACCTGTCCGCGTGTAGGCTCGGCATGTTGGCCGGGAGCCCCTGGGGGGTTTTGCATCGAGTGTCGCGAACTGGGGCGATACACGGTGGTTGGTGGCTCGGTTTGTCTCCCTGACACGTGGGCTCCGGGCCCTTTGTCAGAGTCATTCGCGAGACCACTCGCCGTTGAACGACCGGCAGGGAAAAGCGGAACAGAAGAACTCCTGCAGTTACGGAGAACGAGACCGTTTGCCTGAGATCACGGCGCTGTTAGATTTCGTCGTGCTCTGCATGCGGGCCACGCCATCCCCGTCGCGCCAGGAACCCCACCCGTCAGCGGCGGTGCTCTCCCGGCGCATGGAGATTCGCGCTGCTCGCAACGGACGGCCGATGTCCGCCACGCCGAGCCCGTGCTGGGTGTCGGTTGGTTTAATGCGGGTTGTTGAGGAGGGGCGCTGCGCTGCGCTGCGCTCACGGGAGCTTCCTTTTTCCGCCACCGTCCCACATGGCGGCGGCCCACCTGTCATTGACGACGAACCGCCCCCAACTTGCATACGTGGGGCCTCGTGTCAGCTCCTTGGCTTTTCGGGTACGGCTCGCTCTCGCGCGGACGAAGAAGTGGAAAGCGGGGTTTTCGTTTTTGTTGGAGAGAGAGAGAGCGGGGAGGAGAGGGGATGATTTTAGGGCTGTTTGGTTCAAGGACAGTTAAATCAAAATTTTGGTATTGTTTTAAAAATTTTAGCTAGTGTTTAATTTTGTTTTAATATTTGACGTTGTCTTCGAAATTTTGGTAACGCCAATTATTTTCTTTCCAATTCCTGGGCAGCACGAGGACGACCAAAATGCTCGCCAAATATTTGGTGTGGCAACCAGCATCGAGTAGATTACGTGGCAAGTTTTTGTTGGATGTGAATAGTTTGCTTAGTTAGATTGATTAATCAGTTTCAAATGATCATATTTTTTAAACTGAGTATCCGATTTGTGGTCCGTTTGAACTGTTATGTTCCTTGTTATTTAATCAACAAAACAAAACCCATGTTGGCATATTTTAGTGCAAAAAAATAGATGTCATGCGGAACCCACGTGTCGTACTTACATTTTGACAATTTTTGGCATGGTTGCAATCCAAACACATCAAGTTCAACATTGCCTGTGAATTGGTATGGCTACGATCCAAACACCACCCCTCCCCCAGTTTATTGCCTAGATTTTGATAGGAATAATTGATTATTTGCAACTGCAAAAGGATGAATTTTATGATTTGCCACTGTATGTGAGTGTGACATGTAGGACCTAGGACCACATGTCATACTCACATCAGTGGCAAATAATCAATTATGTATGTTTGGCAGTGGCAAATAATCAAATCTCCCATTTTGATATTACCAAAAGTTTGGTATGGCTCCCTAGGGTCAGAAACCAAACAGCCCCTTCGTGTTTGACTCGAGCAACTCGGCTAGCCGTGTTTTCGGTTGTGTTGTTTCCTCCTCGATCTTGGTTTGGAGCATCCGTGGCACGGCACGCCGCACGCTGAAACCTTATGGGTTTGTTTGGAATATGACACAACTCAAACCCTTCGGATTTACAGAGAATTTAAACTAAAATCCTTTCCAGTCTGAAAGAATTAGGTCTAATTCCTTCTGATCCAAACAAACCCTAACGAATAATAGGATCCACGAGCAGTTAATGGGTGCGTCGGAGTGAGAGCCGTGTGGTTTGGTGAGCGAGCGATCCCCAGTGGGGTAGCACAGTACAGACAAATAGGTATGTTTCACGCATCATGCACTTTGTGCAAAGCTGGATAGATTCCGCGTCTGATTTGCGAAAAAGACAAGTTTAGGAGGAGAGAGGAAATCTGCGCTGCGGCATGGCAGATTTGGCAGGGGTGGCTGTGAGTGCAAGCGCTGATGCAAAGGTGGTGGATATGTTTGCCACTAGAGTACGTTGCTGTGGAAAAGTGTGAGATTTCTTGCGAACAATCTTGTTTTGTTGAGGATGCAAGGAACGGCTCGATCAGGAACTTTTATTTGGGGGTGTTGAATGGGAGGTGGTGATCTCAATCAAAGTCAATTAGGTGACTGCAAGGTACTACTACCGTGAAAAAACGAGCAATTAACCAGTTGCTATGAATGTTTAGAGTGATAATGGCTTTTTAAGGAAGCGACTAGAGAACGTACAACACTATATCAACAAGTTTCATGATATTTAAAGAAGTTTTGTGATAACATTTTAAAAGTTTGAGGTTTCCGCGAGTTTCGCATGTTTCTAGAAGTTTCAAGAAATTTCCAAGAAAAGTTTCAAACGAAGTTTCAACAAGTTTTAGATTTTGGAACACAAGTTTCATCAAGTTTTAGTGGAAGAGTTTTGAGAAGTTTCAACCAAAAGTTTCAAGAGGTTTCATCAAGTTTCAACACGTATCAACAAGTTTCAACCAAAAGTTTCAAAAAAGTTTCAACAAGCTCACCTTGGCTATGACAGCATGGCAGCTTCCATAGGTGGCAACGATGCTCCATGGGGTGGTCCTCCACGGCGCTCCATGGCGGAATACATCGGGGCAGCGACGCGCTCGAGGGTAGCGAGATTCGAATGAACCACGCGGAGCACGCGGCGACCAGCGAGGGGAGCAGTCCGACGATATGGACATCGTTGTTTCGTCTCACGTCCAACCTTCTTCTCTGGCGACAGTGAGCGAGCTCATGCGGCCTTGTTCCCCGGCGACGCGAGAGAGGGACCCCGCCGCAGCCTAGCCCTACCGCGCGCTGGATCCCACCAACCCCGACGTCGCCTAGCTCCACCATGCACTAGATCTGACCACCCCTGATGTCGCCCAGCCCTGTCGCGCAACGGGGTCCCTCTCTCGCCGTCGGCGGGGAACAAGGCCGCATGAACTCGCTTGTCGTCAGTGAAGAAAAAGGTCGACCACGAGACAAAACAACGACGCCCAGATCGCACATGGATAATATATACTTGAATACAAGTCCAATGAAACATATAAAATATGTTGAAACATGAATGGTAATAAGATAACAATATATGGTAAGTTGACGATATCATGTTAGGATGTAAAAGAGAGTTTTCCTTAATGGTTAACTCTCTATCTATAAAGCAGATAAGTGTAGCAACCTGCAGAAACTCACCTCTATCCATGTCGTCCCTGGAGATTCATTTCATATCTCATCAGTGAACACAACTAGTAACATTTGCGGTTTTCATGTCAAGCAGGTAAGAGCAGCAACCTGTAGAAACTCACCTATATCCATGAAACACTTACATGGTGTTATTTATCCTAAGAATAGGTGGTGATTAGACTTACTATTAACAGACAGCTATTTATTAAGATCCTCTCCAGGAGACAACCAAATATTGCCTCCCTCAGATTGGCACTTCTTAAGGTTGCATCAATGTGGTTTTTCAGCAACACACTCTGCATCATACATATCGAAAACAAAAAATGTCTTTAGGAACATACCATGCAGCAGTCACACCCAAACACAACCCCATTCCCCACTTCCAGATATATCGATCCAGCCATCCAGCCGGCAGTCATAGAGAGAAAGATAGCAAGACAGCAAGGCCAAGGGTGTCCAAACTGACCTTCAAGCTAGCTAGCTAGGTAGCCCACATTGCAACTCGGTATGTTCACATGAATACCAATAGCACAAACCAATAGATCTGTCTTACCTTGATCGACATCGCCGGTGTCAGTGGTGAGGTAGCCGAGGCTGAGGTCGGTGGAGCTAGAGGTAGTTGGGGGGGTCAGTGAGGTAGCCGGGGTCGCACATGCCGGGGGGGAGAGGGAAGGCACGCAACGTCGCTGTAGTTGTGGCATAACGGTCACACTACACAAGACACTCTTATCGTATGAGTGTCTTGTGCAGTGAACCGTGATGTCACAACCATCGGCGACGAGAAGAATGGCGGCGTCGGCGACGGGGTCACTCGGGTGGGGAGGGGAACGGACGAGAGTAAGGCCGCTGGAGAGTGACGAGTTAGAGCGCAAACCCTAGTGGGCTCCTACTAATAAAATAGACTTATCACAGTCAATTCTATTATGGAACCGTTAATGATACTTATCACAGACGGTTCCACAATGGAACCATCCGTGATATGGTCTCATATCACAAACGATTCATTATTAAAACCATCTGTGGAGTATCACAGATGGTTGTTTGTTGAAAACCGTGTATGATATTTCAAAATATCACAGACGGTTATTGTTAAGAAACGACTGTGATACTTCACAGACGGTTTTCATAATGAACCGCCTGTGATATTACATTTTCACATACGGTTTTTAGCACAGCCAGTAACACAGACGGTCGCAAGACCAAAACCGTCTGTGATTGTATGTAATACAGACGGTTTTGGTCAACCGTCTGTGTTGAGGCGTCCAGTATTGGCATTTTTGTAGTAGTGGCTGCTCCTTCGATTGAATATTTACAATATCTAGAATGGGACAGGAGTGGGCCTGAAGGGACACTCGCTGGTCTACACAATGGTAGGTGCCATCAGCACAAGGGTGTAAGATCCACTGTGGCCGGTGGAGTCTCTTAAGGGCTGTATGGTCTATAGACCTACTGGGTAGAGGCTAAAAAGGATGAGCAGTGAAAAGGCTTTGTTATCTCAACTCAGCCGCACACTAATGTGTTGCGTGTATATTGCGTGACAGTATGAGTTTGAGATATCTTGTGGGTAAAGTTGGGCAACTCTGCAGAGTGTATATCTATAGGTATTCGAATACGCCGTGCTTCCGGTTAACGAAGCTGTGTTAATGGGTGATTCCAATACAGAGGCATAAGTAGAGTTTTTGAGATGTTAAGTTGGTTTGTGCAATTGCTGAGAAACCCTTGATGTTATTATCTATTACTGTTTTAATATTAAATTGCTTTAAACTCAAAATGCATCCATATATGTCTGTTATGGTAAAATTGTATCATTCCTTTGATAATCTTAGCATGTAATTAATTAGGATTTCCATGTGGCTTGTTGAGTAGGAAAATACAGAGGAAACCTAGGAAAATACAGAGGATCATATTGAGCAGGATTTTGGTGGACCCATAGATGGCAGCGACTACTGTTATTAGGTCTCGACCGCGCTCTAGCATGTCTGCGGTTTGAAGTTCTTTTGTCTTGTATTATATTAACTTTGGGCTTGGATGCCCATGTCAGTGTAAAAACTAGTTGTTAAGCCTTAATCTTATGTAATAAAAGTCTGGTTTTTGTTGTAATCAAAAGCTTGCTTGAGACGCTGCTTACTTCACAACTGCACATCCTGACGGTTGTGAAGAGTTTAACGGTCCCAGATTTTGGGGGCATTACAAAGTGTTATCAGAGCTTAGCTTGACCGTAAGTTGAGACCTTAGGTTGGCTTTAGAAATTAGGAAATGAAGACCTTAAAAAATCCTAGTTTGAAAAATTATAAAAAGAATTTCTAGAAACAAAAATATAAGTATTATTGATGTATCTTCCCTTCTATTGCTATCTTATCTAAACTTAGATTTGTAAAATCTCGATTTGTTTTTATAAAAGATTTATCCCTTTCTCACCTAAACTTCAACTTTTCGTCAGAAGTTGCAGTGTGGAATAAGCGATGTTCAAAGTATGCTAGAGTAGTGTTAAATAGAGTACAGTGTGGAAGAAGCAATGTTCAAAGTACACTAGAGTAGTGTTAAATAGAGTAAACCCTAATTAGACAATCTTTTGATTGTAAAACAAGTTGTGTCATGTACTCTAATTAGTATGTATACAACTTGTATAAATGAAATAGTTATGTTACTTATTGATAATTTGTTTTGCTATCAATACATGTATATCATCCTTGTCAAAGTTCAATTCCTTCTCTTCGTCTTAATACTTACATTAATCTTTCTCCACTCAA
The DNA here is from genome assembly GCA_036346405.1 of Phyllostachys edulis. NCBI lineage: Eukaryota > Viridiplantae > Streptophyta > Magnoliopsida > Poales > Poaceae > Phyllostachys > Phyllostachys edulis. The sequence continues at coordinate 46,054,631 of CM070549.1, read as the reverse complement.
GATAGTTAGAATCGCGATCCTACTCTTAGAGTCTTACGATTCTACGAACCCACGACAACCTGTCGATCCAAATCGCACTGTCGATCTTACTCGTAGAGACTTAGGGCAATTTTTTTTGCAAATTTTTAAGAGGCCAGGCATTGCTGATATTTTGTTTTATAGCAAAATTTGCTGATATTAATTTCTGAGAATGAAACTACAAATAAAAAAGGAGCATGCAAAATATTGTATCAGTGTGATAATGCTAGTACAAATATCTATATTATGGCATGAGCAATCTTTTTTTGATGAAAAGCATGAGCAATCTTGAGCTTGATAATGATAAGCTATTTTTATTCCTGGAGTATGTCTAGCTGCTTTTAAGGAAAATGTAAGTGGTAAACCACATAAGAATAATACAAACTTATAGTATAGATGTTAAATATATGTATTTTTATAATTCCATAGAATCGCCGATTCTACGATTCGATACTGCGATTTCGATCCTACCGAAGGTAAATCGATCCAACTTAGAATCTCGACTCTGACTACCTTGTCTCCACTTAACTTAAGTCTGGATCTTACTTACCTCTCTGTATTTGGTCAAAATCACTGCAGAAATACAGTCCCAAGATATGAGGAATAAGAACAAGAAGTCATGGTAATGATAATCCCCAAAGTGACACCAACCCAAAGGATCACCAGCCAAGCATGGCAGAAGTAATAGCCATGATGGAAAGAAATAGATATCAAACAAAGCAAAATCAAACCAGAATGATGGAGCAGCACACCCGACCACTAGAATAAATAGCAACCAGATCACCAGTACCATCAGGACCCTATCCAGGAACAACAAATGGAGGAATCACCACATGATCAAGATGGGCTGATTTCCAAAAAACAAGACCACCAACTTTTACAGTTGCATCAGAACCCCTGACATCTGATGATTGGATAAGAGACATAGAAAGAAAGTTAGACACTATCCAATGCACTGACCAAGAGAAGACCCTTTTTGCCTCCCATCAACTCCAAGGACAAGTCGCACCATGGCGGATAAATCACCAAACACTCCACCCTGGACGAGATATACCATGGCAAGAGTTTAAGGACACCTTCCATAAGGCACACGTCCCCACTGGCGTGCTCGCCTCCAAACGCCGTGAATTTCTTGCTCTCCAACAAAGAGGAAGTACTGTCATAGAGTATCTACATCAATTCAAATACTTGGCTCAGTATGCCCCAAATGATGTTGATACCGAAGAAAAGAAAATGGAGAAATTCGCTAAAGGATTACAAAAGTCACTAAAATTTCACATTTTAGCCCTAGATTTCAAAGACATGTCAGCTATGGTAAACAAGCTGCTAATATCAGAAGAAACCAGAAGAGAATTACAAGAAATCAGAAAAAGAAGAGCAATGCAGGTAACACCACAACCAAGTGCACCCAGAAAAAGAATGTTGATAACACCTCCAGTACAATATCAGCAAAGACCACCCACCAATCCAATTCTAAGACCACAATACCACATGAGTCGACCAGCCACAATTCAATACTACACATGTGGAGGAAATCACTACCAAAAGGAATGTCAACAAAAATCAATAAACTGCTACCACTGTGGACAACCAGGTCATATCAAATTTCAATGCCCAATGAGGGGTATGTGAGCAGAAGCAGCCAAAGCTTAGGTAAAAAGTTAATCGCAGATCAACAGAACGCCACCAGCACTACAAGCTAACAAAGGAGGTATGCTACGACCAAGAGAACAGCTACAAAGACCAACAACAGGACCAAGTCAGGGCAAGATCAATTATGTCACTACCAATGAAGCTGCAGGAGCCACAAATAGTATTGCCAGTACATTTTTACTTCATACAAGATCAGCATTAGTTTTAATTGATCCAAGGAGCTACTTTTTCAGTTTCTGTGTCAGAATCTTACAACAGAAAGAGAAGCATGGAAAAGGAATAAAAAAAATACAGCGTAATTTTCCAATCTGTCCCCTGGCTTTGAGTGAATCTCGAGGACGAGATTCTTTTTAAGGGGGTAGATTGAAATAACCCAAATTTTCGGGATTTAAAATTTTTTGGAAGTTTTTGGTTTAGATTAGAAATCTTTCCCAATTTGGCGATCTTCCCCTCCTTTTCGCTTTCCTTTTTCGGCATTTCCGCCTTCTCCATCCGGAGGCGCATTCCTCCCGGGCGCCTCCCCCTTCTTCCTCCAAAGCATCACCACACGCACGCCATCGCCGCCTCCTCCTATGCCGTCAGTTGCCACCACCTCATCACCTCAACGCTTCCACCGCCTTCGCTGTGCCACCTCACCCCGCCACCTCTCCTCTCCCGGCGCTGCCCAACCAATCGTCGCCGCACACGCCACGCCCGCTGCCGTCGCCGCACTGCTCCCACCACCTCCGCTCACCTATAAAAAGTCCCCAATCCGGAGCCTTAAACTTCGCAACACCCTCACCCCTACCTCCCTTTGTCCTCGACGGCGGCCATCCACTCGTATTTTGCCGCTGCCTCCTTTTTCCTCTCTAGCACCCGAGTTGAAATCCGCCACCCCCTTGCCTTCCCTTCCCTCCCCCTCCCGACTCAAGCATCACCTCGCCACCACCCACCTTTTCCCCATTCTCCCCCATCCCAATTCCTGTCGAAGCTCGCCAGCACCACCCCGCCACCCCGCACCTCCTTCGGCCACCGCCTCCAAGCCGCCACACACTACCCCTAACTCCACCACCACCACCAATGGACTCGCCTTGGCCCACTAGTGCTCCCTGCACCACCCTTGTCATGGGCTACAGAGCAGTGGCACCACCGGCTTCCACCTCCTTGCAGGGAACAGCGCTGCCTTTGGCCACGCGGCTCAAACACCCTGGGCGCCGGGCCTTCAAGGCCTAGCCAATTCAGGTCGTGGGGCCAGCACAGTAATGGGGCCGACCCATTACTGTTCAAACGATCCGGACATTTACTGTTCAAATGCACAGTAAATATTTTACTGTTCACACAAAAAATCCGAAAAGTGCACTACTCATTTTCATCCGAAAACAGCAATCTCACTTACTGTTCACATCCAATTTTCACCCATGAATAGTAAATTCAATACTGTTCACCCATTTCGGCCCAAACACTATTAATTTTTAGCCCATGAACAATATAACCTTATTACCCTTCGTTAACCGAAAACGGTAAACCCTAATGGCTGTTCTCTATCTAAAAACAGTGATTCTAGTTACTGTTCAAATCCAATATTTGTAGATGAATAGTAAAAATCAGCACTATTCACTATCCGACACTTTTTCGTCCGAAACCCTAATTCTACATTTTATATCCTTTTCGACCGTTTCGAGCCCGTAAATCCATTCCTCAGCTCCATTCAATCCAACGAAGCTCCCAATAAATACCTACCCTCTCACACCACCTTTCTTTATGTTTCTTTTTGAACTTATTTACTTGCATGTTGTTCCCAGCTCATTCCTTGTCAAGCCGGATTTTATTTGGTTTATTTTATTTTGTTTCGCGTTAGGTCACGACTTCGACGACCAGACTCCAGAAGACACCGGAGAAGATCAGTATTTAGAAGAAATTGTGCAAGGAGGCAAGTCGCATTCCTTGATCATTTTGAGCCTATAATTCATATATGTCTATTATTACTTTTATTATCGTATTGAAGCCAATTACTTTAAATATTCAAATAATACTTTTGAATGCCATGATAACTAGATAAATCCTGTTACCCCACATACAAACCCACCTAGCACTTGTATGCCATATTCACCTTGGAGAGTTGAGGGTTGTGTCCAGGATGTTGGACAACACAATAGACTTGTGGAAAAGTGAGTTGAAGGTGAGGCCTGGAGGGTGGACAACCACGTGGTGGTGTTGGTCCATCGCCTCATTGTGAGACAAGTAAGGACAAGAACCTTGTGCAACATCATTACTTTCTAGCTTAGTACACTGCCCTTTTGATTGAATATCTACAATATCTAGAATGAGACATGAGTGGTCTTGAAGGGACATTCGCTGATCTACACAACGGTAAGTGCCGTCAGCATAGGGGTGCAAGATCCACTGTGGCCGGTGGAGTCTCCCGAGGGCTATATGCTCCATAGACCTACTGGGTAGAGGCTAAAAAGGATGAGCAGTGAAAATACTTTGTTATCTCAACTCAGTCGCACGCTAATGTGTTGCGTGTGTATTGCATGATAGTATGAGTTTGAGATATCTTGTGGGTAAAGTTGGGCAACTCTGTAGAGTGTATATTTATATGTATTTGAATACGTCGTGCTTCCGGTTAATGATATTGTGTTAATGAGTGATTCCAATACAAAGGCATAAGTAGAGTTTTTGAGATGTTAAGTTGGTTTGTGCAATTGCTGAGAAACCACTGATGTTATTATCTATTACTGTTTTACTGTTTTAAAGTTAAATTGCTTTAAACTCAAAATGCATCCATATATGTCTGTTATGGTAAAACTGTATAATTCCTTTGATAATTCTAGCATATAATTAATTAGGATTTCCATGTGGCTTGTTGAGTACGGTAGTAGTATTCATTCTTGCAATATCTGTAAATCATCTATAGATAAAACGTGGGAAAATACAGAGGATCATATTGTGTAGGATTTTGGTGGACCCACGGATGACAGCGATTATTGTTATTAGGTCTCGACCGCGCTCTAGCGTGCCTGTGGTTTGAAGTTCTTTTGTCTTGTATTATATTAACTTTGGGCTTAGATGCCTGTGTCAGTGTAAAACTGACTATTAGGCCTTAATCTTATATAATAAAAGTCTGATTTTTGTTGTAATCGAAAGCTTACTTTGGACGTTGTTTACTTCGCAACTGCACATCCTAAATAATTGTGAAGAGTTTAATGGTCTTCGATTTTAGGGGCGTTATAAATACGGTGGAAACTACCACCAACGTTGGATCTGGTTTCGAAGGAGAGGAAGAATAGGGGGTAGCTGTTCTGTTCGCCCGGACCAGGGGGCTTGGGAATGGGCCAGGAGAGGGGGCAGTTGCGTTTTGTACGGGGTGGTGGTTGTGACAGAGATCCGATCGAGTGAGGGCTACCGGGGAGACGTGCGTGGAGATGGAAGTTGCGCGGCCTAGAAATCGTGCGAGGGGCGGGGACCAAATGTCGGCGTCCGATTCTGTGATAGAAAAGGAGGGAAGACGGCATCCGTCATCATCACTATATTATTTTTGGTAGTAAAGATCACCACAACTGCAATGACTAGGTACTTGTGTAGGGGCGGAGCTTAGGTCCCTTTTAAATTGAAATCCCACTACGAAATATAATTTATTTGTTGGCATTTACACACTATTTTTTTTTGAGAAAAACTTACACACTAATTAAGTTTAAGTAGTAAGTTTTGGTTTAAGCTCTGGGCCGGAAATCTGTTCGGATACTCGGCTGCCAAATGAACTAACGGGCCAGTACGCAAAGTGCCCTTAATCTGGCCCATTAAAATCTGGGGATGGGCCAAATCTCTTTTATAGTTCTATCCAAACAAAGTAATGTCAGCAACCTCTTAAAAAGGTAACTTCAGCAAATTCATCTAAAATATTTTACAAAAACATTCACAGATGTATAGCAGTTTAATTTTGTTTCGACTTTTAAATGCAAAAATGCATGGTAGTTGCATGAATTAACGCGTTGCAAAGGTTTTTCAGTAACATAAGTAGTTAGTCATTCGTAATCTTTATCAACAATTCATTTATTCGATAAGGACTTAAAGAGTACAAAGATACGCTTGTCTGCCATTTATTCCGAAAAAACAGAGATATAATATATTATTAAAGCGATTGAAAAAGAAGAAACCACATTCGCTCTCGGGCTAACAATTCCCAAGTAATCGGTGGAAAAAGAGATATCTACACCTTCGATTATGGTGAGTTCAGATTATAATGGTATAGATTAACATAAATAGTTCATGTCAAGTGTAATCCAAAAATAACTGAAATTTAAATAAGATAAAAACAGTGATTACATTTCGATCTGAATTCCTTAGTAAAACCCTCTAAATAAATAAAATTCGAATACCAATTTTAAAAATTAGTAAGTCTATTTATATACTAATTCCAACCAGAATAACTGAAATTAGGAATAAAAATAAAATAAAATTAGAAATTTGATTTCGATATGAATTACAAACTAAAATTCCTAAGTAAATATAATTGAAATAAAAATTGAACAAAAAATAGCAATTGGATTTGTATACTAATTCCAACAAAAAAAGCTGAAATTCGAAATAAAAATTTTAAAAGAAAATTTATTTCGATACAAATTCCAAAGTAAAATAACTCATTAGGCGTAATTGAATAAAATTTTAAACCAATTAGCAATCGGATTTGTATACAAATTCCAACAAAAATATATTGAAATTCGAATAAAACATAAAATAAAATTTGCAATTTGATTTCTATGTGAATTCAAAAGTAAAATCCTAAATAAATTAAATTCAAAATAAATTAAATAATTTTAGCAATTTGATTTGTATACGAACTTCAATAATTTTGAATAAAAAATCAAAATCAAAATAAATAAAATTAACAACTTAGTTTGTATACGAACTCCAATAAAAAATAAATTAAATTTTGAATAAAAATAAAAGTTATAACAGTTATAGCATGAATGGTGTTGCGAGAGACCGCAAAGAGTGCAATGGTGTCGATCTGTCCTGCAAAAAGATATTGACCCACGGGAAAGTGAAGAGTCGAGGTGGCGACGGTGGAGATAAGGACAATGTGGTGCTGCTTGTTGGAGCCAAGGTAGTTAGGATCGCGATCCAAGTCTTAAAGTCTTACGACTCTACGAACCCACGACAGCCTGTCGATCCAAGTCTTACTACCGATCCGATCCTACTCAAGGTCGGTAGGATCGCGATCCTACTCTTAGAGTCTTACGTTTCTACGAACCCACGACAGCCTGTCGATCCAAATCTCAATTGTCGATCCTACTCGTAGAGACTTAGGGCAATTTTTTAGAGGCCGGGCTTTGTTGATATTTTGTTTTAGAGCAAAATTTGTTGATATTAATTTCGAGAATGAAACTATAAATAAACAAGGAGCATACAAAATATTGTATCGGTGTGGTAATGCTAGTACAAATATCTATATTATGGCATGAGCAATCTTGAGCTTGATAATGATAAGCTCTTTTTATTCCTGGAGTATGTCTAGCTACTTTTAAGGAACATGCAAGTGGTAAACCATATAACAATCATACAAACTTATAGTATAGATGTTAAATATGTGTATTTTTACAAATCCGTAGAATCGCCGATTCTACGATTCGATCCTACCGGAGGCAAATCGATCCGACTCGGGATCTCGACTCTGACTACCTTGGTTGGAGCGGTTGAAGAGTCAAGGGTCGCGACGACGATTCATGAGCGTTGGCATTGTTGAAAAAATCAATGGCCAAAGAAGCTCGATGATGGGGAAGCCCCGACAGCAAGGAGATAAAGCCTTGCATTGAAGACTAGCTATGGACGATATGAGGCTATCGGGTAGCTAGGAGCATGTCATTGCTAGTGAGAGGCACGATGTCACTAGCGATGATGAGAAGATTCTCCGTATCATTAGACAACGACTAAAGCAACACTTGCCGACATCAATGTAGATGAGATGTTACTGCAATTAGTGAGGAAGTCATCGTGTTGGGTTGGCCAACAACGAAGAAGATGAGCGGCCGACATGGGAGAAGATGGCATCGAGCATGTATAACACCATGTATATATACATGCATGCATCTGCACGAATATATAAAAGCAAAGGAGCAAAGAGCTCAGAGTAGAGATGGTGCGACCGTAGGGAATAGGCTCGGGGCTACCAGAGAGCGCGTGGCGGGTGTCCCCCGCAGGGATCAGTGACGATTGCATGTGTATGCGTGTTGATGTCGTAATGGATAATATTACACAATAATTGAAGAGAAGTAGAAGATAACTATGTGGTAGAGTATTGCTTTGGAAGGGGTAGCAGCTGAGAGGGATCGATCAAGAATTGGGCTTGTTGTCAGAGGTCGAAGCAAAAAAGTTATGACAGCGAGAATAGATAGAAGACACATGGTTCGGTGGGGCAACCGGCGTGTGAGGGAAGATAAGTTCAAGGTAGGCCACCTATGGTGTATCGATGTATACGTGAGAAAAGTACTCTAATACCATGTAAACTAATAAGATAATTTGTCGAACCCATAATCAACATATTGTTTGAGATTAAATAGAGATACATGTGCATGCATATATTTTGGAAAATAGTAACTAATGGAGGAAGAACAGGGGCATGCGGCTACATTTTCCGTGCATGATGGAGAGTGTTTATGTTTTTAAGAACCCCAACAATTTATTATGCTAAATGATTTTCTTCCATCAAAGCTCATGTTTCAATTACGTTTCTCAAGTTGTATTTTCCTTTAGGCTTCTATTGCCATTTTGAATGTTTATGATGCCTTAAAAATCTAAATAGCTTATGAGATACGTGAATCTAGTTGCACAAATACGCGAGTAGTTAGATATGACATTGCCCTATCGAAATAACACGGCCAGCTAGCCAAACCATGGAGGACCTCGCGGGCGCCGCTAGGGACCTGGCCGCCCTTTTTTGCGCGGCTCCTCCTCCACCTCCGCGCGCGAGAAAGCCAACCTGGGCCCTGGCCATGCCCCCGCTGTCGTAGGCGACACCCTCGACCAGGTTGTCTCCTTCTTGGGCCCTTCCAGCGGGGCAGCGCATGCAGCCCTCGCCTCTGAGGTTGCCTCTCATATTTTCATCAACGACAACGACGCGGAGCCTGAGGTACGATGAGTGGCAGGTGTTTGGTCGCTGCTGCTTTGGCCCACCTTTGCAGACAAGGTCACCTGGCTCCAAGTACAAGGCCGGGGCGCGAGCCATGCCCTTCCTAGAGAAGGTAATACTAATTATCTAGGAATAACTAACATTGCTTTCAACTGCGTCCTTGCGTAATTTCTGTTAGGCTCGGTGTTGTTTTTGATACGTTGAAATCAATCTACTCTGCATTCTTGATTTGATGTGCACAATTAATCAAGGCTAGCTGAAGAAGCAAGAGTTGAGATCAACTGCTGGTTCAAGGACATGACGGGTGGCCTCATCAGCGATCTCATGCCAGACGACCACATTGACCGCTCCACTTTCGTCGTCGTCAGCAATGCGCGCTACCTGCGAGGCATGTGGCTCGACCCGTTCGATCCTGGAGACACCGTGGATGGCGACTTCTACCCGCCCGACGGGAGTAGCCACGCTCGCGTGCCGCTCATGACGAGCAACATCAGCCACCATATCAGCTGCCATCCCAGCTTCAATGTCTCGCAGCTGTCCTACAATGGTGGCGGCGACAATTGCTAGTTCTGCATGTTCATCTACCTCCCTGACGAGCGTGACGACTTGCAGGCCTTGGTGCGCGAGCTCGGCTCCGACCCGGCCGCGTTCCTGGACCGCTGCGTCCAGGCACAAGCCATCAACGTGGGGGCTGTTAAGATAAGTTGTTCTAAAATGTTAGGGTATTTTGTAGCTAGTTGATTTAGTGGCACCTCTAATCATGCATTGTAACGTGCCGCAACGACATCCTGCTATGTCGCCCGTTTCTATTGTCGATGGCACTCTGTTGCACATACGACAACGAGTACATATACAGAGATATCGCCTCCGGCTGCACTTTGCGTCAGATCAATTTATTCTCTCTATCTCTCTACTTTTATTTAGGGCTTGTTTGGGTGCTAGAGAAAATATTTCCAGGGACAAAAATCTCAGGTGGGGTTTTTTTTGCCACATAGAAACCCCATGGAATGTAACCCCTGTGGATTCTAATCCCCATCGTCATTTGGGAGAGGGGTGAAATCCTCCACGATTTGTTCCCCTCCTCCCATACCCACCTCCCGAGCTTGGATCTCCACCTCCTCGCCCTGACCGCCTCCGTTGGCCACCACCTACTAGTCCTCCTTCATGTCGCCGTTCAGCAGCCCAACGAGGTAGTCCTCCTCGTCCCCTCGGAGGCGGTGGCGCCGTGTGCAGGATGGAGGCGGAGGCGCCGTGCGCGGGATCTGCAAGGCGACGGAGCGTGAGCCGGCTCAACGGAGGCGGCGACGGCGACAAGCCAAGAGGCACAGGAGCCATGCGTGGGCTTCACGAGGCAGAGGTAGAGGAGCTTGGATTTGCCCTCCTCCCGAGCTTGGATTTGTCCTCCTCCACCTCCTCGCCCTGACCACCGCCAAGCCCACCACCTACCGATCCCCATTGTGTCGCTGCTCAGCAGCCTCCAACGAGGCAGTCCTCCTTGTCCCCTCGGAGGCGGTGGCGCCGTGTGCAGGCTTGACGGAGGTGGAGGTGCCGTGTGCAGGCTTGACGGAGGCGGAGGCGGAGGCGGAGGCGCGGTGCGCGGGATCTGCGAGGCAACGGAGTGTGAGCGGGCTCAACGGAGGCGACGACGGCGGCAAGCCAAGAGGTGCAGGACCATGCGTGGGCTCCGCGAGGCAAAGGTAGAGGAGCCCGTGCAAGGGCTCGGCGGAAGCGGCGGCGCCGTGTGCACAGCCTCCACGGAGGCGGCAGCGTCGAGCCGAGAGGTGGAGGAGCTGTGCACTGGCTCCATGAGTCCGCGATGCGACGGCGGAGGCTTCGCCAGCGGCGGATGGAGGTGGAGACACTATGTAGATGGAGCCTTAGGGAGGAAGGCGGCGCTGTGTCGCTCGAGATGACGGGGGAAAAAATTCACATGTGGGGAGGTGAGGTTCTCTGTCCCCGTGGAATGGGGAGGATTGGACTCGGAAAATCTCGACCCCTGCTCATCCAAACATCGGTCCATGCCAGCCCGTGAAATTTTCCCCCGTGGCGGAAACCCACGTGGATTGTGCTGGGATCCCGGCCGGGATTTGGGTTCCCAAACAAGCCCTTACATGGTGTTAGAGCTATCCAAACCGGCGCACTCAGCTCCACCGCCGTTGGCGCTGCCGACATGGCTAGACTTCTTCCTGTTAGAGATATGTTATAGATAGGAATATGTCTTTTGTATTTCCTTATCTGTATAGGATATATCCCTTTGTACTATATATATATTGCCTATTGGACCTCTTCAATACACACGCACTATTCATAACATGGCATCAGAGCAAAGGTTAGGGCTACTATAGCCGCCGTCGGCGGCTCCTAGCCTCCGCTCGTCCTCTGCTGCACGCTGCCCCCGGGAGGACCGATCTTCGCTCCCGGGGGCGGCCTCTCGTCGCCGCCCATGCTCTCCCGTTGGGCTACTGCCATCGACTAGATCCGGAGTTCGAAGCCTATCTAGATCCGATTTGGATCGGCTCCATCCCATCTTCGTTGGTCGTCGTCGCCTGCTCGAGTCTTCCTCCCGCGGCTGGATCTTCATCGCGCTGCCCTGGAGTTGCGCCTCCTCCAGATCGTCACCGCCTCCCCAGATCCAATCTGGATTAGGCCTCCTCCTCTGGGCGCCTCCTCCACCCCAGCCACATTACTCCTCTTGCTCTGGCTCATCGCGGGGGTGCTTCTGCTTGTGGCCTACTACCTCGGTTGCGCGCTCTTCGCTGATGGAGTGGAAGAGGGGCGTACCTTCGGAATTCCGAGGTGGCCTGCTCGACAGCACCTCGCTACGGGTCTCGCATCGCCTGGCTTCGTCTTCTTCACCTAGCGCCTTGATTCGTCTTCTTCACCCGGCGCCTTGATTCGTCTTCTTCACCCAGCGCCGGATCTGCCGACCTTCTCTTGTCCGGCGCCGCCTCGATCCGGTAGTCGCCGCTTCGTCTTCCGCCGTGAGTCAGCTGAGGAAGGAGTCGCTCGGGGCCGCGACCTTCCGGATCCACTGCGCTCTCTTCGTCGTGTGGTCGCCGATCCCGCACCTTCGTGCTCGTCAACAATGCTGGGTTCTCTCTAGCTCTTGCTTCCTATCACTGCGGTTTTGCTTGGTGAGTTGGTGTGGTGCGGAAGTTTCTGGATGAAGGATGGATTGCCCGTGATTTGTCGGTTTTCCTATTGGTGCTATCCTATTGCATCTATTGATGATGAGGTGTGGAGTTTGAGAAAAGGGTCTAATCTTTGCAGTTTGGGGGAAGGAGTCGAACGATGGAACAAGACAAGGAAGACAGGAGAGGAGATGATTTGTCCGTCTACTTTTACCCTCAGGAGGCTTGCCCAGGACTATGTCTCTGACTTCAATCTGTGCTGGCTGCTATTGGTGCATTGGTGCCTACTAATATCTGCTGGTCTTTTGCTGCTGCTAGCTCCAGTTATACGCCGCTGCTAATTAATCTGCTGCTCTTTTGTGTCTTTTTACACTTCCGTTGTGTCCATCCAAGTCTGTAAAACTCTATCATTAGAGTTCGTCTATGTCATGCGAGTCCACAAATTTATTGTCAGTCATAGAAGCATAGGAATTTCTTTGCATGGCAACAATCGCTGCTCTTTTCTTCGAGCCGCTGCAGATCCGTTGCACCAAGCTTTTAAGACCGCCGTGCTTCTTGTGCACTGCATCTCTATTGCGCTTCTTGTGCACTGCGTCTCTTTTGCACTTTCTTGTGCACTGCGTCTCTATTGTGCTTCTTGTGTACTACGCCACCGCCGTCTTGGGTTTTGATCTGCACCACCATGCTTCTATCAATTCCTATTCGACTTGATTTGACAGTTTTCTCTATTTTTATCGGTTTTATCATCTTCTTCGTTATGTTGCCATGGTCGACTTTGCTCCCGCACCTTGTGCTTTATGGGTTGTTGCACGACTCTAGATGGGGGGAGATCTTTTATCGATATATTTTCCAAGAGCTACATGCTACGACGACATTAGCAAGACTCGAACTTTGGATTTTTCATATTTTAGTGTCAACCCATTCCAAATGCAATGCTATTGCATACGCCTTGCATTTGAGGGGGGGTGTTAAAGATATGTTAGAGATAGGAATATGTCTTTTGTATTTCCTTATCTGTATAGGGTATAACCCTTTGTACCCTATATATATTGCCCATTGGGCCTCTTTAATATACACACAATATTCATAACACTTCCTATGCTGTTGTTCGCGCATCTCATCAATGTGAAGCTGACCGGCAACAACAACTACTTGTTGTGGAAGGAACAATTTATGCCTTACCTCCACAACCAACAACTACTCGGCTACATGGATGGATCGACGATTGCCCCTACCATGATGACAACTACAACCATAGAGACTGGAGCGACTCGAGCTCCAAACCTGACGTATCAGATATGGCTTCAACAAGACCAGATGGTCCAAAGCACCCTCCTATCTTTGTTGTTAGAGAATGTGTTTGCCCAAGTTATGTTCCTTACTGTTAGAATAGGACTCCTTTTGTATTTCCTTATCTGCATATAGTTTCCTTATCTATATAAGGCAACCCCCCTTTGTACTCTCTATATATATTGCCCATTGGGACTCTTGAATAGATTAACACATTATTCACAACATGGTATCAGAGCTAGGGCACTAACCTAGCTCTCCTTCTGCCGCCATCCGACCGACGCCACGTGTTCCCGGTCGTCCGACGTCGAGCACCGCCCGAGCCCCAGCCGAGCCGAGGCCCTCCCGCTGCAAGATCCGTCGCGCCGCCACCGGATCCGCCGTCGGAGCCTTCTGCACTCTGCCGTGAGCCTGAGCCCATCGCTAGAGGTCAGTGTTCCGGTTGCCGCCGCCACGAGCCTCTCGCACCTTTCGGTTCTTGGCCATTGAGCCTCACGCGCCTCCCGGCCGCACGAGCCCAAGTCTGCCTGCCTCAAGTCTCTTTGCCACCCGTAGCCGGAGCACTGACGGCCACCGCCACCCTCTCCAGGTTCTTGCCGGCGCCGCCTCCGCCTCCTCCCACGCCTCGCCGCACGAAGCGAAGTCCGCTGCCTCAAGCACTGCCTTTTGCCACATGTAGCCGGAGCACCAACGGCCGCCGCTGTCGCCACAGCCGTCGGCAAGGGGGAACCCTAGTTCCCCCTCACGTGTGCCTCTACCCCTGCCGTTAAGGCCTTTTCTAGCGTGAGCCAGCCCGGCCCGCAAAGAAAGAAAAAAACAAAAAAAAGTATGTCGATCTAACCGCTGCGCCGTCCAGCGCCACCTGTTAGACTTCGTTGCCTTGGTTGTTGAGCCGTTCTGCGCCGCCTACCGATGGCTTCTGTTCCATCCGCTGCGATCCCATTCTCGGAAATAAAGCTTCATGGGACGAACTACGGGTTGTGGTCTTCACTCACGGAGATCACGCTCGATGGTCTCCACCTCTGGGGACATGTCACTGGTGGTCGACCTTGTCCGCCGTCGCCAGTTCAGCCTTCTCCCAGAAAGCCTACTTCTACACCTCCTGCAGAAGATGAGGTCACCAAGAAGGAGGTAGAGGCCGCTGTTGCTGCTGTTGACGCTGTTGATGAGGCCTTTCAGTACGTCATAGACGCTTTTGAGCGCTGGTATGCTGATGAGGCCTGTGTTTGAGCCATCCTGGTGGTCAGCGTCGATGACTCCATCTAACCAGACATTGTTGGTCCGCGTTCTACTCGTTAGGTCTGGGAGTATTTACGCGAGCGATACCAGTAGAGCAGCGATGCTCAGTTCTTTTCGCTTCAGCATGAGTTGGAGACGCTTCTCTAGGAGGACTCCTCTATCGATGACTTCTTCCGAGCCTGGCGATCTCTGGCGCCACCGGTGAGCCAAGCCTTCTCGCTTTGTTAAGAGTGTCATAAAGTGCAGAAGGATGATCATGATCGCCTTCGCCTTTATGACTTCGACTGTCGTCTTCGCCCAGAGTTTGAGCCTGTCAGGGCTCAACTGCTGAGCCGCTCACCACGCCCGACAGTCACCGAGGCACTTTCGACACTTTGTGCTGAGGAGCTTCGCCGCGAGTTAGCAGCATAGTTTGTTTCGACTGTGCTTGCTACCCCTTCTTCTTCAACTACACCAACGGTTTCTACTTCGACTACAGGACCTTCTCAGTTGTCTGTTTTTGCACCAACTGGGGTTTAGTGTAATTATTGCGAGAACTTCGGACACGACTACCAGCGTTGTGCAGTGCACAAAAAGCAAAAAAAGATGCGTGGACGATCAAAGGGGGGGGGGCAGGGAGGCCCTAACTCCTCGACGGGGATGAACCGGACGTCAGACCTTCTCAAATGAGGCGACTGCTCAATGAGTTCATCGTGCTCTACTTGATAGCTCTCTCATAGCTCAAAGAGTTCTCGCCATCTAGCTCAGACGTCTCCTTCAGGTACTTCTTGGGTTCTGGATTCTAGTGCTTCTTTCCACATGACACTGGACTCCACATCTCTCACTTCAGTAGGACCTCCTATTTTCCCTATCTCTGTTCAGACAACTGATGACACTCCTCTGTCTGTCAGCTGTCAGGGCACTCTTTGGTCCACTGACTTTTATGTTCTAGCTGTTTCCCATGTACCCCAGCTCACCATGCAGCTCTCTCGGGGTCAGCTCACAGATCTTGGCTGTAAGGTTGGTTTTGACTCTCACACCTATTTCATCCAGGATCGACAGACAGGGACGGTACTTGGGACTGGCCGACGTCGTAGGGATCGTTAGGGTCTCTACATCCTTGATCGCCTCCACCTTCCGTCCACTTCAGTTGCTCCTGTTACCTCCACGTCCACCGCCACTACTGCCACCACCTGTGAACTTTTTGCGTAGTGGCATCACCGTTTAGGTCACTTGTATGGGTCTCGTTTTTCTTCATTAGTTCGTCAGGGTGTTCTTGGACGTGTTATTATTGACACAACCATGTTTTGTCATGGTTGTAAGCTGGGCAAGCAGCTACAACTTCCTTATCATTCTAGTGAGACCTTGTCTTCTCGTCCTTTTGAATTAGTTCATTTATATGTATGGGGACCTGCGCCTATTATCTCTAAAGGCGGGCATAAATCTTATGTGATCTTCATTAATGATTATTCCCGTTTTACATGGATTTTCCCTATGTCTAGTCGTGGTTAGTTTCTTACGATCTATCGTAGCTTTGCAACGATGGTTCATACTCAGTTTGATTCTTCCATCATTTTCGTTGATTCTCGTTTGGCGAAATCTTGCTCGGTGCTTTTAGACGCTTTCTTTCGACTGTGGCACTCTTTACCAGTCTTCTTGTCCTGGTGTCCATGCTCAGAATGGGGTTGCTGAGCGCATACATTGTCATCTGATTGAGACTGCCCGCACTCTTTGCCTTGCCTCTCACGTTCCACCACAGTTTTGGGCTGAGGATGCTTCTACGGTTGCATATCTCATCAATATGCAGCCTTCCACTACTCTTAAGGGTGTCAGTCCTGTAGAGCGTCTCTACTCTCGAGCCCCCCCAGTACGCTCACCTTCATGTTTTTGGTTGTACTTGTTTTGTTCTGCTGCAGCCTTGTGAGCGCACTAAACTATCGGTCCAGTCAGTTAAGTGTGTGTTTCTTGGTTATAGTTCTAAGCATAAGGGTTATCACTGTTGGGATCCTCCGTCTCGACGGATCAGGGTTTCACGAGACATTGTCTTTGACGAATCTCGACCTTTCTTCTATCGAGATTCGGCTCCTCCTGTTTCCACTGTTGAGTCGATTTTATGGTTGTCTCTTTTTGACTCTTCATCTATTTCTCTACTATCACGCCTTCCCTAGTCTCCGTCCCCTGGTTCCTTACGTACCTCCGCCTCGGTCTTGCCAAAGACCACCGTCTCGTTTATCTGGTATTCACTACTCCAGGTGTCCTTGTCCTTCATCAGTCTCCTCTCCTGGTATCTTCCTGACACCCACATCTGATCCTCCTGCTGATGCTCCTCATTACGTCCTTCGTGACCGAACATCCCTTCGACCTCCTGATCATCTTGGATTTGCTCTGATCGCTCATGCTCTCTCTGTCACTGAGCCTAGTCCTTATCGTGAGGCTGCTCCTCATTCTGAGTAGCGGCTCGCTATGGCAGAGGAGCTCGATGCTCTTCGACGTATGAAGACTTGGGATATTGTACCGACACCTGTGCATGCTCGTCCGATCACATGTAAGTGGGTGTACAAGATTAAGACCCGGTCTGATGGTACTATCGAGCGCTACAAGGCTCGTCTTATGGCTCGCGGTTTTCAGCAGGAATATGGTCGTGACTACGCTCAGACTTTTGCCCCTGTTGCCCATATGACCACTGTTCGCACTCTTGTTGCGGTTGCTTCTGTTTGCCGGTGGTCTATCTCTCAGCTGAATGTTAAGAATGCCTTTCTTAATGGAGTTTTGCATGAAGAGGTCTATATGCAGCCACCACCTGGGTAATCTGTTCCTGATGGGCACGTCTGTCATTTTCGTTGTGCTCTTTATGGCGTCAAATAGGCTCCTCGTGCTTCGTTTGCGCGTTTTACCTTAGTGATTACTGCTATCGGTTCCACTGTCAGTTCCTATGATCCTACTCTTTTTGGCCATGTCTCATCTCAAGGTAGGACACTGCTTCTTCTGTATGTTGATGATATGCTCATCACTGGTGATAATTCCTCATTCATCACGTATGTGAAGAAGCATCTTAGTGAGCAGTTTTTGATGACTGATCTTGGTTCTGTTATGTACTTCCTTGGGGTTGAGGTCTCTTCCATGCCTGAGAGCTACTACCTCTCTCAGCAGAAGCAGAAGTATATCCAGGATCTTCTTGATCAGTCTGGCCTGACTGATACTCGCACCGCTGAGACTCACATGAAGCTATCCCTACAACTTCGTGCCACTGATCGTGATCTTCTTGAGGATCCTACTCGATATCGCCATCTTGTTGGGAGTTTGGTGTATCTTGTAAGCACTCGTCCTGATATTGCTTATGCTGTTCATATCTTGAGTCACTTCATGGCTCGTCCTACCCATCTCCACTACAATCACCTTTTTTGTGTTCTTCGTTACTTGCGTGGGACTCTCTTTTGTAGTTTGTTTTTTCCTAGCTCTACCTCACTACAGCTTGAGACGTACTCTGATGCGACCTGGACTAGTGATCCTTTTGATCGTCGTTCTCTTTCTGCTTACTGTGTTTTTCTTGGCTCCTCCCTGATTGCTTGGAAGACTAAGAAGCTTGACCGCAGCTTTTCGCTCGAGTGCAGAGGTCGAGTTGAGAGCTATGGCAAAGAAAGGACAACAGAGGTTACTTGGTTGAGGTGGCTACTTGCAGATTTTGGAGTGCCTCGTGATGGGACCCACGACTCTTTTGTCCGACAAAGACAAAGCTATCAAGATGTTCGGGACCCAGTGAAGCATGAGCTCACCAAGCACATTGGTGTGGATGCTTCATACACTCGCACGCAGGTGCAGGAGGGAGTACTTGTTTTACAGTTTGTGCCATCAGAGTTACAAGTTGCTGACTTCTTTACGAAGCCACATACTAGGGCACAACATTTGTATTTTCTCTCCAAACTCAATGTGTGTGATCCACCATGAGTTTGAGGGGGGGGGGTGTTAGAATAGGACTCCTTTTGTATTTCCTTATCTATATATGGTTTCCTTATCTGTATATGACAACCCCCTTTGTACTCTCTCTATATATTGCCCATTAAGCCTCTTGAATAGATTAACACATTATTCATAACACTTGCTACCCCTTATGATGTGTGGACTACCTTGGAAAGCATGTTTTCTTCTCACCTGAGGGCTAGAACTACGCAAATTAGGCGTCAGTTATCCACAACACGGAAGAATGATCTTTCTGCTTCTGAGTATTTTCATAAGATCAAGTTTCTCGTTGATACCCTAGTTGCAACTTGGCAAACCTTGGAAGATGAAGATATTATCAACTACATGTTAGCATGTCTAGATACATAGTACTATCCACTTGTTACCTCTGTTACTACAAGAGATGAACCTATGTCTCTGAATGATTTTTAGTCACACTTGCTGAGTTTTGAGATGAGATTGGAGCACAACAATGCAGCTGGTCAGATCTCAGGTTCCTCTATCAATTATACCTCCCGCAACAACCGTGGACATGGACACAACTGTAGTCATGGCAAGGGCAATGGCAGCAATTGTGGAACAAGGAGCAACTCTGCAGAGAACAACTCCAAGTTTGACAATAGGACCGTGTGCTAAGTTTGTGGGAAGACTGAGCTTGTGGCACTGAAGTGTTTTTTGTTATGGATATTGTGTGTATATTGAAGAGGCCCAATGGGTAAATGTATATAGAGTACAAAGGGACACAAGTCTAAACCCTAATACAATAGAAAATACCATAAATACCCTTATATCCTTAACACCCCCATCAAATGCAAGGCGTATGCAATAGCATTGCATTTGGAAAGGGTTGACACTAAAATAGGAAAAATCCGAAGTCCGAGTCTTGGTAATGTCGTCGTAGCAAGCAACTCTTGGAAAATATGTCGACAAAAGATCTCCTCCCATCCGATGTCGTGCAACAGCCCATAAAGCACAAGGTACGGGGGCAAAATCGACCGTGGCAATACGACGAAGAAGATGATGAAACCGACAAAAATAGATAAAACTGTCAAATCAAGCCGAATAGAAATAGATAGAAGCAAGGTGACGTAGATCGAAACCCAAGACGACGGCGACGCAGTGCACAGGAAGCGCAATAGAGACGAAGTGCATAGGAAGCACAATAGAGACACAGTGCACAAGAAGCGCGACAGCCTTAAAAGCTTGGGGCGATGGATCTACAGCGGCTCAAAGAAAAGAGCAGCGGTTGCTGCCATGCAAAGAAATTCCTATACTTATATGACTGACAATAAATTTGTGGACTCGCATGGCATAAATGAACTTGAAGGATAAAGTTTTACGGACTTGGATGGACGCAGCAGAAGAAAACGACACAAAGAAAAAAAATACTCTAGGATAACTAGCAGTAGCAAATACTGGTGACAGCAACAGAAGATGGATCCTCATCCAACCAGTGGGGTCACCTTTATGTCCCAACACCATAACAGATCAAAGCTGGCTCAAAAGATCTCAAAATCTCAACAAGCCATTATTTCTTCGCTTTCTTTGTTCTCTGTAGATTAGGTTTTTCCTTGCTCCCTTTTTAGCAGCCATTCTTGCAACCTTTGCCTTCTTCTATCCCTTCCCTCAGCTGAGTCCCTTTGGAGGCGATCGGCTCTCAGCGAAAGCAAATTTCGGATCTGATCCAAGTCACCACCACGAGCAGCCAAATGCAACGACATGCTCCCAGGGAAGCCATATGAGCCTGTGGGGGCCGATACGATGGCTCCATTCTCCAACATCACGTGCACGCACTTCGACCGCCCCTGCCTTCGCCTCGTTGGCCAAGGTAGACAGTGATGCTCCGATCGGATCAACGAACACGCGTGGTGTTGGAGTCGGCGGCCACGGGAGCTCCAGATGGGACTCATCGTCAACACCGCGTCGAGGCCGTGCTGGATCTCGATCTCCCGCCGTAGGTGCGCGTAGAACCGGTCGCTCTGAGAGGCGGCCGACGGTGCAAAGGAGCTTGTACAGCTCGCCACGGGCGGCGTACTCGAGGGACGGAGTCGATCCAGATCTGATCTGGATAGGCTGAAGGAGATGCCCCCGGGAGTTGTAGGGGACGACGCCCACGTCAAATCCAGCAGCGGGGGGCGAGCACGGGCGACTAGAGGTCACCCCAGGGAGTGGAGAAAGCTCCTCCCGGGGGCAGCGGCAGCGGAGGACAAGTGAAAGCTAGGTGGCGGCAGCTGTAGCAGCAAACCGTAACCCTAACCTTTGCTCTGATACCATGTTATGAATATTGTGTGTATATTGAAGAGGCCCAATGAGCAAATATATATAGGGTACAAAGGAACACAAGTCTAAACCATAATACAATAGAAAATACCATAAATACCCTTATATCCTTAACATTTTCATCGCTTCAACCAGTGACGGAGTTTGAGCAAAATCTCAAGGAGGGTCAAAGGTGGAAGCTACAAATCATTGTTCAATTTCATGGAAGTTCAGTGATATTCAGTTACTCAAATTAACTTTTGATCCTACAAAGTCATAAACATTAGAAGAAAATGATTTATGCACTGTTAAAATAATTCCAGAAATGCAGGGAAGCACAAACTAATTCCATGAACAAATACTAACACCACCAATCTACCTGAATGCTACTCATGGCATAAAAAAGTGGTGCATGCTCAGTATTCCCTTCAAATACATCATACTTAAAGTTTAATAAACTTCTTAAGTACCTAAGACAGCAGCTATTGCCTCATATGAGGTCGTACATAGCACGTGACGAGGAAGGACAATGATTGAAGCTAGGACAGCAGAGAGGCAGCTAAAGTCAGAGGCGGTGGCAACTAAAGGCGGCCGACGGTAGGACTCCCAGGCTTTCAACTAGGGCGACGACCGAAGGACGACGATGTAGTTAGGAGGCGGCGGCGCAGCCTTGAGATCACCAGGGCGGCTCGAGAAGGAGCAACTGAGACCCCAAAATAGCACGGGAGAGAGCAGCGATACATGGACCTAATGCCTCGCAGGGGTGGCCAGGGACCAGGGTGATACATGGACCCAATTCGCTTTGAGAGTTGCTCTAGGATCGCTGGGTGGGTGGGGTGGGGGGCGGCGCGGTTGGCACGGGATGGCCCCCCAACAATCCTCCGTCCCTGGCTTCAACCACTCATATCAGGCAGAAGACAAGGTGGTCATGGCAGCAACAACCTCCTCATCCTATGGCATCGACACCAATTGGTACTCTGATGCAGGTGGAACTGACCACATCACAAATGAACTAGACAAGCTGGCGATCAGTGAGAAGTATCGCAGAAAGGACCAAGTGCAGATTGCAAGTGGCTCAGGTTTGCCCATTCTCCATTATGGTCACTCTAATATTTCCACTCCTACCCGTTCTATGAAATTACAGAACATCCTTCATGTCCCTAATGATACCAAAAACTTACTCTCTGATCATCGTTTTGTCACTGACAATAATGCATTCGTCGAATTTCATCCTACTTACTTATAAATGATCGGGCCACGAAGAACGTTCTTCTTAGAGGAAAATGCGATGGAGGAATGTATCCTGTGGCAAGCCAAAACCACAGCTTCTCCAATTCCAAGAAAGCCTTCTCTAGTGTCAAGCTTTCAAAAGAAGATTGGCACTGTCGACTCAGCCATCCATCCTCAGTTACCGTTCAGCGTGTCTTGCATACAAATAATCTGTCTTTTTTCGTCTAAACATTCAAATAATTCTGTGTGTAATGCTTGTCAGCATAGAAAGAGCCATAAACTTCCTTTTCCTATTTCACATAGTGTTTCATTTGCCCCTCTTGAACTTATTTGATCTGATGTGTGGGGACCTGCCCGTACTTCAGTCAATGGATTCAAATACTATGTATCTTTCATTGATGATTTCAGTAAATTCTGTTGGATTTATATGCTGAAATGCAAAGTTGTGTGTTTAATGTCTTTCTAGACTTTCAAAGACACATTGAACGTCTTTAAACAGAAAAATTATCTGTATGCAGACTGATTGGGGTGGTTAGTATCAGAGGCTAAATGGATTGTTTCGTCAAGTAGGCATTTACCACCACATTTCTTGTCGACACACCCACCAACAAAACAGATCGGCAGAACACAAACATAGACACATTGTAGAGGTTGGCATGTCACTCCTATCCCAAGCTTCCATGCCACTTCAGTTTTGGGATGAAGCTTTCTTGACTTCATGCTACCTCATCTTGAAAAGCTTTTAGGATCAAAACCGAACTATCTGCTGCTCCGCACCTTTGGTTGTGCATGTTGACCGAACTTGCGTCCATATAATTCTCACAAATTGTAGTTCATATCACATCAATGTATCTTTCTAGGATATAGTAATATGCATAAAGGATATAAATGCCTTCATCCTTCCTCTGGTCGAGTCTACATTTCAAGGGACGTCATCTTTGATGAGCATTTCTTTCCTTTCTCTGAACAAAATGGCAACATTTCTACTCCTATTCTTACTCAGGAATCCATCCTTTTACCTCCTACCATCACCAACACACCTCCTCTTTCTGTTACTTGTAACCATATGGATAATGGCATTCCTGCATATTCTTTGCATTCTAACTTATCTTTTGCAGAACATTCTCAGCAAGGGGGTTAGAGTCCATATTTTTCATGTTCAGGTGGTGCAGGTTCAGATGGTGCTGCTCATTCTCACAATGCAAGTTCAGATGCTGCTGCTCATTGTCGGGACCCAAAATTACAATTCTGGACCCTCTGTGTTTCATGCACTAGTCCAGGATCACGCTAGTGCACACAGTATCAACAAAGATGGGTATCGATCCACACAAGCGAATAGTAGCCTAACCGAATAGTTTGATTAATAAATAATGGTTTGACCTTATGGTCGAGTTTACAATTATTAAGCCACGCAGGGCTAACAGAGAATTAAAGCAGCGGAAACAAAAACGACAGCGGTGTCCCATCGATTCACCACAGGCAACCGACTGGGATCTAGACCTCACGATCAAGCACCTTCGATAAACTCCTCCTTGAACGCTGGTGAAGACTCCTCCTCTTCTGCTTGATTTATTTTAAAGCAAGAGTGAGTACACACCGTACTTGCAAGTCACACCACAGAAATGCAGATATACATGCAAGTTTATTACAAGGGAATGGCATTTTGTGGTTCTTTTGTAGAAATGCAACATTTGCAGTTGAATACAATAATAGATTAAAAGCAGGTAAAACAAATAGACAGTAATAATAATTTTAACAGTTGATTTCACAAAGACACACACAACCTAACAGATTATTCACATAGCCATATGATTTAGATCACACAGCTCCTTCCCACACAGCTTTTAAAGATCTACCCTCGTGAAAATCCCGAGCATTGTCCATAACCGAGGACGCCGCTATTCTAATAGATTTGTTTACACTCGCAGAGTTTGTACACTTTACCCACAAGATACAACCAAGTTGCAAGCACTAATCGTAACAAAGCATTTCGTAAATTTCATCCTAACATAGATGCTCCCGATGTGCCGATGTCATACCAAACCATACACAAGTATGGTACAACACACACCGTTAGACGGGAAGCGGCGAATCGTCCCCAAGAATGCGACTACATGGTAGCACACACCCCCACCCTATTCACATAGCCTAACCTACCGCTTTGAGCAATCCATGCTAAGAATTCAGATATTACTATGCTAGGCCTGCTCCATAAGACATATGTGGTCGCAGAGGGCTCAGTTCAATGGCGCACAAAGTTCACCTTAAATGACCGAGGCAAGACTTCCATTGTTCTAACTAAGGCACACAGATAAATATGACACATGATTCACAAGCCCATATCACATAGCCACCATGTCACAGTTCCTTCCACTTGCCTCAGCCTAAACCTTTTTCCCACCCAGCTGAATTAAGTGCAACACATGCCACAAAGACACATAGTGCACACAGATTATTACAAAGTTACATAGTCACTTAGTCAAGTTAATAATTGCACTTTACATGAATAGGTGATTCATGGCATGGCTAAGCAATCTAATCGTACTAACCAACCCACGTTGGTGCTATAATATTTACCAACTAAATATCAACTAGGGTGACAAAGGATCAAGGCATAACAATTATACAAGGAAGGCATAACAGATTGGATTTAATAGCTAATCCCAAAAGCATTTAAATAATTACTTGAAATAAAATGCAATACTTTGAATTTAAAATAATATTTAGAAAACTGGGATTCAACATGGTCAAAGCATGACTTGCCTTGGAATAGATCTAGAATTGATCTTGGTCTTGATGTGTTCTTCTTCTCGCAAATCCTCCGGCGTCAAGTCTACTCGCAAACGGCAAACAAACAAAATAAATAAATAACAGAGGCAAAAAACTCCAAAAAAATAAATAAAAATCTCCATTAAATAGATCTTGAATTTATAAGAATTTAGAAATTTGAATGGACTGATTTGGAGTTAGGATGCAAAAGTTATGGGGTTTGGAAGTTTGAATCTAAAGAAAACCCTAAAATCGAAATTATATGAATTTCCCGAATTATTTCTCAACGTAAAAATCGAATATTGCGCAAGCATAACATCAGCATGACGTCAGCCTTTGGGAATTTCGGAAAGATAAATAAAAAAAATCTGGCGTGTAGAGGCCCACATCGCCGCTGATGACGGCTCACGCGACCAAGTCCACCGAGCCTCTGATCTGGGTCGGCCGGTGGCGTGGCGCACGTGGCGCCCGATGCTGGCGCCCACGGTGGGCGACCACGCGTGCCCACGGAGGCTAGGGCAATGAGGTGGACGCCGACGTGGGCCAGCGGCGAGTCTTGGCGCCGGATCCCAACAAGACGCGGTGAACGGCAGATCTCACCCACGACAGGTGCTCTGAGGAGGTAGAGGGTGCGACGGGTCACACCGAGGTGCTCACGGGTGCTCGAGGACAACCGTATGGCCCAACAAGCAGGTTGAAGCGGAGGAGAGGCTTGGCCCGGCAGCGACAGTGCATAGGGCGGTGCTCGTGCAAACGAAGGTGACCAGAGGAAGCCCTTGCTCTTGCGATGCCGGAGGTGTAGGCGTCGAGGCTCCGGTGGCTCTGATGGCGGCGGAATCGCTCGCCGGAGTTGCGGCGGCGAGATTGAATCTCCGAGCTCTAGTGGCGGCTAGGGTGCGGCGAGGCGAGAGGCGGCTAGGTTCAAAGTGAGGCGCCGAGGGTCGGCCTCCCCTTAAATATGGCGGCGTGGGAGAGTCCAGAGCGCGGATGCCCAAAACGGCCATGCAAGCCTCAACAACCTCCGCGACAAATTGGAGACGAAGAAGCGATGAATAGGCGAGGCCGGTTGTCGAGGCTAGGACTCGGCGAAGCGCGAGCGAGAAAAGACACGGTGAGGCGCGAGTCTTGAGGCGAGGATCGGTCGTTTAACTCGAGACGGACGCCCAAAAACAAGATGATGTTCGGACCGCCCAATCGGCCACCAAAATCGGGCCGTCCATTGGCGATCCAACGGCTGACATTGCCCGACGAAGAAAACACGCGGGAGGAGAGAGAGAGGCTGACGACATTGGGGTCCGCTTTGTCAATGGAAGCGGCGACGCTGCTGGTACGCATGTTGTTGGGCCGGATGGGGAAAGAGTGGGTTTAGGCCCAAGGACTGTTAGGAGATTTTAAATAGCTTTTCCATTTTAGAAAATAGCAGAAATTCCAAATGGCAATAGAAATTAGCAAATGATCTTGGAAAAATTCTAGAAAAATCTAGAAAATATATCCAAGCACATAGAATCCAAATAAAATAGTTTTGACCATTGTTCATGTTGACTTTAATCATATTAAATTATTTTGTTACTCAAAGTCCAATATTAAGCTTTTGAATTAAATTCAAATAAATCCAAATGGTGAATTTTCTTCCTACCAACTATTCAAATGATTTTTAAAGCTTAGAAAAATTGGGATGTTACACTCATGCTCACAATACAAGTTCTGGCTCCATTTCAGATAGCAATGGTTCAGAGCTTCAGGCAATGTGCAATTATCTCATCAATTGCTAAGGGTGCAGACACGGCTTCAAAGCAACATCCGAATTCCTAAGAAACCCACTGATGGTACAATCTTCTATCCTCCAAACCGTCGAGCCTTCCTCAGTTCTATTGAACCAACCGAGCCAACCAGTTACAAGGAAGCATTACAACACAGTGAGTGGAATAAGGCAATGGATGTTGAGTATGGTGCTCTCATCAAGAACAAGACATGTCATTTGGTTCCACCTCATAAAGGAATCAATGTCATTGGCTGTAAATGGGTTTTCAAAATCAAGAGAAAAGCCGATGGTGCTGTAGAAGGACACAAAGCAAGATTAGTGGCCATGGGATTTAAACATATGTCTGGACTTGATTACGAAGATACATTTAGTCAAGTGGTAAAGCCTACTTCAATTCGTCTTGTATTGTCAATAGCTATATCTCGTGGTTGGCATTTGAGACAGCTGGATATACAAAATGCATTCTTGCGTGGGATACTTGAAGAGGACGTTTTCATGTGTCAACCTCCTGGTCATGTGTGCAATTTAGAGAAGGCATTGTATGGACTAAAATATGCCCCAAGAGCATGGTACTCAAGACTGAGTTCTAGCATTCAAGAATTTGGTTTTGCAGCATCCAAGTCAGATACCTCATTATTTATATATAAAATAGAAAGGTAACATCATCTATATGCTTATATATGTGGATGATATTATTGTTACTAGCTCTTCAGCACAAGCCGCCAATGAGTTATTGGCCCATTTACAAAAGGAGTTTGCTGTATAGGATCTAGGTGATCTACACTACTTTTTGGGTATTGAGGTAATAAAGCAGCAAGGAGGCATTGTTCTATCTCAAGGAAAATATATCTCTAATCTTCTTCAGAGAGCAAGAACAAAAGACTACAAGCCAGCGACATCCCCCACGGCAGTAACAGAGAAACCGACCAAAATCGGTGGTGAACCACTATCTGCGCAAGATGCTTCTAACTACAGCAGTATGTAGGAGCCCTTCAGTATCTCACGCTCACTAGGCCTGACATTCCCTTCTTTGTTAACAAGGTATGTCAGTATCTACACTGCCCCAATGAATGTCCACTTAACTGCAGTAAAGAGGATTCTTAGGTACTTGAAGTTTACATCTTTGGTAGGACTGGAAATTCAGAGATCTTCATCAACTCTTGTTAGTGTGTTCTCTGACGCAGACTGGGCAGGCTGCTCTGACGACAGAAGATCAACGGGGGCGTTGCAATATTTTTTTTTGGCTCGAATTAGATCCCCTGGAGCTCAATAAAACAAGCCACAGTGTCACGTTCTAGCACTGAATGTGAGTACAAGTCACTAGCTAATGCTATTGCAGAAATCACTTGGCTACAGTAACTACTGAGCGAGCTTGGTATTTTTCAGGACAGAGCTCTTTGTTATGAATAGCAACTTGTATTACCAGGGGGCCAAAGAACCAGTATATATATACAAAATACAGGAGATGAATATGAAAATAACCCCTCATAATAATGGGGAATAACACACTATACATATATCTCTAACACTCCCCCTCAAACTCATGGTGGATCAACAACACTGAGTTTGGAGAGGTAGAAGCCGTGCTGTGCTTGAGTCTAGGCCTTCGTAAAGAAATCCGCTAACTGAAGCTCTGAAGGCACATACTGAAGAGCATTCACCTGATCATACACACAAGACCTCATGAAGGAAGCATCAACACCAATATGCTTCGTAAGCTCATGCTTCACAGGGACACGAGCAATACTGATAGCATATGTACTGTCTGACAAGAGAGGAGTCGGTGTAGTGACAGAAACACCAAAATCCTCAAGTAACCATCAGAGCTAAGTAATCTCTATCACAAGAGAGCCATAGCTTGCAACTCACCTCTGCGACTCTAACAGACATCTGCAATTGCTTTTCGCCTTCCGTGCAATGAGAGAACCACCCAGGAAAACACAGTAAGTAGAGATAGACCGGCGATCAGAGGGATCGCTGGCCCAAGTAGCATCCGAATAAGCATGAAGCTGTAACGAGCTGGAGTGTGGAAAGAAGAGACGGCGAGAGATAGTCCCACGAAGGTATCGCAGAACTCGAAGAAGGTGGCTATAGTGGACCTGAGTGGGAGCAGAGACGAATTGACTCAGAATGTGGACTGGATAAGTGATAAGTGATATCCGGATGAGTAACAGCAAGGTAGACAAGACGCCCAACAAGATGACGATAGCGAGTCGGATTAGAAAGAGGCTCTCCATCAGAGGGTCGGAGGTGAACATTGAGCTCCATGGGAGTCTCAACAGTACGCTGATCAGTGAGAGAGGCGCGATCAAGAAGATCCTGAATATACTTCTCTTGGGGCATAAAGAAACCATTTGGAGTGGAAGTAACCTCAATCCCAAGGAAGTAACGAAGAGGACCAAGATCCGACATAAGGAACTACTCACTAAGACGAGCCTTGACAAAAGCAATGTACTCAGAATCATCTCCGGTAATGATCATATCATCAACATACAGAAGAAGAAGAGTCCGACTACGAGATGAAGTGTGGACAAAGAGCGCAGGATCATGATCACTAGCTGAAAAGCCGGTAGCAGTGACTACAGAGGAGAAGCGCTCAAACCAAGCATGAGGGGCTTGCTTAAGGCCATAGAGAGAGCGATGAAGGCGACAGACCATGCCCTCAGGAACAGAATACCCAGATGGCGAATGCATGTAGACCTCCTCACGCAACTTGCCATTAAGAAAGGCATTCTTGACATCAAGCTGAGAAACAGACCAGTGGCGAATAGACGCTACCGAAAGAAGAGTGCGGGCAGTGGTCATGTGGGCCACAGGAGCAAAAGTCTCGTTGTAGTCACGACCATGCTGTTGCTGGAAGCCACGAGCAACAAGACACGTCTTATAGCGCTCGAGAGAGCCATCAAAGCGAGTCTTAATCTTATAGACCCACTTACACGTGATGGAACGAGAGTGAGATGGAAAAGGAACAAGATCCCAAGTACAGTACGCTCGAGGGCAACAATCTCCTCAGCCATGGCATGCTGCCACTCAGGGTGAGTAACAACATCCCAGTAGGAGACAGGCTCATGAGTAGCTGCACCAGCAAAACCAAAACGGGCAGGGGGCCGAATCGACTGGCGATTGCAGAGAGTGTAGCAAGGAGAAGATGACCCATCAGGGGAAGATGGAGCATCAGGAGAAGATGGAACATCAGGAGAAGATGGCTCATCTGGAAGATCCTCAATACGAGGTTGACGAGTGTAGAAGAGAGGGGGGAAAGGTACTGCTGTGGGAGGAGCTTGAGGAGCCACAGGAGACGAAGCAGGCGGCGACAACGGCGGAGAGGCCACAGGAGGAATATGTGGAGACTCAAAGGGGCCTCCGTGGATGAGGGCAAGACAGATATAGGTGTATCTCGAAAGGTAAAAAGACAGACACTCCACAGAGGAAGTCAAGGAGAGACAGACGTGGGTAGAAGGGACGAGACTCGCCGAAAGTCACATCTTGAGAAATCAGCATCCGTCGATCAACAGATCTCAAAGATCGATAGCCCTTGTGCTCTGTGATCAGATCCCGTAAAGACACACTCAACAGATCGAGCAATCGGTTTGGTGCGTTCGAGGGGCGAGGAGAACATAGCAAACGAGCCAAACAGATTTGGCGGCGAGTAGTCGTAAAAAGACCACGAGACGCCAACGAGATCGCACCCTAAAGAGCGTAAGAGGGTCGGATGTTGACGAGATAGGTGGCAAGGGAAACAGACTTGGCCCAAAAGTGAGGTGGAATAGAGGCGGCAATCATCGATTACGAGCCGCCTCAAGGAGGTGACGATGCTTGCGCCAACGACACCATTCTCGAGCATGAGCACCGTGACAAGAGAATCGAAGCGAGAGTGCCTCCTTTCCAGAAGGAAGCTACGCAGTAATGAGAGAGGTACTCGCCAAAGCAGAGTCAACACGAAAGACACGAATAGGAGGAGAATCGTAGTAACCATAGTGGCAAATTGTTTATAGATAAACAAGGCCTCACCATGAGAAGACATGAAATATATCTAAGTGCAGCGAGAGAAATCATCTATAAATATGATATAATATCGATGATCCCCTTTTGAAATGAAGGGAGTCGGACCCCAAACATCTGAATGAACAAGATCAAATGGACGCTGAGACACTGACTCACTATGAGGATAATGAAGCTGAATCTGTTTACCTAACTTACAACTCTAACAATCTAAAGACACGCTCTCCGAGATGCACTTGAAGGCCATGATGAACTAAAGACGCACAGAGAGATCCACACAGATGACCAAGACGGTGATGCCACCGCTTTGAAAGAGCCTCAGAGACTGAGTGGCAAAAGCGGAGAGATGGCGGCGACGGTGGCGTGAAGGAAGGTGAAGCCACTCAAGCTCCCAGAGATGCTGTGAGTCAAGGCGCCGAGGGCCAGAACCAACCAGAGCTCCCGTGTGGCGATTTTGAACAAAACAAGAGTTAGAATCGAGAATGACTCGACAACCAAGGTCAAGAATCGCCCAAAGAAAGAAGTCAGCATGGTAAGGCGAGGAACATGAGCAATGTAAGGAACATGAAAAGATGAGTTGCTAAGAGGTCCTCACTGAGACGTAAAGAAGGGTACCATCGCCAGTAAAGAACACTAACAGAGAATCAAGAGGTGTAATGAAAGACAGAGTGGAAGAATCAAGTCATATGAAAAGATGCTCCAGAATCAAGAATCTACAGGAGGTACCGACCGTAGGGGTGGTTTCAAAGCGTTCAAGAGTCAAGAGCGTAACTCGCAGAACTCCAAAGGGAGAACCTGGCGGCAAGCAAAGCCAAGTATGTCTATCTCACCGCCAAGAGAGAAATCCAAGGAGTTGATGCAGACGTCGATGTAGAAGCACCAGCGCCAGTGCTAGTAGAAGAACGGCGTGAAAGGTGCCACTACTTCTTATAGCACTGGGACTCAATGTGGCCGACTTTGTCGTAGTAGGAGCAGTAAGGACGGCTACCGCCAGATAGAGGGTGGCCACCACCACCTGTGGCAGCCGCTAGAGGAGGCAGTGTGCTGAAGCATGGAGCAGTCGGTGTAGCAGGTGGACGAGCGGCGAGCACGGAGGGGAGTGGCATCGCATCAAAGACCACTCAAAGTAGTCTCCTTATGCAGATCTCGGTAGAAGAGCCTCCAGAGAGTGACACGAGGGTGGCGTGCAAGGAGCTGGGCACGCCTCTGCTCGAACTCAGGACGAAGGTGAGTAAGGAAATCGTAGACACGCTGAAACTCAGTCAAGACGCATGACCAGCAAAGACGGACAGAGCGACAAACCAGAAGGCGAGAGAGTCCAGCTGACACCAAACAACAAAGCTCTAAGCGTAAAAGCGCCAACAAAGAGCATCACCTGTCAAGAGAGTGCTCCTAGCGCACCACCAGACAGTAGAGGGCATCACCAGAGGGCTCATAGCGCTAACGAAGGTGAGTCCACATCTGGAAAGCCGAAGGGAGTCCCACAACCTCAGAAGAGAACTAAGGTTTGATACATTGGCGAAGACAACAACAACGAAAGGCCGTCGTCGCACTAATCGAGTGTAGGCGGTCGATCCTTGTAGGAATTAAGAGCCTCTTGGTAGGCAGAGGCCTTCATCATCGGCAAAAGGCGAAGCGGCAAGAAGAATTTTGTCGGTACCGCTTCGGGCAACGATAGGCGAGGGTCTCCGTCGAGGAGTAGGGCAAGGCGGGCAGGTGACATCACCAGAGAGGACGCCCCAGAGACGAAGACCACGCATGTGAGACACGAAGTTGGCACCATCGAAGATCACCGGGCAGCGAGGAACTGAAACGGTACCCATTGGTAGGCGGCGCTGGACGGCGCGGCGACCAAGACAACGAAGTCTAACAGGCGGCGCTGGACGGCGCGGTGGTTAGAACGATGTTTTTTTTCTTTCTTTTCTTCTTCGCTTACTTACTTATGGGCCGGCTCAACGCTCGGCCCACACAAGCAAGCAACACAGGGGGCTAGGGTTCCCTCGGTGACGGCGGCAATGATCCCGACTACTGGCGGAGGCAGCAATAGCGGTGATCTGATGGCGGTGGCGGCAATGACGCTGTCCGGCCAGAGCACCAGCAAGCACAAGGTGGAGGCGCCGCATGACGGGCGAGCAGACGCCATGAGAAGAAGAAGGTGGTGAAGGCAGCCATGGGGCAGCAGCAGATGCGGTGGAGATCCGGCGTGATCCGGCCTTCAGGTGGGCGGCGCCCGGATGGAGAAGAAGCGCGTGGTCTCGCAGACCACTGGAATGGCGGTTAGTGATGCGGGCGAGAGCAGGGGAGCGTCTGGGCCGGTGGAGGAGGACGG
This sequence comes from Phyllostachys edulis, assembly GCA_036346405.1. Classification (NCBI taxonomy): domain Eukaryota; kingdom Viridiplantae; phylum Streptophyta; class Magnoliopsida; order Poales; family Poaceae; genus Phyllostachys; species Phyllostachys edulis. Next base: position 46,021,905 of record CM070549.1, on the reverse strand, counting down.
GCGGTGGTGGAAGGCGTGGCCGTGGCCAGTGGTCCTCTCTGCAAGGCAGCGAGCTACTGGGGGTGGGGGAAGCGCCATGGCTAGGCGGGGAGGACGAGTTCGCGTCCAGGAGAGGAAAACCTAATTGGCTCTGATACCATGTTATGAATAGCAACTTGTATTACTAGGGAGCCAAAGGGCCAGTATATATATAAAAAGTACATGAGGTGAATATGCAAATAACCCCTTCATAACAATGGGGAATAACACACTATACATATGCATCTCTAACACTCTTTACTTATGGTGTGAACCTAGGAGCTACATATCTCTCAGCAAATCCGGTGTTCCACGCGAGGACCAAACATATTGAAGTTGAATTTCATTTTGTTCGAGATAAAGTAGCACAAAATGCATTGGAGATAAGGTTCATATCATCACAAGATCAACCAGCAGATGCTCTCACAAAACCCTTGTCAGCACAACAAATATCAGCATTTCGGCACAATCTCAAATCTTCTTGTGACGAGTTGAGATTGCAGGGGACTGTTAAGATAAGTTGTTCTCAAGTGTTAGGCTATTTTGTAGCTATTTGATTTAATCGCACTTCTGAGTTCTGATCGTGCATTGTAACGTGTGTTGTAACGTGCCGCAACAACATCCTGCTTTGTCGCCCGTTTCTGTTGTTGATGGCGCTGTGTAGCCTATACGACAACAAGTACATATACAGAGATATCGCCTCCGGCTACACTTTGCGATGGGTTAATTTCTTCTCTTCATCTCTTTGCTTTTATTTGCATATGCCTCCTGCCTTATGTGAGACCTTGGGCTGGAGCGGCTCTTCTGCCTGACCCATGACTTCGCAGAGATGGTTGACTGCTCTGAGCCTCTCGTTGTGTCGTCCGTACTCCCCGAGTGCGTCGTCGAGGTCAACGAGGATGGAACCATTGCTACTGCAACCACTGAAGCTGATCTCGAGTTGGGCTTCTCCATCGAGAGGGAGGAGCCGGTTCGTGTTGATTTCGTCGCGGATCACCTGTTCCTGTTCCTCATCCAGGAGGACCACAACGACGTAGTGCATTTCATCAGGCAAGTCACCAATCCTCAGCTCTAGTTCTGCTAGAGATGGACGAGTTCTGTGTTTTCGTCAGTGTCAAAAGTGTCTAAGAACTGATATTGCCTCGTCGTTGTCATGGGAGACATCTTCTAGTTATTCCTGCATGCTTCTCCCGGTGATCCAGAGAACAAACACAGAGTGTTCTGAACTTGTTCTTGCGTACATGATCATTGATCGACGCCACCAATCTCGTCGTGTGAAGTGAGTGCTCGACCGTGCCCTAGTTCTGTGTAGGACCGGAAAGGTGACTAGAGGGGGGGTGAATAGACGCTTTCTCTATTTTTCACCTCGATCGAACTCAACACTACTTTCACTCCAATAGCTATAAAAGCTATGAAGATCAGTATACAGGCACAGCGGATGACCTGTGTTGAATCCGATCAAACCCCTAAGTAAAAGATCAAAAACAACTCGCAGTCGCACAAGAAGATGTTTAAGGACTAACTAGTTAGCTGAAAAAAACGAGGAGAACGAAACAGCACTAGATGCAATTAAGAAATAAATCAAGACACTGCACCGAGATATAACACACGAGGATCCCTGCCGCTCCTGTGTGAGAACTCAAAAGCATACATCAACCCAGACGGTCCTTACTTTTCTATCTGCTCAGCACTCTACAAGCATCCGGCCAGAGACTCCAATATCTCTACAATTCAAACATGATACTGTCGGATCTTGTTTCTGCTTACACTAAAAGCTACGAGCCAATGAGTCACTCGCAAGAATGAATTTAAGATCAAACAAAACTTGGATTAATAAAAGCAGCAGCCACTGAAGTTCCTATACTCTGCTAGTCTACAGACTTCTACAGAAAACCCAGCACGCATAGAATTTTGGGGGACAAACAAAAACTTCGGGAGCACAAATCGATGTACCAAATAACCAGCACCCAAGGCAATAAGCAAAAATCTTAGAGGCACAAATTGAAGGGACAAGCTACAGCTGCCGAGAGCTACCAATCTTTTCAGTAGAACAGGCGCAACAAAGAAGGCAAATAAAAACTCAGTCTGAACAATAAGAGCAGCCGCACTCCAAGCAGCAAACGAGGCAAAAGCCAGCTATTGTCGCACGCATACACAGGAAGCAGCAGCTCAAAACAGCAAGGAAAAACTGCAGGAAGCTAATATCAAAACTGGCTGCCACCGCTCCTGTTTCTCCTGGACAAGCTGCCGAGCCAACAATAGAGCTGATTTCTCTGTCTACAGACCCACACAAGCTGCCACACAGAGATTCAACAAGCAATAAAAACAGAACTCAAAGACTCGGCAGGCTGCACCAAATCAAAAGAAGCCGATCGGATCTTTGAAGGCAAAAAGAAAAACAAATCTAAAACTGAGATCAACACATCTGCCGCTGGGATGAACAGCACAACAAAGGAAGCTAGAGACTGCAGTGCTAACTACAAAGAATCCAACTGAAACCTTAGAATTTCAGATTTGTGCCCAAAATCTGAAAGCTTACAGGAACTTCACCAAAAATCAAATTTCTCCTCCGTCGTTGATCCTTTGGCCATGAAATTTTGAGGGTATGTTAGCAATAGCCATGGGATAATCCAGATCAAATTTCATGCCATTTCTCCAAGGGAATCAAGTTTTCACTCAAAATTCTAGAAACTGAATTCATGAACAGAGGAAGGCCAAAACTGAAATCTGAGATTTAAACCAAGTTTGCTCTTCGGGAAATCGATCAAATGATCTTGTGGCACTAACCCATCATAGAGGAACCCAATTTGAGGCTTCCCAACAAGAAACAACAAGAAACTCACAAAATCAAGAAATCATCAAATGAGAGTAACGAAGAACAGAACAGGAGTTCGAGAGACAAACTTCAGATTTCATTCATTAGATCAAGAGGAATATAGAGGAGTCCCCATACGCCTGGACATTAGAACAAGGAAGTGATTACAAGACTTTCCACTCAATCCTCACCTATCCCCATCTCAAGAACACAACCCATACATGCTTGAGGAGGGATGAACACACTCTAGAAAGCTACGAAGGGGACAAGCAGGGAACACACAGCTACTACACTCCTGCTCTCAACAACTCCTCACCAACTAAAGCATAAAGCCAAAACAAACTCTCAAAGCTTCTTTTGACCCCTGGCAAAAACCCTAACTTTCTCACAGCACACAAGTAGATGCAGCCACTCACTCCTATTTATAGCCCTTGGCTAATGGGTCTCCAACCCGTTACGCCTGATAAAACTAATCTGAACTCGCTCCGCTTGCACCTCATGAAATTACCAATTCGCCCTCTCCGCACCTTCCGGAAGCTTCGCGTTCTTGTCGCCCAAGCCTGCAACCACCTCGAGTCTCCGCTGTCTTCGACACATCCCGACTGCTCGACCTTAGCGCCACTCGCACCTAGTCCGGCCCACCGTGTCTCGCCACGACTCGCCTCGATGTCCTGCAGCTAACACGCATAAGAAACAAATCACATAGCACCGCCGATACATGAAAGCGTAAATACCAACATACTTACTATGACAAAATCCAAACTTGTCGAAACAAAGAATATGCATCCTAATCCCATACGACCAAGTTTGACCAAACCGATCGAGCTCATTGCACCACGCAACGACATGGTCCAAACCACCCAAACCAAACTCGACTTCCTACACCTATGTCAAATACTCATCACACACACGGGACGACCTCCACATGGTCTCTCAATCTCCCCCTTGATGAGTATATTGACAAACTCCGAAAAAGCGCAAAGTTGAGTTTGAGTTTGAAGAAACCAACATAGTCCAAAGAAGAAGAGTGAAACTAATGACTATGTCGACAGAAGGAACACTAGAGCAACAACTAAAAGAGCAAATTGTTCTCCAAAGCTCTAAAATGATCCCAACTAGCTTTTTCTTCTCTATTCTCCCCCTTTTGGCAATAAACACATCAAGAATGCTCAAGAGAGAATATGACATGTCATGGATGAAATGGCTTACCAATTGTAGGATTATTCTAAGCAGTTAGAGCCATGAGAATTATCCAGAATGACCATAATGTAATACACCAAGCCATAACTTAATAAAAAGGCTATCTAGATCATGACAAGATATGTATAAGCTAGCTAGAACACATAGATGACAATCTGAAAATGAGGTATATTATGTGAGCAAGTCAAGTCATCAATGAGCAAAGTCTAGCTAGAGATATCCAAGGATGATGCAGGCCATGTCAATAAGCTAAGCGTAGCTAAGAAGCTTAAATTGAGACCAAATAGAGTGCTATGCTCAAGAATGAAACATTGGTTAAAGTACTTGATACTTTTTGTAGCTTTAAGCACATTGAACACATAAACCATATTTTCTTTTGAAATTCATGGTGGTTTCCAACCAGATTTTTGTTTTATCATGTGCTAGGTCTCAAGCCTTATGCGACTACTCCAAGCGAGAAGCTTAAGAAGATAGTCTAGGTCACCCAAAACTCCCCTAAGTTCATGCCAAGTGCAATGGCAAGCCGTCTCATAGGAGAGAATTGGTGAGATCGGTTTTTCAAGACAAAAGAGATCTTTTTGCCTTTTAACAAGTTGTACTAACTCATGCATCATCAAGAGACTAAAACAGCTCAATCTAAGGCTCAATATAGATTCATCACTCTACCCAAATTTATTTGACATGGCATGAATCATAAAAGGATAGCTCAAGAAAGACTAATCTCGAGTGCTAACATGACAAGTTTTAGTTTAAGTTGAGCAATTTTAATTATCTTATCATGGCAAAAGCTAGGCTACACATATGAAGTCATGATAAATCTAGCAAATAAGCACAAGTCATGGCAAGGTGTAAAGCATTGTAAACATATCATAGCAGATAATAATCAAGGCTCAATGTAGTTATATTACAATGCAAAATGCTAGTAATGCGTAAAATCCACTCCCTCAACATTAGATGCAACTTTTAGTTCAAGTTGAGTTAAGTCAATATTAAGCTCGAAGCTCCCAAATGAACTCCCTTGAACCAAAACAATAAATCAAGAAGGCAAAGAAAACATAAAACAAAATTCCTTAAAGCATAGATAAGATATAGAGAATACTATGGCTCAGATGACTCTCATCTACCCCATATGACTCTAGGACTATCAACCGCCCACTTAACACACCTAGGAGCAAACACGCATGCCTGCCTACCCGAGGGTGGCCCAACCTCGCTAGAACCTACAAGAAGTGAGTGAGCTCAACCTAGTGAGATAAGTAACGACTAATAAGCGAAGATCCTAGAATCACAAGATAAGAGCAGTATCTAAACAACTAGACAAAAGAAGCACTTTAATCTATGCTAGGAGGACTAATCCCAAATGCACCCAAAATGCAATGCAACAAAGAAGGAGCAAGAGCATAAATAATATAGTAGAGCAAGAAACCCAAAGCTCCCTCACTACAAATCCATAAGGACAAACCACCCCAAGCTCTCCCCGCAGAGTGAAAACCTCGAACTATCCAATGGCTTGGTGAAAATGTCACCAACCGGTGGTCACTCTCCACAACCGAGCACTATGTCGCCCTTCTCTACATGGTCTCTAAGGAAGTGGAAGCGGATATCGATGTGCTTGGTCCGGAGTGCTTTGCCTTGGGTTCTTGGCAATGTTAATCGCAAGTGTTATCACAAAAGAGTGGAACATCGTCGATAACTAACCCAAAGTCCCGCAGGTCGAAGTCATCCAGAGCACTTGGCTACAAAGAATCGACAGCAAAGAACGACCTCTGCGATGGGTCAGGCAACACCGACTACTTCCTCGAAGACCGAGAAACAAGAGAAGTGCCAAGAAATTGGCAAAAGTGGGAGTGCTCTTCCTATCTATCCTCTGACCCGTGAAGGATCGCATCCGAGAAGGCTCTCAAGGAAAGACAGATGAGGAAGAGTACCGATACCATAGTCAATGGTAGCTCGCAGTACGAAGATGCGCTTCACCGCTGGCGGTGAGAAACGCGAGGAGAAGCTCAAACGAAGCGCACAAACACACGTAAAAATGTATGTCCGGTCTCGAGGCGTTGAGGTACAAGAGGAGCCAATCATCTTTGCGAAACTCCTTTTGATCAAGCGGCTCGCCATCCTCATCTGGGTCAAGATAGGTTTGAGAAGCCATGGAGTCGACACGAAGCTTACCATCACTCATGTCGGCGTTTGCCAGAGATCACGAGTGTACTTGCCCTCGATGAAGAAAAGTACCTCCCGAGTGCGCTTGATTTGGAAGCCAAGAAAGAATGTCAACTCACCCATCATGCTCATCTCAAACTCGGTGCTCATGACATCCGAGAACTGTGAAACCAGAGCATGAGAAGAGCGCCAAAGATGATGTCATCGACATAGATTTGGACGAGCGTAAAGTCATTACCAAGCCTACGGATAAACAAGGTCTTGTCAACTTTACCCATTTCAAACCCATGACTCAACAAGTAGGACTTAAGCCTCTCATACCAAGCTCGGGAGCCTTAGAAGTCCATACAACATTTTTGAAAGCTTGAAGACATGGTTAGGTATTTGGGGTTCTCGAAACTTGAGGTCATCGACGAGACTTCCTCCTCAATAAGGCCATTGAGAAAGGCACTCTTCACGTCCATCTGGTAAAGCTTGAAACCCTTAGAAGCGCAAAGGCAAGCGAGATTCTAATGGCTTCAAGTCGAGCTCTGAGGGCAAAGGTCTCCTCAAGTCTAGACCTCAACACAGGAAAACCCCCGAGCTACCAATCTAGCCTTGTTTGGATGATTACCCCATCCTCACTCTACTTGTTCTTGAACACCCACTTGGTTCCAATGATATTGTGGCCTCGTGGGGGCTCAACAAGCGACAGCACCTTGTTCCTCTCGAAATTTTCTAGCTCCTCATGCATGGCATTGACCCAAGACTCATCGAAAGGGCGTGACAAACATCCTTGGGCTCAAAAGAGGCAACAAAGGCGTAATGGAGACAGAATTGAGAAAGGCTGACTTAGAGCGTGTGACACGCTCAAAAGGTCTCCAATCATCTCGCTCTGAAGGATGCCTTTTCCGGATATGTCGGGAGGTCTGGATGAGAAGAAGAAGTGGCCTCTACCTCGTGTGTGACGAGGCGGGACAGAGCCACTAGCTCCGGAGGAAACGGAAGGCAAGGGCAGATCACCTTGAGGTGCCGTGGAAGAAGGCATCTCAAGGGGAGGAAGAGGAGCAGGATCAGGTAAACAACCATCGTCTCCCTCGTCCTCATCATCCACAAAGATGGTCTCGGACTGCTCTAAAGAACCTGAGATATCTGGCCTAGTCCCGGACCGCCTCGTCAAAATCACCTCGCGAGTGTCTCTACCATTACGCTAGACTCGCGGCCTGCACCTATAAGCCCGCGAAGAAGTCGAGTAGCCTAGAAAGATACCGTCACAGGAACGTGACTCGAACTTGTCTAGGTTCCCAGACTTCAAGATAAAGCACTTGCAACCAAACACACGAAAATGAGAGACGCTGGGCTTTCGCCCGTATCTCAGCTCATAAGAAGTGCGGTGTAGGAGTGCCCGAAGAAAAACTCGATTCGAAACATGGCACGCGGTCGCAATGGCCTCAGCCCAAAACTTCCTCGGTGTAGAGTACTCATCAAGCATCGTCCTGGCCATCTCGACCAAGGTACGGTTCTTCCTCTCCACAACGCCATTTTGCTGAGGGACGTATGGAGAAGAGAACTGGTGCTCTACACCTGTCTCACCGCAGAAACTCTCAAAGTAGGAATTCTTGAACTCCGTGCCATTGTCACTGCGGATCGCTCGTAAGGCACCCGGGAGCTCAACAGACAGCCTACTAAAAAGACCTCGGAAATGTGTAAATGTCTCGTCCTTCGAGGCTAAGAAAAACACCCAAGAGTACCTCGAGAAGTCATCGACCACAACAAGAACATACCACTTCCCTCCTGCTGACTGCACTCGAGCTGGTCCAACTGTGTCCATGTGGAGCAGCTGTCTCGGTGCATCGGTCATAGTAACTGTGACCGGAGGATGAGAAGCGGCAACCATCTTGCCGCGTCTTGGGCATGGAGTGCAAACAATATCTTTGACCATCTTGAGTTTGGCGGACCACTTAATGAGATCATGGTCGCTAACTTTCGGGTCAAATGGTCAAATCCAATATGACCAAGTCTCCTATGCCGAAAGAGAGATCGCGGGACTCGTAAGCAACTAAACACCGAGAGGATCGCGGAAGACTCGAGAGAACTCAAAGACGAAAGATCCTCCCATAACGAGAAATCCATAAACCGGACTACCCAAAGAATCAAGAATTTTGCAAGCGTTTTCTTGAAGCTCACCTCGAAACCGCATCGGAAGGTGAGAAACGGAAAGCAAATTGTACCGCAGACTTACTAACCAAGGCAACATCCTTAAGAATAAAAGAAGCATTAATACGCGACAAGACCTTTGGCGATGATGCGCCTGACGAAGCGTCTCCGAAGGTGATCGTCTCATCACCGGAGCGCGGCTAGGAGGAGAACCAACGGAGTCTTCGGTCATATGACGAGAACAACCGAGTCTACAAGCCAAACCTTCTCCTTCCCTACCCGCGAACTGAGTCAAGCAGAGTAAAGTCTCGATCTCGGGATAAATCAACAATGATTTTGGCACCCAATCTTGAATAACACGTCGAAAGCGGATGAAGTAGTCAAGCACGATCGACCTCTATCTACCCTCGCTCTCTGTAACTCAAAGCGTAAGGTCTAAGAGTAGACCGAAAATTCGTTCTTTGGGTCCGATCACACTGAAGAGCGAGTCGAGCACACTGCGCATCTTGTCAACACGCCATGGTAGCTATCTCGATGGGGAAAACGAGATCTATCCTCGGACGGTGGAAGTCACGATCGAAAGCGAAGATGAGGACGAAAACCGTAAAACTCGAAAAACCAAGTCCTCGATCTTTGCACAAACCCATCGGAAGAAGCAAGCCTAGACCTCGTGTTGGTCTTAGGTGCACTTAAGGTCCGGGGCCGACCAATGCGCCTAAGAGACTCAACATGGTCTCTACGCTGCGATCTTGGCGCTGAAGCATCGACGATCGTGTGTCCATCCTTCGACGAAGGTGCGGTGATACTTCACCTTCCGAGAGGTAGAAGCGACATGTGAAATTACCTTCTTGTCGAAATCTCGACATAGCCCGCCGACTTGAAATGGACTTTCTCGGTCACTGGCTCGATCTCGATCACACAGTGCTATGGGTGCGAGCACGGCGGTGGATGCTTCCTCATGTCCTCAAAGAAGTCATATCCTAGACCACGATTAAATCTGCGGATCTTAGATTGGTCTAGAATAAGATTGAGCTTCTTCTTGCCTCCTACAAATCTCTCGAGAGTGTTCATAAGGTCTTGACACTCCCGAAAGAGAGAGGTGCAAGAAGAGCGGGGGGAAGAAGAGACAATGAGAAGGTAAGGGAGCAAAAGAAGAACCAAAGCAGAGAGGGAAGAATGGCTTGTGCACGCACACCGACTCTCAAGGGACAGATCCCATCTGCTAGCCGGTTGGTTCACGTCGCTAAGCGTCTCAACCTTATCCCAGGGCTTCTCCCCTTCTCCACAATCATATTACAAGCACAATGTGGCTTCTCTAGAAGATCCTTAGTTAGCTTCACACATTTCTCATCCAAAGCAATCAAGTCGATTTTAGTTTGTTACACTTAATGCATGGTGAGCTAACAGGTCCTTAGAAGCAAACCGAGCCAATTTCCTTTCATGATCAATCATATCTTGAAAGCTGTTTGGAGACGACCTCAAGTTCAAGAATTAACTTAGGGCAGCTCAAGCATGAAACAATCGGCTCAAGTAAAGAAGCTTGTAGTTCAAAGAATTTTATGATCTGCCTGCTTTAAGTTCATCTTCAAGTTATTGCAATTTTCACAAGACTCAGGCAGATCAAGGAGCATGGCATAAGATCCTCTAGCAAAATGTCCTTACCCTCACATGAGGTGGGAGAAGTAGTCTCATCAAGAATAAGTAGGGTAATGACCATCCTACTCAACTCTAACTCAACAAGCGGACTAACATTCTCCACCTTAACACTATCAAGTTTGGAGGACACACTATCATGTGAGGTCCTTAACTTCTCCATATCAACCAAACAAAGCGAGCATGTATCACAATCATCACTAGAAGGGCGATGTAAGAGCAATAATCTCTAGTGACAATCTATCTATTTCCTTCTCTAACTCAAAGACACCTAGCCTTAGCTTTAGCATGAAAACCCCTAGCTTAAGAAAAGCATGATTGAGCTGCTCAGAGGTGGGATCTACCTCGTCCGAAGTCGGAGTACACTCATTGTCACGAAGTTCGCCCTCGAGGGCCATGAAGCACATGCTTGAGAAGTCGTCGCCGCCATCCTTGGGCTCTTGGTCACCCGTCCCGCCATCGCCGCTCCATCCTTCCACCTCGCCGAGGTCGAGGTCGTCAGCAGTGAGGACGCGGTGGAAGAGCTTCTTGGCTTTGCCAAAGTTGCGGAACTTCTTCTTCTTTGGGCGTCTGAGCTGGAGGCTTCTTGTTGCGTTCTTGTCGGTGTAGTCGTTCTTGCCCGAACCGCCGTAGTCGTTTTGCCCTTCTCCGGCTTAGGGCGGTTTGCTCGGATGTGGTTGGGGCCACCACACTCGAAGCAAATCACGGGTCCTCCTCTCTTCTCGTCCCTCCTCCCTTTGTAAGCGTGGGAGAATCTTGAGCAAGGAGGGCAAGCTGCTCATCCGAAGTCGCTCTAGCGATCATCGCTTATGTCACAGAGAGCGACAAGGAGAAATTGCAAGAGGACTCGGAGAGTGACCGTAACTGAATCGGGATCGGTGACGGGGCCATCGATTGTGACTTCGACCTCACGAGACAACGTCAATCTCGTGAGTCTTGAGGCGTGAGTACTGGCGCATCAAGAGTCAAGGTCGAGAGGTCTGTCGTGTCTTTGATGGTGGTCACTTTCATCTCCCACACGCAGATCGAGTCCGTAAGTATCGACGAGCGTTGTCCGAGTCGGGTATGTGAGACCGACCGCTCGGAGGTTGCTCAAGATCTTGTGAAAACGTCGCGGCACTCATCTAGGGACTCACCAAAGACGCATCTCGAATTTGTTGTATTCTCGTTTGAACCGGTCCCGTCGAACCGTCTTGATCTGGGTGGTGCCCTCATGGTATCGCGCCGAGGTCACCCGGATATCGTAGGCGGACGACAGTGAGATATCTTGGTCAAACTCACTCGACTCAAACCACGGATGATGATGTTCCTTGCCTTTGCATTCGCCTCAACATCGCCCATGTTCCGGCATTGATGTTCTCATCGGCGAGAACAATAATCGTATTTTGACCTTCCGCCAGATGGCATACCCCGGCCTCGGATGTATGTCTCCATTCGGCTCTTCCGAAGGGGTGTCGATGCCATCGAAGACAGCGACTTGGTCGAGTACTTGTCCGTCGCCATGGCTCTTGAGACCGGTTAAGATCTATTGAAAAGAGCTAACCGCTCTCGATACCAATTGTAGGACCGAAAGGCGACTAGAGGGGGTGAATAGGCGCTTTCTCTATTTTTCACCTCGATCGAACTCAACACTACTTTCACTCCAATAGCTATAAAAGCTATGAAGATCGATATCTGAGCACATGACGGATGACCCGTGTTGAATCCGATCAAACCCTAAGTAAAAGATCAAAAACAACTCGCAATCGACAAGAAGATGTTTAAGGACTAACTAGTTAGCTGAAAAAAGCGAGGAGAACGTAAACAAAGACTAGATGCAATTAAGAAATAAATCAAGACATCGCACCGAGATATAACACACGAGGATCCTGCCGCTCTGTGTGAGAACTCAAAAGCATACATCAACCTGACGGTCCTTACTTTTCTATCTCGCTTTCGGCACTCTACAAGCATCCGGCGAGACTCCAATATCTCTACAATTCAAACATGATCTTTGTCGGATCTTGTTTACCTTACACTAGAAGCTACGAGCCAATGAGTCACTCGCAAGAATGAATTTAAGATCAAACAAAACTTGGATTAATAAAAGCGGCGACCCTCAAGTTCCTATACTCGCTAGTCTCTGAGACTTCTCTGTAAAACCCAAAGACGCATAGAATTTTGGGGACAAACAAAAACTTCGGGAGCACAAATCAATGTACCAAATAACCAAAGACCCAAGGCAATAAGCAAAAATCTTAGAGGCACAAATTGAAGGGACAAGCTACAATTGAGAGCTACCAATCTTTTCATGAGAACAGTAGCAACAAAGAAGGCAAATAAAAACTCGGTCTGAACAATAAGAGCAACAGACTCTAAGCGACAACGAGGCAAAAGCCAGCTATTGTCGCGCGCATACACGAAGCGGCTGACTCAAAACGAAGAAGGAAAAACTGCAGAAGCTAATATCAAAAGCGGCCGCCACCGCTCCTGTTTCTCTGGACAAGCCGCCGAGCCAACAATAGAGCTGATTTCTCGTCTCTGAGACCCACACAAGCTGCCACACGAGATTCAACAAGCAATGAAAACAGAACTCAAAGACTCGTGCGTCGCACCAAATCAAAAGAAGCCGATCGGATCTTTGAAGGCAAAAAGAAAAACAAATCTAAAAGCGAGATCAACACATCTGCACCGGATGAACAGCACAACAAAGGAAGCTAGAGGCTGCAGATGCTAACTACAAAGAATCCAACTGAAACCTTAGAATTTCAGATTTGTGCCCAAAATCTGAAAGCTTACAGAACTTCACCAAAATCAAATTTCTCCTCCGTCGTTGATCCTTTGGCCATGAAATTTTGAGGGTATGTTAGCAATAGCCATGGGATAATCCAGATCAAATTTCATGCCATTTCTCCAAGGAATCAAGTTTTCACTCAAAATTCTAGAAACCGAATTCATGAGCAGAGGAAGGCCAAAACTGAAATCTGAGATTTAAACCAAGTTTGCTCTTGAAATCGATCAAATGATCTTGTGGCACTAACCCATCATAGAGGAACCCAATTTGAGGCTTCCCAACAAGAAACAACAAGAAACTCACAAAATCAAGAAATCATCAAATGAGAGTAACGAAGAATGTAGCAGAGTTCGAGAGACAAACTTCAGATTTCATTCATTAGATCAAGAGGAATATAGAGGAGTCCCCATACGCTGGACATTAGAACAAGGAAGTGATTACAAGACTTTCCACTCAATCCTCACCTATCCCCATCTCAAGAACACAACCCATACATGCTTGAGGAGGGATGAACACACTCTAGAAAGCTACGAAGGGGACAAGCAGGGAACACACAGCTACTACACTCCTGCTCTCAACAACTCCTCACCAACTAAAGCATAAAGCCAAAACAAACTCTCAAAGCTTCTTTTGACCCCTGGCAAAAATTCTAACTTTCTCACAGCACACAAGTAGATGCAGCCACTCACTCCTATTTATAGCCCTTGGCTAATGGGTCTCCAACCCGTTACGCCTGATAAAACTAACGGAACCTGCTCCCGCTTGTGCAGCCTCGCGAAATTACCAATTCGCCCCTCCTGCACCTTCCGGGAAGCTTCCGCGTTTCTTGTCGTCCAAGCCTCGCAACCACCTCGAGTCTCCGCCGTCTTCGACACATCCCGACCGTTCTGACCTTAGCGCCACCTGCACCTAGTCCGGTCCACCGTGTCTCGCCACGACTCCGCCTCGATGTCCTGCAGCTAACACAGACAAGAAACAAATCACATAGCACCGCTCGATACATGAAAGCGTAAATACCAACATACTTACCATGACAAAATCCAAACTTCTCGAAACAAAGAATATGCATCCTAATCCCATACGACCAAGTTTGACCAAACCGACCGAGCTGTTGCTGCATAGCGACATGGTCCAAACCACCCAAACCAAACTCGACTTCCTACACCTATGTCAAATACTCATCACACACACGGGACGACCTCCACATGGTCTCTCATTCTGTTTAGGAATAGGTGTAAGCTGCATTGTGCTATTATTTGAACCTTTGTGCAACATTTTATTTTTACCATATGTAAACCTGGAAGTTCAGAAACTTGGGAACTGTAACTGAATTACGGTTCGTGCATGAGTTCTTCAACGGCAATTGATAGGCATACCTCAGGCTGAGCTTCACTGATACTGTTTCCCTTTTCATATTGAACAGTGAGCACACTACACCTAATCCTTTTGCCGGGCCAGATGTCCACGAACTGAAGTCCTCGTGAGGTCAGCTTCTTCCTCCACGACGGGCTGCGCCGCCACCGCCCTCATGAGGTCGGCTTCTGACTCCATTGCCGACTCTCAAGCAATCACGAATCTTCAAGGCATGTTGCGTTTCTTGGCCTCCTTGCATTCCTCCGCTCGTGCGACGAAGGGGTAGTCGTCGTTCGTCGTGATCCCGCTGTTGTTCAAGATCCATCAGAATGCTCTAATGAGTGAACCAACCCTCTCATGCCCAATATTATATAGTCGTCAGCAGCGACGAAGCTTTGAGAAAAAAAATATAGAGGGGTCAATCTAATATCAGCAGGTATTTTAGTACTTTGTAGGAGGTTAAGGCAGATTCGCCAAGATGGAAGGATGTGCAGCATGGCTGGAGCGTTGTGCTTGCGTTATTGGCTACAGTAGCCGTGGCTAGGCAATAGCTGACTACATTTTCTTGATGTTTTTATGAATTCATGTTCTTTGTTTGGCGGGGGCCTTGATTTGCGGCTACCGCGTTGGGTGTGTGACGTTGTTTCTTTGATGAAATGGCGCGCAAGCCTCTTGCATGTTCTCGACAAAAAAAAAAGATAACCTAGAAAGAAAGAGATGACTACTTTAATATTATTTTAGCATTTAAGCGGTACACTAAGTAGTTTTTTCCAAGGGGAGGGGGCCATAGCCCCCTTTGCCCCTAGAGAAGCTCCATCCTTGTTCATCGGAGAGTTGTGTGATAAGATCAGCAAATCGCCTGCTAGCTAAGTTATTGTTGCAGATGCTTCGCCTGTTTTCATTTGTTGGACCTGCATTGGAAACACTCCTCGCAAATGACTCCACTGTTGAGTTGAACATCGATTTTGCCAAACTTAACACACAAGACTAGCTAAATTGCAAATTAGCTAGACTAGGATGGAAAATATTCTTCGCAACTGCCTCCACTGAAGAGCTGAATATCGATTTTGCAAAACTGACTATAGGGGAAATAATCCTCGTAACAGCCCTCCACACTGAAACAGCTGAACACGAATGTGTAAAACGTCACTGTGAAGACTTCCTTTTGGTGGGGTAAAACAGTTCTTACAACTAATCATGTCCTTAATAGGGCGTCACCTCACAATCAGGAGAAAACACCTTATGAAGGATGGAAGAGGAGAAAACCTAACTTATCTTTTCTTCGAACTTGGAGATGCCTTACAAAAGTGCATATGCCGTTACCGAAGAAAAGAAAGCTTGGTTCTAAGACCGTTGATTGTGTCTTTCTAGGGTATACTTCTAATAGCACGACTTATAGATTTCTAGTGGTCAAATCCGAAGTGAGTGACATCGCTACAAATGTAATGATGGAATCTCGTGATGTGACATTCTTTGAACAAGTCATTGATCATAATGGTTCAAATGAACACTCTATTCTTTATAGTGTAGATAACACCGCTCCAAAATTGGAGTTGAGGAGGAGTAAGAGGCAGATGACTGAAAAGTCTTTAGGCGATGACTATGTCACCTATGTCGTGGATGATGAACCACAAACCCTTTTAGAGGTATACGCATCCCCAGATATGGATTACAGGAAGAAAGCAGTCTGTAGCGAGATGGATTCCATCATAACTAACGAAATGTAGGAGATTACAGACCTCTCATGTGGTTTCAAGTCAGTGGGTTGCAAATGGATCTTTAAAAGAAAGCGTAGACCTGATGGTACTATTGAAAAGTACAATGCCTATTTAGTGGCTAAGGGTTTCACACAAAAAGAGGGTGAAGACTATTTTGATACATACTCTCTTGTGGCTCATTTACCCACAATTCGGATGCTTTTAGCACTAGCTGCTGCATATAAAATTCAAGTACATCAAATGGATGTAAAGACCACTTTCCTAAATGGAGAGTTGGATGAGAAGATTTATATGCAACAACCTAATTGTTTTGTGGTTAAAGGGCAAGAGAGGAAAATATGTCGATTGATTAAATCCTTATATAGTCTAAAGCAAGCTCCCAAGTAATAACACGAGAAATTCGATAGTAGCATGACCTCAGTCGGCTTTTGTGTGAACAAAGCCGATAAATGTGTCTACTACCGGTTTAGTGGCAGCGAATGTGTCATTCTATGTCTTTACGTAGATGACATATCGCTTTTCGGGGCCAACATAGATGCAATCAATAGAACGAAGCCTTTCCACTCCCTAAATTTTGATATGAAAGATCTGGGTGAAGCTGATATTATATGAAACATCAAACTTATTAAGGGTGAGAATGGGATTACTCTATCACAAATCCCATTATGTGGATAAGGTCCTATCCAGATTTGGATTCATGGACTGTAAATTAGTAGCCACACCCTATGATCCAAATGCTAAGCTTCATAAAAACACTGGACATGGAAAAGGCCAGCTTAAATATTCTCAAATTATAGGATTCTTAATGTATTTAACTAGTGCAACGAGGCCTGACATCTCATATGATGTAAGCAGATTGAGTCGTTATACGTCCAATCCAGGAGATGATCATTGGATAGCACTAGAGAGGTTACTTAGGTACCTAAAGGGGACATCTAAATTGGGAATACATTATTCTGGCCATCCGACAGTCTTGAAAGGATTTAGTGATTCTAACTAGATCAGTGACTCGGATGACATGAAGGCTACGAGTGGCTATGTATTCACTCTAGCAGGTGGGGGCTATTTTGTGAAAGTCTTCTAAACAGACTATTCTTATACGATCCACCATGGAGGATGAGCTAGTAGCTCTAGACTCAGCGGCTGTAGAGGCAGAATGGATTAGAGAACTTCTTTCTAACCTACCTGTGCTGAAAAAACCAATTCCGACCATTTTGACCTACTGCGATAACCAAACCGTACTGGTTAAGGCAAAGAGTAGGAAGGACAATATGAAGTCCTCAAAACATATTAAAAGGCGACTTAAGTCGGTAAGACATGCCAGAGAGATGGGTGTTATTTCTGTAGAATACATCTAGTCTGAAAGGAACTTGGCAGATCCTTTCACTAAAGGATTGGCACGGAATGCCGTCCTCGCAGCATCAAAGGGAATGAGGCTCATACCCGTGTAAAGGCTCATATCGGTGGTAACCTATCCTAGGAGATCGGAGATCCCGTGAACTAGGCTCTAGGACAACAAACTGTGTGGGATTATAGAGCACATCTAAAGGGTTCCATTAGCTGCAGTGCTCTTTTCTGTAAGGAAGGTTGAGCAATAGCTCTTAATGAATTTAAGACCTATATGGTATTGGGAATCGTCCTACATGATTCCTTGAAGAATTCATCTACTTGAGTATGATCGTGAGGTTGCGATCAAAGGAAGATTAGGGTATACTTTCTTAAGTACTTATGAGCTAGATACGAGGACATGACCATAACGTCCCAACCTGAGAGGGAAAAGGGCAAGCCACCCAGTACAGAATGTAACTTGGACGAAAATTCTCACACTAAGACATTGGATTAAGGCGTAGTCCTCCTCTGTCTGTGTAGAGTCATAGTCCTTGTTGCTAGGCTTTGAGTTCAAACCCGCAAGATACCCATCGTCGAACAACTGTATATTAAACAAGACTTTGAGCATTTTTATCAAATTGATAAATTGGTGGGGATTGTTGGACTTTTTGAGGGCTTTTTGGGAATTTTCGAATTAGAGAAAAGAAATAGAAAATGGTAAAGAATTGGGCCCACTTGTCTTTGAGGGGAGAAGAGGGATAAGGTTTCTATACCTTATCTCCATCTAGAGGATGGAGGGCTCGGTGCTGGCCTTGATGCGAAAAGGGAGGACCTCCCTGGTGGTTGGGACGGATGGAGGCGCTAGTAGCCCAGTCTCTTCGGAGCCGGCTGTTGGCTGCAGCCGCAACCCTAAAGCCTTGAGGCTCCTCTTTATTTGTCGGTTCCTTCTTCTTTCCCTAAGTGAGCTAATTCTTTTTACCCTCTTTATTTTTCGGTTGTTTCCTTCCTGGTGCTTGAACTTCGGATTTGAGAGGATCCTTGGGGTTCTTTCCACACTGTCATTCCTTTACTCCGAAGGAATTTTGGTTGGTCGATTGGAAGTTCTTGAGGTCAATCTGATATTGACCTGACAAGGAAGAGGCTTTCGGACTTGTTCCTTGTGGTGCTCTGTGAAGAGGGATTCTTGGCCAAGTGTCCCTGGTGACTTGTGTGGCTCCTCCTGTACCTCAACTTCTTTCTTTGGTGTAATCCAAAGGAAGGAGAGTGGCATTGTATCTCCGAATACCTTGGCAATAGGTTTTCTGGGACATTGTTTGTAAGAGGTGCCTTGCCTTGTTCATCACGGTGATTTTGAATATCGCCAGCTCTGTGAGTATCTCTTTGATCTAATTGCGGTTCACTTTGTTATTATATATGTGAATGTTGTTCTGTTAAGTTTCATTCACTATGAGATATAGCAAAGTGATTTTTGTGGGCTTAATTCTGCTCTGTGATGATTGTCAAGATCTGAAGTTGAATAGATAACTGTAAACAGACTTGAGCCAAGTTATTTTGCTTTCTTATGCTAGTTTTATTTAGTACCTGTTATTCTCTCTGTTGCTTAGTTTCGGTTGAAACAAGGCTGATCATTTTTCATCTGTGGACTTGTTGATCCTTAGTGATTTGTTAGCACTGTTATATTTAGTTTTGTCTAATAGGATTAAAGATGAAATTTCTGTGAGTTATCTTGTGAGCATCTGATATGTTATTTTGATTTCATATCAGTCTGTGTACTGCTTTGTGATTTCATACTCTCTGATGGTCAAATGGTACTCTGTTATTGAAAGATTAATATGCTACTTTGAGATAAAACTGATATATTAGGAAAGCTTTAGTTTGAGCTTAAGATCTGTTTTATAGTTGTCATATTTGACTGGTGAAGAGTTTTGACTGGTGCACTGAGATTGCAAATGTTAATTCTTTTGCATCTACCCTTCTGAGAGCACTCAATTTCACCAAAAATCTAAGCTTTATGCTGATATTTTACATATACATGTGGTATATGTTTAGCTTTTCATTTAGCTTAAATGCCATGGATGATTTACATTTGCATATATTGATTTGGTCATTTGTATGCTGGTGGTTAATGCTTTATTGTTTCAAAATTATGCTTGTCGGTGTTTTAGGACCGAACTTACGTAAAGATTATTTGATTCGGGGGTTCCTCTAGGCTCAAAATCACACAGAGATGGAGACACGGGGATTTTTATACAGGTTTAGGCCTTCTCCTGGGAGAATAACAACCCTACTCCTGTGTGTATTTATTGAGTATGCTGGATTACAAAATGGAATCAAAGACTAGAGTATTGTGCTTCTCATCTTCTCTCTCTGTTCCTCCTTTTTTCCTTTTTGTTTGTCCTGATGATCCTTGCCTTTTATATCGTCTCCAGGATGCACCGTTGGATCTTCGAAATAAAGGTTGTATTAACTCGCCAGATCGTGGAGCTGTTACCGGAGGTTATTACGGGGGTTGCAACGTCCCCACGTCGCCAGGCAATTATTATCATAATAGGGAGTTAAATCGTGCTGCTATTTCAGGGAATAACAGCGTAATTGATTGCTCATATCCTTGGATACGGTACATAAGATTCCCTGATCGACTAGGCCCACATGTCTGTGAGTCTTATCGACTAAGGACTGGTCGTAGAAGGACTTACGATCAGGTGGTGGTCGTAGGAGAGCCTACGACCACAGATCGATCATAGTAGAGCTTACGATCGCGGGATAGTCGTAGAAGGGCTTACGACTATGGGGTAGTCGTAGGAAGACCCACGACTACAGGGTGGTCATAGGAGAACTTATGACCTCCAGCTTCTCCCTTATGAATATCAAGGGGTATACTCAAGAGTTATATGAAGCCATTATTATCCATAATATGAATTATAGATAAATGATTAAATGAGGATTGTTATATCCTCGTCATCTAGCCCCCCCCAGCTTAAGTGAAAATAACTTACTTGAAGAAGGAGTGGTAGATGGTCTTACGATCAATAGATGGACGTAGAGAGGTGATCGAAGGAAAGACTTTTCGACTAGCGTTTCATTTGACCAGAAATTTACTTGGTCAAGAAAGTTGTGGAATAACCTTATGACTTTCAAGGTGGTCGTAGGAGATCTAACGATCACCGAGTGGTCGCAGTACTATGGTTGGAAGTAAAATCTTGCCAATCGCGGTTATACTTGACCAGAAAAGACTTGGTCAAGAAGGTAATTTCGCTTGAGGTGTAAAGACTGACCTGATTTTCTCGAGTAGACAAATTTAAGAATCCCAATCGACTCCCTCAAGTCTGTCTGTTGGAGCGGTTCCCGAAACGTTGGCAACCATTGGGTAGCCACGTCTTTTCAACTTCGGTTGTGGGGTTTAAATTTTCACCGTGGGTGAGGATAAGGTCTTTTACCTTCCCCCAAATCGCTCTTGTTGTTCAAGCTTTTAAGTTCTCCGCCGTCGACCAAATCGAGCCTTCTTCCCCAATCTTTCTAAATCCAAACCTTCGGCTTTTGAGAGAAATGGCCGGAACCGCTCCCCCTTGGGCTGAATCGGAGATGGATGCGGCCAAAATTGGAGCTTTGGTCGACTTCGAGAAGATCCCGAAGAAGGAATTCGTGAAGTGGATTGAGGCTGTCGGGCAGCATTGGCTGTCAGGGGAGATGGGGCAAATCCCCATCTTCCAAGCATTCTGTGAGTGTGGTCTTCGATTACCCGCTCATCCTTTTCCCACATTGGTGCTCGAATACTTCCAAGTGGAGTTGGTGAACCTCGTCCCCAACTCTATCACAATGTTGGGGGTGTTCGTGTACCTATGCGAGGCATACATGGGGATTCCGGCTGATTTAGAGTTGTTCTAGTACTACTACGGAATGACTCGACTAGTCGGAATTGCCGGTAGTTGTAGTCTGAAGCTCCACGACGGGAAGTTGAAGGAGTATATTCAGATGTTTACCCGGTCGTCGTGGCCGGGGTGGAAGAAGATGTGGTTCTATTGGGAGATAACCAATGAGGACAACCTCTCCTTCGTCGGGAAGCCTGCTGAGAATGTTTCTTCCTAGGATGCGACTCCTAAGGATCTCGACCGGATCACCCCCCTCATTCGAGCTATTGCAGACTTGAAGGAGGAGGGGCTCACTGGATGGCACGTGGCGAAAGATTTCATCACGCGCCGCATCAGCCCTTTGAAGAAAAGGGCTTATCCAATGTGGAAGTATTCTGGGTCGAAAGACCCGACCAGGGACTACGAGGAGGGTAAATAAACTTCAAGCTTAGCTTTCTCTCTGTTATTTTAGAAATTGGCTTATTGAAGGTTCTCTTATCCCTGAAGACCTCTCACAAGAGGAGATTGATGCTCAGGTCAAACTCATCTATGAGAAGCCCCTAGCCCATGTGGTGGCGCCTCCGATCTTGGCTGACCTGTCCCCAGAGGACAAGGTGGAGCGCCTAAAGGTAATCTAGAGTTGATTTCGTCTTTAGGACTTTGTAGTCATAGAAGAACTTATGACTGGGTACTGATCGTAGAAAAACTTACGATCATGTTCTGGTCGTAGAAGTACTTACGACCGGGGGATTGTCGTAGAAAAAGCTTACGACATGGTAAATAGTCGTAGAAGAACTTACGACCACTTCATAATGTCTCTCTTCCTGATTTCTGCAGAAAGTAGGGATGGAGAACCGTCAGGACGACGAAGAAGTCGAATTGATGGTCGTCGGTGCGGCCGTAGAGTAGTTTGTTTCTCCCCCGGCCAAGAGACGTCGGCTCGTTAAAGTCGCCGACAAGGGAGGCTCGAGCTCGAGCCCTGCTATTGAGCAAGCAGATGCTCTTCAGACCAGGAGGAGGAAGCTCGGGCAGGTTGTTGATAAGGACGGCGTAAGCTCGAGCTCCGTTATTTCGTCTGCACCTTTGGCTAGTCTTGCGGCTGAAATAATTGCTGCAGAGGAAACAATTACGGCAGGAATAGCTGAAGTATTCAAGCCCAAAGCCCCCAAGACCAAGGTACCCTTCTATTATGACAATAAAACCTTCGCAATTTCTACTTCTCGCAGCTTTATCAAGCAACTAGAAAAGGAGAACTGAAAGAGTTTCATGTCTTTTGTGAAGAAAACCGTTGTGCCAGCAGTACCTGTGGTCGAGGGTAACAATGTCCTTGAGGCGGTCAAGACAAGTCTCGACCGTTCGAAGAGCCAAGAGCCTCAAGGAGCGATGGCACTCGATCAAGACCCACAACCAGACGTGGTCGTGGCTGTTCCTCAACTTGAGTCTCGACCAGACGTGGTTGAGAAAAAGTCGAAGAAACCTTCCTTAGGGAGGGTCTTTTCCAAACTCAGAATCAAGTCTGGCACTAGGAGGTATGTAAAAGAGGCAAAAGTATAATAACAACATTTACCTTTTACTTTTTACTACCTAATTGTGCTTTCCTTTTTACTATCCTAGCTCGGCACCTGTCACCCTCGAGGACGTCCCTGTCAAGGAACCCACTGCTATTTCCCTGGCAGGCGAAGGAACAGCAGTGGTAGTGGTTGAAAGATCATCCACCGTCCGAGTGACTGGAGATGCCGTTGCAACTAGCTTGGCTACGACTATTGGAGCGGTCGTAGGGCCAAAAGCAGCTACGATCACAGGAGTGGTCGTAGAAAAAAAAGCGGCTACGACCACTTGGGCGGTCGTAGAAATAGGGGTAAAGACGGTAGCGGCGGAGACATCCGTCCATGGGGGTGAAACATCTATTCACCGCGTTGGGGAGAAAGTTGCTGCGAATGATCCTCCCAGCTTCCAAGGCCAAGCTACTGGTGCCGCTACCCCCGAAGGAGAAGAAGAGTTCGAGCTCTTTTACCACACATTCGGGTTCTTCGCTCCTGCCACCGTTGTGGGCTCCCGTGCGTTCAGATCTTGTGATCGTATTCCTCACCCTAAGGATATTCCCAACAGAGGGGATGTTTTCGATGATGACCGTCTCAAAAGGGTATGGTAGAACCGAGTCGACGAGATTGATGAATTGAGAGACCCCACGAGGGTGGTGTCTTCGTTTGCTCGGACAACCATGAATGTAAGTACCTGAAATTTGGTATTTACATATATGCCTTTTCACGCTTCTCATTGCATTTCTTTGTGCAAAACACATTGGAGCAAATTGTCACTGTTGCCGAATATAATAGGCAACTTGTCCAGCTACGACAAGACAAAGCGCTACTTTGCGAGCAGGCGGAGAGGTGGTAAGTAACTGCTTTTCGTAGCCTTTCATGTTTTGACCACTTACACAACACTTGCGGGGCTTGTCGTAGAAGATCTTACGACTAGGTACTGGTCGTAGAAGAGCTTATGACCAGGGTTTTGTCGTAGAATGACTTACGGCTAGATCTTGGTCGTAGAAGAACTTACGACTGCTTGTTTGGTGCTGACGTCTACTCTTTCCCTTTGTAGGTTTAAAAGTAACGAGAAGACCTTAGCTGATTCTCTCGACTATGAAAAAGCCGAGACGAAGAAGATAAGGGAGGAGATTGAAGACCTCCAGAAAATGCTACAGAAGGTAAACTCTGCAAACCAAAAGTTGCAGGGATGACTAAGCGGTAAGTGCCGAACTTAAGACCGCCTTCGACCTCCTTTTCTTTTTCTTTTTCTGGATCTCATTCTCTTTCAGACAAAGACCAAGAGGTCCAAACGTGGGAGCAACGTTACCTTAAGGACACTGTCGCCCACGCTGAGGAAATCAAGAAGTTAGATTCTCAACTCGTTGGTAAGCAAATCTTTACCTGTGATTGATTGTATTTTTCTCTCGAGGTCATTTTATCCGACTGGTCTTTTTCTTTTCAGAACAAGTAGTACAAGTAAAATGACTTTGCGAGGCTTCGATTTGCAATCAGGAGGAAATGAAGGCTTTGAAGATCAATCTTCAAGACAATATTTCACTCCTAAACAATGTACTCGGAGGGCTTCATGCTGAGGGGATTACTCCTCGTGACGACACGTTGTCTGTCCACTTGAGTACCATTGGCAAACAAGTCGGAACTTTGTAAGAGTTGGTGACTACTCTGAGGGCTAACCAATTCGACTCGATAAAGGATGCAGTTTAAGAGGGAATAAGATTTGTCCTGGCAAAACTTAAAGCTTGTGATCCCAACCTTAATTTGCAACCTGTCATAGACGACTTCGTCTGCTCTGAAGCAGAGGCGGAGCAGTTAATGATATCATTGCAGCCGATCGCTGAGGCAGTCACGGAGGATATGCAAATAAGATCCCCTTCGACAGAGCAGTCTGTACCTGAGTCCTGAGTCCTGTAAAAACAAATTTTTGTTGATGTTGATATATATATATATATATATATATATATATATCCCTTCTTTTTTCCTGAAAATCATCTTATCGAGTAGTTAGTAACTCATAAGATAATGAATGGAAAAAAGAGCAAGACTAAGAATTGAAGTCAAATTAATAACTTTATCCTAGCCCCCGACTATTTGCTTGGTTTATTTAGATAAACCAAGTAAATAGTGTTAAATGGGTTTTCTAAAAAAGAGAGCAGTTTAGCTAACTTGTAGTTTTTCGATCAGATAATCTTGCACTGGTCGAAAGAGTAGGAACGAGTCGACACTAGGAAGTTCCTTCTAGTGGGCAGGACCACGTGCAGAGAGGAAAGGCTTCAACTAGGTGATGTTACCATCTCCGACCAGATTAATCAAATCAAAAACGGTCAACTTGAGTTAGATAAACGTCTGGAGTTCCTTAAAAAATTTGTTCAACTTATTTCAATGCACCCAGTAGGTTTGCTCTGGTAGCCAGAGTTAGAAACAGAACGACGCTAGAGAGTTCCTTCTAGTGGGCAGGACCATGTGCAGAGAGGAAAGTCTTCGACTAGGTGTTGCAACTTCCTCCGACCAGTTAAAACAAACCAAATTTATCAAAAGTAGTCGAGCAAATTTGGAAAGTGTACTCAGGTTAATTTATTTTTCAAAAAGATGAATGAAGAAATAAATTAAGGTACTTAGAGTTGGCTTGACATTATTTCGACCATGTTTTGAACCCAAGCTCTTTGTGTTAGCAGCAAAAAGGGAGGAACGAATCGACTCTAGGAAGTTCCTTCTAGTGGGCGGGACCACGTGCAGAGAGGAAAGGCTTCGACTAGGTGATGTTACCATCCTTTCGACCAGAGTAAAGATGAACTGGGTACTGGTCGTAGAATGTCTTACGACCAGTGTATTGTCGTGGAAGAGCTCACGACTAGGAACTGGTCGAGAGCGGACCTTCGACCAGGGTATGGTTGAAAAAATTGTCAAAGCGCTACTCAAAGTAAAACAATAAAGATAGAAAGAACCTGATGCTTTATTGAGTGGTTGGTCGTTTATACGTAGAATTTGCGTAACTGGTCGATGTTCTAAGAATTAGAGAGAACCCGGCCATCTTTCAGTGCCAGTCGTACCGAGCCTGGACGCATAACGTCGACCACCGTGTAAGGACCTTCCCACTTGGGGAAAAGTTTATTCCGATTAGACTGGGATTGAATTTTCCTCAATACCAAGTCACCTACAGCAAGACTACAAGGTTGGACCTTACGATCGTAGTATTTATGCAGGGCTTGCTGGTAGACCGCTGAACGGATTAAGGCTTGATTTCTCTTTTCTTCGAGCAGGTTAATGTCATCCGCTCAAAGTTGTTCTTGGGCTGAGTCATTGAAACTCTCGACTCTTGTTGACGATCTTTAGTTACGGTGGAAGCATAACCCGGCACCAAAGACTAGGAAAAAAAGATATTTACTTTGTTGCTGACTAGCGGTCATGCGAATCGCCATATCTTGAGGGTAATTCTTGTACCCAAGCCCCGAGCGCTTAACAAGTCGGGTCGAAGACTCGAGTTTTAATTCCTGCATTATTTGGCCATTAAGCTCGTTCGACTACCCCATTGCTTTGGGGATGGGCGACAGAGGCGTAATGTAGCTTGGTACCCAACTCGTCACAAAATTCCTGAAATTTTGCGCTCGAAAATTGTTTACCATTATCTGTGATTATTCGACTTGGTACTCTAAACCGAGTAATCACGCTTCTCATCATGAACCGTTTTGCGGCTTCCGTTGTTATCCCAGTCACAGGTTCGGCTTCGATCCATTTTGTGAACGTATCAATAGCCTTAAAAAGGAACTCAAAGCCTCCTGGAGCCCTTGGGAACAGTCCTAGGATATCGAGACCCCAGGTCGCAAAAGGCCAAGATAGAGGGATTGTTTGTAATACCTGAGCTGGTTGGTGTATTTGCCTGCTATGAAACTAGCATTGTACATATTTCTTAACCAACTCTTTGGCATCGTAGAGGGTTGTTGGCTAGTAAAATCTTTATCAAAAGGCTTTTCCGACCAACATTCTGTAGGAAGCATGAGTTCCACAAATGCCCTCGTGTATGTCGTGAAGGAGGTTTAGCCCTTCTCTCTACGGTATGCATCGCATGAGTACCCTTGAGTGCCTCGTTTATAGAGGACTCCTTCGACCAAAGTATACATTTTGGCCTTTCAGGATAAACGATCTGCTTCAAGATCGTCATCGAGTACGGAACCCATCTGAAGGTACTTGTAGATGGGATCCATCCATATATCCTCGTATTCTAAAGAGGCTGTCTCAATAGGAGATGTCTCTGGTGTTTCCACTAGAGACGGCTTCTAGAGTTGCTCCAAGAAGACTCCTCTTGGTACTTGTGATCGGGAAGAAGCTATCCGAGCAAGCTGGTCTGCGAGGAAATTATCCTTTCGAGGGATAAATTGTTCCTCAAAACCGAAAAAATGCTTTTCAAGCTTTCGAGCCTTCGATAAGTACCGAGACATGGTCGGGTTAGAGCATTGGTACTCTTTTCCAACCTGATTCATGACTAGTTGAGAGTCTCCTCTCATGAGTAGTCGTCGAATCGCGAGCGCTTTCGCAGCTCGTATGTCGGCTAGTAAACCTTCGTACTGTGCCACGTTGTTAGTGGCCTAAAAGTTTAACTGTATGGCATACTTTAAGGTCTCTCCGTTAGGAGATTCTAGGACCACTCCAGCCCCCGAGCCACTTAAAGTAAGTGACCCGTCAAAGTACATCGTCCATTTATCGTGGGTACCGTACTGGGATCCTGAACAGGTTCAGGGTTTGTCCATTCGGCAATAAAGTCTATCAAGATCTGGGATTTAATAGTCGTTCAGGACATGAAATGGAGGTCGAACTCCCCAAGTTCTACTGACCATTTAGACATGCGTCCCGCTACTTCCCTATTCTGGATGATTACTCCCAAGGGAAACTCAGACGGCACAATTATCTTATGTGCCTGAAAATAATGCCGCAGTTTCCTCGAAGACATGAGGAGGGCATAAAGAAGCTTTTGGACCTGAGGGTGACGCTCCTTAGGTCCGTGCAAAACTTCACTTACATTGTACACTGGTCGTTGAATGTTTTCACGTTCTCGACTAATCTTCGCTCCTTTATGCGTGGTGTGGCGCCTAGATAAATTAAGAGCGTCTCTTACGGTTTCGAGAAACCGAGCAGAGCACTCGTAAGATATCTCTTGACATCCTCGAAGGCAGCATTTGCCTCTTTTGACCATTCGAAACCTTCATACTTCCTTAGAAGTTTGAAGAAAGGTAGTCCTTTTTCCCCGAGTCGTGCTATGAAACGACTTAAAGCCGCCATACACCCTGTGTGCTTTTGGACTTCTTTTTTCGTGGTTGGAGAGCGCATTTGAACAATGGCTTTTATCTTTTGATTTGCTTGATCCTCGTGCGAGACCGAGAATCCAAGCAATTTTCCTGAAGAGACTCCAAACACACACTTCTCAGGATTGAGTTTCAAGCGGTGTTTTCTGAGGATGTCGAACGTCTCTTGCAAGTCCGAAATATGATCAAGACGTTTGATGCTTTTTACGACTAGATCGTCAACACAGGCTTCCAAATTTTGGCCTAACTGAGGTGAAAAAGTCGATTGCATCAAGCATTGAAAAGAAGCGCCAGCATTTTTTTAGACCAAATGGTATTTTGACATAGCAAAATATACCAAATGGAGTAATAAATGCGGTCTTTTCTTCATCTTCTAGACACATATTAATCGATGGTAGCGAATATGCATTTAGAAAACTTAATGTTTACGCAACCAGCGATGAGAGTCAACTAACCGATCGTCTGAGGTAAAAGAAAATCATCTTTTGGACAAGCTTTATTAAGATCGGTGAAGTCTACGCACATTCGCCACTTGCCGTTAGACTTCCTAACCATTACAGGGTTGGCCAACCACTCCGGGTGGTCGACTTCTTTTATAAAACCTACTTTAAGTAGCTTATCTAATTCTGACCTTATAGCATCTCGTCGATCAGGGGCAAATCTCCGTAATTTTTATTTTACGGGTACCTTGTCAGGCCGTAGAGCTAGTGTGAGAACCCGCGTATTTAGGGTTAATCGTGTAACAGTAAGCAAGGTTTAGCGTTAATAAATCCCGTATTTATAAGGAGCTAACTGCAGGGTTATATCGTGGTTAAGCGAGTACTTAGTAGTAAAACGTTAGTATTTCCGATTCCTTTTCGAAAGCTTTGCATTAATCACTAGGACCATTGCATTTCATCATCCATTATAAGAAGTTTTGCATCATCCAGTAAAACAGTAAAATCAAAGGTCATATTCATTTTGCATTCTCATCCTTGTTAGACAATAAAACAATTACATTGGTTACAAGGTGCATTACAACAAAACAGCCATACACTTTGTAGCATTCAATTAGGCAGTACTTGGCACCCCTGTTTTCCCTCATCTCAGCCCACCTATCCTCTCGGTCACAGTCAAAGCATCCCCCCTGGTGCATTCTATTGCCATCCTCCCATGCATACTTCAACTCAAGCAGCAGTCTCACAAGTCGCACAGCTCCCATTCGCTTCATCTTTCCTCACAGCATCCAAAAGCACTGAAACAATCTTTGAAACCAGCTATGGATTCCCTGCATTAACATCAAAAGCCATCAAAAGCATACAAAACCTGGTCACACTCTCTTCACAATAGCAGCACAAGTATTCCATTCATCCCCCCTTTGTCTCACAAGGCACACAGCAGCTCCCCTCCCAGCTAGTTCTTAAAGCATTCTCCACCCCATCTCCACTTCACACCACTTAACTCCACCATCCCCCCGCACTCATCTTCCCTTCCCTTACCAGAACCATTTCTCCATTCCCAGACCACCCACAACCAACCTCCACCACCACCACACTGCCATTCGTACCACACACCCCCCACTGCCTTTACCACCCATTCACACCCATAGCCAGCCATTCACACAAAGACAAGAGAAGAAGAAGGCCACCAGAAGAAGAAGAAGACCACCAGAAGACGCCAGGGAGCAAGGCGGAGGCAGGAGCTGGACGGCAACCACGCCACCCCGACGGCAGCACCATCCTCGTCGTTGGCATCCTCAACCTGTGCATCGTCAACCACCCATCACACAACCATCAACCCAAATCCGATTGTTATCCCCGAGCATAAGGTAGTGTGCATTTGCATTTGGTCTGTGGGTGAGTGTTACCTTCTCTGTGCTTTTGAGTAGGGCGCCTGGGTTCGGAACTCCGGGGCCGTGGTCGCCTAGGAGCTTGGGAAGGCCGAGCCGACCCAGGCTACGACCTTGGCGGCCGGCCTTGGCCACCGGGAGGACTAGCGATGGCCGTGGTGGGGTGCGCATGATGTAGAAGAGTCGAGGAAGCACGGTGGCGGCGTGGACCGGCCGGGCGATTCTTGAGCGCGGCGAGGCGAGCAGCGCCGCCATGGTGGCACCGGACGCGAGGAGGCAAAGGAGGCGACCTGAGGCAACGGCCGAGGATGGCGGCGAGGCGTGGAAGGCCGCGAGCTTCGGTGACGGCGTAGCCGAGGCGGCGAGCCGAGATGGCGGCCGAGGCGTGGGCGGCGGCAATCGGTGGAGAAACGGCGCAGCCGAGGGCAGCGACGAGCAAGACGGCCGGCACCAAAGAGAGGGGCGGACCAGCGGATCAAGCGGACGAGCTGGGGTTCCCCGGTGGCGAGCGAGTTCCCCCGGGAGAAAGAGAGAGAGAGAGAGAGAGAGAGAGAGAGAGAGAGAGAGAGAAGAGTTGGGGAGGGAGTGAAGAAGAAGAAGAAGTAGATCTGGAGCTGCTTTATCTTCTCCCCTTTTCTTTTTTTTGGTGATGCCGACTGGGGTGTAGCGAGAAGAGAGAGAGAGAGAAGAGGGTTAGGGGAGTAAGGGGATTTCGGTAGAAAGGGTTGGATTTGAGGCTTTTAATTGTTAGGAGTTGCATATTGCTAGCAATCTGTTCTATTCTTTCTATTCGTAGCTATTAATTAGTTAGCTAAATAAGTTTTAGCTGGGTAGTTTTGCTAGTAAGTGTTTATTTTGGTTTGCCTTTATTTTGTTGTGAGCTGGTTAGTTTCTGCGTGTAGCTATCTGGGGCGTCGTTGACTGTAGTTTGACAGTTATTAAACGGGAACTCTGGGTTTTGCCGATCATAGTGCGCATAGACATTAGAACGATTATTCGGGAGAGTGCTAACTTAGCATAGATTTTAGAAGGTTTTTATTTAGGTAAAACTGTGCTAACAATTAGGAGTCCCTAGCTTAGATATTTATTATATCACTCAAAGCAAAATATGTAATTACTTATATTATTTATTCGTGCTGTCGTATTGCTACAGAAGGCGACCCAGCACCGGAGGGAGCAGCTAAGCCGAGTTTCGTCAGCACCGACCTTTCCTACGCTCTCAAAGGCAAGCGATCCTCTTGAACATGAATATAGCTAATTTAAACGTAAACCGTATCTTACACTATTATACGTATTGCATCAAAATGTTTCTCAAAATTTAAATAAAATGATTGAACTAAAGATGATTAAGATGAACTTGAACAAAATGAGAATGATGAATGAGATGAGAATGATGAACGAAAGTAATATGAGATTATTATGGCTGGTAAAGGGGGCCCTTGGCAGGTAAGATATGAGGCAGGAAATGAGACCCTTTACATATGGGTAAAATATAAGGATCAACAAACTATTGCTCGGTCAGATGCCGTAAAATCCGTACCAACCATTTTTCCATTTCGGCGGGCAGAAAATGCTACCCTGTTACGTGACTAAGCTCTCCACAATGGGTAAGTAATAGGTGTGAGTGTGTGTGATAGAGGAACCCAGAACCGTGAGGGGAGACCGGAAGTGGGGGATCCAAGGCGCTATAACGCTAAGGTGGAGTGTTGGGTGCAGGATAGAAGCTGCTCCCAACCAACATTGCTAGAAGTCGGTGGAGGACTGGGCGCGCTCAGGACACCGATGGAAAGTAATGGGTGGAGAAATTAATTCACGTGGCGGGAAAACGTTACGTATTACGATCTCGAACCGCATCAAAGGAAATGCGGTGAACCTGTTCTGAGAGTTCGGAATAGCTATGGGTAAAGTGGTACAAAGCTGCTTGATGCTATACAATTCATGCCAGTCTCCAGGATTGGAGTCTACGGGAACCACAGGGGGTCTATCGTCTCTCCGAGTGATTATTAGTGTTTTCAGAAATAAAATCTGCCACCTAAATGTTTTAATGAGTATTTTCTAAATGAGATGATTTAGAAACTTTAATGACAAGTAGAGATAGTGCATCCTGTGCATCCTTTGCTATTAAATGCTTGCTGAGTACTTTTGTACTCAACCTTGTTAGTATCTTCCTTTGTAGATCCTAGTCCCATGGGGATTACCCCGAGTGGGACGAGGGCTTCTGATGCTGAGATGAGGCCGGTGGAGTCGAGGACCCTTACTACGCGAGGCCGAGGCGAGGTGGGCGCCATATTTGACTCTTGGGACGACTAGGAGGCCGGGGGAGCAGGGCAGGCAAGAAGGGGATTTTGGTCATATTTTGGTTATGTAAAATACTTGTGTAATATAAGACTTTAGCCCTGCGTGTCATAACTGTTGAACTAAAGGATAGTTTCTATCTTATTGTTCTGCTGCGTCAACTCTCATAAGGCTTACTATTCGTTGGGCGGTGTTCTCTAGGCAAGCGAATAGTAATCCGTTAGCAAGTGTGATTATCCATCAGGTAATGACACGGGCGTCCTGACTAGCTCTGTGCTCGATCACTTCACAGGGACTCGGGCATGTCGGATGCTTGCCACGCGAAGACATTTACGTTTGCTCGGAGGAAAGTGATGAGGGTGTCTTCCTATTTGGGGTCAGAAGTATCCCCGATGTAAACAGTCTTCGAAGGTTCCTTCTGATCCAGGGGAATCTCTTTGACTTAGTCGTTCGGCTTATAGGCGTAGCTTTAGGTTTTGAGCTCTTGGTCGAAGGCTGCCCTTTTTCTTCCCGAGCTGGTATCTGACCCACCATCTCGAGGGATCGACGGTCACACGTGTACGCCATCTTCTTATCACAATGAATTGTGATTACTCCTTTGGGACCTGACATCTTAAGATATTGATACCCTTAATGAGTTGTCATTAAGAATTTTGCCAAAGCTGGTCGTCCGAGTATGGCATAATATGCCGTATCGAAATCGACCACATCAAAGAAGATCTTCTCTGTCCTGAAATTACTTGGTGTTCCAAATATTAAAGGAAGAGAAACTTGACCAATAGGTTTGGCCGAAGACCCCGGTATAATACCATGAAATGAATATCTTACCGGTCTTACCTTGGTCTTGGGTACTTGCATCTCGTCCAGGGTATTCGTCAATAAAATGTTTAACGAGCTCACACCATCAATCAAGACTCGATTTACTCGTCAGTTGTTGATGGTGGGTTCGACCACGATCGGATAACGACCTGGTTGAGTCGAAGGGATCGGGCAGTCAACCTTCTCGAAAGAGATGGTGACTTCCGACCACTTCGGTACTTTATTGACAAGAGGGGAGTCAAGGGAGTTTACCTCGCGTTCGATTGCTTTAAGCTGTCATCGTGACTCGTACGCCGATGATCCCCCAAAGATGTGCTCGATGGTGTACTCGGGATCTTGAAATGGCATGTCCTCGTTGTCGTCTGACTGTGTACGACCATTGGCTTGCCCTACTTCTTCGAGGGCAGGAAGTGGCCCTTTGCCGTTGTAGTAGTCTTTGAGTTTTCGTTGGAAAACTCGACAGTTGTGAAGGTCATGTCCCTCCTTTTTATGGAAAGGGCACCACCTAGGCTCATCGTTCTTCCGTTCAGGGTGCTTACCTTTGCCTTGATCATGGTATTGTTTAGTAGTTCGTGGCTTCTTATCGCTTACGGTCAGGATTTCCTTAGAAGCATTGGCTTGAGGCTTTTGGCCCTTTGCCTTGTTCTTGTATTTCTTAGCCTTCTTATCCTTCTTTTTGCTACCTTCGCCAGTCTCTTGAGGGTGTTGGTCATCTCGATCGATGATTTTGGTCCACTCATTGCTTCATCGCCATGGCGTCCGATCGACCATCTTGAAGAGTTCGACTCTGATGGCGGGATGGTTCAAAACGATGTCGCCGTGATCCTTCTCTGCGGACTCCTGGCAGAAGGCTCGATAATGATGAGTCAGAAACCTCAAGAATAGAGTTGTGAACCTGACTGAAACGTCTGATGAATTGGCGTAGTGTTTCGTGGTCGTTTTGTCGTATCCTGTGTAGGTCGTCCTCCTTTCCAGGGCGATGGTAGGTGCCCTGAAAATTGGCCAGCAACAGATCGCAGAGATGTTGCTATGAGTAGATCGACTCGACTGGTTGGTTTAATAACCATAATCGAGCAGACCCTTCAAGTACAGTCGGAAGGTAATTCGCCATGACGCGCTCTCCTCCTCCTGCGGCTCGAATAGTGGTCGTGTAGATCTGAAGGAATTCGATGGGATTTGAGACCCATCAAATTTCTCCATGTTGCCTGGTCGAAACCGCGGCGGCCAGTGAACTGCTCGGAGGTTAGGCGAGAATGCCCGACATCCGGTAATTACGTCGTAACGCCTTCTTTGTAGAAAAGAGGGGTTGACGTCGCCGGGTGATCATACTCGACGATACCCAGCGAGGGGTGAATCTGACTCATGGTAAGTCTCAATCCTACGAGGGTAATACTCCTCGTATTTTGTCTGTTGCTGCAGACCTCTGGGTCGGAGCGGTGAATGATCACCTCTCCTAGGAGCTTTGTGATCGTCAGGCGTTCGAGGAACTCTTTTCCGGTTTGGGGAACGATGCACCTTGCGGCGATCCCCATGCGGTGAATTGTTCGAACGACTGGAAGCTGATGGAGTCGTACTGCTACAACTTCCAGAATGATGTCGGCGGAGTCGTTCGAGCTTGCTCATCGTACTCCGCAACCTTCGTGTGATCTCTTCAGCAAAGAGGTTGTAGCCGGGTGCTCGGGCAAGTTCTCGAGATGGGTTATCGAGCAGATTGTTGATATGCCGAAGTTCTTGAGCTTCTTCCGACTGGTATTGAGTGCGCCCAGGTAATTTTCTCTAAGCTACAACTCATTTCCGTCGGTTTGCTTCAGAATCATCCATACCTGATCCTTGAGCTTGCCTTAGTGAAGTGCGATGATCTCGAGAATTTCCCGCACGCTCATCAGAGCATTGACTCTGGTCATTGTTGGAGGTGTCTTTGTCATTGTCACGAGCGGTCGTAGGGTGTGATCTTCGGGGAGTGTCCTCAGCCCTGTCTCTAGGAGAGTTATTGCTACCTGAGAGAAGGACGAAAACCTCTCGTTGATGATCTCCACTTGTGCTAGAGGCCTCCTCGCTTGAGGAGTCATCGAATGACACCATCTGGTGACTCGGAGCAAACCCCTCCAGGAAGGGGAATTCCGGGTTATAACCGTCTCTGTCGGCAAGCGAGTCATGTATTGGGATGGTCGAACTCGCAGGAAGAGCACGTTCGATCGCATCCTTGGCTGAGCTAACCGGAGAGAGAGAATCACCAGATGCTGATGAAGATCCGGAATTACGACTTCCAAGAGTTGTCGCGCCAGGTCGAACTGTCTCAGGTGGACTAGGACATTTGGAGAGGGAACCCTTACCGTGCCCCGAGTCTGCCTTGGGACAGCCCTCATTGTGGTCGGATTGACCCTTGCCCTCTGAGGAAGCTGGTTCCCCATCTGGACGTATAGTTGTGGGGGATAAGGATCCCTCCTCAACTCTATCGGTGGTAAAGTCTCCTAGAGAAAGATCTCCGGGGGCGACATCACCATCGG
Source organism: Phyllostachys edulis (assembly GCA_036346405.1). Taxonomy (NCBI): domain Eukaryota; kingdom Viridiplantae; phylum Streptophyta; class Magnoliopsida; order Poales; family Poaceae; genus Phyllostachys; species Phyllostachys edulis. The sequence continues at coordinate 45,986,612 of CM070549.1, read as the reverse complement.
AGGATGCATCACTCGGCTCGTAGTCAAAACCGGCATCCATGTCGATATCTGCATAATCGGCCAAGTTGAACCAGTTCTTCTCGTTCCACTCTCCTGCCATGAGAGCATGAGAATTGGACAGACGAAGGAAATCTGATGACTCGAAGTTCCTAACGGACGGCGCCAACTGTCGGTGTTTTGGGACTGAACTTACGTAAAGATTGTTTGATTCGGGGGTTCCTCTAGGCTCAAAATCACACAGAGATGGAGAAACGTGGATTTTTATACAGGTTCAGGCCTTCTCCTGGGAGAATAAAAACCCTACTCCTGTGTGTATGTATTGAGTATGCTGGATTACAGAATGGAATCGAAGACTAGAGTATTGTGCTTCTCATCTTCTCTCTCTGTTCCTCCTTTTTTCCTTTTTGTTTGTCTTGATGATCCTTGCCTTTTATATCGTCTTCGGGATACACAGTTGGATCCTCGAAATAAAGGTTGTATTAACTCACCAGATCGTGGAACTGTTACCGGAGGTTATTACGGGGGTTGCAACGTCCCCACGTCGCTAGGCAATTATCATCATAATAGGGAGTTAAATCGTGCTGTTATTTCAGGGAATAACAGCGTAATTGATTGCTTATATCCTTGGATACGGTACATAAGATTCCCTAATCGACTAGGCCCACATGTCTATGAGTCTTGTTGACTAAGGACTGGTCATAGAAGGACTTACGACCAGGCGGTAGTCGTAGGAGAGCCTACAACCACAGATCGATCATAGTAGAGCTTACGATCACGAGATAGTCGTAGAAGAGCTTACGACTATAGGGTAGTCGTAGGAAGACCCACGACTACAGGATAGTCGTAGGAGAACTTACGACCTCCAGCTTCTCCCTTATTAATATCAAGGGGTATACTTAAGAGTTATATGATGTCATTATTATCTATAATATGAATTATAGATAAATGATTAAATGATAATTCTTATATCTTCGTTAATGCTGGAATTAATTATGTCTTCGTTAATGCTGGAATTAATTATGATTATTTACTAAAATAGTACATTTTGCAACAGAAACAATATGCAGTTCTAATTTGTCCGTGCAAATGTACAATCTAGCTCATCATGTATCGCGAAGCCTTCCATGCAGACAAAATATGCCAAGTATTTCTGACCCACGAGCCATTTGTTGGTTTATGGTGACATTGCAGTCAGAGGGTAAGAAAAAGGAGCTAAGCTATAGTTTTGTTCTCCGATGAACACCATTCGCACCAGCAAGTGGCCGTATACCGTTGTTTCTTGGTCAGAGCTCATATGGAGCGGACGAGTGATCCGAGCTCAAGTCTTTTACTGCCTGAAAGATGTTTTGCTCGATTATTGTTTCATACTGGACGATAAAAACTTTGCAACAGAAAAGGTGACTGTTCTTCTGGTAGCAAGCAAAGCCCTGTTTTGTAATTTGGATTTTGGATAACTGACCCTGACCAAATCAGAAGTTCTGAAGATATTATTAGAGCAATAAAACAGAATTTTTTTTATTAATTTTATTTTAAAGGTAACCCCACAAACTTTATTTCTAATTTTGACTCCTTTGGTCACGCCACCACCTGTGACGTGTCAAAACAATGCTGTCACGTCAGCCTGTATCTGGGCAAGTTCTTGTCACGCCACCGTAGTAGTGTTGTTTGATCACGCTACGACCAGTGGCGTGACAAAAAGTGCATTTTAACGGTTTTATCCTATGATGTGACAGCGTTGTTTTGTCACATCATAGGTAGTGACGTGACTAAAGGAGTTAGAATTAGAAATAAAGTTTGTCGTAGGTTAACTTTAAAATAATTTTTTTTTAAAAATTAATTAATAAAAATTTCAATAAAACATATCAAATCAGTACAAACACCTCGACTACACCAACAACCCGAATGTACTAAAATCTGTCACTTGACATATGGTACATGATCCAAATATAGCTCCATACGTTAGTCCAGGGTGTGTTTGGTTTGGAGAATATATATATGTATGAGATGGTTTTGAATATGTCACTATCTCTGCGTTTCGTTGAGTGAACCGAAATAACCCATCTTGGATGGAGCTATACAGATTCCGAGAATATTATCTAAATATGTTGTACCGAACAATTCTATAAAAATGGACGAACCACGCAATACAAGGACAAGAGCGTCCCCTCTGTCACCTCCTCTCCATTTGTATATACGTCATTGACCAGTGGGCCATGCTAATTAGTGGATAGTTAAAATAATCAATTTAGTTAAATACTCGTTTTGTAATTAAGGTAAATTTAATAGTCGTGATAATATTTCAATAATTAATTGTACTAATACTTCTCTGTGTATACAACTCATTCAACTTTATCCCTCGAATCAAACACCATCTTGAATTATCCGGTACCATTTCATTCAAACAACCAAATAAAATCTTGAGTTATCTTATCCACTAACGAAACACACAAGTTGTACCATACCATATAGAAGCATCACATCTATCGTATACCATCCCATCTCATTTACTCTGGTTCACCGAACCAAACACACTCTAAGAGCCTAAGCATGAGCTACAAAGTATTTCGTTGACTTGTTTTAATGATTAATTACTATAGATTATTTAGCTAGTAGACACAGTTTCTGTTTGTGAAATCGAACGAAGAAGAAACACAAAACTTACTATCACAGTGATACAGAACAGAACTACAGAGTCTACAGAGTAGTCAGTGTAGTCAAAACTCCAAAACCAATATCCTCCTCTGCAGGGCCCCACCTGTCGGTCTGCCCCCTCCACATCTCCAACCATGACCACTACCACCACTTCCCCGCCGCCGACCGCCGCCACCGGGGACCACCCCCGCCTCCTCCTCCGTGGCTTCCTCTCCTCCGAGACCTGCAAGGTATGTTACGCCCTCCCCTTAGCCCCTCCTCATCCGAAGCCTCTCAAAACCCTAAACCCCACCTTGTTGCGATCCGAATCATATGATACGGCGCGTGCGTCAGGAGCTGGAGTTCGTGCACCGGAGCTGCGGCACGGCGGGGTACCGCCCGTCGGTGGTGTCGACGGCGCTGCCACACCTGGCGGCTACCGGCTGCGGCCACCTCCTCCTCCCCTTCGTGCCCATCCGCGAGCGCCTCCGCGAAGCCGTCGAGTCCTTCTTCTCCTGCCACTTCGACCTCTTCGTCGAGTTCACCGGACTCATCAGGTGCTGAACAATCGCGTTACGTACATGCCGCGTTCTGTATGCTGATATGCTCGATCCTAGTAGTTTCACGTCAACATCGACATGGTGCCTTAAGCATTTCAGTTAAAGAGTTCACCATCAATCATGTGGAAATATCGTTTTGGATATATCGTTTTGGCTTGATGGGCTGGAAGTAATAGTGTGGGCGTGCAGATCCTGATGATTTGATAACGTGCCAATTCATTTGATCGTGATCGTGATAATTTTCTTCGATGTGGCAATATTTCCTAATAAGATTGCATGTGCAAACTTTGAACACTGGACAGTTTCTCCCTCTTATGGTTCTAGCAACTACATAAGAATGCACGATATGTTTTCACCTTATAAATCTGAAAGAAATGCTGTCACCTTATTAATAGTACATATAAACCTTGCTGCTTAGAAGTTGGTGCAAGATAGCTTTTGTAGGAAACCTGATAGTACTTGACACTATAATGGTCTCCATATTGAAAACCTGTCTATTGGGTATGCAGTTGGTGCAAAGGAGCTTCTATTGGATGGCACAGTGATGACAATAAACCTTATCTTAGACAAAGAACCTTCACGGTGAGGACCAATCTGCTTTTGGGAATTCAATCAGCTGGGCATGGTTTCTCTCTCTCTTTGTATGTCGAGTTTATGATTTCCACCAACAGTGATATCACACAGTGCTTACTGCTTAACTGTCATTTGGGAATCTTCTTTCATTACGCTTCAGATTACTCTATACAGGTTTTCTTTCGTTTTGCAAATATCTAGTGTATGCTTGTATGTACTCTACGATTGGCTGGTTATCTTCTATGGGACGCATCTTCAACTTGCAAACTACTAGATAAAAATTCATTTAAAGCCTTATGACATTCTGCTGCACTGCATTGTAGAGCTGATTGAGAACACTGAGGAAGCCTCTGATACAAGTTCTCATTCTTTGGCTTCAGTTACTGTGAACTACTTTTGAACTCTTCAGTCTAAAAAAAGTTACTGCAAACTGCCTGTATGGTGTATCTTATCTAAAGGCAAACTATGCCTTGTACATGCTATATTCATTTTGATTAGATGATTAAGTTCCAAAATTTGGCTACATCCTGGAAGAAATCATGCAGAATGAAAATGGCATTATGTATCCTCCATGGAACTACTGGACTACTGCAAATAGTTGCATGCACACTGTGAATTTTTTAAGAAACTATATGCACTCAAACTTTGGATCGTTGTGCGTATTATCCTTGTGATTAGATAATGAAAGCCATTCATAATATGTAAAGATTTTTTAGTTTCACTTTGCTTATCACTTATCAGTATTTCACCACCTCTTTATCACCTGCTCTTTCTTGTCTTCTTTTATATGAGTCCAGTCCAAATGTAACCTTTGCCATGCTGACCTTTATTTCTTCTTAATTCAAATATTGCATGAAATGTACCACTATCATCTTTCAATAAATAGGCAGTGTGCTACTTGAACAATCATGGAAAGGACTATAAGGGTGGAATTTTGCGGTTTCAGGATGGTGAACCTTCCTCTATTGTTCCAGTTGCTGGTGTAAGCAAATGCACTCTACATGCATGTATTTTCAGAATAATCATTTATGAAATACATATAAAAATTTTCCGGTTAAAAATTATCGAATAATTTAGTAAATTTTATGAGAACTATTCTTCTTTTCAGGATGTTGTCATCTACAGTGCTGACAATCGTAATGTCCACTGTGTAGATGAGGTACGCTTCTGTTTTCTGCATGTGTCAGATGATTGTTTCTGTATGTATGCTTATTTTTTTTTCATTAGCATTGCTTATCATATTTTATGCCTTATTTGGATAAGCAACAAGGGTTCTCTATAATTGTTAGTACTTTTTATGAATCAAATAGATTTTTTTTGGTGTGAAGGTAAGCTGTAGTAACAGGTAATTGTGATCTCACAACATTGATTATCAAATATTTATATCCTGGTTTATGTTTCTCCTTTTCCCTTGCATTGGTTATTGTAAGCCGCAATTCATTTGCAGCCATGTTGTTATCCCATCAAGAATTTTCAGCCTTTTTGAAGCTTCTCGCATGCTCTTTTTTGTTTACCAACAAACTATAGCAAGTTTTTTTTACAGGTGACTGAAGGTGAAAGGCTCACCCTTACTCTTTGGTTCACGAGAGACAGTGCTTTTGATGAGGATCCAAAGCTCCTTACTTTTCTCTCTCAGACATCATTGAGCTATGAGCCAACTGATCAGAACTCTTACATTCCTTTGCCAGCCTCGGATAACATGTATTGGTTTTCCTACGATCAGTCTGGTTTTGACATACGATGGGCTAGAGTGCACACTCTGGGGTTTAGTTTCCGCACTAGCAGTGGTGAAGGCGGTACATCTGTTGCACCAGCTGAAGATGACCCCATAGAGTTGCTTGGGAAGCCACTGCGACTTGGGAGGGGAGATGATGTCTTTGGGAAAATATTTGCCAACAGCTTGCATGCTCTTCAGGTATTTGTATACTCACTTTTTGAGTGGCCTTAATTTCTGCGGTCAGAGTGCATTAGGATCATATATTCATATTAGTCACTTCTGAGTTCTGACTACTCATTTACTGCAAGTTTAAGATGTCCTTATTTCAATGTTATTGTCAGTTTTTTTGAAGTCATTCTCGAACTTGAGTTGAAAAGTATTGCTTATTTATTGTTCCTTGAACTTGCTTGTTTGATAATCATTGTTGCATGATAACGCCATGACAACAGACGTGTGAACATGTCTGTGGTTGTCCTGGAGAATGACATTTTCCCAAATAAGGCCAAAACAAGTTCTTGAGGATACAAACCAAACAATTTTGACTTACATATTTCAAGTGGGTTACGTCCTGTTCTGTTCTGTCAAGTGAGTTACATCCATTACAAATCTCTTAAATAGGTGGTGCAATTCTACTACTGGAAAGCACCTGAGCTGGCAGCAAGGAGAAAACAAACTACTGGTGGTTCAGAAACAGTCTGCCATCCTATTATACAACAATCAAGAGGAACAGAACTACCATTACCGTGCAACCATGGCCTTGCACAAACCATATTGGGATCATATAACAACGTGGAGTTTGCTTTCGAATGGAATGATTTTGTGTTAGCAGTTGCTACGTGGGAGAATTATTCAGAAGAATTGAGGAGAAAATTGTCGACATTTTTGCCATATTGGTTGTCCAATGAAACCATTTTTGTTGTTAATTCCTCCGAGCCCCAGGTATGTAGTGAAGGGAACTAAACATTGACCTGATAAAATGGAAATTGTAGCATAATAATAACATAACAATGATGTTATCTAGCATTAGTTCCAACTTCCAAGTTGCTTTCCCTTGAGATTTTTTTTTTTAAAAAAAGGAATGAACCAAGCCGTGAAGAGTTTTGCCTTTAGATGTTAGCCCATTAGGGTTCTCTCTAAGAATGGATTCACTGGTGTTGATTATAAGACATTCTGGGGACCACTTCTGGATATTTGCATTTCAGAGCTTTCATATGGCTTCTTATATTTATCCTCTCTTTCGAAGGATGCACTATATGCTGTTACTTCTCAAGCTAGTTAAGATTTGTTTTTGTTTGCCTGAATTTTCATTATAAAGTTATTATGTTATTTGTAACTTTCATGCCTGAGGTAATATTTTTTTAGCACTTCTTCATCCAAATGGTCACATGGTGAAATCTGTACACAAGCACAACCTTTTCTCAGAGGCACTTGAAAATGCAGCTAGGGGCATTGGGGTAGACCCTTGGTTGATCAATTCAAACTTGTTTCATTGCCTCTTGAAAATTTGAAAAGTAAATTGCATTGGAGCTCCCTAAACTTGTGTGGTTGTCTCACTCAACACCCTAAACTTGCATTTTACTTTCTAGGCTCCTCAAACTTCCTCCCGTTTGCATCGCAGGTCCAATCTGCCGCTTCCTGACAGGCCTAGCTGAGTTGGCATATGTGTTGGTCTGACGTGGATCCAAATGTCCACACGTGTGCATATTTTGCATAGTTACCAGAAACGTGGTTCATCTGAGTCGCGGTATGGGATTTGGGTTCGTAGTTTGTCACTTTTTCTTCCAATTTCCACTGCGAATACGAACTCCGTACCCTAAACCGGTTCGCTTTCGACGAATCCGGTTTGCGATTCGCGGGGTTTTATAGCAAACCCGATAATTATGATATTTTGACTACTTCACATGATGAGTCATCCAAAATAACAAAAGGATTGTATTCTTTCAAATTGCCCTCCTCCTCAACTGTGAATTTTTCATTGCCACCACCCTACCTTTTCCTGCTGCATCCACCACCTCCCCTCCGGCGAGCCTCCTCCCTCGTCGGTCACTCTCGCTAATCATCCTTTGTCGTCCCTTCTCCATGCCTCCATTTGCCTCCACGCCTCTCGACACCGTCGGCATCGCCACCTCCGGCCACCACCATTGCTGGTGCCACTGCCTCCCCCACTACAGCACGCCACCGCCTCCACATTCGCACAGGCAAAGTCAAGGTGAGGTGGCCATGGGGCACAAGGAGCGGCTTGGGGAGGGGGCCATGGCGGAGCAGCTCGGGGAGGCAGCCACGCACCGTCGTTCCCATTGTTCCGGTGAGCCTTTTCATTTGAAAATCCAACCGCGTCACGTTGTGTTCCATCTCTTCCTTCCTCACTTCCCCAAGTTAATATGATTTCCACTCATGTAGCACAACGAATCGACCATTTTCTTCCTCGAATCCGAGTTGATTTCACCACCGTCGTTCGTCGTCTGTGGCGAGCCTCGGTCAAATCACTTTGCACATGAGTATCCCCTCACTGCCCCCCATTTTTTGACGCGCTCACTTCTCTTTGTCGACCACCGTGGTAGCGTCGCGACCATGATAGAACTGTCGTTGCCACCACCACTCGTCGTCAGCACTTCCCTGCTGTTCCAAACCCGAACCACCACCACCATAAGCTTCGCTTTGTCATCCTCGTTCCGTTTTGCCCATTCCTCAGGACTCGCTGCCCGTCTCCTGCTGCCGGCGTGTGGAGCCTGAGGTTACGTGCCTCCCTCTCTCGTCCATGTCTCGACTAGAGGAAGAAGAAGACCACGCCATTTTTGCTTTGCCATGTCAGCGTCCACCTCAACAACTTCTGTTATCTAACAGCCAAAGTGACCTGCGATGCAAACGGGAGCAAGTTTATGGAGCCCAAAAAGTAAAAGGCAAGTTCAGGGTGTTGAGTGAGACAACTGCACAAGTTTAGGGAGTTCCAATGCAGTTTACTCAAATTTGAAATATCAGTTGAAATGGCCCCCATGCACTCTCTCTCTCTCTCACACACACACACACAACACATGCGTGCTCATGCATCTATTTGTGAAAGCTGAAGAAACTAATCTTGCAGTCCTATTGAATCCTGATACCAACATGCGAATGTCACTACCTAGATACTAGAGTTTTATGAATCAGAACCAATGGACGCCATACTGAATATCTCTGCCCCCCTTCTAGTAGAAAGTTCACAGCCAGTCTCATACATCTTTCTTCAGCAGATGAACCACACCCCTACTTAAATACCAGTCTATTTCCTTTCTGGACCACTTCTGCCGTTTACCACAAAGTCACATGCATTTTTTTACAAATAGCGTAACCAAGCTAATTCTCCACTTGTGGTTTGCATCTGCGTCATTCGTCAGTGACATAGGTGGTGGGCTGTGGGTCGTTTGTTTTGCTTAAGCTCCACTGGTACAAGATGTTCCCAGACACATCATAAAAGAAGAAGTCAGCTTGGTCCTGGTTTAGCTGGAGGGACATGAACCCTTGCCCATCGTAAAAGAACTGGAGCTTATCATCATTTGGCTGGAAGACTCCTCTCCATGCTTTTGAACCGCCTCCACTAGTGAAGTATTGGATTGGACTGGAACAACAGAAGCGAGAGCATCAAGGTTAGACTTCGCCAAGTGTGAACATATTGTTGTACATGTCCTATTTTAAATTACTGTGACAGATAAAAAGAATGACTTCATATCAACGATGTTAACCTGTCTCTGCTGCTAATGTGTTCCAGGCAGTGATCATGCCCATTGATGTAGAAGTCGATGCCATTGACCTGCAATGGAGTGAAAGTACTCATAAAAAGATTCTTTTTCTGGTCCTTTTAGAACTAATATTGAGGCTACTTCTGAATAACCTTGAGGACTGGAAGTAGTAGTTGCAGAAGCTCCTTGGTGTCGCCATGGTCGCTGACACTCCTCATGGTATGATGCCCAACAGCAATCTTCCACTTTGCAGTTGATTTCTTCATTGCCTCATCCAAATCCTGGATTGTAGAATCCACAAAAAGAATGATTTAAATAATTTTGCTTTGTAACGTACTAGCTTCCTTTTTAGCATTGATGTCAATTTCATTCCAAATATGCACCTTCAGCAGATTAGCTATGTATTTTCCTCGAGGCGCCACTCCTCTCCAGTCATAATGATCGTCTTTAGGGTGAGTCCAGTACTTGAGTTGAAATGGAGTGGTGTCGACAAAGAAGAAATCCACAATTTCTGTGGAAATTGCGATTGATGATACATAGTTAGTCTTGTGTCTCATCATAATTTTCACAAATCCAAAATCTTTTCAGTCAGAACAAAACGTGATTTAGTACCTGCGTTAACAATGAATGATCTCATGCAAATGAATCGGCTGTCGATCTTTCGCAAGACTGGGCTAAGCTGTGCTAGCACATCACCCCTGTAGTCATGATTTCCCAGAACTGAAAAAGAAAATCACAAGTCTTAGTACACATCCATGCGTTGTGTTAGGCTCCGATGCTGTAATTTTCCCTATTCCTGCTGGAGTTGAACTGTTTTTGTAAATTTTCTGTGTTCCAAACGGGGCCTTAAAACATATGCCAGCACCTTCTCAAGGGAAAATGGTAATAGCAACAGAAAACAGAAAAAAACATTGAAGCTTACCGAGGTACCACGGCTTCTGCAAGCTCTCTGCCGTGTAGATATCAGTAAACGATTCTTCAAACGCCTGGTCATCGACGCCCGTCAGGCCATTCTCGTAGAAGTTGTCCCCGGTGGATATGACGAAGTCGATGTTCAGCCTATCCCCAACCCTTCCCATCTACATGGAAAATCTTACATAGTTTAGCTCCAAAGTTTAGAGGCTATTTTGCAGCAGCAATCTCCGAAGTTCCCCAGAGTTCTACTCTTCTGACCCACTTGGGGGACACGCACAGAGGAAACAGAAGACCAACAGCAGGCTCAACAAGCGCCATTGCTGGGCATCGACGACTTTCCCCATTAAACAAAAACAGAAATGACGGCTGGAGATGTAAACTAACCACCAGACGGTACCATTCCCACTCATCTCTCCTCCCCCCATCCAATAGCAAACGGCCAACGGCATCACCCACCCTACCCTACCCTACCCTACCCTACCCCCTGATGCGCAGTTAGCTACGAACTTAATCGCAGTCCAGTCCTACTGGCGAATCAAGAAGAACCGGGACGACATTAAAGATCGTATCAGCAGCGTGATGTATCGTTCTAGGTTCTAACCTGCTCTGCGACCCTGGATTGGTTGTACGTGCCCTTCCGGCCCCAGTCCCCGACGACGAGCAGGCTCAGCGACCCGTCGTTCTTGGCCGGGTGCTCCACCCGGGCGAGCTCCGCGGCGGCCGGCGCGCACCGGAGCGCGGCCACGGCCAGGAGCGCAAGGACCGCGGCCATGGCAGCCGCAGCAGTAATGCTCTTCGCCATGGCCGGCACTTGAAGGCAGCAGCAACAAAGAGGGAGTACGGGCAGATCTGTAGTGCACAAGACGAGGAGCAAGTCACTGGTTAGGTGTCTTGCAAATATTGGTAGGCGAGGAGAGGAAAGGCTGCCTGCCTGCCCAATGGTGGATGAGTGGCCGCGTCGGGTGATGCGGATTATGCCTTTTCTGTTTGGAAGCTTTCTGCTTTCTTAATGTTGCTTGTCGCGCTTGGAGACGTCAATAAGATTCTACTTTTGTGACACGTACAGTGTTACGCGATAACACGATTCGGAATTTTTTTAAATAACCTAATTTTTATTCTGAATTACAGTGTCGCTCAACTGTTGAGCGACTACTTGAATATTTATCGTCTAATGGTGCACAATGTATGTCCTACTAGCTGAGCGAGTTGTACACTAAAATCAACCGTTGAACGATTTAGACTAGTCGTTGTTGAGCGACTTAGACTAGTCGCTCAACGATTGAGCGACAGATAATTATTTCTGTAAAATAAAAAAGATGATATTATTACTGTAATTTAAAATAAAGAACTAGATTATTTCTTTTAAAAAATTCACGCGATCCGTGTGGTGCGCGTGCATTATTGGGAGTGGCCGAGTGGGTGTGGGTCACTCGACTTGCTTGATGGGTCTTGATGGGTGGTGATGACTTGGATTCCTGCTGTCCCTACAGCGCGCACTGAGTTTTGGATTTCTTTTTTCTCCGTCAATTAAATCACGGCGTGCTACAACGCTTCAAGTTTAAGAATCTACCATGCCAACTCTACTCTGTGTTTTTTTAACAGCAAGTTTGGACTGCCATGTGCGAACCATGCGAGCATTATTGTAGGGTATAGTACCTCGGTCCATGGCCATGTCACCCTTGTGCTCGGGTGACGAGGCTCGGCTCGGCTCGGCTGCACATCGTGGCATTTTCTCGGGCAGGTCAGAGCTCACAGGCTCACGGCTCAGGCAGGTAAGAACTGGAGAAGGGAGCCAACCGGTTAACTCACCCTCATGTGATTGTACGTTTTATAGTCATGCGCACGCAAGTTGAAGCCGACGTAGATCATATTAATAGACTGGTAGACAATTGGTCCTGTTTGGTAGGCTTTACTCCTTATTTTCAGCTCTTACTTCTTGATTCTCATAGGACTCATTTCTATGAGAATCTGTCGATGATTGAGGGAAGTGTTGGGTAGAAGATTGGATTCTAAAACCCTGAAAAAGATGATTGGAGGTTAAAAAGAGACCAGGCTACCCCTAATTTTAGCACTTTAATTCTATTTGTATCTTAGTCCTTCTATTTGTACATAAATTTCCAAATTTTCTTTACAAATTTCTCAGGATCGGCTTAGTCCTACGTCCTACTTGCAGTGTCATAGCTAGAAGATTGGAGGCAACACTAGAAGGTTTGGCTTGGTCCTACGTGCAGTGTCATAGCTCGAGTTACACTGCACTGAGAGATATTTATGTAGTGACCTGATGCCTAACAATTCAGACGAATTTGATCATGAATTAGAAATTATTTTTATAGTACTACAAAAATGGTAATTTGTAGTAGGACTTTTCCCACAGAAATGGTAATCAAGTTGGTGAATGTTGATGTGCAAAAAATAATTATAGAACCAGAAGTGAGGTGCAAAATTCAACATTGAGGTGCAAAAAATATATATAGACCAGAAGTGCCTCATCCAACAGTGAGGTGCAAAAATATATTGATGTACTACTACGGTCTAAAAACATAAATGGATCATAAGTGTCCTATAAAGCTACAAGTTGGTGAATGTTGATGTGCAAAAAAAAAATGCATTGTTTTATTATGAAGAACCATAATATTATGAAGGCCTAAATTTTTCCCTTTGCTACTACAGCATCAGGTCCTGCATTTTGCTTCAGGTAGTATTTGTCAATAGTCCGGACATCTATCCACTTAGCAGCATATTGCCATAACAGAACATTTTCCCACTGATCTGTCATAATCAGACATGCACACAACTGTCTAACTGAAATGCATAACCTAAAAGCCTGAAACGCACAATTACAATTTCAATTGGAAAAAAAAAAATCATAGATACATTCCAAGCACTCAACAACAACCAGCATTAGTTGCAGTGCACATTCATGGACCTGAAACATAACAGTCATGCTTTCTGAATTATTTTGCAACATTGCCAAGTCTGATGAAACAAAACAAAAGCTTTCTGAATTATTTTGCAACAACCAGCCTGCTCCACTAATGAACATTATAGAGACCAGACTTATCGCATGAATTATCCTTCAATCCTTGACACACTTTGAACTCATATTCGCCGGTTAGTGTTCTTTCGGGCATCACACTTTGACACTCCACTAATGACTGATTTCAAGTCCTAATCACTTTCTTTAGGGCATCAAGTCCCAATTAGTCTTGACCAAAACAACAATGTTAAAAAGAAACGGATCTTTAGGGCATCAAGTCCCAATTAGTCTTGACCAAAACAACAATGTTAAAAAGAAACGGATGTAAACATCAGTCGTAGGAAGGACTATACAACTCTTTTCACGTTGTTAGCTAACATCCTCTCTTACATCTGCTGGTATGTAGGATTCTAACATTAGTACATTACCTGCGATGGACGTGTTGATTTAATCTGAACTACAAGTACCAGATAAGTAAACTTTCTTATCTACTCTGGGTTATCTTTGAACATCTAGGCAATCCGCATACACCTTGCCAACTCCATGTGGCCCACAAGTGTAGAAGTTTACCTGAAAATAATTTGGACGTCTCAGGTGATTGAACCAATGGTTCTACACATCGATACAAGAAAATTTTAATGTTGGGTGCCACCCAAATTCCCTATTTACTAATAGTAACTGTCACCCAAGTATGTGAAAAGGGCAATTCCTTGATGTTATAGTATCTTAACCCTGCTTGGATCAAGAGTATTCGTTTATTCCCCAAGAAATCTATTAATCATGGCTAGAAACTTTTTTGCTGGACATGTAGGATTTGCCAATCTCTCATAACGTCCACCCTTCCAAAGACCAAACAAGAATATTCTTTTTTGGGTGAAATTTATTTCTCTAGGGTTAGGGCTTATGATTGTTCTACAACTAAAACGTCTACAATACAATTACCCTACCGAACCTAACATGAAAGTGGAACATCTAGAAGAACAACCGATAATAGAAGATGGAATATATGCTACCTCTACATGTTCAACACCATCCTCCTCATTCCAGTATAGCAAAAAATAGAAATAATTTGTAGTTTTATTTTCTACAATTACACATTGACCACATCTATGCCACAAAAAATATCTGAGATCTAGGCAACAAAAAAAGAGAATTATTTCACAGTGGAGAGAGAAGGAGATCGGTTCTTATCTCCACGGGTCCAACGAAGCAAGCTGGTGCAGGGGGCCGCGGGGAGGAGGCCGACGCAGGGAGTTGAAGGACCGGTGAGGGGTCTGCCGGGATTGTGAGAGGGGCACGGGGAGGAGGCCAGCGCAGGGAGGTGGCCGGCGTAGGGTGTAAGATCGAGGAGGCCGACTAGAGGGGGGGGGTGAATAGTCGTTTCTAAAAATCTCTAAGGCTAAAACCGATTTCTAATGCGGAAGCTAAAGACAATTCGGTTTTGCACAATTAAAATCTAGATCAACTAGTCTTTACTAAGTGCACCAACAACCAACGACTATTGATAATTAGCAATCATACAAATACATGTAAGCAATATAATTATGTGAATGTAAATTGCGCAAAGTAAATCACAAGAGAAAAAACCACAAAGACACAACGATGTTTTACCGTGGTGTTCGGAGACTTGTCGGTCTCCCCTAATCCACGTTGAGGTAAGCCCAGCCACGTTGGACCAGCTCCACAACTTGAGCCAACACCTCCGAGGTAAGTCCAACCACTTGGACCGACTCCAACATGAACCAACACCTCGATCCACTCGGGGTTGCTCTTCCTCCACTCCGGAGATGGCGAGCACCAAACCACTCACAACACGCCGGGCCTTCTCACAAGCTTCTTGAGAAAATCACCGGACCACGACGCCTCCACACCGTCTAGGTATCAATAAACACCAAGAATAATAAGCCAAGCCCCTTGCTTGACTCTCACCAAATGCAACACATGCACAATTGAACGCTCAATCCAATTCTAGTTGCAACACATGCAACTAGAATCTCTCCCTTTGCTCACAAGGTGCAACACATGCATATTTGAGAGGAGAAGCTTATACTAGCTCAATAGAATGAAATGGGAAGCCAAGAGTTACCCTCCAACCGGCCAAGGTGAGTATTTATAGCCCACACACAAAAACTAGCTGTTGGAGGAGAATTTGCTGAAAATCGGGAAACCGGTCGGGACCATGAGCATAGGGCGGTCAATCCAACTCTGATGCAATGGCTATAAAAATAGCCGTTACATGCAATTCCTGGTTAGTCTGTCCTCACAGGGTCTGGTCTGACTGGACCCCCGGTCAGTCCAGACCTTCTGGGTGGAAGAAAAACAAAAAAAACACGCCCTCTGGAAAAAGTTGACCGGCCTTATAAGGGCGGTCAGTCCGCAGGCATATGGGTGGTCAGTCCGGGCTTTCAACTGCGGTCAGTCTGGCCATGGATTTCAGCACAGGCGACACTCAGAAAAATGGTCATAACTTTTGACTCTGATGTCAGAATTGAGTGATCTTGGGCTCTATGGAAAGCTTATTCAGAGGGCTACACAACCCATCTGTTTGATTAATATCAAATACATTTAATCAAATTAAAAAGCACAACTCCAAAGAGCCAACACCATGGTCTAAGTTCAAGGAAATAGCGACGAGCAATCTTAGACCATGTCAAGGGAAAATGCATGAATCCCAACAATTTGCAAACTTTAGTATCATGCCACAATGAGTAGGTACATGGACTTCAACTATTTGTAAAACATATTTGCAAAGTATAGTCACATGCTACAAGGATTATGCATGAGCCTCGACTATTTACAAAACACATTCGCAAATATCGGCAACATGCCACAAGGAGTAGTTGTATGGACTTCAACCATTTGTAAAACACATTTATAAATTATAGTCACATGCTACAAAGAGTTAATGCATGAGCTTCAACTATTTACAAAGCACATTCGCAAACAATAGCATCATGCCATGGAGAGCTAGAGCAAGCGGGATTGAGCTATCAACACATGATGAGACTCAAGCTACTAGACATGACCCCTCTTAATAGTACGGCAAACTTATACTAGCAACCCGGTCTTCCAACCAAACACCAAGGCTAGTAAAAGACTAGGAACACATCCTTAGACGTAGCTAGTCATACCTTTGCCTTGAGCATCCTCTTGAAGCTTGATGACACACATCTTTACTTCAAGTCTGGATCATTGTCTTGATATGCATCAACCCATGATACATCCTTCACTTGACCTCCATCTACACATGAAGGATCTTTTCTTAATTTGATGATCAACTCATGATCATCTTCTCTTCGGAATCTTGATGTGCATCAACACATGATGCACTCTTTCACTTGAACCTTTACTTGATGACTATCAACTCATGATGCCATCCAAAGTCTCCAACTTCATGGAACATAACCTATTCATTCAACTCATGAAAAATGTTAGTTCCATAATGTGATTGTCATTAATTACTACAACATACCATTAACTCATAATGGTTGGTCAAGATACTTCAATATTTCCCTCTTTGGTAATTGATGATAACCACCTCAATTTGCAGATAAATGAATATAGATCAATATGAGTATATATGAACTACACAAGTTATATATACTCAAGGGATATGTTTTAATGTAGATAACCTTAATATGTGTGGATAAAGAGAATATGGATCAATACTAATGAAACTCCAAAACATAGAGTGAACTCCCTCTAAGTGTGTGCATACATGAATGTGTAATAAAAATATATACACATATTCAAGTTAAACTTTTAGTGGAGTTCAACCTATATTTTTGATTTGAGGAATGTAACAAGATATAAGAATATGATGTTGAGTGCATACCTCCATGATTTTCACCTTTTTATCCAAATAAGACTACACAATAGGTATATCAATAGAAGTGTTAGTCTCACATATAGATTTGTCATTAATCACCAAAATACTCTATTAACTCATAATGACAGGTCTAGATTCTTCATAGGGGATCAGCGGGAGGCAAGGACGGGGCTTGCGGGAGGAGCTACGGCGAGGATGGGGCTGGCGGGAAGCACTGTGGTGAGGAAGGGGCCTACGGCGATGACATGGCGGCGCCATTTCCTAGCTCGGTCAACGATCGAATCCAGTTTTCGCCTCATCCAGCGCCGGCCTCTAGTTCCAGCGGTCTCTACGCTAGATCTGACAAGGGCAAGGGCGAGAGGGAGGGGCCGACTGCGACGTCTAGGGGACCGGCGGCGAAGGGCTCCTGGCTAGCGCCGCTAGCCTCTCAAAGTGGCGACGGCTCCAGAATGGAGACCATGCGGGAGAGAAAGAGGAGAGACATGTGGTGCATGTGAGAGAGAGGGGAGAGTCGAACGGGAGAGGTGAAGGGGTGGTTTCGTGTAATGGCAAATGGTGGGTAATTTCTTCTCAACTCCAGGGGCAATTATGTAACTAGGGGATGGATTCTTACGGGGAGCGACCCCAACCTCACTCCGAGAAAATGAACTATGGGCTGCTCTATGGGCTGCTCCGCTCCTCAAGTGCTTCTGATTCTAAAAACTGAGGAGCTCGAGTGTTTGGCTAAGCTCCCGCTGCTCCGATTGAGAATTTAGGAGTAGAAACCCTACCAACAGGCCCTAAGCAAGGGCTTTTCCCGTGTACGGTTGTAGAAACGGAGCTGCTATACATACAATATTATTAACACCACGCTTGTAGGATGCATGAGCTTGACATCATCTGGGTCATATGGTCCCACACAGCAAACGTAGTCCGTGTCAGGTTTGTCAAGGCTGGCCAAGTACGGAGTCGTCGGACGGATGGAGGTGCTGGAGTTCAACGCATTAGTGGTGCTTCTGTGGTACGCGGCGGTCGAGGATGACCGGACGAGACGGCGGCGGCGAGGGCGCTCATGCACATATGGATGGGGCTCGTGCTGGCCGACCGGTGCTGTGGACAAGCTCTTGCCACGGTGTCCAGTCGTTGTGCCACCCTCACGGCCATAGCATCGAGTCGAGTGTGGCAACCTAGCACATCACACCTTTGGTAATATACCTAGTCTTGGAGCCATTACTCTGCAAATACTATCTTTACATGACATGTCTCACATCAGAATAGCACACTAGAAAACACGGTAAGTGGTGCATCAATATAACATCATAATATGTGGGTCTAATTAATGGATATTGAAATATACAAGGTTCCTCTTTATGATGTTGATCACCTTCTCCTTTTAAACATCCTCTAGTTCCTCTAATCTTGAGAAAATACTCACTAGCAGTTGGGTTGCAATTGTTCTCTTAGGGACCCTTGGTTGCATGGAAGTCCTTTGGGATAATTGTTCTACTAGGAGGTGGATAATAATAGGGATGAGTACAAGAGGTACTCAACAAGTCGAGATTACAAACATTAATGCATGAGTTCCCACCATATCATAATATATTTTCTTACATTAAGCATTTGCTATACCCATACACAATCTAATCCATATTCATAAGTTTGTTATAGAAAACAGAGATTGTGATAAGAAAACATATTATTATTTTGAAATCCACTTAATACCATGGGGTGCCTGCCACCTATAGGCTCTTTCCCATCATGGACATAACTTCCATCCCGGAAGCAAGGAGTGAGTATTCACGTGTTTACTTTGTAGAGGTGCATCACTTTACCCATATAAATTCTTTGCACATTTGCCTCGTGTCGTCACATGCCATACATATTTCTTTTAATGTGCAGTTCGACTAAGAACTACAAAGACTTTTTGCTAGCCTGTACACAATACCTCCGTCCGGCAAGACAAAAGTCAAGTCGTTGAAGACTACTTCCAACCGGTGAGTATATAACTCTTGGGTACTTTCTGAGTAGTTGGCCAGGGACCTCGATCAACTGATCGAGGATATCACTTCTGATCAGAGATCGGGAGATGTCATGGGTGCAACCAACCCTACCAGTTCAGAATTGGTGAAATTAGTTGACAAGAAAAGGAAGGCTAGCGCTACGGACTTTGCTTCAGCGCACTTCAAGGTCAAGATAAAGAAGAAGACCAGATATGCATACATAAAAAATAATTATGTAAATACATACCTTTAATGCTTCTGATGTCCTTAAGATCTTGAATTTTGAAAGGTCTTCTGGTGTTCCGGTCGCCTCCGATTAGAGCACTCCTCAGGAGAAGGTTTCTAAGGAAAAGGAAGTTGACCCAACCCCCGAGCAGGTGGCAGCGCCAGCGCTTGCGTCGGAACCTACAGCGGCTCCAACTCTGCCTAAGGAGGCGAAGTTCGAAAGGTCCCAAGAGGTTCACCATTCTTTGGGTCCTTCAGAAATTTCTCCAAAGCCCTCATCCTCTCGTCTTCCCCATCGTCATCGAATCTTCTACGATGAAGAACTAGATGAGGCCTGTGATAGAATATCGCACCGTCAAGCAAAGATAAGTCCTGATATTATTTTTGCAGAGTATATAATGACATGGTAATCCAGGTAAGTATCCACGACCACTTCCATAGCCTTTTCCCCTAAAGTTTTTTAAAAAACTAAAAGAGTTTGCCATATCTGTAGCATATCATGGAGAACTTCACTATGGTCGGAGGACTGACACAACGAATAAAACTCTTGGAGAAAAGAAACTCCAAATTAAAAAGTAAGAACTTTCCTCTTGTCTCCTCCTTTCCTTCCTTGCTATCTTGTTTCTCTTCCGTTAATTAACTTCTCCCTTTATTATATTTGATAGATTCGAAGAATTTTAAAGAAGAGGTCATGGCCAAGGAAGCCGTAATAACAAAGCTTGAAGGTGAATACCAAGCTAAGGACCGGTCGATCGAATTCTTGACGATCAGGATAAATGAGATTATCGACACTTGTGAGAAGAAGAGTCAAGGTAATTGGTCGTAAACTTAACCAGGGTACTATTTGTTCTGGTTATAATTATTTATCTTTGGTTCACTCGTGTAAAGCAAACTCAAGAAATAACCAGAGCGAAGAAAGCTCTTGAGTTCGAGCACGCCAGGGGGCAAAACTTGATCGGGGCCTTGACGAAAAAGTTAAGGCTCTAAACAAGATGTTTTTCAATATGGGATCGGGATCGCAACTGCCTCTCTTGAAGGATCCTGTAGAGAAAATCAACTTCCTGGGCCAACAACTCGAAGATCTTCGAGGTCTGTTTAAAGCTACCCGGGATAACTATGCACAGACGATAAGGGAAGTTGTTGCCAATGGAGTCAGCTTTGCTTTGGCAAAACTAAAGGCCTCCGACCCATCCGTGTATCTCCAAGCTGTTGAAGAAGATTTCAACTGCTCGGGAGATGAAGCAACCAAGCTTATCGAGGAAATGACACCTCTCGGAAACAAGGTTGTGGAGAAAATGGAAGTCGGATCTCCAGCGCGCAGCGACCAGTCTGATGAGCCTAAGGAGTAAGCTTTTGTAATATAAGAATTATGAATGTAAAAACCTACCTTTCTTTCATCAATAAAATCTTTTGTTTATCCTTTTGACTTATGAAGTACTCACATATTTCCTAGCCCCTGACTGCTTTATAGTAGAAGATCTTTGCTAAAGAAATAGTAAGCCAAGAATAAGAGTAAAAATCACGACCACTGTATAAAATATGTGCTGATTATGTGACAAAACTGATCGTATTAATACTAGGAAATCAATTGTAGTCGGAACCAGTGTATGACTTCAACTAGTTGTAGATCTGTTTTCCATAATTGAAATACTAAACAATACATTGTATGGTCGTAAGATAAGACTTACATTGATGAGAAAGAAATTATGCAAGGATGTATGCAATAAACGATAAGTGGCTTTATTTATATATAGTATCCAAACTAGTCATAATTATTGCTAAGAACTGAAGACATGAAAAACACCTCGCGAAACATGCTCATGCTCAAGTTCGACTGGCAGCGAAGATCGTAGAAAAAGGACCGTCGCTAGGAAACTCCTTCCAGTGGGCAGGACCACATGTAGAGAGGAGATATTTCGACTAGGAGGCTTTCCATGTCCCGACCAATTGCCAAATGAGAGTAGAACAAAATGTTGAGGTGAAGAAGTGTAGTCTCCGAAATCTTAAGCATGTAAGACACTATATGTAGTCGTTTATGTTATGCTCCTTTTACTCGTATGTTTCTTTGGGAAAAGAGTGTGGTCGCGCTTGAGAGCCATTGACTTAATGGTTATGACTAGGACCCTTACGATGTTTAACTTATATGTCTTAGCCAAAGAGGAATAGAAATCCTTTAAAAAGGATATCGAAGAGAATTTGGTCTTCTCCGACCAATTAGATAACGATAGTAGGCAACCAGAATATGTGTACTGTCATATAAACAATATCACTCATCGGAGAAAGTAAAGAAATGATAAATCTTTATTGAAAATTGACAGAATGTAAAATACACTTATACAAAGAACTTACGCAATTGGTCAATATTCCAAGAATTTAACAAAACACACTCATCTGACATAGCTAGTCGTACCGAACCAGGTCTGGTGACTTTGACCACAATGTATGGACCTTCGACCGGGTCTAGTATTTGTTGTGATTAGCCTGGCTCTGAATTTTTCTGAGAACCAGATCACCTACAGCTATGCTGCAAGATTACACCTTACGACTGTGATACCTTCGCATGGCTTGTTGGTAAACCACCGATCATATTAGAGCTTGGTTTCATCGTTCCTCAAGGACATTGATATTGTTGAGGCATCATTCTTCTTGATCGTTTTCATTAAAACAATCAGTTCGAGCAGAGCATACTTTCAGTTCTGGAGGAAGCATGACTTCAGCACCGTAAATGAGGAAAAATGGTGTTTCACCGGTCGCTCGACTGGTCGTGGTTCGAACGGCTCATAATACAGAAGGAAGTTCTTGAACCCAAGCTCCTGACCGTTTTGTTAACTAGTCGAACACTCGGCGTTTCACCTCTTGCATTATGATACCATTGGCTCGCTCAACTGCTCCATTGCTCTACGGATGAGCGACATAAGCAAAATGTATCTTGATACTTAAATCCTCGCAGAATTCCTAAAAATTTCCGCTAAAGAACTGGATACCGTTATCTGTGATCATACGAGTGGATATATCAAATCGTGTGATCACGTTTTTTGTGAGAAACCTCTTAGCAGCTTCAGTTTTTGTTTTAACAATTGGCTTAGCTTCTATCCATTTTGTAAATGTGTCAATCATGACTAAAAGGAATTCGAAGCCCCCGGTGCTCTTGGGAAAGGTCCCAGAATGTCTAGTCCCCAGGTTGCAAAAGGTCAAGAAAAATGTATGATTTGCAAAGCTTGTGTCGGCTGATGTACTTGTCGACTATAAAATTGATATTGTACACACTTCGTCACGAGCTCTTTTGCATTATGAAGGGCAGTTGGCCAGTAGTATCCTTGCCTGAATGCTTTACCGATTAGTATTCTGTAGGAATGATGTGCTCCACAGACTCCTCCATGAATGTCGGATAGCAACTTAATGCAATCCGTTTGAGATATGCATCTTATCAACACTCCGTGAGATCCCCGTTTATAAAGGGTACTTTCGATCAGAGTGTATGATTTGGCTTTTCGAGCTACATGATCAACCTCTACATCATCTTCAGGAATAATGCCATGCTGAAGATAATTGTAGATTGACGTCATTCAATCTCTACCGGGATCGTGCTTGACGACCTCCTGTGGAGCATCCATGTTCGCAGGATCGATTTGTACGACCTCCAGTGGAACATCTATGTCCTCGGAATGCTCGACCACCGAGGGTGAATCGAGTTGCTCGAGAAAAACTCTAGACGGGACATGTGACTTTGTGGAGGCCATCCGTGCCAACTAGTCTGTTAGAAAGTTTTCCTTTCTAGGAATGTGTTGGATCTGGAAACCAAAGAAGTGCTTTTCGAGTTTCCGTACTTCCGCCAAATAAGATGACATCTTATTACTTGAGCATTGATACTCTTTCCTGACTTGATTCACTACTAGTTGAGAATCACCTTTCACTAGTAATCTGCGAATCCCGGGCGCTCTGCCTGCTCGGAGTCCTGCTAGTAAACCTTCGTATTCTGCCACATTGTTTGTAGCAGAAAAGTTTAGCTGAATGGCTTATTTGATGTGTTCTCCAGTAGGGAATATTAGGACGACTTCAGCCCCCGAGCCTTTGAGCATCAAGGAACCATCAAAGTACATTGTCCACTCGTCGTGGTGTTCGTACTCGGTCCCTTGGGTGAGATCAGGTTTTGTCCATTCGGCAATGAATTCTGCTATTGCCTGGGACTTGATTGCTGCTTGTGAGATGAAATGGAGGTCGAATGCCCCAAGCTCAACCACCCATTTTCCTATTCGTCCTGATGATTCCTTGTTGCCGAGAACTTGACCTAGGGGATATCTGGTTGGTTCGACCACTTTGTAGGCTTGGAAGTAATGCCTTAGTTTCCTTGAAGCCATAAGGAGACCATAGAGAAACTTTTGTACCTATGAGCATCTTTCCTTAGGTCCATGTAAGGTTTCGCTTACGTAATATACCGGTCGTTGAACGTTGTCACGTTCTACGACCAGTACACTGTTGACTGCTTGTGGCATTGTAGCCACGTAAATCAGCAATGTTTCTCCCGATCTTAGAGAAACTAAGATTGGAGCATTCGTAAGGTACTTCTTAAGTTCTTCAAAGACATCATTTGACTCTTTAGTCCACTCGAAACTTCCATGCTTTCGAAGAAGTTTGAAAAAAGAGAGTCCTTTTTCACCTAACCGTGCTATGAAACGACTTAGCGCTACCATATAGTCAGTTAGTTTTTGGACTTCCTTCTTTGTTGTTGGAGGGCGCATCTGGTCGATGACCGATATTTTTGTTGGGTTTGCTTCAATTTCTCTAGCCAAAACTAGGAATCCAAAAAGCTTTCCAAAAGAAACTCCGAACACACACTTCTTTGAATTTAACTTAAGGTTATGCCTTCTTAAGTTATTGAATATCTCGTGTAGGTCAAAAATATGGTCGCCAGCGTTGATACTTTTCACGACTAAGTCATCAATGTAGACTTCTAGATTTTGACATATCTGACGATTAAAGGTTTTTTGCATCAACCTTCGAAAAGTTGCACTAGCGTTTTTGAGACCAAATGGTATTTTAACATAACAGTAAGTGCTATATGAAGTGTTGAAGGAAGTTTTCTCTTCATTATCTTTACTCGTATTAATCTGGTGGTAGGCTGAGTACGCATAAAAAAAACTTAACAACTCACACCGGAAGTAGAGTCTACAAGTAGATCAATGTATGGAAGGGGAAAGTCATCCTTCGGACATACTTTATTGAGATCTGTGAAGTCAATAAACATTCGCCATTTCTCATTACTTTTTCTAACCATTACAGGGTTGGCGAGCCACTTTGGGTGGTTGACTTCACGAATAAATCTAGCCTTGAGGAACTTGTCGATGTCCGACTGGATTGCCTTCTTTCGGTCAGGTATGAAGTGCCTTAGCTTCTGCTTGATCGGTTTTTTGTCAGGCTGGAGAGCTAGTCTGTGCTCGATCACCTCCCTGAGGACTCCGGACATGTCGAACGTCTGCCAAGCGAATATGTCCTGGTTTGCTCGGAGGAAGGAGACGAGCGACTCTTCCTATTTGGGGTCGTGTCCTGCCCTGATCAGTACCTTTTGGGCTGACGCATGAGTGTTTCTTGACCCAGACGGTGTGTTGGCGCTTTCTAGAGGAGCGCCTTTGCCGAGTGATACCTCTTTGGTCTGGTCGGAAGGTTTTGGCACCATCTTTGGCCTCAAGTGCTTGACCTGCATGGTAGGCGGATTAGTTTCCCTGTTCGGAAGCTCATCGACCAGTTCTAAGGATTTTCGATCACATGCATAAGCCAAATTTTGATCTCCTCGAACAGTGATGTTTCCTTTCGGTCCTACCATTTTTAAAATTTGATAGCCGTAATACGTAGCTATCATGAATTTTGCTAAAGCCGGACAACCGAGGATTCCATTGTATGCGGTTTCAAAATCCACCACATCAAATGAAATCTTTTTTGTTTGAAAGTTGTCGGATCTTCTGAACATGACCGGTAGAGACAGTTGTCCTATCGGTTTGGCAGTAGAACCAGGAACTATACCGTAGAAGGCATATTTCACCGGTTTTACCATAGACTTGGGAATCTGCATCTCTTCCAATGCTTCTGTAAATAAAATGTTTAAAGAGCTACCTCCATCTATTAAGACTCGATTAATTTTACAATTGTTAATAGTAGGTTCAACTACGATAGGAAACTTACCTGGTCGAGTCGACGGGATGTGGCAGTCTTCTTTGCTGAAGGAGATTATAGTTTTCGACCACCTGGGCGGCTTAAAGGTGATCGGAGACTCGGCAAGGTTCATCTCCCACTCCACAGCCTTCAGATGACGTTTTGACTTGTAAGAAGAAGATCATCCAAAGATCATATCCATAGTGTGTTGTGACTCCTGGTACTCCATCTCTTCGTTGCCATCTTTATCCTTCTTGGAGCTAGGTTCTTCAAGTTCTGTTACGGAGGTGAAGGGACCTGAAGAGGATTTAACGATCCTCATCTATTTATTTATCTGTAATTATTATTATAGATATTAACATCTCTATATTAGTCTTAATTATATCTCTTAATATTTATAAGGGAGAGGTCAAGCTGCCTGGTCATAAACCACCCCATGGTCATGAGTCTTCTTACAACCATGGTATAGTCGTAAGCCTTTCTACGATTATCGAGCAGTCGTAAGATCTTCTACGACTTAGTTGGTTTAGATCAGCCTGGCTTCGACAACCCTGTAATCGATAGGGCTTGTTGACTTGTGGGCCTAATCAGGTAGGGAGTATTATGCGCCATGTTTAACACATGGGGTACTTAATATACGCTGTTACTCTCTGTGAGTAACTGCATGAATTACTTCTGTCTCTAACAACAACGGCCTAGCAATGTGGGGTGACACGTTCCTGGCGGCAACTTCCATCAAGCGGTTCGTCAATTGGAATGTTGGGACGCCTCTTCGTTTGGAGGAACTGCCACATCTTCATACATTATATAAGGTTGAAGTTAGAAGGCAGAAGGAGACAAGCGCAATCTGTAGTACAATCCCTAGTCTTTCTCTTGATTGTAATCAGCATGCTCAATACAGTTCAAAGTCGTCGCACAAGATGTAAACTCTATTGACCATCCTCTTGTCATTAAATCACCAAAGTGGTCGGAAGTTCTCGTCTCTTTTGAGAAGGCAGACTGTCCAATCCCTTCCACTCGACCAGGTCAATATCCGATCGTAGTCGAGCCCACCATCAACAACTGTCGAGTGAATCGCGTGTTAGTTGATAGTGATATTTCGTTAAATATTGTATTTATGAGTGCCCTGGATGAGATTCAAGTACCTTGGACCAGAATAAAACCTATACGATACTCATTCCATGGGATCGTACTAGGGTCTTCGGCCAAACCCATTGGCCAAGTTTCTCTTTTTGTCACGTTTGGTTCTCCAAGCAATTTCAGGATAGAGAAAATCTCCTTTGACGTGGTCAATTTTGATACGACGTATAATGCCGTACTCGAACAACCAACTTTGGCACGATCCTTAATGGCTGCTCACTACGGGTTTCAATGTCTTAAGATGCCAGGTCCCAAAGGAGTGATCACAGTACGCTGTGACAAGAAGATAGCGCTTACATGCGACCACAAGTTCCTCAAGATGGTTGGCCAGATACCGACTCGAGAAGCAAGCAAGGGGCAGCCTTCGACCAAGCAGTCGAAGCCTAAAGATGTGCCAAAGCCGAACGATCAAGTCAAGGAAGTCCCTCTGAATTCAAAGGAGCCCTCGAAGACTGTTCGCGTCGGGGTTACTTCCGACCTCAAATAGGAAGACACCCTCATCACTTTCCTTTGAGCTAATGCAGATGTCTTCGCGTGGCAAGCATCCGACATGCTCGGAGTCCCTAGGGAAGTGATCGAGCACAGGCTAGCTCTGCGGCCTGACAGAAAACCCGTAAAATAAAAATTATGGATATTTGCACCTGATCAACGAGAAGCCATCAAATCAGAATTGGACAAGTTACTTAGAGTAGGCTTTATAAGAGAAGTCGATCACCCAGAGTGGTTGGCTAACTCTGTATTGGTTAGAAAGTCTAATGGTAAGTGACGTATGCGTGTAGACTTTACTGATCTCAATAAAGCTTATTCAAAAGATAATTTTCCTTTACCTCGTATCAATCAGTTGGTTGATTCTACTGCTGGTTGTGAAGTACTAAGTTTTCTAGATGCATACTCTGATTATCATCAGATTAGTATGTGTTTAGATATGAAGAAAAGACTGCATTTATTACACCATTTGGGATATTTTGCTATGTCAAAATACCATTTAGTGTAAAAAATGCTGGCGCTTCTTTTCAACGCTTGATGCAAACAACTTTTTCACCTCAACTAGGCCAAAATTTGGAAGCTTATGTTGATGATCTAGTCATAAAAAGTATCAAGCAACTTAATCATATTTCCGACTTAAGAAATATTCAATAACCCCAGAAAACACCGTTTGAAACTCAACGACCAGTTTACTACGTAAGTAAAGTTTTACACGGGCCTAAGGAGCAATACCCTCAGGTTCAAAAACTTCTATATGCCCTCCTTATGTCTTCGAGGAAACCGCGGCATTATTTTCAGGCGCACAAGATGATTGTACCGTCTGAGTTTTCCTTAGGAGTGGTCCCCCAGAACAGGGAAGCAGCGGGACGCATAGCAAAATAGTAAGTAGAACTTGGGGAGTTCGACCTCCATTTCGTGTCCCAAACAACCATTAAATCCCAGATCTTGGCAGACTTTGTCGCCGAATGGACAAATACTGAACCTATTTAGGATCCCAGTATGATACCCACGACCACTAGACAATGTACTTTGACAGGTCGCTTACGTTAAGTCGCTCGGTGGCGGGGGTGATTCTGGAATCTCCTACCGGAGAGACCTTAAAGTATGCTATTCAATTACACTTTCCTGCCACTAACAATGTGGCAGAATACAAATGTTTGTTGGCTGGCATACAAGCAGCGAAAGCGCTAGAGATTTGACAACTACTCGTGAGAGAAGACTCTCTCAACTAGTCTTGAATCATGTTGGAAAAGAGTACCAATGCTCTAATCCGATCATGTCTCAGTACTTATCGGAAGTTTGAAGGCATGAAAAGCATTTTTTCGGTTTCGAGTTGCAATATATCCCTCGAAAGGAAAATTTTCTCGCTGACCAGTTAGCTCGAATAGCCTCTTCTCGATCTCAAGTACCATAAGGAATCTTCTTGGAGCAGCTTCAGAAGTTGTCTCTAGTCGAAGCACCAAAAACACCTCCTATTGAGACAGCCTCTTTAGAGTACGAGGATACCTCGATGAATCCCATCTACGAGTATCTTCAGAAGGGGTACACTACCCGATGATGATCTCGAGGCAGATCATTTACCCCAGAAGGCCAAAATGTATAATTTGGTTGAAGGAGTCCTCTATAAAAGAGGTACTCAAGGGGTTCTCATGCGAGGCATATCGCAGAAACAATGATTAAATCTCTTTCATGATATACAAGGGGGGCATCTGTGGAACTCATGCTTCTTATAGAACACTAGTCGGTAAAGCCTTCCTCCAATAGCACTCCATGATGCCAAAGAGTTAGTTCAAAAGTGTGTACAATGCCAGTTTCATAGCAGACAAATACACCAACCAGCTCAGGCATTGCAAACGATTCCTCTTTCATGGCATTTTGTGACGCGAGGTCTCGATATCCTAAGGCCGTTCCCAAAAGTATCAGGGGGCTTTGAGTTCCTTTTTGTGGCTATTGATATGTTTACAAAATGGATTGAAGCCGAACCTGTGGCTGGGATAACAACGAAAGCCACAAAAAGGTTCAAGATGAGAAGCATGATTACTCGATTTGGTGTCTCGAGTTGAATTATTACAGATAATGGTAAGCAGTTTTCGAGCGCAAAATTTCAGGAATTTTGCGACGAGTTAGGTACTAAGTTATGTTATGCTTTTGTTGCCCACCCACAGAATAATGGGGCAGTCGAAAGAGCGAATGGCCAAATAATGCAGGGCATAAAAATCTGAGTGTTCGACTAGCTTGTCAAGCACTCGGGGGCTTGGGTACAAGAATTGCCCTTAGTATTATGGGTAGTTCGCACGACTGCAAGTCGGGCTACAGGTGAAACACCTTTTTTCCTAGTTTTTGGGGCTGAATCCATGCTTCCACTAGAACTAAAGATCTGGTCAACAAGGGTCGAAACCTTCAGCGACTCTACCCAGGAACAACTTCGAGCGGATGACATTAACCTACTCGAAGAGAAGAGGAATCAAGCCTTGATCCGTTTAGTGGTCTACCAACAAGCCCTGAGCAAATACTACGATTGTAAGGTCTAACCTCACAGCCTTGCTGTAGGTGACTTGGTGTTGAAGAAAATTCAATCCCAGTCTAATCGGAATAAGTTTTTCCCCCAAGTGGGGAAAGTCCTTACACAATGGTCGAAGTTACATGACCAGGTTCGATACGACTGGCAATGGAAGACGGTCGGGTTCTCTCCAATTCTTGGAACAATGATAAGTTACGCAAATTTTATGTGTAACTCCTTACTGTGTCAATTAAGTTTCGGGTTTCTTCACTCTTTATTGTCTTACTTTTGAGTAGTGCTTAGATAGACTTTCAATCATTTTTATACACTCAGTTTTTCTTTACACTGGTCAAAGAAGGGTAACATCACTTAGTCGAAGTCTTTCCTCTCTGTACGTGGTCTTGTCCACTAGAAAGAAATTTCTAGTGTTGCTTTGTTCCTAACTTTTGCTACCAATACAAAGAGACTGGGTTTAACAAAACCTGTCGAAACATTCTCCAAGCCAGCTCTTTTTAACCTTAGTTTATTTTTGTCATTACTTTTGAAAAATTCTCTAAATGGAGTACACTTTTATAGTTTGTTAGACTCCTTTTAGTAACCTCAAATGCATTTAAATTGGTCGGAGAAAGACACAACACCTAGTCGAAGTCTTTCCTCTCTACATGTTGTCCTGCCTACTAGAAGGAACTTCCTAGCGTCGTACTGTTTCTAACTCTGGCTATCAGTGTTAAACAAATTGAGTTTACTAGAAACGGTTGAATAAACTTTTAAGGCACTCCGAAGAGTTTATCCTACTCGTGTTGATGCTCTTGATTCGATTACTATGGTCGAAGAACGTAGCTTCACTAGTCGAAGTCTTTCCTCTCTGCACATAGTCCTACCCACTAGAAGGAACTTCCTAATGTCTATCTGTTACTAAACTCTTACGACCAGAACATGACAATCAAGATCGACAACACAAGTAGGAAACACTTTTTTTAAGCAAACCCTATTTACTTAGTTTATCTATATAAACTAAACAAATAGTCACGGGCTAGTTTAAAGCCATTAATATGACTTCAATTCTTAGTCTTAAATTCAATTTCCTTTTCTATTCATTATCTTTTATCTTGTGAGTTACTAACACTCGATAAGATAATTTGCAAGAAAAAGCGTGTGTATATATATATATATATATATATATATATATATATATATATATATATATATATATATATATATATATATATATATATATATCATAACCAAAAGACTTATCTTTACAAGTTTTTCCTATTGCAATCTACTCTGACGAAGGAGATCCAATTTGCATCTCCTCCACAACCTTCTGGCTGATTGGCCTCACCTCTTCGATCAAACGTTGCTTCTGCTTCGGAGCAGTCGAAGTCGTCCTCGATTGGTTGAAGATCGAGCTTACAGTCGTGTGCCTTAAGTTTTGGCAAGGCATAACCTACTGCCCTTCAACCGCTTCTCTTATCAAGTCAGCCTGGTTAGTCTTGAGTAGTTATCAGCTCCCTTAAGGCTCTGACTTGTTGTCCAACAATACTCGATCGAGCAGTTAGGGTGTCTTCAAGAGGAGTAACTTCCTTAGCCCCAAGCCCATGGAGTATCTTGTTTAGAAGTGAGATGTTGTCTTCAAGGTCGATCTTCATCAACTTCGTCTTCATCTCCGATTCCAACCACTTAGAAGCGGCTCCGACCATTTTCTCTAGGTGAGGTTGGATTGGATTTGGAAAAGCTTCGAGGAAGGAGGTGATTTGGTTAACGGCGGAGAACACAAGAGCTCGTGGAATAGTTGAAGCAGAGGGGGAAAAAGTAAGAACCCTAGAATCAATAGTTGAAGCAGTGGGGGAAAAAGTAAGAACCCTAGAATCATACCCGTGGTAAGTTTTTATAACCACACGATTGAGTTGAAGATCGTGAGAACTCAATAGTTGCCACCTCTTCAGGAACCACTCCAACGGATAGATTTGTGAGAGTCGATTGAGATTCTTTAATTTGCCGGTTCAAGAAAACCGAGTCTATCTTTACACCTCAAGTCTTTCGTGCCCTTGGTAAATATTTCGGGAATTGCAAGGACTTCCTTGTTGTCGGGCTTGCGACTCTTTTTACCCTTGAGAGACTTCTTACTTTTCTTGTCTTGTTTCTCTAAGCCAGGTTGATGATTTTTATCTTTTTAATCAATAGCTTCACAACATTCATCCGCTTCACTAGCGGTTGCATACTTGTCTGCCATGTCGAAAAGTTCGACGGTCGTTCGTGGAGGATTTATTATAATATCCTCTGTAAACCGACGATTCCTCAGTCCTGCTTTAAAAGCCTAGATGACAGAAGACTCTATGATCTCTGGGATAGAGTTTCGAACCTGACTGAATCTCTTAATATATTGTTGAAGAGTTTCATTGGTTTTCTGCTTCATCCGATGAAGATCATCCTCCTTCCCTAGACGGTCGTACATCCCTTGAAAGTTGGCGATCAGAGTTTCGTAGAGCTGCTCCCAAGTGTAGATAAATCCGACCGGTAGGTTGAGTAACCACGACTGGACAAACCCTTCAAGGACCGTGTGCAAGTAATTTGCCATCACGTTGTCATTACCACCAGCAGCCTTGATGGCGGTAGTATAAATTTGAAGAAATTATAATGGGTTCTGAGTCCCGTTGAACTTATCTATCTTTGGTTTGGTCGAACTCATTCACCAACGAATAGCAGGAGACTCGCCAAAATGCTCGGCAGCCCGTAATGGAGTCATGGCGCCTTCTCTGAAAAGGAGCCGGATTATAGTCGGTTGGGGATCGATTCCTCATATTGACATACCTAGGATCCGGTGTTCCAATCCGGTCGTGGACGTTATGATAACTTCTTTGACCACCTTCTTGGTTCAGATGATGCCTGAGATCGCCTGAATCAAGTGGTCGTTCCTCTTGATGAGGAGGAGTGGCTGCTGTGAAGAGCCGTCTTCCCTCGTGATTTCTTGGTCGAAACCTACGAGGCGGTCTTGGTGTCGATCGGTCATCCGCTCGACCATGTTGTCCCCTACTGAGAGAAGAGCGCTGGGACGAAGTCTTCATGTGACTTTTCGAGTTCCTTTGCTCCCGGTATATTTCTGTACACTGTATGGTTTGTTAGAGGATCTCCGGCACCTGACCTGCAAGCTGAGTACAACCTGGAGTTCATACTAAAGCAAGATCTAGATTATTCATAATATCCTCGACTCGTTGCAGGTTTTGTATTATTACCGAAAGTTGTGGAAGATTCCCGCTTGTAGTGGGCGTTCAATAAGTTGAGTTTTCCCTCAACCTTTCGATTAGCCCTGTCTGACCCCTTACTCGTGGTGGGGTAGGAACAGGTGAATTAACTGATGCACGTCCATCAGCTCGGTTGCCTCCGGTAATTGGTGCTTGAGCGTCCGTACCATTTCCACCAGCAAGTGGTGGCGAGTTAACCTATGGAGCATCGTGCATGGCATCCGAACTGGTATCTCCGATTGCATTAACTTTGTGGCGCCAACAGTGATCTTCCGATGAGCTTCTGTCATAGCTAAGAGAGAGCCTTCCAGAGCTTCGGCAAGGAGCCTCTACGACAGGAAGCGGTTGGAGATTACTGCCTTTGGTGGGCTTTGTGGTGGACTCAGCCTGATCCGATGGATTGTTGATTGTATGACGAGTTTCACCATGCCCACTTGGCCTACGATCGGTGATAAATTCATTGATACCCTTACCAGATGTCGGTTGGCCCCCGGAATACGTAGGAGCCGTTGGCGAATACTGGTCGCCTATGAAAATATTGAGAGTATATGAACTTTGATTGCAGCGTTGGGCTTCCTTTGCCGCTTTTGTCGGTCAGATCGACTAGGCTTGTAGAGGCGTTCGGAAGTTCCGAACTGGTCGGAACGAGCGGTTCCTCTGAGAGTGCCATTGATAGTGGCGGTGAATCCTCATCCATCTAGTTGATTTTGCTAATCTCTACGAATGGCGAGCCAGCGGAGGAGGAGGATGATGATATCCCGTTTTCTTCCATGGTGCGGATGCATGTGTCCATATCGAGGTTGGAGTAGTTCGCCAGGTCGGACCAGTTTTCCTCATCCCAAGTCTCTGCCATGTTCACATGAGCGATGATGAGGCAAATAAAGTGGATGAGGAATGCTTGATCGAAGTAATCTACAAGAACGCAACGCCTTCTTCTCCATGAATGGTGCCAACTATTGACGATGAAGTAGCCGATCTTACGAATTAAATAGAGGAAAATGGCAAAGAGTTCTTGGGAGAGAATGAGACTGCTCTTTATTGCTATGAACTGGATATTACAAGGGGTGCCTTCGACAAGGCAGTGGACTAATCCTAATTACACTGAGCATAGTGCTTGCTATGCTATTGAATCAGACTTGAAACGTGAATCTAATGCTGATTGTGATGCTTTAATCCAATGGAATGTGATTGTCCTTTCTGCCGTTCGCAGTCTCCTTTAAGTAGTCAACGAAGTGGTAGCAGTTACTTATTGAAGAGACGTCTGTTGGAAGTGTTGCGACTAGTCGGAGCAAGGCCGCAGTTGGTGAACTATCAACTGTTCGACGGTTGATGTCTGTGAGACACTCAACTGTATGGTGGTTGTTGTCAGTGTCTTAGGACCATGAAACGTCGTGTAGTATGGAGCAAATATGACATGTGTTCTATTCATCACACGGTAAGAAATATACTTGGAGTTAAATCCAGATGCTAGTTCATTGCTTCTACGAGTAGTCATCTGGTCGGAGACTAGGTACATGATCTCATTCGATCAGGGTACCCATATGTAACCTCTGCAATCCTTACGACCACAAAGATTGTTAGCCTTAAGAGTTACGACCACAAAGACATATGGTCTTTTATTATATATTAAAGTAATACATAGAAATTTTATTCTTCACCACTTCTTTAGAATCTTCACTTTTGATTTGATATGTGGATAAGTTTTCAACACAGCATGTGGTAGTACTTTGTCCATTTCCTTCTCAATCAATGTGAGGTAGTCGGACTTGTGACCAGTGTTTACTTCCTAAGCAGAATCATTCATGTCATAGAGAATATCAATAAGTAACTTGGATTAGCTGGATAAGCACTAACACCTTGTTGGCCAAGATGCTTAACATACAACTCTATGAAGTTGCTTTTCTTTGCATAGCTCAACATTTTACAAACAGATTAATCATCATGAATTTTGTCAATTCCATTTTCAAGATTATAAACATGGATGGTACAGTATAATTCATTGCCATCCTTGAATTCTACAACTTTAGCCATGTCTACTAGACAAAAGTAGGATGTTCGCTCACTGTCACAATTCCTAAAAATTGAGACTTCGCCTCCAACATAAGAAAGTACACCTTCCTTTTAAAAAGAACCCCTAGTATGCATTTTGATACTGATCAAATCCCCCCATTCTGTGCATATAAGGCATTTAAATGAAGGACTCCAATGCATGCTTATAAAAAGAAACAGTTAGACTTGTATTGAACAGATCTAGATTACGAATGGAATTTTTTTTTCTGATACTCAACAAACCAAAAAGAAAAAAGCATCGATATACAGTTTCGTCTTGAAGGAAGCACAACAAAAGACATGGATGCATCTCTTTTGTGGTTATAAGAAGCAACATATCATGGTTATAAGAGAGCAACAAATCAGTAGGAGATGTCAGTAGCTGTAGCTTTTTGGTCCCAACTTGCTCCATACTTTCTCTTGATCTGCAAATAAAAAAGCAAAAGATTTCAAATTTTGTGCCAAGACCTTACAAAATCTAGCTAGAAGAGGGGGAAAAAAGAAGAAGAATCTAGACCGTGTTGCCCTTTGCAGAAATCTAGTTAGAAGAGGGAAAGGGGCAAGAACAAAGGACGGCTCAAACAAAATTTGTAGAGAAGCTCACATTGGCTGTGGCTTTCGCGTGTGAATGGGAGTGGGTTGCTGTGATTGGGATTTTCACGTTTTTATGGAGCTACTACTGCAGCAGCAGCGGGACGTGCTATTTGATGAGGGCAAATCGTGGGGGTATTTTGGACATTTCACACCAAACTCCCAGCCCATCCCCACGAATTACTAAGGCCGTGTTTGAGACGGCTTTTGCTTTTCGCTCGAAAAAATCGGAAGTCGTCTCAAACGGTCGGCTTTCTTCTCCCGCTTTTCGCCAAAGCTCGAAACTGTTAGTACGTGTGGAAGCCAGTTGTAAGGGGCTTCTCACCGCTTCCTCGGGTATGTGTTACGAAAATACCCCTAAAGTTCTAGGGTTATTACCTACCTTGTACTAGGTATTTAATCGCGACGACAGCCCCATTCTCTCGTTCCCCACCCCACCCATGCTCTCCCTGAGCACTCAGCTTGAACCCTAGCAAGGGAGGCGGCGGTTGTGCCCCGTGCCACCACAGCCCACCCCGCCCGCCCTCCTGCACGGCCACGCCTCCCCCAGTTGCCCAACCGCGCCTCCCTCGGCAGCCCGACCGCGACCCTAAGCTCTGCAGCCGTAGTAGCACACCTAAAACTCCGACCGCGTCGCCTCCCTCCTCCGACCGAGCCCACCCCCGAGTGCTTGCCCGCGCCTTCGGTCACCTCCACCGAGCAGCCCGGCTGCGCCTCCTTCCTCGATCCCAAGGTACAACCTCCCTCCAACCTGCTCCTGTGAATCCATGGATGTGTTGCTTCAGATATGATGTTTGTCCCTCATGGGAATATGATTGGTACATGATCTAGATCTGATGGTTGTAATTAGGTTTGCAAAGAAGCTAACAATAGGGTATATCATTTTACAAACAAAAACAATTTCTGAGTTGCTAAAAGTAAGCAACAGAAGTTCAATTGCAATAAGAACCTTCTATTAGGAATCAACAATTGCACACCACATGCATATATCTTCACTTTTGGTCACACATATGATCTCCTCTGTTCCTGGTATAAATGTCTTCTATTTGTGATCATAAACTCATTGTACATAACATATGATTGCCCTTTTACATGGCATGCTTATATTTTGCATTTCTTTATGTGTTAGTCTAACATGGAGCATGTAATTTGGATCAGCCTAGGCATAAATGGGTCAAGAAAAGAGTATGCAACACAACAAATATATGTAGTTACATATTTGCAATTATCCTAGTTACAAACCAGTCTTGTTAGATGCATTGTTGCAAACCAGCCTCCCCATGGATTGTTAGATGCATTGCTGCGTGATTTCCATGTTATAATTACATATTTGGTGATATGCATGACACTTGTAGATGGATAAATCACAAGCCTCAAACACTGCAATATGGGATGCATTCACAAATAAAGTGTTGATTGATATCTGTGTAGAAGAGGTGGTAGGAAAAAAATAGACCTCTGCAGTGTTTGAATAACAAAGGTTATTACAACCTTATGTCCAAGTTCAAAGAACGCACTAAGAGGGTACAACCGTAAGCAATTAAAGAACCATTGGGATAGCTTGAAAGGGGACTATTCCAATTGGAAACACATTGAAGCTCCATGCATCCAGGCTAGGCATTGATCCGTGACACTCTTGTTAATAACTATGGCTTGAAATCAACTACGGAGGTGAACTCAAAGGAAGCATTCGCAATGTTCGTACGGAGTTGTGGAGCTCCTCAATCCAACCGCCAAGTCAAGAACCGGTTTGGCCATTCCAAAGAAACCGTGAGTAGGAAATTTGCAGAGGTTTTGGAATGTGTGTACCGTCTTGGTATTGACAACATAAAACCTAAAAATCATCAATTCTCTCCAGTACATCATCGTAGACTTAGAGAGGGGAGGTTTTCCCCTCATTTTCATAATTGCATCGGTGCAATAGATGAGACACATATACATATGACAGTGTCATGCGAGAAACAACCTGTGCATTTCAACCGACACAGATACACTAGTCAGAATGTCATGGATGTTTGTGATTTCGACATGAGGTTCACTTTTGTTTGCACTAGATGGCCAGGGTCTGCACACGACACGCGCATATTCCTTGATACCTTGGTAACGTGCAAGGACTGCTTTCTGCACCCTCCAGAAGGTACTTTTCTTGTTTTCATTTCCGAAGAAGCACGTACATTACCAACCTTCGTATATGGGTCAATAGTTATTTTCCATTTGAATTGTAGGAAAGTACTATCTGGTGGATTCTGGTACTCAAATCGCAAAGGTTATCTAGCTCCCTACAAGAACTAGATGTATCATGTACCTGAATTCTGAAACGATGGTACACCGGTAGGACTGAAAGAGGTGTTCAATTTTCATCACCCTTCCCTTCGGAATGTCATTGAGCGTACGTTCGGTATTTGGAAGATGATGTGGCGTATACTACTAAAAAAATCCAAGTTATCATGAAGACAAGCAAAAGAAAATTATTGTTGCAACAATGGCTTTGCATAATTTTATTCGAGTCAGTGCTTTGGTTGATAATGATTTTGCTTGTGCACAGAGGAATGGAGATTATGTGGACAGGGATATGTCCACTAACCTCAGCGCACAAGATGTTACAACTGCTAAGGATGATGTTGACATGATCGACCTCCGTGACGCTATTGCAACGGCTTTGGTAGCATGACGATAGGATAGATGGAAGATATGTGTAGCATTTGTATGTAGTACTTGCCAATTATGACGATGTTTTGTATGTAGAACCAACAACCCTTGCTCTAGTGCCCTTGGCATCTTATTCTGTAACCACTACCTCTGTCTGCATGGAAGATATATGTAGCATTTTGTATGTAGTGTATGCTGAATTGCTGATCATATTAATTTGCTGAGATATATGAATGTGATGAGTACTAGTACTGAACTACTGATCAGTGCACGTCGATCTCCTTCTGCAGGTTTTGTTTCCTACTTTTTCGACAAGGTACTAACCTAGTTATTTTCCTTTGATCATAATATTTCATACAATTGAATTGACATATGTCAAGTGTTAGTGACGATACAATTCATGGACTTCTCACGGCATATATGAATCTACTTGGTTTACTTTTAGTTTGATTTCTAAAACACTCTGTACAGGTACTCTAGCACATGTGCCACCTATGGAGAGCCTGACAAGATGCCTATCACTGAAGAAACTCCCCAGGTCAGTTGTTGCTTCTGCAACCTCTTCTTTCTGGAAAAAAGTTGAAGGCTTTTACATGTCTTTCACAGCGGGTAAAATTCCAAATATTTTTTCACTAAAGTTGCTCACTACATCTTCTTGTGCAGTTTCTGATCAACCCATATGGTAAGGCAAGAAAAGGGCAGAGGACATCATTTTTTATTTTTCCAAGTCCAAGAAATCAGACATGGTTGTGATGATTGTAAGGTTTGCATTGTTTGCTAAAAGCTGTGAAGTCTCTTTTTTAAAACCACCCTCTGATTGCTAGGTTAGGAATTTGTAACCTGACACTACTAGAAATCAGATAGGAGTCGACAACTTGTTTTGAGCAAAAATGGTCAGGGCATCTGATGAGGATCTAATAATCCTCATTTTATCTTTTATCTATAATTCTTATTATAAGTAAATATGACATCATGTGGTCCTTGGGTATACCCCTTAAATTTACAAGGGAGAAGCCTACTAGGTGGCCGTAAGTTTTTCTACGATCATCCCTATAGTCGTAAGTCTTGCTAAGACTACCTTATGGTCGTAAGTTCTTCTACGATCACTACCCAGTCGTAAGATATTCTACGATTACCTCATAGTCGTAAGTCTTGCTACAACTATCTTATGGTCGTAAGTTCTTCTACGACTACCTTATGATCAATAAAACCTACAGGCAAGTGGGTCCAATTGATTAAGGAATCCAAACAATCAATATACGCTGTTATTATGCGAAATAATAACATGCAATACCCCATTATCTCTGACAAGTAACTACCAGGCGGCGTGAAGGAGTTATCAGCCCGATGATTACTGCAAACGTGCGCCCATTACTGGATTTGATGAGGCATCTCTTCAGCAGGGGAAAACGGCTATTCCTTCACGACTATATAAAGGCAACGGTCAGAGAGGAAAGGGGGAGAGGGTAATCGAGGCGTACACACACGCTATCGAGGGCTATCAGGAAGACAAGTACTATCATCTGTAATAATCTTAGTTTTTTTTCTCCTGATTGTTCAGAATACACTCAATACCATACACACACAGGAGTAGGGTTGTTATTCTCTCCAGAGAAGGCATGAACCTGTATAAAAATACCCGTATCAATATCTCCGCGTGATTCTATTCTAGGAGACTCCCCGAATCAAACAATCTTTACGTAAGATCGGTTCTAAAACACCAACAGCATCCAAACCAGGTGGTCTTCTACATGTGTCACTGGATCCAAATGTGGGCTATTTTGCAAAGACAAGCAGAAGGGAGTTGCTGATGCAGGGGGCAGATCGGCTAGCGAGGATGGCAACTGTTGTGTTTAGTAAAGCACGAGGATGGACTAACATGGTGAGGTTTATTTGCCGAGGAGGATTCCTGGATACCAATTCTCTGTTAGAGTCTGCGGCACTCCTGTTTTGCCATTTTGTCATGTTTGCTGTCTAGCTATATTTCCTATCAGCTAGATACTCTCCTTTTGCTTGTAACCCGATGATACTCTTGTACTGTGTTGGTTATGAACTTGGTTATTCGATCCCTATCGGAGGCCACAGATGTAATTGTTTAATCTCCCGTACCTTTTTTTTTTTTGCAAATTTTAGTGAATCCCAGATGTTTCCCAACTCAGCAATGGAAATGATGTTGATGCCATTTGTTGAGAGTCGACCATAGTGAGTAGTTAGAGTTAACTCTTCTTGGATGAAGAATTGGATTCAAATACCATTTCTACTTGATTTGGAATTGGTAGCAGTTGGATTCCAACTTCAATTTTTGTGTTTGGGTGCCACTTGGAACTGGAAAAGGAAAGCAAATCCAAATGTTGTTTGGATGCTGTCAATTGTATACATTAATTGCGGTCAGTTTGTCGTTAAATACCATTAGTTGTCGTCAAATATCGTTAGTTATCGTCACTTGTCATTAGCTACCATTAGTTGTCGTCACTTGTTGTTAATTACCGTTAGTTGTCGTCAAATTTATTATAATAATTGTTTTTAATAATTATTTGTTGTAATAAATGTTTATTAGTCGTTGTTAATAATAGTCAATTATCGTTAGTTGTCGTTAAACGTTGTTCATTGCGTTAAACGGCATCAAACAAGCTATTACTGTCCTCATAGACATTTCAGACATTTCTCATCTCGGAAGCTGCAACCAACCTACCTAAAAACCAGATAGCCAAACACCTAAATCCCATGCCCTCCAACCAAACAAGCCACTTCACACCCTCTACCCTCTAAATTCGCATTCCGTCCAACCAAACAAGCGCTCCTGGTCTAAGTGTTTCAGGGCCACAAATGGCCTGGTTTTTGTTGGAAATGGCTCGAGCAAACGAATTGTCGTGTAGCCGTTACTCCTTAGGGCAATTAGGCCTACAAAGGCTTGTTATTTGGAGCGACCGAACGGGCCGTGTGAGTTGGGCTGGGCTATACCAACTCAGACTACGAATTTCGAACGACCTAGCCAAGTTGCCATCCCATGATGTCGGTTTAACTTGCCAAGCGCCGGCCCGAGAACCTGCGGCCGCGCTGCAAGTCACAGCCAGTCGCCGCGTGGGGATGGCGCCGGACGTGCGCGAGGGTAAATGCATAAGCAACCACCCACGTTCAAAGGCGCGGGCTGCCGGTGGCATGCGGGCGCGTTCGGGCGCGCGCGGCCTCCCCGCAAGGCAGCAGCATCTGGCCGTGCGCGCGTCCGGGGCCCGGGGGTGCCGCTCGATCGACTCGTCGTTCCTCTACAACGGAAAGGCAAGTTTTGCGTGGCCTAATGCCTGCAGCTTTCTGCTTTGTTTGGATTTGCCCTCTCCACGAAATTTGCCAGCGCTAGCTAGTGTTACTATATATGTATGGTAGACCAAACTCTGAATAGCTCCCGATGTGGGACTATCGTCTCGCAATCTCCAATGAGTCATCACTGCTACACTGGTTATGCTATGGTTAGGCCAGTCGAACTTGTCAGTAGATGCACGGGGATACACCAAAACGTAGGATGCACCAGATATGTTCTCATCTTAATTAGTTAACATGCATGAACTTGATTGAATAGCAGGGTTCCTTGAGTCACTACACTACACTAGTTATACTACCTATTGGATTGGCTCACAGTATGTTAGCCGTGTTGTGTTACTCTATAGTACATCACAATCAATCGGGCAAAATAAAATGATAAAAAGATATGGCCGTTAGCACGTCCATAAAAACGACAACGCGAAGGCTTAATTTACTTGCATGATTAGCTTGGGAACTCAGCTCTGTTCCTTCTGTCACCACCAGCTCATGATCCTATGCTAAAGTAGCCCCCACATATATATATATATATATATATATGGTTAGCTTAAAATGCTTACTTTATGATTTAATCTTCTTAGCTACACCCGACATTGCTATTCCAATCACAAGGACCACAGATGGCCAGGTCCATAAATGGCAAACCTAGCTTAGGTGCAACCAGACAGCCACAGATGATGCATTTGACGCCTTCCCAGTCAGCAATAATTTCGGTTATTAACTAACACAGCTTCTTTACCACCACCCTATGAGCGATCACCGGCGGCGTCGATTGACCAAAGGGGAAACAAACGACTTGGCCAACTAGTGTAATCACCTGTAGTGTCAGGTCATGTGAAAGCTACCAAGGATAAGAATAGTATATATGCTGTGCTTGTATCTGACAGACACACCTGACAAACCAAGTGGCTCCTGCCAAAACTATTGCTGAAAATGTTAAGCTGGTGATGCCACTTGACAATTGACATTGACATCTTGTGCAGAAGCCTAATCCCAATTTGTCCCACAATGAGCATAAAAAAACTTCATATGACCACAAGAACATACAAGAGATCATGATGGATTCATATGCCATAATCAGGCAGAGTTAGTAAGTTGGACCCTGGAAGGTTCAGGAAACACAGGCCCAAGCAACTTTTGGTTATGCCATGGCCTTGGTGCCCTCTAGAACTTATCCAGAGTGTTTCCCATGACAAGTACAACTATGTGCATATGTAGCAATAAGATGCTATGGTCTTATGGATCAGAAAATATGCCTTGATGTCGTCCAAGTTACGAAACAGAGCTACCCAGCCAACAAAATCAGCTGATCAGCCAAGATGTTCGAGCGTTAGGTTATACCGGCTAGACTGACAGATTTCAGAGATTAGAATGCCGACCTGTACAAATTCTGCTGTGGTAACAACTAGCAAGTTGCTCCAGTGATTTGACCGAAAGCGTTCTCTTAGAACGGCAGACCGTTTTGTTGCAGCATGATTGGAAGTACAGTTTGACCTGGTGGTAAGTTGAGCACCCAGAAACCGATCTCCATACCAGTGATTCAGTGTGCAACCTAATTCAATAACTCTGATCTAATTTGTGGCAATGCAAACTAAATTTGGACAAGTTACGCGGCAATGTTGTTAGTTATTCCGTGGTATTTCTTGGTCATTTGTATATGTGTACAAGTAGAAGTTGTTGGTACTTGGTACTTTAACCTGTGAAAACTCTCTCTCTACGAAGATCGAAATAGATATGGTAGGCATGCATCATCATCGGCAAGTTGCCGGTTACTATATTGTTATTGCTTACTCTCTCTTCTGACTAGATACATAATCCAATCCGTTTGGTTAAAATAACGAGCAGTGCGTTGTTCTATTGACTGCTGAAGCACGCAGTGCAATAGTTTAGGTGTCTCTTGATATCACACATGACAAGTTTATTTGCAACTTGCAGTAACAGTTGTTAATCAAGTAGATATCTCTGGCTTGTAGAACTCCACGAGTCTCTTTCATAAATATCTCCGTAAATTTTCCGATGTGAATTTTGGCCTTTCTGATCCAATCGAAATGGATGAGCGAAAGCATTTTTTTAGGTCATTTTTATTTGATTTGATTGGATAGGAAGGTTATGTTACGAATATTATATGTATTTACCTCAGTGATTACTGTTGTCGGTTTCACGGTTAGTTCCCACGATCCTGCCCTTTTTGTCCATACCTTATCTCGGGGTAGGACACTGCTTCTTCTGTATGTTGATGACACGCTCATCACTTGTGATGATTCCTTCTTCATCACATATGTGAAGAAGCATCTCAGTGAGCAGTTTTTGATGACTGATCTTGGTTCTCTTACATACTTCCTTGGGATTGAGGTCTCTTCCATGTCTGAGAGCTACTACCTCTCCCAGCAGAAGTATGTTCAGGATCTTCTTAACCGGTCTGATCTGACTGACACTCACACTGCTGAGACTCCTATAGAGCTATCCCTCTAGCTTCATACCACTGATGATGATCTTCTTGAGGATCCTACTCGATATCGTCATCTTGTTGGGAGTTTGGTGTACCTTGTGAGCACTTGTCCTGATATTACTTATGTTGTTCATATCTTGAGTCACTTCATGGCTCGTTGTACCCATTTTCACTGCAGTCACCTCTTCTTCGTGTTCTTAATTTGCTATTTGCGTGGGACTGTCTCTCGTCGTTTGTTTTTCCCTAGCTCCACCTCACTGCAGCTTCAGGTGTACTCCGATGCGACTTGGGCTAGTGATCCTTCTGATCGTCGTTCTCTTTCTGCTTACTGTGTTTTTCTTGGCTCCTTCCTAATTGCTTGGAAGACTAAGAAGCAGACTACAGTTTCCCGTTCGAGTGCAGAGACAGAGTTGAGAGCTATGGTAGCAGTGGCAGCAGAGGTTACTTGGTTGAGGTGGCTATTTGCAGATTTTAGAGTGACTGTGATGGGACTTACGACTCTTTTGTCTGACAGTATATGTGCTATTAATATTGTCCGGGACCCAGTGAAGCATGAGCTCATCAAACACATTGATGTGGATACTTTATACACTCGCTCACAGGTGTAAGAGGGAGTACTTGCTTTACAGTTTGTGCCATCGGAGTTACATGTTGCTGGCTTAAACACGAAACCACAGACTAGGGCACAATATTTGTATTTTCTCTCCAAACTCAG
Organism: Phyllostachys edulis; assembly: GCA_036346405.1. Lineage (NCBI taxonomy): Eukaryota > Viridiplantae > Streptophyta > Magnoliopsida > Poales > Poaceae > Phyllostachys > Phyllostachys edulis. The sequence goes on along the minus strand of CM070549.1, from coordinate 45,942,204 downwards.
TGTGTGTGATCCACTATGAGTTTGAGAGGGGGGGGGGGTTTAGAATAGGACTCCTTATGTACTTCCTTATCTGTATATGACAACTCCTTGTACTTCATATATATATTGCCTATTAGACCCTCTTGAATATGCACACAATATTCATAACTGGTTAAACCATTAATGACTGGCTAATTTGGATGAGCTAATTGTTTTCCAGAAAGAAACAAATGTAGAAGTATTTTTTAAGATAAAATGTAACAGCGTTTCAGGCCACAATTAAAAGAAATACTCCTGGCCCCATGAGTTTAATTACTATTCTGTGATGGAAGCAATGTATTTTCAGAATCTTGAGTTGTCGTTAGGTTTTCTCTGATCAATCTTTTATACAAACGCTATTGCTCCTTGACTTGACTTTCATGCTCTATTCATTGTATGCAGGTGGATCCTTTTCTGAATAATCTATAAAAACTTTTAACGTAAGACAAGGGAGGGGCATCTTGAAATCCTTACATTGATGTTTCTTGTAATGTTCCTATAACTTCTGATGATGTGGCACCTCGTATGAAGCAGCCTAATTGTGGCCTTATGCACACCTAATCTTGTGGTAAGTAAAATGTTCAAATAGTTTTGAACAAAGACACCTGATGAAATCACATAACTGATACGTGGTTAACAGAAGTGCTCATTTTCACCTGATATGTCCTCTGGTTAAAAAAATACACATAATATGCCCTGCAAGCTCCTTTCTGGGACAAAATTTGAACTTTCGGAAATCATCCTTAACAGTAACAAAAGATACTCAGCAGTGTTGAATTTAGCCCCTTTCATAATTTATTTACCTTTCTTTCAGCTATGGTCTCTCTTTATTTGAATTAAAGATGCTTCTGCAAGTACATATCTGAAATGGACAGCTTTATCCTTCTAATCCTAGACAAATTAAAGTTGTATGGGCTCGCAGGTTCATTTATGTACAACGCATACACTTAACTGCCCAAATTGCAACATATCTTTTTCGCATAGCTGCAAAAGTAAGCTCTTTTTTGTTTGTGATACAAGAGTGTAATATGTTTATGTGACACAATGCTTCATGCTACCTAATGCTTAGCAGGATCTCTTTTTCTGAATTATTTGCTGAAAGTTGCAAAAGGCTATCACAAAAGACACGAGGAATATCTTGCAGTGCTGGGTACAATGATAATTCAGAAACTGACATAAACATAAAAACAGTTGCAGAAAGGAATGGGTAATAGATTGGGGTTTCGCTTTGCTCTAAAAAATAGATTGAGCGTTCGCCGAAATATATAAAAAGGAAATTAACGAGGAATCTCCGTACCCATGGGGATCATTATAGCCACTAATGACTCAGCTTTTTAAGTATTAATCAACAAGGTTAGTAATATAATTCTGCATGATTATTGTGTAGCTTCTGGCTACACGTCAAGTGTACAACGCCCTTTTCCCACCTGTGCTGGCACTTTGTTCTGTTTCAAACAATGATTGGCCGGCTGAGCGACACTGAACAAGACCAATGAAACTGGTGGATAAGAAGATCTAAATGAGGATAACAAAGAATCAGATGGGTGCATCGTGTCTAAATCATAGCAACTCGTTCCTCTGATAGAAACTCACCCGCCATCCTTCAATTTGTATGAGCAATGTATCAGATTAGCATTGTCTGAACTTTGTGAGTCTTCATTGTCCAAATTTTCTCAGAACTGATATGCCACTTGCTTTTGTATATGCAATGCATATGCCATAGTACTCATGTAATTTATTTTTTTTGGAAATGGCAAGAATGCCGTTATTTCATTAAAGAGAGAAGAAAAAACAAGCAGCTGAAAACAAAACACACACAAAAAGGGTGAACGCAGGGGCAACGAAAAATTGCCAATATAGCCCTCCAGCCGGCCAATCTCCTAATGGCCAGCGCTGCTACCTTCGCATAATGACCTCCCTGTTTATGCCGACCCTCCGCCGTGGTTATTCTCGTTACCATACAGATAGATCTGTAGCTTGGTTGCCCTGTTCTGCATCCAAGCCCATACTTCCTCCTTAATTGTTGACAACAACCCTGTCGGCACTTGTCTGAGATGCTAAAAAATCCGTTAATTTCTTTCTTTCCATATGCGCTAGAGAGTAAGAACTATGAGCGAAGCTTGGCCTTTTTTTTTTTTTGCAATTTCCCTCTCCTGATTGGAAGATGTCAGTCCACCAGTCCACCATTTTTGTCCGAGTTGTCCATTGCGTGGGCTTTAGATTATCACGTCTGCTGCCTCAACAAGTCGCTCTACGGACTCAAACAGGCGCCACACGCATGGTACAACCGGTTCGCCTCCCATCTTTTGAGTCTCGGCTTTGTCGGCTCGAGGGCCGACCCCCTCGCTCTTCATCCTTGCCCACGACTCGGATGTTGTCTACCTACTACTCTATGTTGATGACATCGTCCTCACTGCGTCGACTGAGCGGCTCCTCCGGTGGACCATCTCAGCACTGCAACACGAGTTCTCTCTCAAGGACCTCGGTGCTCTACACTTCTTCCTCGGTGTCTTGGTGTCAAGCTCCGCACACGGCATGTTGCTCTCTCAGCGACAGTACATTCTCGACGTCCTGGACCGCGCCAGCATGAGCAACTGTAACCCCTGCAGCACGCCAGTTGACACGCAGTCCAAACTGCCCTTGGCCGGTCCCCCCGTCGCCAACACTACAGAGTACCGGAGCTTGGTCGACGCCCTCAAGTACCTCACCTTCATGCAAGGTTACTGTCAGTATCTCATAATCAAATCTTAAGTACTTGAAAAAAAAGGGTATAAACCTTCATACAACCTAGTTGCAATAACATTTTGCTTTGATTTGCAAGGCTATGCCACTATTAAATTAAATCACATCATTTTCCCTATCAGTAAGTTACATATATGACGTAAAGCGGCATGATAAATTAAATTTATATTGGCTTCTCTATTAGTTAAGTGGCATACGAAACTAGCAGCTGCACAGGTAAGATTTTTTTTGTCCTGCTAAAAAGTTAAAACTGAAGATTAAGAACAAAAGTGTGATAGACAGACCGGTTTGTCGACGTGATGTGACTTATTTTCTAGTAACATACAAGACGTGGCACCGAACACAAGTTGCTCAAGTTGAGCCTGAAAACTCTGTAGACCTCAACCCCCCTACCCTGAGTCTATATATGCTAGGCACAATACTTAAACACGTGCTAGAAAATAGTATTGCTCTCTCCCAAAAAAAGAAGTACGATAATATAGTTAGTTATACTTATAAAAAAAAATGCACATTTGTAACCAGCCACTGTCCTTTTCTAAAAAAATATTGCAAGAGCTCGCTTAAAATTGTTGCACATTCACCTCTACTCCCATAGTTACTAGCTCTAAACTAAGCATGCACATTTCAAATAAGTTTCACAAATAAATTTTACTAAGAGCCACAAAATCTATGGCTTTGATATCTAAATACATAACAACCTTTCACGGCCTAGGTGCAAATATTGCGGCTGACTGAATACTAAGGCCCAACACTGTAATTTCACAAGGATGTAACCCAAACTGTGAAAATTCCCGCAGGGTTTAGGCAAAAAAAATCTTCGTTCCCAAACAGGGCCTAAAAAGACGGCCAATTCAGCGTGTAACTGTGGTTGAACAGCCTAAAGCCCAAAGATTCCCAACATCCCCCTCACACATATTTATTTGTACTGTAATACACTACTATAAAAAGACTAATACTGGACGCCTCATCACAGACGGTTGACCAAAACCGTCTGTATTACATTCAATCACAGACGGTTTTGGTTTAGAGACCGCTCAGGCATCGGGTTAACGCGCTAAAAACCGTCGTGAAGAGGTAATATCACGACGGTTCATGTTGAAAACCGTCAGAAGTATCACGAGCGATTCAACAAGAACCGCTCGTGATATTAATTAGTATCACGAGCGGTTTTAAACACAACCGTCAGGAAATAACGCGAGCGGTTACGAACAAGAACCGCTCAGGATAATATCGCTTCTGACTCCACGGTGAGTTTCTTCATCGCCGGCGCGCTCGTTAAATCGCCATCCGCCGGCTCTCCGATGCGTCTCTTCATCGCATCGATCCGCTTCGGCTCCCGATCGTCTCTTCGCCTCACGCCCGAATTTATTCCTTGTTTTATAAAAGGATCATCCGCCATCCAAGATGATCATCCCCACATACTTATAAAAAACGTAAATAGCGCCTCTTCCTTGTCGCCGCATTGATGGCCTTCTGGCGCCTTTGCACGAGCACCTCTCTCGGTGTAAGTTGAACTGTCTTTGCGGAAGAACACCGCTTGATCAACGGTGTCTTCACTCCTCTGCCGGCGGAGAATTTGCGGAGCGGTGACGCCACCTTCCGCCGTCTTGACATCCTCCTCCGCCGTGTCTTCCGGTGATCTCCCACTTTCGGCGAAGTTTACGTGTCATCGACGTAGTCCTCAAAACGACGTTGCGTCTCCGAGGCTTGCCGTCACTTGGACTGTAATCGAGGTGGCGGCATCGAGTCGACGGTAGCCGAGACCCTCAAGCAAGGGAAGAGAGCTTATGGGCTCAATTCTTCTTAGTTCAACACCGAGGGCCTTCGGAGACACTTTCGAACAAGCGCGTCAGCGGGTGGACGATTTTGAGCTTCGTTCGTGATGATTAGGAATCGTCCGATGCCGACACCGCCGTCTATGAAGTATTGCGAGATGGAGATAGCGACCTACCTCCGCCACTAGAAAAACCTTGTTTAATTATAGGTTTCGCTTTTTTAAATATAAACATGTAATTTCTTCATGTCATGTAAGTGTATATACAAGATAAATATACTTGAGAAAAACCATTTCACGAGCGGTTTCATAATAGAACCGCTGCGTGATATGGGACATATCACGACGGTTCCATAATGGAACCGTCCGTGATATGTCCCATATCACGACGGTTCTATTATCACTGACAGTTCCATAATAGAACCGCTCGTGATAAGTCTCTTTATAAGTAGGAGCCCGGCCGGCCGCTAGGGTTTGCGCTCTAACTCGTCACTCTCCAGCGGCCTTACTCTCGTCCGTTCCCCTCCCCGTCGCTGCTGACGCCGTCATTCTTCCGTCGCCGACGGTTGTAGCACACTGGTGGCACCGCAAAAGACACTCGTGACGATAAGAGTGTCTTTTGCAACGCCACCGTTAAGCCACAACCACGGTGACGCCTAACTCTCGTCACTCCCAGGCTCACCAGGTTTGCGCCCGCCTCTAACTCCGTTCCTCCCCACCTCGACGCCGCCGCCGACCTGCGTCCGCCGTCGCCGCCCGACCCGTTATGCCCGCTAGGGCCTGGCCGGCTTTGCTTTCCCCATCCTCCTGTATTCTCCTCTAGATCTGTTAGCTTAATGTCTTTTGTTGAGTTTGATTTTTATGCATGAGCCTTAAGTTGTGTCCCGATGTTTGTGTGATTTATGCAAGGTAAAGGAAATGGATGAGGGTTGTCTTTGGTGGTGGGTCGCCACCGTGGTTGCTTATTGCACTAAGGTCCTCTCTGTCTCTACCCCCTTGCTCTGTGATGAAAATTGCTAGCTAGTGCTCTGCGATGGATGTGAAATTGAATTGATAATTAGTTCATATTAATAGTCCCTTGCTCGTGATGTAATGATGTCAATAGTCTTATGTGAAATTGAATTGATAATTAGTTCATATTAATAGTTCCTTGCTCGTGATGTAATGGTGTCAATAGTCTTATGTGAAATTGAATTGATAATTAGTTCATATTAATAGTCCCTTGCTCGTGATGTAATGGTGTCAATAGTCTTATGCTGAAATTGAATTGATAATTAGTTCATATTAATAGTCCTCTTGTTCATGCCGGTCAAGTTCTCATACCTCTTGCGTGCACGTCCTACCATTCCATTCATAATCTCTTCTCTATAAAGTTTCCAAGCGGTGGTCGCTTGTGCCATTAAACCCATCATATATATATTATATATATATTATTAAGTAGTCCCGACCACTTTAGGAATCGTCCGCATGACATGAGAAGGATGAGGCGGTATCCACGGGCAACCTCATTGAGCATTTGTAAGTTTAAAAAGTATGGATGCAAGGAGAGCGTTAGGACATCCAATTATCTGGATTGGACGTCGCTATGTTCAGAAAGTGACGTTGATGCGCAACTATTCCGACTGGGAAGTGGCGTCATCTATCAGCAACCAACAATTCTTGAGCATGTAATTGTCTTTAAAGCCAACAAGAACACCCAGCAACAAGTTGAGAATTCTTTTGAAATATGAGAATGGTTGCTTGGTGTTCTTGTTGGGTTTAAAGACGATTACATGTTCAAGAATGGTTAGTTTGCTAATACATGGTGCCACTTCCCAGTCGGAGTACCTGCGCATCAACGACACTTTCTAAACACAACGACGTCCAATCCAGGTAATTGGATGTCTTGACGGTCTCCTTGCATCCATACTTTTTAAACTTGCAGGGGCTCAATGAGGTTGCCCGTGGCTACTGTCTCATCCTTCTCATATCAAGGTGGACGATCCCCAAAGTGGTGAGAGACTACGAACAATATATATATATATATATATATATATATATATATATATATATATATATATATAATGCCGGATTTAATGGTACAAGCGACCACCGCTGGGGCTTTATAGAGAAAAGTCATCAGAGCGGTTTGACCACAAACCGTCAGGATAAGTACATATCACGAGGCGGTTTGTGGTCAAACCGTATGTGATATGTACTTATCACGACGGTTTGTGGCTGAAACCGCTCGTGATATGTATTTATCACAGACGGTTTGTGGATGAAACCGTCTGTGATATTACTTATCGTAGACGGTTTGAACCACAAACCGTCTGTGAAAGTGTACATCACAGACGGTTCAAAACCGTCTGTGATGACCTCATATCATCACTGACCCATAAACTCAGACGGCTCACGAAATCGTCTGTGATGACGTTTTTGAATCATCTGTGAAATTTTTTTCTGTAGTAGTGATAAATCCCACTCTTTGACCACCTACAGGCTACAGCTTCCCAAAGGCGACTTTCATCCCCACTGTCTGTCACAGCCACCCTCCCTCTCTCTCATCACATGCACCATGCAATGCAGTGCATGCATCGATCGACATCCCTCTACACGACCACTTGTATAGCAGCGCGTGAACATGGGCGCCTCCATTTGTCTGTTGGCTCCTTGTCCCTTAGCGCCTTCGCGCCTATTTAAGCCGCCTTTCCCTTCCCCGTCTAACGTTTCCTTCCCCTCGCTCTCACTTTACTTCACCTAATCACCTCACCTCACCCCACCCCACCCTATACGAGGGGCCTACCTACGGCCGTGCGCGCTCACCACCTCGCCTCACCCCACCCTATACGAGGGGCCTACCTACGGCCGTGCGCGCTCATCATGCTAGAGGAGAACCAGAAGCAAGCGGAGGTAGGCGCAACGCACGCGCAATTTCTGTCTCTCTCTGTATCGATCTGCCCCTACCATGTCTAGCTCGTGCTCGTGGGTGTGTGTAACTGACCTTGCTTTGTATGCACATGGTGGCTTAGGTTCTTTGGCCGAGGCTAGTGGCCAACAAGCTCTTCAGGAAGACCTCCGGCAGCCACGCCTTCGTCGCTGACTTCCCGATCGCCGCCGATGAATTTGAGGCGGAGTTCGACGGCTGCAGCCCCGACGTCGACGCCCACCGTTGCGTGAAGCGGGCGCGGGCACAGCAGCGGAACAATACCATCAAGCACAGGTATGTATGCTCAGTGATCCACCACCATGGAACACTCATACGCGCGCCTCTCGTCTCACTTGCGCCGTGGAGTATATATCTTGCATGTTTTTGTTCACCGCCACTCTCGATCGATCTCCAGGCTGTTTGCGAGCACATGGAACGTCGGCGGCGTCGCGCCACCGGACGACCTCAACCTGGCGGACTGGCTCGACACGAGGAACGGCACCTACGACATCTATGTCCTTGGGTAAGCAAAGCAGCAAGCTCATTCTACTCATGCACAATCGTACATTCAGATGGTTACAAATTAATGTTCCCGTGCATGCCTGTTGTGCGTACGCAGATTTCAAGAGGTGGTGCCGTTGAGCGCGCGGAACGTGCTGGGCGCGGACAAGAACCGCATCGGCATGCGGTGGAACGAGCTCATACGGGCGGCGCTGAACCGGTCGGCGGCGACGCCGTCGGGCTGCCAGGAGCCCAAGGGTGGAGGAGGAGGCGGGGAGAAGCAGAAGGTGCACCCGGTGCGGGACGGCGACGGCGACCTGGCGAGGGACTTCCGGTGCGTGGTGAGCAAGCAGATGGTCGGCGTCCTGCTCACCGTCTGGGTCCGCGGCGACCTCCGCCGCTTCGTCCGCCGCGCCAGCGTCTCCTGCGTCGGCTGCGGCGTCATGGGCTGCCTCGGCAACAAGGTGCCTAACTAGCTACTTGCTTCTTGATATGTACTCCTAGCTAGCTTGTACGGCACTTTGATTTAGAACCGGGTGGCTAACGTACATAACATTGCCATGTTCGTGTGTGTGTGCGCGTGCAATTATACAGGGTGCCGTGTCCGTCAGGTTTTGGCTGCACGACACGAGCTTCTGCTTCGTGTGCTGCCACCTCGCGTCCGGCGGCAGGGAGGGCGACGAGGCGCACCGCAACTCCGACGCCACGGAGATCCTCTCGCGGACGAGCTTCCCGCGGGGGCATTCCCTCAACCTGCCGCAGAAGATTCTAGAACACGAGTAAGTATATATCATAATTCATATCTACCCTATAGTTATACTACTCCAAGCAGCTGGAAACAGTGCATAGACTACGTACGTACGCATGACCAGATCGAAATCTTAGTTTGTGTGCTGCCAATTAATCGATGAAATGCAGACCAGTAGTACTATAGAATGTAAGAGATCGTTGTCGTCGCTGACCGGAGCGCCGGAAATATTAATAAGCAAGATACACCGAGCTGATACGCACAAAATATCAACATTACAAAAACGGCCGTTCTTACGGCCACGATCGCGATCATATTTAATCTGGTACCGGTAAATCAAGAGCAGGTATCGCCGTATCTGGGATTTCGGCATAACATATATACTAGTAGTACACGTATTGATCACGTCATTACAAGCATATAGACATAGTTAAGTAGAAGCTCCAAAAGTGAATGCGTACGTTATATCTACCGAATTCCCTGTTTTTATATACGGACGCTGGTGGTAACGTACGAAATGCATCAACAGATCAACTTGCGATGGTAACTTGATCGTTCGTTGAATCCACCGGCTCTCATGAGCCATGAGAAAGACAGCTCAAATCAAGCAATCATGTGGCAGATTTTGACCAATCTGGATGTTTAATCTCTAGGCTTTAATTGTTTACTTCTTCTGCAGCCGAGTGATCCTGCTTGGGGACCTCAACTACAGAATCTCCTTGCCGGAGGCCAAGACGAGGTTACTGGTGGAACGGCAGGACTGGAAGACACTGCTGGAAAACGATCAGGTGCAATTTACAAATCTGAACTGCAAAACATCTGCGGATCAAGTGTACCAAAGAACGATTCCTGAGCCTAAGGTGTCAAATGTAAAACCTGCTGGTGATTTGATCCTTACAGCTGCGACGCGAGGTATCTGAAGGTGGAGCGTTCGAAGGCTGGAACGAGGGGGCAATCACGTTCTCGCCGACGTACAAGTACTACCCGAACTCCGACACGTACTACGGCTGCGTCCAGGGCAAGAAAGGCGAGAAGCGGCGCGCGCCGGCATGGTGAGCTCACGCTTCAGAAACACTAAAATTCGCGTCCGAATCATGCATGGGAGAGTACGTGTAAAACTTGCGGCTAATCGGTGTGTGTGCACTGATTTTTTCCCCTCAGGTGCGACCGCATACTGTGGCATGGCACGGGCCTGAAGCAGAGCCAGTACGACCGGAGCGAGTCGAGGCTGTCGGACCACCGTCCCGTGCGAGCACTCTTCACGGTCAAGGTGAACGTGCCGAGGAACCTCAACTCCCTCAGGAGCTTCTTCATGTCAGAGAGGTTCGACAGGGTGAAGAGCTCCGCCGATTTGCTCCGGAAGGACGACACGAATAGCGCAAGATTTGGCGAGAATGTTTGAGACAGGCATGCATACGTACAGAGGCCCTGATTTGGCTGCAAGGAGGATGAATCATTGCTCCAATCGTACACAACAAAAGAGATAGAGGGAGTATATAAAACTACTGTTCTGAATGTTCATATCTACAGTATAGCTGGGATACAGATGTTTTCCTCCCTGTTCCTGACTTCCTGTAATTACATTTGTACTCTTCTTGATCCAACGAGTGGTCTCAAATTTGTTTCGATGGACAAGCATACCAACTTGTCATTGTAAATCCTGCGAGGATGGGACTTTGTGGCCATAAACAACTGCAAATAGGCAATGAATGGTCTTGTCTATTGGCCATTGCTTTTGGCTGCTTCAGACGGCTAGCTTAAGCAAATGAGTCGAGCTTAAGCAAGCGTTATTTAAATCGAAAAGAATCGATGTTCTTATTTATTACTTGGAACATATGCGCCTTAATTCGCACATATCCTGAATACCTTGTGAACCTCTAATCTTCTATCCGGCTGGGATTTAGCTTTAATGCTTTATGTGTGTGTATACACTGTATCCCCATAGAAAAAGAGCCATTGTGGCATTGTCATGGGGCTCATGGGCCATAGCAATAGGTCACTACACACTACTAGTGGTCTCAATCCAACCCCTAAATTCAAGGTCTCTGTTAAGATTGTCTCCCCTTGTTTTCTGCTGCTGGTTCCTTCTATTTGTCAGTATTGCGCAGAACAAGTGAGGTGATTCAAGACAAAGTTGCTGCCTTGCAAGTTGCAATCTTGCATAGAGTGCGAGACAACAGTGGAGTTTGTCTGTACTTATCATCAGCAGGAGGCTGTATGTTTTTCCTGTGGTCTGTATTCATGTGATTAATGTATCTGTGGTTGTACATGAATGGTTGGGTAAAAAAAAATCGAGAACACGGTTGGGTTGAATTAATTCCTCTAAAATTGTAGCAGTGCAGTTAACCTTCACTCTCGATACGAAAGATCGCTGGAGTTATGTTCAGAAACAAGGTCTATATGTGCACGTTGTTATGAATATTGTGTATGTATTGCAATAGCCAATGAATAATATATAGAGTACAAGGGACATAAAACAAAACCCTAGAACATAAGGGAAATACCACAAATAACCTTAACACACGTTATATCGATTTCAAATCTGAATTCGAAGGCACAGAATGTGTGAACACTTGGCCATCTCATGAAACTTGTTGTCGTCTACTCCTTTAGAAATTTGATCACCGCAGTTTGATTAATGTGGTCAGTCCTAAACAAGGGCATCCCTGAAGATTCTTCCCAGCACCCAAAGTAATTAAATCAGGGCTTTCTTTAAGAAATAGCTAAATTACAATAGTGTTGGAACATATATAGGCGGTGTTCCACTTGATAACCACATGAAGTTCTTATCGTTTATGATAAAAAGAAATAACCAATCATCATCACCTAACACCTGCCAAACCATATGGGTCCAATTTTATTCGAGGGGAATCACGAAATCATTAGATCTGTAAGAACAGAGCGCCGTTGATGGCTATAAAATTTTTCAGAGACTAAAGAGCATAGATGGATATAAAGAACTAGTAACGAGATAATGTTTCCAAATTACATTAATCATCAAACTTAAAGTTCATTCACTACAAAAAAAAACTTTCCTGTTAGTGAAGATTGCATCCCTAATCCATTAACTTAACAATCACATCAACGTATCAGCTGCGAGAAGCAGCTCATGAACAAGTTGCAGTCTTTAATGTTTCCTCGATCTGAAAGCTACATTTTTCAATGTTTTAACCCGTATCGTATGGAAGAGCATGTAGAAGACAAATACCATTTTTCATCCATGAAATAACGCAAGGTCAAGAGCATAGTTTTACAAGAAATAACACTTCTATCAGATGATGCAAGTTGCTTGGTTCCAAGAACAGCAAGTTGGTAGGCCCTGCCTATCTGCATGTTGGCTCTTAGTGTTGGGATACGGGTAGGCTAAATTAGTGTTAGTGCACAATTAAAATTTCTACCGTGTAAATCAGGAAGCCATGCGAGTAAGAAATCATAGATCGTCATGACTAGATGCGCAGTACAGCGGAAGAAGAGTTGGAGCAGCTCGGTCCAACGTCGTACGCGTCGATGTAGTAGAAGTAGTCGGTCGTCCAATGTCCTTGGCCACCAATCATCCAACAGCTCTCACATTCTCTACATATGTCGAGCAGCCCGCTCCAACGTCGTATGCATCGATGTAGTGAAAGTAGTCGGTCGTCCAACGTCCTTGGCCACCAATCATCCAACAGTTCTCACACTCTCTACATATGTCATGGATCGTCTTCGATCAGCATAGCAACACCTCTACGGTAGAGCCTTCGGGAAGGTGGCAACTAGGATTTTGGTGGGTGATGCAATATCCTCCCAAAGCCCCACACCTCCCCTTATAATTAAAGAGCCCCTAATGGATCGTTACGTTAAAAACCCATTAGAACTCTTAATCATGTATGGATTATAGTCTGATTTAAGCCTTTAACGGATCCAATCCAAACTAGTTTGTTCCAACCCATTAGTGTGTGACACTGCAGGTTCATGCGTAGTTAGACATGACCCGGAAACTCCTTTCTGATCCACATGTCGGTAGTGGTTTGTAGCAGGACATAGTGACTTCCGAACACACATAAAGATCATATCAGACGAACCTTGATAAAGCCCATGTGTTGATCCTTTTGCCTCGCGATACCAGATCGATATCAAGACGAGATGTGTGCCATCCTATGATAGCTCGATCATTCACTCAATCCTGTAGTGGATTACTTAGTTGTAGTTGACTCCTCAATCATATTCGGCATGGCCATGTACTTCCTTAATCCAACCACATCGAGGGGGCCAGAGATATCTCTCTTGTTAAATAGGAGGGTGTCGATGATTTACTATCGAACTTATGAAATAAATGCTAGGGACACGATACTCGATATTATGCAAGAAGAGACATGGGTTTTTTAGACAGATTCAGGCCTTCTTTGGGGAAGTAATAACCATTCTCCTGTGTCCTTGTATTGAATGGGTTTACATAATGAAACAAGTCACCAAAACTTAATCTAATGGCTCCAGTATGTCTTGTCCTCTCTCTGCTGTCCACCGACATTGTCCCGTATAAAGCTTTTGAAGGAGTGACAGTTGCTGTGCGTTAGGAGGCGCCTTGACGATTGCTTAAATGTGCTTGTTGGTTACGATTGCTGTCAGTGAGACATCCTCCTGCACGTTGCTTACGCGCGGTTATGTCAGAGATAACGTGCACAAGTATTAACTACCATGCGTAAGTAAGCGTAGTGTACAGAATCCCTAATCGATAATAAGGTTCACATGTCTGTGGGTTTTATCGACCATAGGGTGGTTGTGATTCGACATGGTTGTAGTAGATCTTACAATCATAGGGTAGTCGTGACCTGGATTGGTTGTAGCCTTCCCTGATCGTTGCAAGTATCTCCGGCTAGAGGTATATTTGAGGGCTATTTAGAATACCATTATCCATAAATATTATAGATGATTAGTTTCATTAATTGAGGATTATTAAATCCTCATTAGAGGGGCAAATTCCATCTTGATCGCTTATATTCCTCCGCATGTTTTATAGTAAATCCGGAAGTTACCTTTATAACTATCCATTTACGGAGTAGTGTTTGATAGCCCTTAGGTAAACTATTGCACATGTAGGAAACCATGGCGACCTCATGTCCAAGGATCCCACATACACTATGTATGAGACCACTTGATGACACTTAAGAATATAACAATCACCACAGTGTCTCACGGCGGTCCATAAATCATAAGTCAACTCCCTCACAACCACTTAGCACATTGATCAAACAAGGAAAACAGTTCTGGCAAAGGAGGAAATGGTCTGGAGAAATCCGTGTTCTTCTTTGCCTTTCCTAGAAAAATACCCTGCTACAGACATACACAATCTAATATCGCATGATGTCTCGTTATGTGCCAAGCAGAAGGTACAAAAGACTCACTGGCAGGCTTTCTGAATTTGGGTTCAAAGCTTGGACAACATTGATTTCCAAGTTTAGTTGGGCTAAGTGGCCTACTTTGTGGAGATTGGCATGATTGAAAGATATGTAACTCTGAAGGCAAATAGTATGTACAAGTGGCAGCTGCAAGTTCTTTCGTCATTCCCATCAGCTGATCAGCATGGTCCTGTGCCTTAAAAAATGCACTGTACACGTCACATTGGCCTCAAATCCATGCTAGGCTTCTTGATCCTTTACGCCTTTTTTTGTTCTGTCATGGAAAGTGCGTGTTCTGGTAGCGAGTAGCCGAGTTGATGGATAATGCAGGGGTTCAGCCAAGTGTCCCCTTACATAAAGTTATTTATATGCGTCATTTGAGGTTACTTACTATGATATCTTCTGATCGAACGAATTCCAGAATGTGCCTGTTAGAACACCCGGAACAACCGTAAACCTTTCGATCTATGAGATTTTTTTCTACAATCAGCAATCAACTTAGGCCAAAATAGTCGAAAGTAAGCATTTCCCGAACGGTACAACTTCCGGCCGGGCGGCCGGGCCTTCTGCAGCTCTGCTCCACCCGGCCGACCCGTCTAACACTCTCACCTGCCGACCGTCCAGCCCGTCTCGCCTGACGCGCCTACCCCGCCCTCCTACGTTACGCTTCTAGTCAAAGTTACTTTTTTTTATAGGGAAGACTCTATCTACCTATTATATTATGGGTACCGCTTGGATGTATATTGGAGAACCAAATCGGACGCCTCCACTCGCATGAGCACGTGACTCCCCATGTGGCCATGTGCTTTGTCCACGTCACTACTGCCCCCACACTTTCCGACCGACGAAGCACAAGCGACCAATCTCCGCCGCAACCGCGACAATCTACTCCCCGGTGCCTTTCTTCCGAGGTGATCCTCCTCCTCCGGTACCTCTTCCCCGCGTCCCCATACCTGCACTCTCCTCCCCACCAGCTCCCAAGCTCCGCCGTGGCTTCCGCTAGCTCCTGTGGCATCCTGTGCTCCACCGTCGGGAATGACTTCTGTTGGGGCGTGGTGCCGTGGGTAAATGAGGTATGGCGTCGCGGGATCTCCCCATCCCCCGCTCCCTCCCTCCTCCTTCCTCAGTGAGCTGGTAGCAGCAGGAGATCACTAACAACAGGAGTTGCCATGGGCTCGACATCCGACATGCTTCTCGGCTAGGGTGTCAGAGACTGTGGTAGCGCACTGCCTCCTCCTCCTCGATCCTCCTCTAAGTTTGGCTCGTCAGCAACGCCCAATCCTCACCTCCTCGTTTGGTATGCATGTTGTAAGTCAATTTGTTGCAGTAGCTTTTCTCACTTGTTGCATAGAGTGTTTCATTTTGTTGCAATGTGTCTTCTTAAATGTTGCATCAACTTTCCCAAATTGTGTTTTTGTAGCAGTAGAGTATGCAATTCTCAATATTGTTGCAAACTTTTAATTCTATTGTTGCACGAGTAATTTTAAAATGTTTTCACTATTGTTTTCAAATATTGCACCGTCTTATGGTTGTAAATTTTTTGTTCGGGATTTCTGGGCTTGTTTTAGCACATAGCTAAGTCATATACTCATGGTTTTCATTCTTCTTTCGGTGAGAAGATGATATCCTTTTTTTCAAATTTTCTCAGTGTTTTCCATTCTTATTATGCATTTTGTTGCATGTGTTGATTACAATTGTTGCACAAGTTGTTCACTGATGTTGCATCGAAGCGTATGATGGAAATTTTCCATCGTACGTCCGGGTGCTAGTTGTACCCTTATCTTATTAAAGCAAAGAAAAAAAAGAAGCTACCATGTTTACTCTCAAGTGGTAGAAATTACCACGTTAATCGGAGGAAAAAGAAAAAGATTAACATCATTGATCGTGGTTGGTCCAGATTATAACGGTCTCGTTAAAAGAAATAGTTCATTTAAGTACCATCGAAATAATTGAAAATCGAAATAAAAAACAAAATAAAATAAAATTAGCAATTTGATTTCTATACAAACTATCGTGAAATCCTAAATAAATATAATTCGAATAAAAAATTTAAAAAAATTAGCAATTCGATCTGTATACACATTCCAACAAAAATAACTGAAATTGGAATAAAAAATAAAATAGAATTAGCAATTTGATTTCCATAGAATTCATAATTAAAATTATAAATAAAGATAATTTGCAATAAAAATTAGCAATTGGATTTGTATACAATTCCAACAAAAAAGAAATTCGAATAAAAAATAAATAAAATTAGTGATTTGATTACCATACAATTTCCTACATAAAAACCATAAATAAATATAATTAAGAATAGATATTAAACAAAAAAAATACCAATTGATTTGTATACTAATTCCAACCAAAAGTAATTGAAATTCGAATAAAAAATGAAGAAAATTAGTAATTGATTTTGATATGAATTTCAAAGTAAAATCCATAAATAACTATAATTTGGAATAAAATATTAAAGAAAAATAGCAATTGGATTTGTCTACAAATTGCAACAAAAAATAATTGTAATTCGGAATAAAAAATAAAAGGAAATTTAGAATTTGATTTCCAAACGAATTCTAAAGTAAAAATGATAAATAACTAAAATTGTAAATAAATTAAATAAAACCAGCATTTTGATTTGTATACGAACAACAATAAAAAATAACTGAATTTTTGAATGAAATTAAAAGTTATAACGTGGATAACACGAATGATGTTAGAGGAGTTCACAAAAGTGTGCAAATGGCGTCGATCTATCATGCAAGAAGACATTGACCCACACAGAATTGAAGAGCTGAGGCGACGACAGTAGAGATAAGGATAATGTTGTGTTGGTTACCTTAGCCATTCAACGAGAACAATATCATGTTGCTCGCCGGAGCCATTGAAGAGAAATGCCAAAGTCAAAGGAGGCAAGGGCCGCGACGATGAGTTTAGCTTTGCATTGAAGGCAAGCTATGGATGATATGGGGGCATTGGGTTGTTAGGAGCATGGCATCACTAGTGAGTGGTACGATGTCATCGGTGATGGCAAGAAGATTCTCCATATCGTTAGACAGTGACTAAAGCAGATATGCTAACATAAGTGAGAATGGGACGTCTGAAGAATCTAGACCCGTCATTATGAGTTAATGAAGTATTTTAGTGATTAATGACAAATCCATATGTGAGACTAACGTTTTTATTGATATACCTATTGTGTAGTCTTATTTGGATGCAAAGGTGAAAATCATGGAGGTGTGCACTCGACATCAAATTCTTATATCTTGGTGCATTCATCAGATCCAAAATATAGGTTGAACTCCACTAGAAGTCTAACTTGAATATGCGCATATGTTTTTATTACATATTCGTATATGCACACATTTAGGGGGAGTTCACTCTATGTTTTGTGGTTTTATTAGCATTGATCCATATTCCTTTGTCCACATATATTGGGGATCTCTACTTTGAAACATATCCTTTGAGTATATAAAACTTTTGTAGTTCATATATACTCATATTACTTTTTATTCAATTATTTGCAATTGTGATGGTTGACATCAATTGCAAAGAGGGAATGATTGAAGTATCTTGTCCCGCCATTATGAGTTAATAATATGTTGTAGTAATCAATGACAATCACATTGTGGAACTAACATTTTTCATGAGTTGGAAGAATAGGTTATGTTCCATGAGATTGGAGACTTTGGATGATATCATGAGTTGATCGGGATATTGCTTGGAACTTCGTGGCTCCTTGTCGCTTACGGCCAAGACCTCCTTAGAACTGTTAGTTTGAGGTTTTTGGCCCTTCGCCTTGTTCTTGGATTTCTTGGCCTTTTTATCCTTCTTGCTACTTCCGCCTGCTTCTTGGAGATTCTTGTCGTCTCGATTGATGGTCTTGTTCCACTCGACTGCTTCTGCAGCAGTCGCGTATCGATCAGCCATCTCAAAGAGTTCGGTGACAGTAGTCAGAGGATTTAAAGCGATGTCTTCTGTAATTCTTTTGTTGCAGACTTCCTGCTTAAAGGCTCTGATAACAGATGAGTCAGAAACATCAGGAATTGAATTCCGAACCTGACTGAAACGTCTGATGAATTGGCGTAAGGTTTTGTGGTCGTTTTGTCTTATCCTGTGCAAGTCGTCCTCCTTTCCAGGGCGATTGTAGGTACCCTAAAAGTTGACCAGCAGAAGGTCACAGAGGTGTTGCCACGAGTAGATCGACTCGAGTGGTTGGTTCAGAAACCACGATTGAGCAGACCCTTCGAGCACAGTCGGAAGGCAATTCGCCATGATGTGCTCTCCTCCTCCAGCTGCTCGGACAACGGTCTTGGCTTTACGAGGTAATACTCCTCGTATTTCATCTGCGGTTGTAAACCTCTTGGTCGGAGTGGTGAACGATCACATTTCCTGGGAGCTTGTTGATCATCAGACATTCGAAGAACTCTCCTCCGAGTAGAGTTAAGGTTATTGGAACGACGTAGCCCATTGTCGCGCTGATCTCCATGTTGTGAGTTGTTCGAACGACAGGAAGCTGAGGGAGTCGTTGTAACACCCCAGCCCAACTAAGGCCTGGAATGCTACTAAATTAAATAATTAAATGTAATTAAACTAAAACACCCTACAAAATTTTGGCAGAACCTCCTTTGTATAGTTACCTATACCGAAGGTTCTAACAGGCAGTTATAACAAATAAAGATAATCCAGATTACATAATAAACAAGATATAATCAAAACTGGCTATTCGTTACTATGACATCCATAGCAACTAAACATCTAATGAATAGACCATAAGCATCCAAAACGACTATTCATTTATTACAGATTACTCCAAGCAAGCAATAATCAAGAAGAGTACTTTAAACAGTTCGTTCATCTCCTAGTTAATTTTTTTCTTTCATTCTATGGTGGGTAGTTCGTGCAAAAGTGCAAGAAGTCTAATTCTTCCTTTCCCCCATGCATGCCGATCTCGTAAAGGTACCTAAAACACAACAAACAACAAGGGGTGAGTCCAAGACTCAGCAAATATAATAAATAGCATCAACAACATCCAAGCATGTAAATCATCAACTATACTTTACAAAATCACATATCAATTACCTTACACACACATGCTATGCAATATGCTCAAAATGATCCTTTTCCTTCTCTTTCCCTTTTGCATTTTACCGGTAATGCAAAGTGTGCATCCGTCGATGCACACCTATGCATGTGCCATCTGGCACAGGGACCATTGCCCATACTCTGCAAGTATGGGGACCAAAGCCCATGCTTTACAAGCATAGGGACCTTTAGCCCGTCATCAACATGACGGGGATCTCAAGAGTTGCTTGGTCATCACATGACCAAGACTTCAATAAGCCAACATGATGCATATGTATAAATTCTCAAATTAATACAAACATGCATCCGCAACAACATTGCATATGAATATTCTATTCATACTACAAACGCTCATAAATATCGACTTCACAACTATCAAACATCCATGATTAACACATAACACAAATCTCTAGCAACCATGAACATTACCAACTATGCCATCATCACAATTCATGAACACACAAATTCTCATAATATATATCAAACATTGCCATTCAACCATATATATTATAACCATCATTATACTTGCCTTAACCGCGAGAGAGTGAGGGACGCGCAGCAGGTGCTGCCCTCGGGACCAGTCCACCACCTGAGTAATAATTATAACACACGCTAAGAAGGTAGTAGCGGACCAAAACAAAGTATACAACAACAATCACTAGCTCACAAAAGCGTCTAACTCGATCCCAACCCCAATTCCTACACGTCGATCTGTCCCCTCGGTGGACGGTCAACTTCTAAAATTCATATCTATTGTTACAGGAGTCCAATTAAGGTTTTCTTAGACTTTATGGAAAGGTAATTAAATTCTCCAACTAAGTCTAGTTGGCGAACCTCTCTGAATCGGCCAAATAATACCCCTACCAAGCCAGTTAATAAAATATCAATTTTCCGTCAGGCTCTCTGGACAGAGCACTAAAAATACCATAACTTTCAGTACGTGTGTCCAAATCTTGAGTTCTTGAGCTTTCTGAAAAGCTGAGACAATGATCTACAATTTTTATTATACTAAGCTTATCTGATTTCCCCTTTAACTAATCGTTTTACCCAGATTACTAAAACCTGTCAGAACACCAACGATTCTGCAGAACAGTCCCACTAATAAAATCATAACTTTTGCTACAAGGGTCCAAATTACATGTTCTAGCACTTCACGGAAAGATGGAAACGTCCTCTACAATATCCTAGGAGACATCCAGGACTAATTCTGCTGTTAAACACATCAAAACCTCGATTGTCTCTAATCTGTCCTAAGCAGACCTAAATACCGACATCGCTAGAACGACTAATCAAACATCTAATCAAAGGAAAATGAAGGTTACCCGGGATGAGCTGCTGGAGATCATGAGCAGCCCACGAACCCTTCCTCTTCCCTCCCTTCCTTCCTCCTTCCTCTCCTTTCTTGGCCGGCCACCACACGCGCAGACCTTCCTTCTTCCTCCACTTGGCCGGTAGCAACAAGGATCTTCTTCACCGGCACGGGGGGATGCACTGTAGCGGTGGTGGTACTGTAGCTACAGTCGGACTAGGGTTTTCCCCTCCTTTTATTGGTGGCCGGCCCCTCATGGGCCTCCTGGGCCAAGGCCTGAGGCCCAAGTTGCCGAAGAACTGCAGAAACCCCCTTTTTCTTATGTCTAATTTCTCTTTTGAGTGCTTTCTTTCTTAGAATAAATCGTAGTATTACAGTCGTACTACTACGGCTTCTAGAATGGTGTCGGCGAGGGTGCTCGAGTCTGATCATCATGCTTTGAAGCCTTCGTGTGATCTCTTTGGCAAATAGGTCGTAGCCAGGTGCTCGTGCAAGCTCTCGAATTGGGTTCTCGAGCAGATCGTTGATGTGTTGGAGTTCCTGAGCTTCCTCTGACTAATAATGAATGCACCTAGGCAGATTTCTCTGAGCTACAATTCTTCTTTGTCGAGTTGTCTCAGGATCATCCATATCCGATCCTTAAGTTTGCCTTAATGAAGTGCAATTATCTCGAGGATTTCCCGCATGCTCATTAGAGTGTTGACCCTGTTCATCACCGGAGGTGTCCTTGCCATTGTCACGAGGGGTCGTAGTGTGTGATCATCGGGGAGAGCGTCCTCAGTCTTGTCTCTAGGAGAGTGATCGTCACCTAAGGGAAGGACGAATACCTCCCGTTGATGACCTTCACTTGCGCTTGAGGCCTCATCGCTTAAGGAGTAGTCGAAAGGCACCGTCTGGTAACTTGGAGCAAACCCCTCCAGGAAGGGGAATTCCAGGTTATAACCATCTCCGTCCGCAGGTGAGCCCTGTGATGGGATGGTCGAACTCGCAGGAAAAGCATGTTCGACCCCATCCTTTGTGGGGCTAACCTGAGAGAGACGACCACCAGGTGCTGATGAAGCTCCGGAATGATTGCCTCCAGGACTTGCTGTGTCAGGTCAGACTGCCTTAGACGGACTTGAACATTTAGAAGGGGAACCCTCGCCATGTTCTGGGTCTGCCTTGGTGCAGTCCTGATGGTGGCCAAATTGACCTTTGCCCTCTGAGGAAGTTGGTTCCTCGTTCGGACGTATCGTTGTGGGGGATAAGGATCCCTCCTCAACTCCATCGGTGGTATGGTCTCCTGGAGAATGATCTCCGGAGACGACATCACCATCAGTTGATACAATACTCAGCTCGTAGTCGAAACCGATATCCATGTCGATATTTGCGTAATCGGCCAAGTTGAACCAGTTCTCTTCGTTCCACTCTCCTGCCATGGAAGCATTAGAGTTGAGAAAAATCGAAGGAAACCTGATGACTAGAAGATCCCCACGGTCGGCGCCAACTATCGGTGTTTTAGAACCGATCTTACGTAATGATTGTTTGATTCCGGGGGGGGGGGGGTCTCCAAGACTCAAAATCACGCAGAGAGAAAGACGCGGGGATTTTTATACAGGTTCATGCCTTCTCCGGAGAGAATAATAACCCCACTCTTGTGTGTGGATATATTGAGTATGCTGGTTACAAATCAAGAGAAAGACTCGGGTGTAATTTCTTGTGCTCCTAATCGCCTCACTTTTCCTCTTGATGATTCCGCCTTTTATACATTATTCGAAGTAGGCTGCCGTTTCTCCAGTTCAAAGGGCGCCTTAATACTTCAGATGATGGAGCCGTTACCGGAGATTATTGTGGGAGTAGTAACGTTCCCACGTCGCTAGGCAGTTATCACCAGCACAGAGAGTTAGATCATGCCATTATTTTAGAGAATAACAACGTAATTAACTGCTCATATCTTTAGATATGAGGCAGAAGATGTTGGAAATATGCCCTAGAGGCAATCATAGAGATGATTATATTTCATTATGTTCATAATATTGGATAATATGTTATCTTGTTCCTAGAATAATATCATTAATATTTATTATCAAGTATGTGACTTGATTGTGTGAAACTCTATATTTCTGTGATGATTATTCTTAAACGTTCCCTAGTCAAAAACATATGATAACACATATGAATAGACTAGCATATGTATTGGTTGATGACTATGTTTCACAGGTCATAGATATGGAGATATCAAACCAATAATATGGACACATGTTAGAGAACATGGTGTTGGATAAGACCCACCTTGAGACACTATTGAGATTGTTATGATTCTATGCGTCGTTAATTGATCTCAAGCAATGATGATGTATAATACTTAGACCTAAGATCAACATGGTTTCCTACATGTGTAATAGCACTCTTAAGGGTTGCCAAACGCTACTCGTAACCGGGTAGTTATAAAGGTAGCTTTCGGGTATGAGATTTGCCCCTCCTAACATAACAGGCGAGATGTCTCTAGGCCCCTCGTTGTGGTCAGATAAAGTAAGTGCATGGTCATGCCACTAGTGGTCGAAGTGTTCGACCACGTGAAGTTATCTGACACTCGATCGAGAAAGTATTGAATAGTCCACGGATGACACAACATCTCACCTGGAGTTCAACCAGATATCGTGAGGCAAAGGGCGAATACATGAGTAGGTTGCTTAATTCGATCGATTCTGATTTGGTTGTATGGAGATCTGAGCTAGTCGTGATCGGTCGAACGTAATCCTGAGCGGTCATAACCTGGTCATAAGGAGTTACGAACTGGTCGTGACCAAATACAAACTGGTCGTATAGAGATAGGGCCTGGTCGTAAGTGATGAGGACCTGGTCATAGATCGTATTGCAATAAGGCTCGTCCAATATAATTTGTGTGTATTCAGGGATCGTTATGTCCTGCTAGGTACCACTAACGACTCGTGGTCGAAAAGGTGTTTCCGAGTCACAACCGAATACGCATAAACCTAACGGGTCACACACTTAACAGGTTGGAACAAACCAGTACGGATACGATTCATAAAACGTGTTCGGATATGATCCGTCATGGGCACTATATAAGGAGATGCTTGAGGCTATTGGGACGATGATGAGTTGACGTGAGTTGCTCCACCGAAACCCTAGCTGCCATCTTCCTGAGAGCTCTGCCATGCGTCTTGGTGCTAGCACACTAGCGTACGATTGTTCCTTCCCTAGACATGTGGATACCGTAGAGGCACTACTGCGGTTGCTGTTGCGCTTGAGGACGATCCGCGATCTTCATAAGGAATTGCAGAGGTTGCTAGAGGATACAATCGACTACGACAACTGCATCAACGTGCTCGACGCTGGACGATCGACCACGACCACTGCATCGACGCGCTCTACGTTGGACCAGGTTGCTCCAACTCTTCTTCCGCTGCTCTGCGCGTCTGGTGGTAACGATCTGTGATCATCATCTTGCTTGGCTTCCTGGTTTACGTGGTAGAGATTTTTGAATTGTTGCTATCGTAGCCTACCCGTTTCCCAACAGAAGATTTCCTGATCGACTAGGCCCACATGTCTGTAAACCCCATCGACCACAGACTGATCGTAGAAGAGCTTACGACCAGGTGGTGATCGTAGTAAAGCTTACGACCATATACTGATCGTAGGAGGACTTACAATCAGGGGATAGTCGTAGAAAGACTTACGACTAAGGGATGGTTGTAGAATAACTTACGACCATGGGGTAGTCGTAAAAGGACTTACGACCACGAGGTGGTCGTAGAAGAACTTACGACCTCCAGCTTCTCCCTTATAAATATTAAAGGGTATACTCAAGAACCATATGACAGTATTATTATCCATAATAAGAATTGCAGATAAATAATTAAATGAGGATTATTAGATCCTCGTCAATGTGCATGCATACATTTGGAAAAGAATAATTAATGGAGGAAGAATAGAGGTATACGGCTATACGATCTATGCATGATGGAGAGTTGTTACATTTCTAATAACTCCAACAACTTCTTATGTTCAATAATTTTCTTCCATCAAAACTCATACTTTGATTACATTTCTCAAGTTGTATTTTCCTTCGAGCTTCTATTGTGATTTCTAATGTTTACATTGTCTTAAAAATCTAAATAGCCAACAATATACATAAATATATTTTCAAGCATCTAAACTATATCATTTAATACTATAAATTTTAAAACAAATTTAGACGTGTAAATACACCACCCTGCTAGCAGGTTCCATTAATTCAGTGGTCCGACCAAATCGCCCGCCACCAATTTACATACAGAACTCCGGAATGTCGTCAAGCCAAACAAGCGAGCTCAACGTTTCCAAAGACGCTCCAAACTTTGCAAGTCCATGAGCACTGCCCCTAGGGCTGAACACAACCTGAACCTCAGCAAAATCTAAAAGAATAGACAGTCTAGCATCATGGATCAACGCTCCATTAGGGCCATCATCTGGTTCATCGTCAAGGAGCGCGTCCCGCAGGTTCAAGGCCTCAATTTCCAGAATGCCACGAGAAATACCCATATCCCGGCTAACCTGAAGTGCGTGAGTGGTACGTGGCCATGATTTCAGATTGATGAGCGTCCTGCAAGTTAACAGGAGTACCTGCAGCTGCCATTAAAGACTCCCCATGACTGTTTCTCGTCAAACGTTACTAGTAACGTACGTTACTAGTCCAGTTTCCGGCGGCGGGGGGGCCGGGAGCGGGGCCAAAAGCATCGGGAACGGAGCACGGGTTGGTAGTCAGATCCGTCATGTCCGGTCGTGCCGTGCCCATCCCCACGCCGTCTGCCTCACGTCCTCACCCCTTGCCCTCTGGTCTTTTGCTAAAATCTATCAAAAGATTAGGAAAACCCCGTGATTCCGAAAGATGATCAGTGCGATTGAGCGGACGCACACTGCTCGGTGATGCAGTCATCAATATGCAGCAGCAGCAGGACAGACCAAGCAACAACACTACTACTCAGTCATCACTCATCACTCATCACATCACATGAATATGATGGCCACAAGGAGGAGGAAGAGGCCCTTCCCGCCCAAGCCACTGCTGCTCCCGCAACGGCACCTCCTCGCCGGCCTCGCCGTCGCCTTCGCGGTGACCCTACTCTTCATCGTCCTCGTGCTCCTCTCCGCTCCTCCCTCCTCGGCACCATCCCGCTTCGTCGACACAAGATCCCCGTCCTCGCATTCTTCTCACTGCGGCGTGACGAGCCTCGGGGAGTTCGGCGACATGATGGTGTCCATGCTCCCCAAGAACCTCGCCTTCACCGTCTTCGTGCCCTCGCCAGAGTCCTTCCGCCGTGTCCTCAAGCTACGGCCCAACGACAGCGTCGCCGAGGGGAAGGCCAGCCACACCTACGCCGTCGTCTCCCGCGTGCTCGGCTTCTCCGCCGTCCCTCGGCGCCTGCGCGCCGTGGACGTGCCGCTGCACGAACGGGTGCGCCTCCTGGACTCGGTGTCTGGACTGAAGATCTATGCCTGGAGGGACGTGGACGGGGCTCTCGACGTCAACGGCGTGCGGTCGGAGTGCGTCGATATCATCAGTGACGAGTCCATTGTCCATGTCATGGCGGGCGTCCTCATGGATGCCGACTTTGAGCGGTCTTTTTCTTCAGACTAGTAATCGTCCTCAGCTGGAAACCATTGTGGCACTCTGCATATCACCCCCTTGCTACACTGCACAGATCGTCCTCTGCAGTGGCGGAGCTTGAAATTTTGTGCTAGAGATGTACCATTGATGCTAAAAAAATGGGGTAAAGGGATGGCTGTTAAGCGATTATCGGTTGATCGAACCTTAACGTAAGGTAAACCATGTATTTATAAACGGATTTGCTATTTCTAAGTCACTTAAAATTTTCTTAAGTTTAAGTCAATTGTTGTGATCATTGAATTTGTGTAAAAATTGATGTGTCATATGATTGGATATTTGACGTAATGGCTACAAATATAACTCAGGCTTAAAAAAATTTCAGTTACCTTACGAATAGACAATTCCATTTATAAATAGAGACGGTCTATTGAACAGGCGACTGAAATTCAGTCACCTTTCTTAACCGTAGGATTTTGATCCAATGGATACCATAAGTTTTTATGCTGTGTTGTTTCTGTGTTTGCGTTGTCTTTGTGGTTGTGGACTTTAACGAGCCCGCAAGTTTTGAATTTCGACCCGTTAATTGTATTAGCTAGGCACTTAGGTATTTGTTTTGTAGGGGATGCGTTTGTTTTGTATGGGATGCGTTCTGAAGTTTCCAATTAAGTTGGGTTGTTTTGTATGGGCTGTATTGCACATTCTGATATCTCCCACTAGTTGCTTATGGCTAAAAAGATGACATCCATTTAACAAATTCTGATAATTGCACTTGCACATAATCTAATAGATTACACAATATCGTATGAGAACACAAAATAGACACTGAATATGATATGAGACTGTAGACACAATACACGGTTACAAAAAAAGCTTTATGAGCAATCTTGCTTATTAACAATTTTATGGAGACAAATTCCGTAAATTGAGCTTATTTAGATGGATAAACAAATATTGAAGGGCTTATTCAAACTTAAAAAATTGCAGTTCAAAACAGTATAAATTATGCAAAAGTCAACATGGTCATTTAAGTACATGTGAATTGCAGCTTTAAGCAAGTAGGTACTTTCTATATTTCTGACAGCTTCATATTTATAACTCACTGGTAGGGAGCTCTCTCGATTAACAAATTCTTACATGTTATATATGATCTTCTGGGGTCGAAACTCACTTATGCATGATCTACCTTGAAACCTTTTTCTATCAGAATTCTCAATTGTTGGGCATGATTCAGCAATATGATTTCTAAGACTACTTGTTCCAGATTTAGGGTTACATGTCAACCTCAATTGGCAGTATTTGCACATAGCTTTTGGGACACCATCAACAACTAACAAATTCTGTTCAAAGTGTTCCCAGACTTTTGTTCTCTGATGTGGATTTACTAGTGACAACTCATCTATGGAATCACCGGTACCCGAGCAGTCCGACACATTTGCATACATGTTTAGAATATGTTAGTTACCCAACATGAGCAAATTTTAGCAAAGACAACTAGGACATACAAACTAGATAAGATGAACGATGAAGACATAATAGATAGGTCACTAAATAGTCTGAAAGTATGTCAGAAATCCTAAATGTGATCCCACAAAGATTGCATGACAAGGAAAAAATCAGTACATTTACACTAAATATCCATAAACCATCAAGCTATGATCCACCAAAAAACAGCATCTATCTTCACAACACAAACATATCCATTTTTGGGACAATGGAGGGTTTCCCTTCAAAATTCTGAACCAACATACACGTTATGTCCATATGCTCGACCCTCGACGAGTTATTTCGGTGATTACGTGACAAGCACACTGCATGCTCTGCGCAATTCACATACTAGTATTTTTTTTTTCCATATGACAACCACATTAGGTCGATAGAACAGTCCAGGCAACTAATTATATGATAGAGAAGACCACCTCAGTTCACATTTTTGAAATCATATGGATTTGTTGAATACAACTATGTAGTTCTGTGATCAACTTTGGAATAGAATGGTGAAGCTCACAAGGGAAGGTGCTGAGTATATACTTGTTTAGCTAGATTGCTCCATACTAGATTAAACATAACTTGTCTACATATGCCCGCCAAATTTGTTCTAACAGTGTATGAAAGAAGGAATCATCAAGCAATGTATTAACTATTAATAAAGTACCAACAAAGATTTGTGCAGAGATTTCCATTCCAAATATTTGTGCAGCTAATGCACTAAAGCAACAATTCTCTACTGGACATTAAAGCAACAATATAGGCATGTAATAGATTCACCAAATCACAATCTTACACAGAAATAACAATTCAACAATTAACATCGATCAAGAATTAATAAACAATGAAAGAAAGAAAGGCAAGAGGGAATTGGTTCAACCTAGCAGATGAGCACTTGAAGGAGGCAGTGGATGGCGTTGTAGAAGATGAAGCTAGTGTTGGGGAAGATGGCCGGAGTGGATATAGACTTCCTCGCCACTAGCCACCACCTAGTGCCGCCACCCACCTCGCCTCCAGCCGCAACCTAACGCCAGCTCCATCCAAGGGAGTTGAGGAGGAGAGGGATGCAGTGGTGGAGATGCAGAGGAGGAGATCTAGGGCGGAGGAGGAGACGGTGGTGCATGGTGTCGATGGGAACAATGTGCCGGCCGACCTGCTGGTTTCTTGAATCCAACGGGCCAATGCCAGATCTGTAGATAAATCCCCAAGAAATGAAGCCAAGAACCCTAAACTATACGACGGAAATCGGGGGAGGAGGGGAACGTGGTGGCTAATGTTAGGATTGGGGCCTCATGGCTTGACTCCTACTGCTCAAACATGGCTTGGGGTTTTCTTCCCTTCGAGATGTGGTGACATGCAGAAAGTCGGAGGAGGGGGATGCAGCGGTGGAGATGCAGGCGAGGAGATCCGGGAACGGGGGAAACGCGGCGGCCAGAGGCGACGAAGATTGGGGGATGAGGGGAACGTGGCGGCGGAGGTCTCAGGGCATCGAGGGCGGAGGAGACATTGGCTCTACTAGCTACTGCGCAGTTTGGGACACTGTGGTTCCAACCGACTCAACCCAAAGTCCCAAACCACAGAGAACCCATGGGTTCAAACCGAATGGAACCGAAAATACTCCATCTGAACCAACCCAAACCAACCCGCTTCACAAGCAAATCCGACCCAATCCAGTCCATTTTTCTCTTCAACCCATTTGAATCTATCCAATTGTATCCATTCCTTGAACCCAACCCACCCAACCCATTTGAACCCGAATCATTACCAGGCCTAGGTGTGCTTGGCACACATTTAGTAATGATATGACCAAAAGTGACACAAGCTCATCAGCTATACGTACATTATGGGAGGAGGTGGTGGGTTCAGGAAGCTAGGTCATTAGGAATAACAAGAAAGAACGGGAGGTGGGTGATTAGGAGATAGGGGAGATACCTTGCTGGGAAAGGTGTAACATCCAAAAAAAATGCCTAAATGCAAAAATGCAGGATTTTTTTTTAAAAACTTTTTGTATGATATTATTGCCATCGTTTTTGCCTGCATTATTGGAGAATTATTTGGGTTGCATTTTCTATTTTGCAGACACAAGTGGTGTAATGTAGGAGACTCTAATTACACAAACCCTAGAAACAAAGACCCTAAATGCAGAAATTAGAGAAGCAAAATAAAATTTAGATAATGCCCGTGAATATTGCTTGAAGTGTAAACCCTAAAAATAAAAAACATAAGAATTTGGAATTTAAATGCTCAACCGCAACATAAGAAATTCTTAGCAAAATATCATATGTTATTTAATCTTTTAAAAAGGTTATTTGGAATAAAAATCCCAAAATAAAATCATGTTCAAAAGCCCAATTAAAATCCTTTAGCAAATATCTGATCTTATCTATTACCACATGAAAAGTCCTTAAAGCAAATATCAATAATTTAGCAAAATCTAGAATATTGTTATTTGGTCTCTTTAAAAATCACCCTAGCCATTCTGTTATCCTCTTACTGCTACTCCGACCGAAAGCCACTCGGCTTAGTGCAACCGCACCCATCTCCTTCGGTCGACCAGACCAGCACTCGCTCGCGTCCCCTTTCTCCCTTCATCTCCAAGCCGAAGCAGCGCCAGGCCAGCTCTCCCTATTTCTCTCTCTCCCTCTCCCGTCGTTCTGGCTCGGGCAAGATCGCCACGTCGCGGCCATGCAAATGCCAGGTCGCTCGCCCATTGTCCTGTCGTCCTGACAGCGCACTCCCATCACTGTGCCGCCAAAGTCGGACATGCCCATCCCCGCGTTCTCGCGAGGACGTCGTCGGCCACCTCTGGAGTATTCTGCCCCCTTGCCTATTTAAAGTTCATCGAGCCCCCCCCAAATTGTTTTTTCCTACACCCCCGCCCCTACATACCTTGCCCCCCTTCCAACTTCAACATCGAAATCCACGAGCAGCGCGCCGCTCTAGGTTGACCAAGACGCCACTCTGATGCCGCCACCACGCCAACATCACTCCGAAGGGTTCCCCTCATCGCCGACCGCGTCATCTTATGTTCCAGGCCCTACGAATCAAAACCCCTCTTCTAATTTTGCATTTCATTCGCAGGGCTCGACAGCATTTTGTTTCTCTCCAATCCCAGTCAAGAACCCTAATTTCCCCTACTGTGCAAACTCTGGTGAGTTTTATTTAGATTCATCTCAACTTAAGACCCCTATTGTGTCTCTTGTTCGTCCCCAATCACTTTGGGCTTTCCTCTTCTTCTAGATCGCCTCCTTCTCGTAGAGATCCCCCTCGCCGCCACTGGTGGTCATCGCCAAAGCTCCACCAACCACCTCCCTCACATTCTTCAGCACTGGTAGGTTCCCTAAACACTGAGGATGCTCAAGCACACGAATTATAGTTGGGAAAATTACCGAGTTGCTATGGTGCGATAACCGGTTAGTGCGCCGCCGCCGATATTGTCATCACGCCATCGCTAAGGGCCATTAGAGCCTCGCCGCCTGCACCAGTAAGGTCTCCTATACGTAGGGATTCCATTTTTGTCCCTAGTAGGTGCCGCCATGCCTCCTATCGCCGGTGGTGAGCTGGACAAAATCACACCCGACAGAGCTCTGCAGCCGACCACCTCTACAGCACCATTTAAAACCAAATAAGTGTCGTAATCACTAGTTAACGCTAATCATTGGGATTAATACTGCTAACATCCACTGCCTAGTGGACCTATAAAACAAAAACCCATGCGCTTAAATGCTTGAGCTATATATGCACCACACTTAATTACCAAATCCTTGTCCTAAGTACGGTATTAAAGGCTAATCATTGGTTTAAAACACTGGTAAGGCCGCTAACACGTGGGCCCGACGCTATTAAGAACAGTAAGTGTTGGCTCATGAACCGGTGGACCAAGTCTTAGAATATAGTCTACGCACTGTTTCGTAGATCAAGACTATGACAGTGGGCCTTGTCTGTCAGTAAAGAATTCTTTAGGAAAATAAATGGAAAAAAAAGTAAAGCAGCCGGGTCCACCTATCAGTCACACAACATTTTTCGACTGGGAAATAAATTGAATAGAAAAGGAAAATCAGTGCGAGTCCCACCTGTAAGTGTGTGTGTTTCTCTCTCTGTGTTTTCTTTTTCTAGGATTTAATTTAGGGTTTCACCTTCCGGAGGCTCAATCTCACTCGTTTCAACTCCGATTTGAGTGATTTTTGTTTCTAAATTCATATAAATTCAAATCCTTCTCAACCCAACCGAAAACACTCATTTTGAAGTTTATTTGAATTTTTAAATGACATTTGAACTCTGTGACGTGTGTCCGAATCCTGGGCGGTAAAACCCTAGGCCAAGGCTAAGGTGATGAGAACATTAAAAGTACTTGGCTAAGGTTAGTCAATTGTTTCTCCACGCTAGTTGACATGTAGGACCGTTTCAAAGAAAAATTATTAAATACAAATATTGGAGAGTGTGTTAGAGACTATCTATTGGAGATGTTGTCTTTAAAGATGACGTAGCATATGTTAGAGACAAGGTCATCTCTAACTATTGGAGATGCCCTAACATGCTTCCAAGTCTCACAATCAACGCACATCTACATGTCTATATACTAATAAAGTACTATATGGGCATTCGTAACTACAGTGGTGGAGCTTGAGCCCAAATAGAGATGGGGTCATCTCCCAATATCAATGTTGTAAAAAACGGTCGTTCCGGCCGATTAATCATCTGATTAACCAGAGTCGGCAGCCAAACCATCACGTATACATGAATCAGAGCATAGTTAACGTTTGTAAACGCCAAATCGGCAGCATTATCCGATTAGTCGGCCGTTTCTGTATAATCGCCTCGCATAATCCGTTTAATTCACCAAATTCAGCTCAGTTAGAATTCAACACCAAATTCAGCCTATTAGCTACAAGCAGCCCAATAGAAGCCCAGCGCGAGTCCTAATATACTCAGTACATCTCGTTGCCTTCTTATCTCGTTGCTTGCTTGCTTCCAGGAAATTTCCCTTCGACTTCTCGCGTTGCCACGACCCTCTAGTTTTAGGGTTTTCCTCCACCAATTCCTCTACCAATCTCTCTAATTTCTTGATCTCCTTTTGCTCCTTAGTTGAAAATTCTATAAAATGTGAAGTCCCGAAGTTCATCTCTGACCAAGGAGACAACATCGGTTGCTTTGTGTCTTGATTTCTGGTACGTACGTGTCTTTATTCCAAGAAATTAACAAATGGAAACTATGATGGTTATTTGTTTGGATAAAGATGCAATTGGTCCTTAGTTTGTTGACCATTGGTTATTTCTCAAGTAATGTCACATTTTAATCATGCTATATCTTATTTGATTTGTTATAGTAGAGATGGCTGGTTCAAGCTCTCAACCTAATTCGTTGGCCTTGGCGGATCAAGGGGAGTTCCTTCATATTTCGCCAAACACGATAGACCCAACTTGGGAGTACATCAGGCTTACTAAGAAGAATTGTACCCAATCAGTGAAGTGCATGTTGTGCAATAAATATTGGAGTGCAGGTATCTCTCGTATGAAGAAGCATCTGGCAGGCATAAAAGGGTGATATCCAACCTTGTAAGGCAGCCACACTAGAGATAAAGAAGCAATTTCAAGATCTGTTAGAGAGCACAATGAAGAAGAAAGAGGAGAAAAAACAACAAGAAGATGAGCTGCGAGCAGAGGTTAATATATCTGGAGATCAAGAAGATGATGTTGTTGTGGTAGAACCTCTAACTAATCGACAACAGAGAGGGCCAATTGATAAGTATTCAGTGGCTGGTTTGTCAGTTATAGGTAAGGAGCAGCAAACAATCAAAGATTCTTTATCGAAAAAACATAGAGATAACGTGGGTGACTATTTGGCCCATTGGGCATACAAGTGCAACATTTCATTTAATGCTCTTAATGATCCAATTTTTCTCGCTTTTACTGAGGCACTTGGACAATATGGCCGTGGTTATAAGCTTCCCACTAGGTATGAGTACAGGGAACCATTGTTACAAAGACAGGTGGTGAAGACCAAGGAGAACTTAGAGGTTCATAGAGAGTCGTGGAAAAAAAATGGGATGCGCTATCATGACAAATGGGTGGACAGATAGGAGAGGTCGAAGCCTAATGAATCTGTGTGTGAATAGTGAGTTGGGTATCGTATTCCTTAGAGCTATCAATGGCTCAGCTGATACTCATAATGCAGAATATATATTCAAATTTGTTGAGACTGGAATCAAAGATGTCGGGGTAGAACATGTTTTGCATGTTGTCACTAATAATACTTCAGCAAATCTAGTAGCTGGTCGGTTGTTAATGGAGAAATATCCCCATATTTACCGAACTTCATGCGCTGCACATTGCATCGACCTCATGCTAGAGAAAATTTGCAAGGATCAACGCATAAAAAGTGTTGTGGACAAGGCCAATAAGGTTACCTCTTTCATATATAACCATCACAAAACACTTGATTTGATGCACTCATACACTGAGGATAAAGATACTGTGAGACCTGGGGTGACACGCTTTGCTACAACTTTTCTCACATTAAACAGCTTCAACAAATTAAAGTCCAAATTAAAACGATTGTTTGTAGGTAACAGGTATATATGCATTCAAATACTTATCTTTCTTCTACTACTGTAATTTTTTTTAATAGTATCTTATAAATGATGGCTATTAAATAGGTACAACGCACTCAAGATCTCAAAAGCTCCAGAAGCTAGAAGAGTTAGCTCAATTGTTTTATCTGATGAAAAGTTTTGGGCTGACGTGGAGCTAGCCATTAATGTTTTCCTTCCACTTGTTAAGCTTCTTCGACTTGTTGATGGAGATAAAAGGCCAGCTATAGGATTCATATATGGAGGTTTATTGTATGCAAAGCGTCAGCTGGTTCACTACCTTAAAAATGAGCTGGAGCTTTGCATTCCTGTGATTAATGCTGTTGATGACTACATTGAAGGCAAGCTAGATAGTGAGCTCCATCTAATCGCATATTATCTCAATCCATACTATTATAGGGATAGAGCTGACATGGTTGGGTCTGAAAAGATATTTAGTAGCATTCATAAGTTTATTCAGCGGTTTTATCCTGACGAAGAAATTCATGACACACTACACCATGGCATAGTATTAAGGGCAATGCAACTATCGGGAAAAACTGTGTTGCAAGGCAATTTATCTACCGGCAATTAGTTTTCCCGGCACTTATTGCCTGCCTGGTAAAGTGCTGCCGGGAAAAACATTTCCCGGCAGATATGTGAATTCCCGGCAATTAACTGCCCTAGAAAGTTTTTTTCCCCGGCAGTTAGCTATTTGCCGGCAGTTAGAGGTATTGTCGACAGTTATAGGTATTGCTGGCAGTTAACCTACCCTTGATTGTCATTTTTCCTGGCAGTTAACCTGCCCTTGATTGTCCGTTTTCCCCGGCAGTTAGTTGTTTTCCCGGCAGTTAGAGTTTTCCCGACAGTTAATTGCCCTAAATAACTTGGTTTCCGCTGGCACAGTAGTTGGAGTTTCCCCGGCAATTATACATATTGTCGGCAGTTACTACGCCCTTGATGGTCTTTTTTCCGGCAGTTAAGTGCCCTGGATAACTATTACTACGATAATTTAATTATACCGCCCAGAATAGTGAATTTAATATTTTTCCAATAGTTTGCAACATTCAATCGGAATTTACAAAACATACAATTTTCTCAATCGTACTACTTAGAAAATATCATATCAAAAATCAAATACAGCTGCAACACATAGATGAAATTCAGACGATGCAAAATACATAAACCTGAAATATGAAATTACTGATAAGCACAACAGTACATGTGCAGTACACCATACACATGTAACTTCAGAATTCTGAGCATTCTAATATAGCCACGGTCTCCTTGGCATGTACAAAACATCCGCACAAAATAAGTTGACAATACTAGTCTATCCTTGGCACATGTAAATTCTCCAACCCCTTCTACCACAATACTAATCTATCCTTGGCATGTACAAAACATCTACGCAAAAGAAGTCGACAATAAAGATGTCCACATAATGAAATCATCACGCTATCATCATTTTCAAAATAAGGACGATCACTCTATCAGCAAACAATAACTTCAACAACCCTTATATTTTGTACCAGAAAAGAAAATTGGGAAGTCAATAACCACAAACCATATATAAGGCCAAACATGATATGAGCGTCAAATAGTTGTGGGGCGACCGAGTGGAGATCATGATGTTGGTGTAAATAAGCATCACAAGTTCCTGTCTAGATCATGCTTGCGGGTAGTAGTGTTAATTATTGGTAGATCTATCCAGATTTGTTCTTCTTCCCAAAACGTTTCAATATACACTACACTAGTTTGTTTTGTACTTGATTTGTAGCATAGGAGATTATTCTAATTTACTAGGTTGAGG
Organism: Phyllostachys edulis; assembly: GCA_036346405.1. Classification (NCBI taxonomy): domain Eukaryota; kingdom Viridiplantae; phylum Streptophyta; class Magnoliopsida; order Poales; family Poaceae; genus Phyllostachys; species Phyllostachys edulis. The sequence goes on along the minus strand of CM070549.1, from coordinate 45,906,291 downwards.
AATACAACCTAAACAATTGAACTTCCCAGACTCCAGGAGCAAAGGAAAGAAATGACACATCTAATAAATAGTCAAAAGGAAACTTCGGGGTTGTGAATATCATGCTTTAGATTGAGCGAGGATTCATCGTTTATCTTACCGTAAACCCAACTTTTCTTGTGGAGGTAGTGTTTTGGATAATCTTGCATCATACATTCAAGTCGGGTAGATGATTTAAATGTTGTCTTGGTGGAATCGGTATACCGACGTCACAATTAATGGGCTATTAGCATTATATTAAACTTCAATCTTTTCACACATGTCTGACAATCAAAACTCAGTAGTAAGGAAATTCATAGTTAACGTTGTGAGCGATCCAAGTAATGAAGAAAAATACACGTGGCTATTTTTTTATAGTAGAAATTTGAATTATGAACATGACTTGTAACAAGAAGGCCATACTATGTAGCTTATGCATCGTAAAATCAGGGGATTAAAATACCGCAGAACACGATACTCGACAGCGGACATAAATTATGATAGCGTACTACATAATTTTCTCTAGGGAGAAGAGATCCACTTCATGGTACCAAGGTCAATAAACCAAAATAACACAAACAAGATAATTTACTTTGGGTTCACAAATTCGAAATGACGCCATGTGTTTTCTGAGCTCCTCAATGTATGGACCAAGCTCGAGGATCAACTGCAAAAGCTCAATAGCAAACAAAGTAAGTTACTGCATCGAAATCCTGTAGTATCAGTATATAAAGAACACAAGTCTCATAAAAAGGGTATTCAATTTGTAACAAGAAGTGTAGATATATAGATATCAAAAAGACTCTTTGAAATATGAACTATTTAAAGCAATTCAAAGTGTGAATACCAACAATGCTATTTCAAATGCTCGATACCTAAAGAGGGCTAGTTAACGCATTGTGACTTGTGATGTTACACTCGGATCATAAACACCGCATTAAAAGATCATGACTTTACAAGATTCAAAGTTGAGAACCATGTTTCATCTATTTCAAGAACATAATGGATCAACGGGCCATATTCAAACTTACATACGCTTTAATGTAAAAGGTTTTCTTTGCAAGAAATACTTCACCGGTTTATATTTCCAAGATATGGAGAATATCCCGTCTCACGCTTTACATCGCCGTCGGGATGTCTGATTGCTTTCGTAGGAGTGGATCGAAATGATTATACTCTACATTAATAACCATTGTTCTACTTCTATCTGGGCACAAGAATGGGTCAAAGTCAAAATTTATCGAAGAAACCCATTTGGGCGACATTGTAGTCTGAAAAGAAAATATCAAATTTGTCAAATGCCAACACCAAAGTGTGCACAAGGTGCCAAAATACAATATCGAGAAGAATCTTGATGTACTAACCTCAATGATGGAATTGTTCTCATATACATGACATATTGGAAACTGCCTTCCTACTATAACAGCTGATCCTAAGAATGTGTCTTTCACCTGAAGGAGTTGAAAGTAATATTCTTAATCGGTATAAAGTAGTAAACACACTATAAACCTCATGGCAACTGAATTATATAAGAAAAAACATCAAAGGATGAGCAGAGTCTACAGATAAAAATTAATAAATTATACAATTGGAATGATATGGAACCATTACAGAGCAGTATTCAGGACTCAGGAGTCACACATATCTTGTAAGTTCAAGTTGTATGCTCAGGAGTCAGCCTCCCAACTTCCATCCATCGGTTTATTGTAAGTGAAAGTAAATAGTGTAGGAAACTCTTCATTAATTGGAAAGGAAACAGATTGTATAGGAAACAAACTCTAATCGTTATGGTCGCTTGCTCGCTAGTTTCTCTGATGAGAGTGATAACTACGTAAACCATAGCGACTCATGAAACTCCCTTTTGGGTCAAGAAGCAGTTTTTTCTTCTCAAAAGAAATGTTAAAGATCTGGACAATACAACATGATGTACTAAAGCCATGTAACCAACTATACATTAATGGTCCATCATATATCTTTTTAAGCTCTAGAATCACTGACATTTAAGGATCAGTACCATGATGGGGGAAACCGGAAAAGGTCTTGAACTTCTAGAATTTTAGCAAACCAAGAACATTAATATAATATATACAAATACAAACAAGTTCATATGACTGAATACTAATACTGATATGACTACTCCATAATGCAAGATTATGCGCTCCTTGACTATTTCCAATCTTGTAGGTAGTTGTAGATTTAGTTTCTCAAAGCACAACTGCACCAGTACATTCATAAAATATGGTAAGGAAGCAGAAGGCATGACTTACATTTCTCAACTTCCTATGTGTGAATAACATCAAAGATGCCAAATTCAAAGGGTGTGACCTTTCCGTCTTTCTCATTTGTGTCTCAATAATAACAGTAAATTATATGGTTAAAAAGACACTTCTGCAAAATGATTGCCATTGCTATGGACACATTCTGTTTGTCCCATCAATTCCGTGAGACAACAAAATTATTGTTTCATGACTTACCACTATAATATTCTTGGCATAGCACATAAACTTGGTTTCATGAGTCTTTGAGTTGCTATTTCATGTACAAAGTTTACTTCATTCAATCATCGGCTGAGAGGTATGCTCTCTTCTAGTGCTTATTACTACTGTTTGCAGAATGCAAATCCTAATTGACAGTTCTATGCTTCTTTAAATTTTAGTTGACAAGTATAAAACTCAAAACATTGAGCCATCATGAATTCTTAGTGCTTAGTTTAACTGATCAGCTTATAATTAATGAGTCATATTCGTCATTAAATTGATTTCAGATTAATCAACATTTTGTTGATTAATTAGTGAGCTTGGGGTAGTTGAAGCACATTTTACCAGACATCAATATGAATATGACACAAAAGGGACACATTCTGACTCAAGCCATAATAGAACATAAACTTATCTAAAAAAATTGACACAAGATTTCACCATGTAAAGAAGGAAGAAAACATGCAGTAGGAAATAATCACAGGTTACCCTGGCAAACAATTTAGCCAGCTAAGCATTTTTAAGCACATAGAATTATAAAAAAAGGTCATTAAAAAAATTACCCACCTCGCTATGTATTTGATAAACTAGAGGTCCATCACAAAGTTTAAGAATTGGTATCAGATGCTTGATTGCATCTATGCGTTGAAGTGTATCTAGACAATTAGCATCCCCTGACAAATGATTAATGCACCTAAGAATCTGCAAAGGAGGACAAATGGTTCAAGAACAGAAACGAAAACACAAACAGATCAGTCACCTGAACAAGTAGCTAGTAGAAATAAACACTAAAATGCTTCAAGCTTTACCTTAAGAATAATAGGATGCTGTCTATGATGCAGCTCCAGATAAAGATAACACACAAGATGCTGTATGTGATGCAGTTCTAGATGTCGATGCTCCCTCATTAGAAGCTGTTGGACCTGATGATGGTGCATATTTCATACTTGGAACTCTATTTGAAGCTTTTATGTTAGAATCAAGGTTATCATTCTCTCTTCCCTGTCTGGAGACCTCTGTATAAAATTCAAAGTGCAATTAACAATACGCCAAACTCAATAGCTCTATCCCTTGATGAAGGTGAGTCTATGCATAAGCAAGAATAGACAGAAGACATGCAATCTAATTTAATATAGAGCAGTGCCTCTCTTACATGGATAGCTTGGAACTTCATAGAAAAAATGGTACTAACAACTCAAAAAAAGGTTCCAGAAAAGAAATGCAATACCCATCAATCATCAGGCCGGACATATAACCTAAATGAACTTTTAAGCCGCTTACTTTGATCAAGTTATGTTCTTTTATGATCATGTATGTAAGGACTAAGATGATGTTACAATAGACCCACACACACTATTCAATACAGGTAAAGCCTAATCCCGATATGTAGCTACTAAACCAAATGAAAAGAAACAAGATTACATAAGAAATCTTACCTTATCGGTCAAAAATGTCCATTACATGCTTGAAAGATTACCTAGGATAGAAGAATAGAAGAAACTACAGATCTGTAGGGGCAGAAACAAAACTATCGAAAGATAGACAAGAAGACTCTCCCTTATTAGCTCTGCATTTCTAGCCTCTGCTTCAGCTATCTCTTCTTTAAGTTGTATAGTTCGAAGATGTTCCCAGTTAAGTGTTGCCTCTAGCTCCTCTTTGTCATCTTTAAGAGTTGTTAAAACTTGTTCACGTGCTTCATCGTTTTTGTGCTTCCGAAACCCAGCACAACACGATAAGATCAAAGAAAGACAGTGAGTATCTTCCAAATGATTATTAACATGTAATTATCATTAGCAACTTTGTACAAAAAATGTACCGTATAAGTGTATGCACCCAAACCAATAGATGCATTGTCTAGTTAGCATAATTTTAATCAGCATGAACCCTAATTTCTACCAAAAAAATCACAGATTCTAAAAAAAATTCTGCTCAATCGAAGTGGTTAGGCCAACATAAGCAGTCTCACATAGTTTCAAGCTACGAGAGAAGCATATCCTGAGTAAGACACTATCGAAACAAAAGGGAGCTGAATTAAAAAGAGAGTAAGAGACATAAAGAGGTAGACAAGGCAGCGACAGACAGATTTAACCATTTTGTTGGTAATCACAAATGTACTCTTCTGAAGACTGTAAGGACAATGTATTATGGATAGAAGAGTCCAAGTTAGGCGAAAAAAATAATCAAACACTAGATAGTGCTATTCCACAATCAAAGAGGTTATTTCTATGACTGTCGTAGGGACAGTTTTAAAGTTTCTAAACAAATAATGGCTATAAATGGTGTGGAACAACAGTGGTGTTTATTAGGCTTTCAGGCCTCCGTTTAATTTTATCAGCAAATGAACGAGCAAAGTTAGCAGCAACCTTACGGTGGTCATTTAGTACATATCCTGCCAAAATCAAGCCAATAAAGAATTAAAATTCTAAAGGTGTACTGTGAGGTAAAAGTAAAGAACTCATCATCTCAACTCACTTTGAGAAGAAAACACATTATGTGTTGATAAGTCTCTTGCACACAAGGGCAGATTAGTAGAACAAGGAACAACTCTACCATACCATGTTGTACACTTAAATCTGGCACCTCTATCCCAACCAGTTGTTCTGAGTTTAGCGTGGATGAAGCTACTGAAGAAACCCAAGCATATCTATTGTTAACAAATGATCCAGAACTGAGCACATCACTCAACCTAACTTTTACAGTTTTGAAATCCATGTAGTGGACCTGAGAGAAAAGAACTAGATGTTAGCAAGTCATTCAGAACTAATGAGACAAGTAACAATTGAATTCAAACAATCACTTTCATAAGCATACCAAATTATTTGAAAGTAAGAATACCATGTAAGGAAAGCAAAACAAATCACAAGAATTGCTCAAACTTTGACTATTTCTTTTTGTTCAGTAAAACACATAGCTAAATTCTAAACATGATGTAATAGGAGAGACTGGAGAGCATAAATCACTCCAAAATAAAGAACCATGCGTGACACGCCCTCGCCCCTTGCCGGCTACCGCCACGGCGTCGCGCACCCTCGCCCACCCCTGGTCGCCATGCCTCCTAGCCCGTGCTGCGTGCCGTCACTCACGCTGTGCTCCTTCGCGACCTTGCCCTCTGCCCTCGCCCGCCGCTGCTACTGGCTAGGGTTAATGGCTGGGAGTAGGAAGGAGCTGAGCTCCATCGCAGCCAGCATCACCTGGCCCTCGCCGGGGGGAGGATGCGGGCGCGGGGAGGAGGGGCAACCGGGGAGGAGGGGGTGGCTGGGGAGTGTCGACGATCAAGTCGCCGATCTTACAAAAATGAGCGAGGAAAATGACGTGGAATATCCTGGAATGGAATGGGGGTCGCTCTTTATTGATATGAACTGGGTTTTACAAGATGTGGCTAAGTACTACCTGAATTACATCGAATGGGGAATGTCTAATCGGTGTCGACTTAGAATATGAGTCTAAGTCGATTATCTAGCCTCTAATTCCACCGCTTAGGCTTCAGTATATTACATTGAACTGCCGTTGTTCTTGTCTTTGTTGGTCTTGGTCTTGTTGTCTCTCTGTGTCCGTCCTTCGTCTTCTGCGCTTCACCTTTAAATAACTTCGAAGAGGTGGCGCTTACTCTGGAGAAGACGTCCTGGTGAAACGTTACGACCGGTTTGAGCGGTGGAAGCGATTAACAACGTGCTAACTTCCTTGCGGTTACTGTGAAAAGCTTAACCGTAGGGTGGTTAATAGTCGATGTCTCGTGGTTGTACCATCGCATGGTTTGAAACATATAGCACGTGTTCCATTCATCATACGATAAAAAATACCGGTTCGGTAATTTTACGGCGGTTATCTGGTCGGGATTAGGCACAAAGCCTCATCCGAGGCAGTACCCATAAGTAACCTTCGGAATACTAACGACCGTGGAGGTCGTTAGTCTTAGGGTTTCGACCATGAAGACGTATGGTCCTTTATGCATTTAAAATAATACATAGAGGTTTTAATCCTCGTCGGCTAGCCCCTAACTTTAAATGAACGGTCGTGCATATACCTTTTTCCGATGAAATCGTATCGGCGGAACCCATTTAATGTCGTGGTATACGAAGTGGTCTGTGTTCACTTTAAAGTTGAGAACTTGCCTTGGGAAACAAAGAGTTCCTCTGTCCGTTTGAACAAAAAGAAGCTTTTTGTCAGTTGGACTTTTGTGGGAATCCTTCAAAAGTATCGGAAGTTTATAAAATCTTCTCTCACTGGGCTCTTAGAATTTTTATGCTTCCAAAATCCTTCGATCCCCTTTAGCTTCTCGCCAAGAAATCCTCCAGAGCCTTTTCCTGTTCTTCCGACCACAAAGTCTTCAACTTCCACTACTCATCCTTGAGGATTTTCGCCATGTTGGAGCAAATTACGAAGTGGTTGCCTTCGGAATTGGGCAAGAAAAAGCTTGAGGCTTTGGCGAAGATGGGAATGCTCCCAGATAGGAATCTGATTAATTGGAGACCGCGATCGGAGAGCATTTTCCGAGCCGTGAAGATGAAGAAATCCTGTTTTCTCGCCTACATCGAATGTGGTGAGATTACTATACACAAATTCCTCCTCCGTGTTCTTGAACATTATGGGGTGGAATTGGTGAATTATTAAATTCGATCGCAAATATCAGATTTTAGCATATTTATGCGAGGCATACTGGGAATACAACCGAACTTGAAGTCATTTAGTTATTTCTACCGCATGGTGATGGGAAAATCTGCGGCAAAATCTGGCGACTCTGGGGAATGCACATTGCGTCTTCATGACGGGAAGGCCGATGAGTACATCCTCATGTCTGCTGAAATCTTCGTGGTCGTCATGGAAAAAATCTTGGTTTTACATGACTGATTCTGAAGACGATGGCCTCTACTTGGCGGAACTAGAGCAAGTGAAAACCCCAAATGGAAGGAGACCAGTAAAGAAGACGAGGATAGTCAAAAGATGGGCGGATGCCATCTATGACTTAGTAGTCGGGGCTTGACTTCGTGGCATGTGGTGAAGGATTTCACCTTTAGTTAGATTAGCCCATTGAAGCTCCTGACTTATTCCCCGCTCTGGTGCCTTGATCGTGATGAAGCTACCTCGGAAGGTGGTAAGTCTTTGAGATAAATTCGATCGGTATTTTGATTTGATTAATGTATTACCTTAAAATCATCTATTCTTCCTTCATTAAAGCTCTTTCCCTGGGGAAATTAGAGAACGAGTCGATGATGATCGTGCGGAGCCTCGGAGAAAAGGTTTGAATGCCCCAAGATCTTAGCCGTAACTCCTATTGAAGGGAGATGCAAGGCTTAAGGTAATTTAATCAAAAATTCCTTTTACCATGTGTATACATATATTCCACCAGATTTCCAATCGTGCTCTACATTTGCGATCGGTCGGATTGCGAATCATACAATCTGGTGAGGATCAACGTCCCACCTTAGTTCCGACCGAGTCGTGCCTCGAGGCACTTGAAGGAGATGAATCCTCGAGGTAATAGAACATTTGGAATCATATATGTATGAATTTTTTAGATAAAGGATTTCTTCACCCAATCAAATTTGTTCTTTGATTTAGGTGGATAAGCTCGAGGGCATGAGAATGTAGCTGCGAGGTCAGAGACTCAGAGTGGTCGTGCATGACCTTATGGTTGTTATTCTTGAAACAAGCGATCCGAGATTGATGAAACCACTCCCTCAGGCAGGATAGTCGGGAATGCGGTCCTTGATGAACCGGTCGAGGACATAGCTTCCGACATCTTGTTGGAGGATGTGAGGTTCCAACAAACCTTCTTTGGTCCAAAACCAAAGAAAATTGGAGGAGAAGAAAAGGAAGACTAGCGGCACAGATTTCTCTCTTGCGCGTTTGAGTCAAATCCGGAGATTAACAAGGTATATACAAATGAAAGTGGTCGATAAGTATGTACCTTTAATAATTCCTTGATGATTTGATACTTTGAACTTCCCATCTTCGGTTTGCATAGGTCTTCGGTGTTCGGTCGTTTCCACTGTGTTCTTCTGAGGACTGGCACTTTGTGGAAGTTCAGATCAGAGCACTTCTCGGGACAAAGTTCCCGAGGAAGTAGTGGTCGAAGAAGCCCCGGCGGTGACAAGGGCAACGGTTGAGTTGGATCCTTTGGTGATTGAAACCCCTTCAGTGAGGTAGATGCCTCTAAGAGGTCTCTCTGAGTTCGATCCTCGTTGATAACCCTTCCCAACCTAACAAGTTCCTTTTCGCCCCGATTTATCGATGATAAGGAGCTTGATGAGGCGTGGCGAAAGTATCGGATACTCAACTCAAGATGCACCTGATTTGATTTTTGCCGGTTATAATGACCGAACAATTCGATAAGTATTCTCGACTAGCTTCATAGCTCTTCTTTAAAAAGTTTATAAGAAACTTAAGAAAGAGAACGCTATTTGTGTAGCATTTGGTCGAGAACTTTCTTTGTGATCGGAGGATCCACCCAAATGAGTTAAGGACTTGGAGCAAAAGCACTCGAGTTGGAAAGTAAGAACTTTTCCCTCTTCTTCAATACTTTGCTCCTCTACAATTATTCTCCCTTATCGTATTCGATAGATCTGGAGAAAATAAAAGAGGAGGTTGTGGTGAAAGCCAAGACAGCTCTTCTTGAAGAAGAAATAAAGCTAAAGACCGACATTTTTGTCAAGCAAGTTCACTAAAAGACCTATTGATCGTTGAAGCAACGACCAAATATGAAACACTTAGCAAAACAAATGAAGGTAATATGTCGTAAGCTTGATTTTTCCTTCACTTATGCTTGTGTTCATTAAGCGATTTGTTTTTGCAGAGCAAACGCAAATGCTTGAACAGTAAAGAAAACTCAAATTTGAGCAGATAAGGAGGCGCTCTTGCTCAAAATATTGATGAAAAGATTCATGCTTTGAACAAGATGATCTTTGATATGGGATCGAGGATCAAGCCTTGCCTTCCTTAGGAGATCCAATAGAGAAAATGAACTATTTGGGTCAACTTCTAGAGGACCTTAAAGTTCTGCTCAAAACTACTCGGACGAATTATGCCTGTGCCCTAAAAGCAAAGCGTTGCAAGTGGAGTTAGTTTTGCTTTGGCAAACCGAAGCTTCCGACCCTCCATAGATCTCCAAGTCAAAAGATGACTTCAATCGCCCACTGAGGAGGCGACCAAGTTCATGGAAGAACTCGGGCCACTCGGAGATATAGTTGTAGAGGAGATGGAGGTCTAATTTCCGACAAGCGATGTTAGGCCGGGAATATTTCTTAGAGTAGGTTCTGCAAGTGTAAAAATATTTGAATATTTATGAAAACTTACCTTTTATGTCATTGACAAAGCTTTTGTTTATCCTATTTGACTTTTTTTTAAAATTCTCGTATATTTCCTAGCCCCCGACTGCTTTATAGTAGAAGAACGTTACTGTACAAGCAATGAGCCAAGAAAGAGAATAAAAAGAGGTCATAACCATGTATGTGAGTTTTTGAAGGTATGTTTTGGACATGTAAGACAAAACTGATCGTTCTTGATTAGGAAATCAAATGTGGTCGGGATCGCGTCATGATTTCGACTAGTTATAGATCTTTGTTTGCCATAATGGAAATACCAATTAAAAACACTATATATGGTCGGAAAAAGACTTTGTCAAACTTGACATAAGAAGAAATGCAAATATGTATGCAATGATTATAAGTGAACTTTGTTTATATCTATTGTCCCATAGTCCGGTGGAACTAATGCTAACACACAAGGCATCGACATATATTTGTTGAAACGTGTTCAAATTCTATATCCGACTGGTAGCGAGGATCGTAAGAAAAGAACCGTCGCTAGGAAGCTCCTTCCAGTGGGCAGGACCACGTGCGAAAAAGGAGAGACTTCGACTAGGAGGCTTTCCGTGTCCCGACCAGTAGCCAGACAAGAATAGACCAGAATCTTGAAATAATGAAGCATAATCTTCAGAATCGTAAGTATATCATTCATGAGATAGTTAGTTGTGTGGCGCTCTGATTACTCATTTTCTTTGAGAAAAGAGTGTAGTCGCGCGTGGGAATCATTTGAAGAAAATGCTCACGACTAGGACCATAGAGTATCAGAGATCCTTAAAAAGGATATCGGAGAGAAAAATGTCTTCTCAGACCGGACTAACAATAATAAGCGACTGAATGTAGGTGTATATATATAAGCAAGGTTGCACTTCTTAATTAATTAATGAATTTAATGAAATTGAAATTGAAAGAAATTAAAGAATGAAAATTAAACATAGAACTTACGCAATTGATCGATGTTCCAAGAATTTGACAAAATTTGCCCATCGGACATAGCTAGTCGTCATGGAACTGGTCGGGTGACTTCGACCACGAGTGTAAGGACCTTCCCATTTAGGAGAAAGTTTATTGCGATTTGTTTGGCTCAATTTTTCTCGAGAACGGATCACCTCTGACAAAAGCTGCGAGGTCGCACCTTCGACTATGGTACCTTCGCATGGCTTGTTGGTAGGCTAGCGATCGTACAAGGGCTTGGTTTAAATCGTTCTTCAAGGAAATCGGCGTCGTCGAGTCGTCGTTCATTCTCGATCATTTTAAATCAAAGCGATCGGTTCGAAAGCGAGCCAATTTTGAGTTACGGAGGAAGCATGGCTTCACACCATAAACCAAAAAGAATGGAGTTTCACCGGTCGCCTGACGGTAGTCGTGGTTCGAACGCCCATAACACGAGGGAAGTTCTTTAACCCAAGCTCCTGACCGTTTGATTAACTGGTCGAATACTCGGCGTTTGATCCCCTGCATAAGGATACCATTAGCCCGCTCAACTGCTCCGTTGCTCTGTGGATGAGCAATAGAAGCAAAATGAACTTTGACCCCAAGTTCATCGCAGAATTCCTAGAATTGATTCTGGAGAATCGGGAACCATTATCTGTGATAATCTGATGGGTACACCAAATCGCGTGATCACATTTTTCAGAGAAATCTCTTAGCGGCCTCGGTTGTTATTTTAACGATCGCTCGGCTTCAATCCATTTTGTAAACGTGTCAATCATGACGAAAAGGAATTGAAGCCCCCGGTGCTCTTAGGAAAGGTCCCGAATGTCCGATCCCAGGTTGCAAAAGGCCAAGAAAGAGGAATTGTTTGTAAGGCTTGTCTTTGGTGGTGTACTTATCGGCTATAAACCGACATTGTACACACTTCATCACAAGCTCTTTTGCATCATGAAGGCGATTGGCGATAATAGCCTTCTTAAGGCTTTACCGACCGTGGTTACAGAGGAATGGTGTGCTCCACGAGACGCTTTCATGGATTTCGTTAGCAATCTAATGCCATCCGTTTGAGATATGCATCTCATCAACACTCCATGAGATCCTCGTTTATACAAGATCGTTCGATTAGAGTGTATGATTTGGCTTTTAAGTGCTATCTGATCAGCCTCTACATCATCTTCTGGAATTGTGTCATCTTTGAAGATAATTGTAGATCGATGTCATCCGATCTCTACCGTGATCGTGATGGCCAACCGTCAACGACACGTGGAGCATCCATGTTTCCTTGATTAGTTTGTTCAACTTGCAAAGAATCATGTATGTTCTCGGAAGGCTCAACTACCGAGGGTGAATTGAGTTGCTCGAGAAAAACTCGGGCGGGGACGGTCGACCTCGTGGAGGCCATCCGTGCCAACTGGTCTGCTAGAAAGTTTTCCTTTCTAGGAATATGTTGGATCTGAAAACCGAAGAAGTGCTTTTTGAGTTTTCGTACTTCCGCCAGATAAGATGACATCTTGGTACTCGAGCATTGATACTCTTTCCCCACTTGATTCGCTACTAGTTGAGAATCGCCTTTCACTAATGTCTGCGAATCCGGCGAGCGAGCCGCTCGAGTCTGCCAATAAACCTTCATATTACGCCACATTATTGGTGGTAGGAAAATTTAACCGGATGGCGTACTTGATGTGTTACGCCAAGAGGGATATCAAGACCACTCCAAATTTCCGATCCTTGTAACATCAAGGAACCGTCAAATACAATGTCCACTCGTCGTGGTGTTCGTACTCGGGTCCTTGGGTGGGTTCGGGTTTGTCCATTCGCAATGAATTACGCTATTATGCAGGACTTTATTGTCGTTAAGTGAAATAAAATGGAGATCGAGCGCCCTAGCTCGACCGCCCATTTGGCTATTAGTCCCGATGATTCCTGTTTCCAAGGACTTGACCAAGAGGATATCCGGAGGAATACGACCACTTTGTGGCCACGAAAGTAGTGCCTTAGCTTTCTTGAAGACATAAGGAGGCCATAGAGCAACTTTTGTACTGTGGGTATCTTTCCTTTGGTCCATGTAAGACTTAAACACGTAATAGACCGTCGTTGGATATTATCCTTTCTACAACGATTACACCACTAACTGCCGTGGTGTTCTTTGCCACGTAAATTAGCAATGTTTCTCCGGTCTCGGAGAAACTAAAACCGGTACTTGTAAGGTACTTTTAAGTTCCCCAAAGGCATCGTTTGCCTCTTTAGTCCACTCAAAACTCCCATGTTTCCAAGAAGTTTAAAGAAAGGTAATCCTTTTTCCCTAACCTTGCTATGAACGACTTAACGCCGCCATCTGACCGGTTAGTTTTGGACTTCCTTCTTAAGTGGTCGAGGGCGATCACGTCGATGGCGCAATTTTTGGCCGGATTTGCTTCAATACCTCTAGCGAAACTAGGAAACCGAGCGGTTTTCAGTGAAACTCCAAACACACTTTTTTAGGATTTAACTTGAGGTTATGTCTTCTCAAGTTATTAAAGTTTCTTGTAAGTTAGGAATGTGGTGCGCCGTTGGTGGTTTTTACGACCGGATCGTCAACGTAAGCTTCTAGATTCCTACCGATTTGTGGACTAAAGGTTTTTGCATCAACCTTTGAAAAGTTGCACCGGCGTTTTGAGACCAAATGGCATCTTAATATAACGATAAGTGCCATATGGGGTGATGAAGGAAGTTTTCTCCTCATCTTCTTTACACATACTAATCTGGTGGTACCACGAATCGCATCTAAAAACTTAGTAACTTCGCACCTGTAGTAGAGTCTACCACTTGATCAATGCGAGGAAGGAAAGTCATCCTTCGGACAAGCCTTATTAAGATCTGTAAAGTCGATACACATTCGCCATTTCCCATTGTTTTTCTAACCATTACGAGATTGGCAAGCCATTTGTGGGTGGTCGACTTCACGAATAAATCCACTTTGAGAAGCTTGTCAATCTCCGATGGATTGCTTCCTTCGATCGGTCGTAAACGTCGTAGTTTCGCTTGATCGGTTTTTGTCGGTGGAGAGCAAGCTCGTGCTCGATCACCTCCCGGGACTCGGGCATATCGGACGCTTGCTGAGCAAACCGTCTGATTCGCTCGGAGGAAGGAGACGGCGACTCTTCCTATTTAGGGTCGAGTCTTGCCCCACCGAGAATCTTCTGGCGGTTGGATGCGGATGTCCCGACCCATGTGAAGACTTGATTTGTCGGAGAAGCGCTTTTGTCGAGTGGTACCTCCTTTGTCCGGTCGGATGGTTTGGGTGTCATCTTTGGCCTCGGGTGCTTGACTGCATGGGAGTCGGGTTAACCTCTCGGTCGGAAGTTCATCAACGATGCAAAGGATTTCGATCGCATACATAAGCCATTTTCGATCCTCGAATAGTGATGACTCCTTCGCCCCATTTTCAAACTTTAGTAACCGTAATGCGTGGCTATCAAGAATTTTGCTAATCTTTGGTCGACCGAGAATTCCGTTGTATCGGATTCAAGTTTACTATATCAAGCGGAATCCTCTCTGTTGGAAGTTGTCGGGCTTTCGAGCGTAATCGTAAGAAACTTGTCCTATCGGTTTAGTGGTAGAACCCGAACTATGCCATGAAAAGCATATTTCATGTGTTTCACCTTTGACATGGGGACTGCATTTCTTCTAAAGCTCCCACAAATAATATATTCAAAGAACTACCCCATCTACTAAGACCCGATTAACCCGACAATTATTAATGGTTGGTTCAATAGCGATAGGAACCTACCGGTCGAGTCGATGGGATGGGGCGATCGTCTTTCTTTGAAGAAATTGCGGTGTCAGAGCCACTTGAGTGCTTGACTACGATCGGAGATTCGACTAGGTTGACCTCTCGCTCCATGGCCTTCGATGACGTCTCGACTCGTATGAAGAAGATCCTCCAAAATCATGTTGACTGTGTGTTGGGGATCCCGGTACTCCATCTCTTCGCCGCCATCCTTGTCCTTTTGGAGCTCGTTTCTCCATATTCCTCAGATTATGGAAATGGTCATTTACCCGCATAATAATCTTCCGCTTTCTTTTGCGGACCACGGCAGTCGCGCAGATCATGCCACTCACCGGTGAAGTGGACACCACTTCTTGTTCATCTGGAATCCTTGGTCGGAGCTTTTGCCTTGCTTCGACCGGCATAGTCCTTCTTGCCCTTCTGAACTTTTACGAACGGCGAGGACTTCTTTGTCGTCAGTTCTGCGGTTCTTTTTCTTCTTGAGAGACTTCTTGTTCTTTTCTCCTGTTTGTCCAGGCGGGTCAGAATCTTGTCTTCCGATCAATGGCTTCACACCACTCGATTGCTTCGCTTAGCGGTGGCATACTTATCCGCCATATCAAAAAGCTCAGCGGTTGTTCTTGGAGGGTCCATTGCTATATCCTCCGTAAACCGCCGATTCCTCGATCTGTTTTAAAACTTGAATAACGAGAGGATTCTGCGACTTCGGTATAGAGTTACGAACTGGTTTGAACCTCTTGATATATTGGCGTAAAGTCTCATCGATCCTGCCGGATTACGTGGAGATCGTCCTCCTTCGAGCGTCGTCGTACGCACTCGAAGTTGGCAATCAGAAGATCACAGAGTTGTTCCCAAGTATATATTGATCCGACCGGTAAGTTTAACAACCACGGCCGGGCAGACCCTTCGAGCACGGTGGGTAAATAGTTGGCCATTACATTCTCATCGCCACCAAAGATCCCACGATGGCGGTGGTATATATTGGAGAAATTCTAATGGGTTTTGAGTTTCATTGAATTTGTCCAAGTTGGCTGTCGGAACGGTTAGGCTAACGCACGACTTGGAGCCCCGCAGAGAAGGCTCGACAACTGTGATTGATTCATGGCGTCTTCTCGGGAAGGTGCGGATTATGTCGATGGGAGACCGATCCCTAGGATTGGGACGCTGGAACTCCGATGTACCGATCCGTCGTGAATTCTTGATATGATGCCTCCGACCGCCCACTTGGTTCAAACGATGTCGGAGATCGTTAGGTCCTAGTGGTGGTTCCTCTCGACACAGTGGGGGAGTAGCTTCTTGGAATAACCTTCTCCCCTCGTGACTCCTTGGTCGGAATCGTTGAGGAGGTCTCGGTATCGACTGCTCTCTGGTATGACCGTGTTGTCCCCTGCTGAGGAAGGAGCGTTGGGATGAAGTCATAGTCTGACTTCCTGAAACCCTCTGTTCCCGATCGCTTCCGTTCATTGCATGGTGCATTGGAGAATTTGGATACGACCTACGAGTTGTACAAAACTAGGTGTTCTGCTAGAGCAGGATTGGAATTATTAACATGTTTTGAATACGTTGCAAGTTTTGTACGATTCTCAAGGTCTCGGGGGTTCATCTTGGTCGTCGAGGTGTATGCTGTCTGAACCTTCCCCGACCTTCGGTTTGTTCGGTCCCATCACCACTCTGGGTGGGGCGGTGCGAGCGAGTTAAGCGATTGACGTCGATTAGTTCCGTTGCCTCCGGAAGTTGGTGCTTGCGGCCTAGATCATCTCTAACAACACGTGATGGCGTGGTAGAGTGTAGGACCGTCGCGAGGCATCTTGATCTTCATCTCCGATCGCGTTGACTTTGTGCTTCGGCATTGATCTTCGATGAGCTTCCATCATAACTAATGGAGAGCTTGTCGGCGACTTCGCGAAATCTTCCACGATGGAGATCGGTCGGAGATGAGCACTTCTCGAGGTCTTCTCACTGATCCGACGAACCGCCGATCGTATCTTTGAGTGTGATCATCCCCACATGGCCTCGACGATGGAGGTTTCATCGACACCGCTACCGGTGACGGTTGACTCTGGAATTGCGAAGCCGAAGGAGAGTATCTTTCAGCCATGATTTCATCAATGGTATAGAGTTTTCCGGGTGATGGAGCTGAAATTTCTTCACTGTTTAGCGGCCGAGAAGACCGGGCTTGAAGAGATCCTCTGGCATTCGAATGGTGAAACGGCGGTTCTCTGATTGCGCCACCATGAGTGGCGGCGCATCTTCATCACTCAACCTAACTTTTACAGTTTTGAAATCCATGTAGTGGACCTGAGAGAAAAGAACTAGATGTTAGCAAGTTATTCAGAACTAATGAGACAAGTAACAATTGAATTCAAACAATCACTTTCATAAGCATACCAAATTATTTGAAAGTAAGAATACCATGTAAGGAAAGCAAAACAAATCACAAGAATTGCTCAAACTTTGACTATTTCTTTTGTTCATAAAACACATAGCTAAATTCTAAACATGATGTAATAGGAGAGACTGAGAGCATAAATCACTCCAAAATAAAGAACCATCGTGACACGCCCTTCTTGTCGGCTCACCGCCACTGTCGCGCACCCTCGCCTCGCCTCAGTCGCCATGCCTCCTAGCCCGTCTTTGCGTGCCACCTCCTGTTGTGCTCCTTCGCGACCTTGCCCTCTTGCCCTCGCTTGCTTGCCGCTCTTGGCTAGGGTTAATGGTGGGAGTAGGAAGGAGCCGAGCTCCATCGCACCCAAGATCACCTGCCCGGCCGGGAGGATCTTGGTGCGGAGGAGCAACAGCCGAGGGAGGGTGGTGGGGAGTGTCGACGATCAAGTCGCCGATCTTACAAAAATGAGCGAGGAAAATGACGTGGAATATCCTGGAATGGAATGGGGGTCGCTCTTTATTGATATGAACTGGGTTTTACAAGATGTGGCTAAGTACTACCTGAATTACATCGAATGGGGAATGTCTAATCGGTGTCGGACTTAGAATATGAGTCTAAGTCGATTATCTAACCTCTAATTCCACCGCTTAGGCTTGTATATTACATTGAACTGCCGTTGTTCTTGTCTTTGTTGGTCTTGGTCTTGTTGTCTCTCTGTGTCCGTCCTTTCGTCTTCTGCGCTTCACCTTTAAATAACTTCCGAAGAGGTGGCGCATTATACGGAGAAGACGTCCTGGTGAAACGTTACGATCGGTCGGAACGGTGGAAGCGATTAACAACGTGCTAACTTCCTTGCGGTTCTGTGAAAAGCTTAACCGTAGGGTGGTTAATAGTCGTTGTCTCGAGGTTGTACCATCGCATGGTTTGAAACGTATAGCACGTGTTCCATTCATCATACGATAAGAAATACCGGTTCGGTAATTTTACGGCGATTATCCGGTCGGGATTAGGCACAAAGCCTCATCCCACAGAGTACCCATTAAGTAACCTCACGGAATACTAACGACCGTGGAGGTCGTTAGTCTTAGGGGTTACGACCATGAAGACGTATGGTCCTTTATGCATTTAAAATAATACATAGAGGTTTTAATCCTCGTCAGGGAGGAGCGCGGTGCGGGGAGGATGGGGCGGCTGGGGAGGAGGGCAACGGGGGAGGAGGTGTGGCATTGGGAGGGGGCGGCCGAGGAGGAGGTGAGGTGGGGGAGGATGGGGCGACCAGGGAGGAGGGCAACGGGAGAATGGGAGGAGAGGCGGCCGAGGAGGGCGGCGCTGGGAGGAAGGCACCATCGGGAGGATGGGGCGGTGCGGGGAGGAGGGGCGGCGAGGGGAGGCGCGGGGAGAGGCGGCCATTGGGAGGAGCAGGCGCGAGGAGGGTTTTTGCAGGAGATAAGGTGGAGGCGCGGCGCGGCTCATTTTGTCACCTTGGTGCCTAAACTTTTTCGCCGGCAGATATGAGGTGGAACAGTTCGGTCTTCAGACAATTAATTTTTTTTCATCTCCCGCCCATTGTTTTACCCGGCAGTTAGGTTGACCTAATTGATTTTTTCTAGGGCAGATGTATTGTAGCTAACAAAAAAAACATTGCCGACAGATAAGTTGTTCTAGACACTAATTATTCCCGACAGATAATAGGACCCATAATCTCTTGGACATTGCCGTCACATGTTTTGCCACTCATCCTATTTTTTTCAGCAGTTAATAGCCCTTAATTCTATGTCATGGTGTAGTGACAAGATCACAAGAGAGGAAATGTTGGCCTACTCTGAGGCATCTCGGACTTTTGGAAATCCAGGAGCTAAGAGGCAAAGAGAAAAAAATGGATGATGCATTTAATCCTGGTAACTTGGTGACTTGTCATTTTTTTTGGCTGCTTCATTCATTTCTGTTTTTTTGTGTTGCACTCGCCTAGCAGCTAACTGCTTCTTTTTCTTTGGCAGCTCACTGGTGGAATGTTTGGGGATCAAAAGCACCATACTTGCAAGGGATTGCAACAAAAATCCTCAACTTGACATGCAGCTCTTCGGGATGTGAAAGGAATTGGAGTGCTTTTGAATGGGTAGTTTTTCTTATCTTTTTTTCCCCATCTATTTTAGTATGCACTACATTTTTGTAGCATACTCCTTTGTTAAATTAATTAAATTAGTAACTACTCCTTTTCTAATTTTGTTTAGACCCAATCGAAGAAAAGGAATAAGTTAGACATTCAAAGGCTAAATGACATTATATTTGTGCAATTTGAAGAAGAAAGAAAATTCAATAAAGAAAGGAGACTCTTTAATGGAAACATGTGAAGAGGGTGGCATTCCTAATGCACAAGACTGGCTTGAATTTGAAAATGGTGAGTCGCAAGGTGAAGAAAGAATGGTAGCTTGGGGTTATACTCATGAAGTGTCAACTTCAAGAGCAAAGAGATCTCTTGGAAGTGAAGGCAAGAAATCAGCAAAACATACAAAAAGGTTGTCGCACAGAGCATCGTCCAGTCGTGGTTCCAAATCTACACTACTAGCAATTGGTGAAAGTGAGAGTGATAAGGAGTTGGTTGTTTCTGAAGAGGATTTCCTTGCTTCTGATGAGCCTGAGACCGAAGTGTCTGGTGGTGATGTTGTGCTTGACAATGATTCAGACTAACTGATTGCCTTATGGTTGTGGGTCATTTTGTGTACTATTACCCCAAGTCATACTTTGGTCTAGTCTATATGACAATGCATGTTTTTAATCTATTACCTAAACTCGTTGCAAGTCGTATTTTGGTGCAGAACTATAATAGTCTGTCGATTAATCTTGCTATCTTTTGAGTTAGTAATGAAGTTATCATGCACAATTGAAGGGTGGTACAAGTTTCTTTGATAGTATTGACAATATAATGTGTTCAAATATCTCTAAAACTAGTATTATCATCAAATATGTGAGAACGCCAAATTGTCCGTATAATTCCGATTAATCGCTTGGCAGTACCCTATCCGTCTAACAACCGTATTCCGTTTTTTTACAACACTGCCTAATATAGAATGATTTGCAAAGAAAAAGAGGTGATCAATTTTTAATATACCCACTTGCTAACCCTAATTCGCACTACTTTCTTCAAAGGGTTGAAAAATGAAGGGGAAGCCATGGCTCATGTTGGTCTCTACAAAGCTCCACTCGTGCTTAGTTAACCCAAAACTACAACAAAATCTAATGTTAGCTGGGAGAAAAATAAGAAAAAGAATAAAAATAAAGGAAAATTAGCCCAATTGATGGACATAAGTTATATTGACTTAAGATTTTTAGTTTACTAGTAGGGTGTCTGTGCGTTGTAACGAAATCTCATAACAGAATGACACATATCAGCAGACGGGATCCTAAACCGCATAATAAATATCAATTGTCTTTCACACACATATAAACAGAAACATTAACTCTGCTAATTGCATCACTTGCTACTACTACTACCCAAAAATTAAAATTTTGATCTCATAGATTGTTTACCTTTGGAAGTTGAAGTTAATGCTGACTTCCCTCCCTGACGTGCTGCCCATTTCCAACCATTGCCGGCTGACAAGGAAGAGGGCTACGCGTCGATGGCCACCTTCTTCCACCCTAAACCCAAGCCACGACTTGGTTCTCACGGCCATTGGCCTCTGCAGCCCTCGCCAGGCATATCGCGGCGAGGAGGTAGGAGGCACTGGCGGCGATGCTTGCTCGGTCGGCGCGGAGCAACAAGTGGCAACACAGGGGAGGATTAGGATGAAGAGGACACAGTGCGGTGAACTTGAGATGGCGGCACGGCAAGGGAAGGACGCCTTTGTTTCTGCCTCTTCCTCATGTGCCGTCATTGCCTCCCCTCCCTTCCTCGGCGTAGCCGCTTCGCCTCCAAGGTGTCACCACCTCTTCTCCCCCTTCCCTCCCAATGCCTTCTCCCGTTCCCGACGCCACCTCCCTTCCCCGCTATCTGTCTCCAACACTACCTCCCCGTGCCACCTCCTCCTATGCTGTCGGATCCCTTTATCTTCATGCACGCCGTCGTTGCAACTCGTGGACTGAGTGCCAGAGGGGGTCAGAATCTTTGAGACACGAAGTGAATACCGGACGGACACAGGTGGCGAGTCACAGCGCGAGACGTGAAGGAGTGGGACAGCGATGAATTTCGGTGTGTGCATGTGAAGAAGAAGTAGCGCGGTGACGGTTTGAGAGGTTGCAGAAAAAGTGGGGGCATGGATGCATTCACGAGTCACAGGGGATAGTGGGGCGAGACCTTGTCCCTGTCAGATTGGGTCCACATGTTGGTGCGCCTTGATGAGGAATTTGGGAGGGGTGGGAGAGACCAACCCAAGCACATGGGAGAAATGACATCGTCATTGCTTGGTAAACTCCTCCTTTTTTTAATTTACATACGAATATACCTTATAATCATATGGATTAATTGCAAATGAAAATTCTATAAAAAAAACTTTTTGTAAACAAATATGAGCGAACTAACAATTACGAGTTCGGAAAATACACCATATCTAAATACACACAAATTAGGTATTAAAAAAATTCCAAAACACATGTGATATATGTACATAGATAAATTCAAAAATAGTTAGCATTTAGCCCAATAAGCACAACTTGATTGTCCTGTTGAGAGAAGGCATAGACATGAGAAACTAGTTGCTAGAGTGGTATGTTTGACCCGGATTTAGCAAATCGAAATTCTCTGTGAACAATACCGCTATTCCGGATCGATGAGATAGCGCTCACGAATACATCACTGAATCATTTCATACATAACGTAGACCAAACCATGCATTAATTAAACAATATCAGAGTTTACATAGACTACATCGGGTCAAGTTTTACAGTAGGGCCGAACAAGGCCAAATGATTACATTACATAAACTGCGGAAGCGGTAGCGGAAGCAAAAAAGAGGTAGAGCACATCTTTCCACAGGGAAACGACTGGGGAAACCGGTGTATGATCGATATTATCCAAAGACTTGAATAATACTAGCGTACACGAGCATCGACTGAGTCGGCCAGACTGGGGCAAGACTAGAACAACTACAGACTAAACTACTCCTCATCAGCTCCTTGGCCTTCAATGTCTGGGTCCTCGTGGTATTCATAATGACCTTGACCCACGGACTCTGAAGGTTTGGGGAAAGAGCGAGAATGAGCACAACTTCCATGCTCGCGAGCCAATACACAATGTAATATTTATACATGCAAGGCTTTATAAAGGATGGCTCGGGTTCTTTTATTTGCTAAAGCAACATTTTCAATTATTATATATAGAAATTCTTATTACTTAGCATTTTGACCAAATCATGTTTTATTACGTAGATTAATTGTGCAATATTTATAATCAACAAAGGTTACCTCCACCTTATGCTTATTTTTTATTGGGTTTACATCAACCTACTAACAACAACGAGGTACTTCCACCGGGAAAATCCAAATTGAGGTTACATCCATAGTTATCAATTCTATTAGGAGGCTATTCGGTTTTCCTCATGGTATGAAATATGCGATCTTGGTCTATTTGATTATGCAGCTCGGATGTTAATATAATATAATTATATATATTTATAAATATATATGTAATTATATGCACACATAATTTCACTTGGAATCTCACTTCAAATACATATCCATAGAATAAAAATGGCGCATAGTTCAATTACTTCATAAATATAAAGATTGTACATATTTAAATAATACAACATGAGTTCATAATTTCATACATTTTACCATAGTCTAGCATAATTTTACTTACCTAATGAGTAGTATTAGATTCGCCTTAGAAGTGATTCAAAGTGGTCACTTCAATTTTAATTTTTTACCGATCTGGAATGACCTAATGGCGGAATGGGCGAAATGGGCCAAAATGGCGAGATTCTTGGTATTGAGGCGATGCAGACGGATTGAGGCTACTGATGTACCAGTTTGGGTGCCGAGATGGCATGTTCAGCCATTCCAACCGGTACGTAATGGAATTGATCGTATGGTTACATCAGCCCGCGGGTTTTTATCCCACCCACAAAATTTTATAAATAGAACTATATCTCGAGTAAGTTCCTATGCCCCTTGACCATGGGCACTACTGTTTGAACAGCTTTATACTTTGTAGAGGCGTATAACTTTACCCACAAAAGATAATCGGCGATATGTACACACGTTTACTTAGACATGTGAATCAAGGAAGATTACCACAAGGCCTTTACAATGCTTCCCCGATATTAGTTACACCCGCTAAGGTTTCACTTGAGAATGGTTACACTCCCACACTGCGTCAACCCTTACCTGACCCCAGACCCCTCTTGCGCCTTCACGACTTACGCCCACACAGATCGTAAGTGGCTTATGGCTGACTAGGGTGGTGGGGTGGCGGCAAGGGAGAAGGAGGTGGTGGTGGTGGGAGGTCCCCGGCGGGAGGAGGGCGGGAGGTGGGGAAGGCTTCCTTGACCCTTGGGGCGCTTGGTGATGGGGTTGTCCGGGAAGGAGCTCACCGGGGGGGCGTTCGGGCGGGCGGCGGGAGGGGGAGCTCGGTCTTGGCGGTTGCTCGGTGAAGAAGAAGTGGAATGGTGGGGAGGGAAGAAGGAGGTCGAGGGGCTCTTATAGCCATGGGGAGGCGAGGCATGGGGAGGCGAGCTGGGCGTGGAGGAGCGGCGCCATGCGGGTGTGCAATGAGGCGCGATGCACTCCAGAGCAGCTCTAGTGTGGGCGTGCACACTCTGGGTGCCACGGGGCATGGTGCTAGCATGGGCAGCTAGGGAGATGGCAAGAGAAAATGTGCTAGGCCTAGGAGGAAAGCAAGAGCAAGGGGATGGCTTGCTTTTAAAAGCCAAGGGAGGAGGTTCCCGTGAAGAGCCAATCGGGCGTCTTGGGTTCTTCTGCGTCGTCTTGGGGCGTCGTGGCACAGAGAGGTAGCATGAGCGGCTCGGGCCAGGGAGAGGGCCGGGGAAGGTAGGGCGAGAATGGGCTGAGCCCAGGAGGAAGATTGAATTCAAATTTTTTGATTTTGAGCTTTAGATTTGAAGCTGAACTTTGGCTGCAAATTTGAAATCAAATCGAGTTTTGAAATTCTTTAAAAGAATGAAAACAGGATGCTACACGGACCGACTCCTTTAGTGACGCGCAGGACTGTTCATTCGGCTGATGCGCTACATGCTTGGAGAAAGCTCTGGCGCGCATGTTGCGGTCGCCACTACGCCAGTTGGCTGTGCACCAATGACCGCAATGGAGACGACGAGCAACATGAAGTGCTCCATACTGTGGCTAGGGTTTCAGTATGAATTGGTAATAGTGAAAAGTTGCAAGAGTAGTAGTATAATGAGAAATGCTTCGTGTACGACACCCACACCCGCGCCCAACCATTGCCCCTTACGCGGCGCCTGACTCCAACCGGCCCCTCGCCCCTCCTCCCTCCTCCGACTCCGACCGACTTGCACGCCTCCGCCCCCTCCTCCACCGACTCTGATCGGCCCGTGCGCCTCTGCCCGCCTCTGCCTCCAACTCCAACCAGCCCACGCCTCCCTCCTCCAGCGAACTCTTGGCCACCCCTCCTCCTCCTCCTCCTCCGACTGGCCCGCACACTAGCCCCGGCGATCCGCCTCCTCCTTGAGCTCGCCTAATCGCCTGCTTATCGTGACGCGATACGATGATAAAATCGCCATGTGTATAGCAAGACTCTAGTATAATATGGAGAGGGAATGAGAATTTAGGGGTGAGAGTTGTAAAATATTTTGTTTAGTTGATGGACATGTGAATTTATGTGGGATAAGGATTAAGAGTTTGAGGCATACCTCCCACCATTTAAAACCCATAGAGGAAGGTGGGAATTGGGAGAGAATTGTTGTCCAGAGTAAGAGCAATACATCTCAGTCTTTTATCATCACTTATGTTAAGATATCTTAAAAGCTATAAAGCAATTCATCACCATGTCTCATCTCTCTTTCCAAACAAGGGACTGAGATTAAAAAGCAAACTATCATGTCTCATCCCACTGTAAAACCCCTCCTCTAAACTCTCATTCCCCTACCCAATTGTTGCCAAACAAGCCGTAAAGCGGTGAATTTGTGCGCACTAGGGATTTGCTACATTAGAAAGGTATAGACGATTCAGCTAGTTAATTAAGAAATGTATCGCCATATTGAACTCAAATACTTGTAGAAACCACATGATGCATAACTTCAACATATTTTGTATTCTAAAAGAAACTTCAAATATTTGGTAATGATGAAGATAAGTGTAGAAAACAACACTGAGAACCATTGCACTTAGTACATGCGAGGATAGTAGCGAAGAGACATGAGCGTAACACATATTCTTAAATACTATATCTGATAGTGCATGGGTCGCATGACCAACAGAAAAAGGAAATATGTCACGACCCCGCCAGGGCACACCCGGAGGTCCTCGGGACCTCTGGGAGGTCAAAAGGACCCCAGAATGTCAGAGCTCCTCGGGACCTCTGGGAGGTCCAGTAAGGACTTCCCAGGACGTCCCGAGAGGACATCTCGGTAGGACCTCCAGACCTCCCGAGAGGTCCGATAGAACCACTCGGAGGTCTGGGGTCTTGACCCTGAGGAGGTCGTTGGACCTCAAACCTCCTCAAACTCCACGCTACTCGGGGAGGTCCGAAGGAGCCCGGCCGAGGAGGTCGTGAGGCTTGAGGACGAACCGAAGTCCATGCGATCTAAACTGGTCCCGAGGATCATCGACCAGTTCTCACAAAGAAGCAAGTGACAAAAAACATCCACAGAACTTTATTAACAGCAAAAGGAGGTTTGATTACAAGGGTTGCTTACAAGCTCCAGCAACAGAGAGCACACAAACGCAGCGGAAAACAAAAGACATGGTCCACCCATTACACCACAGGTGACTGGCTAGAGGGCGCGGCCTAATTGAGTTGATCATCTTCATCATCATAGGAGTCTTCATCTGCTCAATTCATGAATCAAGCAAGAGTGAGCACAACAACCGTGCTCGCAAGTTACACCCGTCAATTAACAGAATGACATGCATAGGGATATATCAAGGGAAAGCATATTAGGGTTGTTTTGCATAAAGCCAATTTTATTTCAAATACAAGTATTAAGTTTCAAGGCAGGTTACAATAGTTAGAATTCATTTTTTTGTGAAATCCATTTTCAGTCGGATAGCATTCATCATTGAAATGGTGAAGGATACCCTCCTGCACATGGCTTCCCGCCCAAACCCAATTTGGTTAAACCACCAAAACCAGTGCCAATATCCCTTTTGAAAACCAAAACCAAGAGCTAACTTTGAGTGACATTGCCAGCATGTCCATGACCGTGGACACGGCTATTCGAATAGATTTACACTCTGCAGAGGTTGTACACTTTACCCACATGACATGCATTCTCTAGTTTGCTTGGCATCCATCGATACCACCTCACACTTCCTTTTGTGAGAGGTCTAGAGCACATGACAAGGCCTTTACAATGCATTGCTCCACCGCAGTCCACCCACATTAAGGTTTCGCAGATCCCCCCTTTGGATACAAACCCACCGGGTTATTGGGGTGCCCCCTCTTATGCCAGGTGGGACTACAACAGTCGTAACATGACAACCCACCGCCTCCGCAGGATCAACCACGAAGGAGCTTTGCAAATTAGTTAGCCAGGTCCCACGCCCCATACTGGAGACATGTGGTTGCACAATTTTGGCATAGCCCATTATAGGCTTAGCAAGTGGTGTCTCAAAGACCCTCAACCGACTTGGGCGACAAACCTCAACCACAGGGCATCGGATCACACGACCCTGTGCATAGACATGCACCAACCAAACAACCACTTCGCCCAAGACAAATCCATTTTTCATTTACTTTGCTTTTCAAACCTCCATGGCACACCAATGCCATGGCCATTTATAAACCCCATGACACACCAATGTCATGGCCAGAGCCTCCATGGCACACCAATGCCACGGCCCAAATTATTTGATTAAGTGATATTTTTGGTCAAAACTCCCCAAATCAAGATTTTGGTCTAAGCAGTACTAAGCATTCCGTTTTTCAAGAGCTACGGGTCCTCACTATTGCAAGAACCAGGTTTTATCTATGGTGACAATGAGGTTGATTCAACATGGACAAGGGCCATACCAAGCGATGAAGCATAACTATGAATTGAAAGATAGGTATTGAAATAACTTAGTAAACTAAGCATGCATACATCCTTGAAATCAATATAAGTAATTTGAAGTATTGGGTGCAACATGATCAAGAGTGTAACTTGCCTTGCTCAAAGTCTCGAGCCGCTTCCTCTCCCTCACTGAACTCGGGCTCCCCACGATCTTGACAATCTACACGTGAAAACCAAATAACTCAAATAAAGTTCAAACAAGATTCCAAAGGACTCCTAATAAACTTAGATACAAAACCAACAGAGAGGATGGGAGGTCGGGAGGAGGTCCAATGAGCTTGTTGGAGGAGGTCCAGAGAGTCAAAAGAGGAGGTCCATGAACTTGGAGGGAGGTCTAAGGTAGGCTCGGTTGAGATAAAGAGGAGAATGGAGAAGAAAGTGAGAAAGGAGGGCTTCCCAAACTATATATAGTGGAAGCCAATGCACATGACCCAAGATAGGGTCATCAGGAGTTGGTAAATAGGATAATGAGAGTAGGCAAGGAATGTTACTGCAAAGGTGGGAGCATTTAATGTGATACAATATGCATTAAATGCGGTGGAGACTTCCTTGCCCAAGGACACAGTCAAAGATAAAGAAGCTGGGTGTGATCGCCCGATTAGGCGACCAAGACCCACAGAGAAGGTCTGCGAAGACAATGAAGAGGTCTTGCAGTGAACAAGGGGAGATCCTCACCCACAAGGGAGGTCCCGACGCTGGATCTCCAAAGGGGAGGTCCAAACGGCCAAGATTAAATGCACCAGAGGAGGTCCGCAAGAGCTAGGTGGAGGTCCTCACCCAAAGGAGGTCTAGACAGTTGGATCTCCTGGAAGGAGGTCCAACGGTCAAGATCAATCGCATAAGGGGGAGGTCTGCAAAGGTAAGAGGAGAACCTCACCCGCAAGGGAGGTCTAGAGCCGTAGGATCAAATCCAGGGGAGGTCTGAACGGTTAGGATTTCCAAGGGGAGGTCCTAATGGTCGGATCTGCCGAAAGGGGAGGACTGGACGGCCAAGATCTCCAAAGGGGAGGTCTTGACGGCGAGATGTACAAGGAGGAGAATGCGACGGTTAAGATCTCCTGAGGGAGGTCTTAACATCGAGATCTTCAAGGAGGAGAATGCTCGACGGTTAAGATCTCTAAGGGGAGGTCTTAACGCGTCGATTTACAGGAGGAGAGTGCGGGCGGTTAAGATCTCCAAGGGGAGGTCTTAACGTCCAGATTTAAAGGGAGAATGCAGGCGGTTAAGATCTTCACGGGAGGTCTTAACGGTCCAGATTTACAGGAGGAGGTCTGCAGACGGTTAAGATCTCCAAGGAGAGGTCTTAACGGTCCAGATTTACAAAGGGGAGAATGCAGACGGTTAAGATCTCCAAGGGGAGGTCTTAACGGTCCAGATTAAGGGGAGGTTGAGACCGCTGGATTTCGATCGGACCACCCAAAATGATCTAAGGCTCAAGGAGGGTGGGACGTTCGGACCATCTGAATGTCTCACCAGGATCAAACCGTCCAATGCAAATCGGACGACTCACAATCAATCAAGATGTAAATAGGCAAGGAGGAGGTCTGGAGGACTGAGGAGGTCCGGAAGGACATGGGGAGGTCAATAAAGGTAAGGGAGGTCTCAAGAAGCGGTAGTACCGCATAGTGCGGAGTGGTACTACGGTTTGGTCTTGAAGGAACCTCCAGAGAAGGTTTCAAGGCTACAAGCGGCAAGGAAAAGTCCAAGTAAACCCGAAAAGCTTCAACAGGATTCCAAAGGAGCTCAGATGCACATAAGGGTGACGCAGGCTTGGGGAGGTTGCAAGCCAGAGAAGACCCGAGAGAGAGGATTGGACCCAGGGAGGTCCAAGCGTTTGGGAGGTCTAGACCCAAGAAGGTCTGGACCAGGGGAGGACAACACAAAGGAGGTCTGAACCTTTGGATCCAAATGAAGGAGAGGTCTGGGCCATTAGATCCCAGATGAAGGGAGGTCTAGACCAGAAGCGGGTAAAAGACAAACAGAGAAGGAAAGACCATCAAAACTCCAATAACTCAGCAAACCAACAAGGAACTTTAGTTGTAGTTTGAGTTAGTCACTTAAATCCATTATGAAATTTCAGGTTAAGCTTTGAATTCTCATCAAAACAAAATGGTTCTTTTTATTTTGAAATTTTCAAAAAGGTTCTAAAAATCGAGGTGTCACAAAATCATAAACAATCTTTTTCATGCTAATTGAAATGACTCGAGGCATCGAATGTTGATATTTTCATTTCTGGTGATCACATTTGTGGAAGAAACATTTGTGAAACATAGTTTTTTTCTAATTTTGCACTCTCGCAATTTAGAATATCGTTGGTACATTATTAGGTAGAGTCTATTTGAATTTTGTTTCCTAATCCTCTTTAGATAATTTAAATGCAACCACAATCTCGAAATAAGGTTAGCCAGTTAATGGATGGCATAGATTTCAAGTTGGTTGACAATAAACTTACAAATATGATCTAGTTTAGTATCGCTTGACAAACATGTTAGTGTTGTTCTTCAATAACGCCTTGAATTAAAAAATCCAAATGTGGTACCCCATTTATCTCGGGGTCCCCATTCCTACTCCCCATGTTTTATGAGTTCGCACCCTTAAGGTCATGTACAATGGGCTTACATCACCTGCCTATAGCCTCATCACGTAGGATTTAAGTAGACGTGGATGAAAGAGAATAAAGAGAGAGAAATGAGTACGCCTACAACTCAGAGTGGATCAGTATCACCGTAACCAAGGAAATCATTAAAAGATTATGTGTTGTCTACAATCTCAGAGCCGATCAGATCACCAAAACCCATTGTATGAGTTGTCTTTAGTATCGCTCTCAGTGACATGGAGAGTTTCTATAGACAACAGCTGTCTGTACCATTGTACATGCCTAAGTAGAGGCACTGCCGCTCGAATTTGAGTGAAGTGCATTCATATACTACTTTCCATGCACCATGGTGTCTTATTTCAGCATCCATTTAATATTGAGAAAATTCTCTGTATGCCACTGAAATTTACCCTGATCCCTTCCATGCCACTAAAAAAAGTTTGATTCCTTGTATGTGTGGCGCCCTATGTCATTACCCTGGAGGGTAATCACACTTAAGCATACGGATTACTATTTTTCTACCTAGTAGAACACCGCTCTAACAAATAGTAAGCCATTACCAGAGTTGACGCAACAGAATAATAAGATAGAAAATGTTCTTTATTACAACAGTTAGCCACACAAGACTATGGTCTTACATTACATGTAGTAATTTTCAACTGCAAAATGGGACTAAGTCCCCTCGCTTACCTATCAAGCTCCCCTAGTCGCCTACTCGTCCCACATGCCGAACAGGGCGTCCACCTTGCCCTGCTCCTCGTAGTAAGGGTCATCATCTCCTGCGCCTCATTTGCACTGTGGTGTCCTCGTCCCACTCGGGATAGCTCTCAAATGGGACTAGGATCTAACAAAGAAGAATAATAGTAAGGTTGAGTACTAATATACTCAAAGAAGCATTAATAGCAAAAATACCTCGGATGACTCATCTCAGTTCTTTATCACATTTTCTAGATCCTTTCTTTTCTGAAAATAAATAACTCGTTAAAACTTTAAGTGGCAGATTTTAATACTGAAAAGACTACTTGTCACTCGGAGAGAAGATAGACCCTTAGTGGTTCCCGCAAACTCCAATTCAGGAGACAGGCATGAATGCATGATTTTATTTAGCACTACGCAGGCTTTGTACCACTTTACCCATAGCTACTTTGAACTCTCTGTGAACTGGGTTCCCTGCATTTCCTTTGATGCGGTTCGAGCTCGTATCACGTAACATTTTCCGTGTTACGTGATTATTTTTCTCCACCCATTACTTTACGCCGGTTTAATTTTATCACTTGCTAACCTTGTCATCCGCCGAGTTAAAGCAATGTTGGTTGGGATGGCTTCTATCCCGCACCCAACACTCCACCTTAGCGCTTATAGCGCCTTGGATCCCCCACTGGTCTTCTCCTAACAGCTTGGGTTCCTCCATCACATTCACACATATTACTTACCCGATGTGGAGAGCATAATTACGTAATAAGGTAGCATTTTCGCCCCGTCAAATGTAAAAATGGTTGGCACTTAAATACTGCCTCATATCCGAGTAAGAGTTTTGTTGGTCCTTATATACTATCCATATGTGAAGGGTCCTACCTCTTGCCTCATCTCTTTCCTACCACTTCGCCCCTTTACTAGTCAGATAATTCTCTTTTCTCACCTCTTTCATCTTTCTCATCTCATTTATTCAATTTGATTTTAGGACATAGTTTTGATGCAATACATATATGATACAACAATATACAGCTTTACATTTAATATAACTATATTTATGCTCAAGAGAATAGCTTGCCTTCGTAGTCATAGAAAAGGTCGACGCTGATTTAAATTGGTATCAACTACTCCAATCTGTGTGGGTTTGTCCTCTGTAATTATGTGATAGCATGAATAATAACCAAGTAAATACTTAGTTGATTTTGGGTGATATTATGCGTGCATAAGTTAGTGAATTCCATTTTGTTAGCATATTTTAGTTTAATAACATTTTTCCCATTTTTGCTAAGTTAGCACTCCCCACTACTATTGTTTTATGGTCTCTCGCTCTAGGATCGAAGTTGTTAAACTCTCATTTTAACAAACGAAAATATCATACTACTTGTACTCGCATTTTACTAAGTTTATCAAATTTTATTCGCGCACATACGCCTAACTGATTTTGTTTAAGTGCGTACGCGTTTATTTATTTCTTTAAATAGACTCGGGTTGTTTATTTAAATTACTTTAACTTGATTGAATTAGTTCTAGCGCATCCGCTATCTATTTCATTTAGTGGTTCACCATGGATTAATTTATTTTAAAAGCCTTAGATCCATTTTTACATCTTTTCCTGTTTTCATTTTAGACCGGTTCAGACCTCGTTATTCAACTCTATGGAGTTTAAAATTCCATCCTTCTGGCGATTTGTCCAAAATTCGCAGGTAAGCTACGCATGTGGTCTCTCTATTTATTTCTATTTTTATAATATTTTTATCTTATCTTATTTTATTACTTGTCGGTCTGATCTAAGATTAGTTATTCGTACGCGGTTTAAACAATTATTCGGTCCAACCTTTATATCGCGCCAACACTTAATAAAATTAATGCTCAAATTTACTGCTAAATCTATTACGATTAATCATCACTAAAATTTTACCTATTTGCCTAATTTCTTATTTCTTTCTTAATCCCATTTCTTTTCCTAATCTCTCGTAATTCTCCTTTTTTCTCACCAAACCCCTCATTCTCTCTCTTCCTTATCTTCTCCAAATTGACGAGAGCTCCTGTGCTCTCTTTTCATGGTTCCTATTTTCTTCTCCATTCCTCTTCTTCTCTTTCCCATTATTTTCTTTCTCTCCCCGCTTCTTCGCTCCTGGCTCCTGGCCGAATGGTGGGCTCCTGGCTTCCTGGTCCCCTTTCTTTGCTTCTTCCTCCCTTTCTTTCTTCTACCGCTTCCTCATTCCTCCCTTTTACTCCAAGGTTTTGCTTCTGACCAACTCCCTAATGGCACCTCCTCCCACGGCCCAAAGACCTAGCCGCCTCGCTCGCTCTCGGCTCA
The DNA here is from genome assembly GCA_036346405.1 of Phyllostachys edulis. Lineage (NCBI taxonomy): Eukaryota > Viridiplantae > Streptophyta > Magnoliopsida > Poales > Poaceae > Phyllostachys > Phyllostachys edulis. The sequence goes on along the minus strand of CM070549.1, from coordinate 45,873,611 downwards.
CCCTCGCCGGCCTCCTTGGTTCCCAGGTCCGCTGCTTGGCCTCCCATCGTGCGGTGGATCTGCCGGCCCGGCCATGCGGCCTTATCCTGCTCAACCCCGCCCTTGGCTCCTGCGCCCGCCTCTCCCGGCTTGTGTGAGGCTTTGAGGCTTTATGCGAGAAGCAAGTGAGGGATATGAGGCTTTATCCAGGATTGCTTGGTGCCCTTATCCAGCACTAAATGGGCCACCTGGGCCGACACGGTCCGGCCCAAATTTAGACACACTGCTCGCATGTGTACTATTCGTGCCAGCGTGTCGGCCGATCCGACGGCATTCGTGGTCCGGGCCGGCCTGAGCCTGCTTGGTCCGTCGGGCGATGTGGCTGTTGGCCTGCTGGAACAAAAAAATCCGTAAAAATTAGAAAAATGTGTAGAATTCAAGTAGACATGAAAATTAAAAAATTGAGTCAATCGTATTGAAAATGTAATAGAGAGCTTTATTGATGTCCAACCTGTTTGCCTCGTTAAAACATTTGCCAAGTAAAACTCAAAATGAGAAAACCTTGGCAAAGGAAAAAGAGTACAATTTTATAGCTCTACAATTCTACATACATGATACATCTTTGTTCTATGTGCTCTGTCATTGTCTAAGCATGATTTTGAATACCTCCGACAACTCTGGATTTTCCACAGAGTGTTGTGTTCGTGAATCAGCTTGTTCCCAATCCTTCACGGTTAGAAGGATCTCTACCATCTCACTTGTGAGACTTGTTCTTCTCTCCTCCAATATCCTTTCGTAAAGACTGGCGCACTCGGAGGAAACCGTAGAGATAGAATGCTAACACATCACGCAAGTATGGATAACACGAGATATGTTAACTTATGGGCTTGCCACCAATGCAAGATGTCGAAGCCTTCTCGAGTTGAAATCTACCGTATCATTGTCTAGATAGGTGGATAGTTCTCCACCTTGTGAGTCTTGGCCGAGCAAAGCAGTGTAGAAGAAGAGGAAGAACCCCGGACTCGACTCGGAGGAAGAGGCACCAAGATCGCGCCCACATATTTGTCTTCCCAATTGAGGTGGGGGCTATTGGAGGTCGCTATAATCGGACTCCGGAACTTATTTTCATACCTTTGGTAAACCTCAGATAACCGATAACTAACTTCGCAAAATAGTTAGTATAGTCTAGCCAGTAGCATCACTAAGAAGATCAAGTACATTACCAAATGCACCAATTTTAGCCCTAGGATCTAAAAAGAAATGCAAATGCATATAGGTAAGGGATTTCTCCAATATTTAAGGTATTTAGATTTTATGGAAACAACAAAGATCGCAGAAAACTATGTTATTCTCAAACATTTTCAATTGAGTAGCAATCCATAAAATAGTATGCACAATGATAGAAGATGTTGGATAGTAGACAATGGACAAAGCAATAGTTGCCTCATAAAAATTTTCTAAAAGCGACAATACCTTCTTAGCAACGAACCAATGTTGCTCGCTAATAGTATAGTATCGCTGCTAGGATAGTGTGTTTGAATAAATACGTAAAAGTGCTCTTGTATGGTAAAAGATTCTTAAGCATGAGGTAAGTAGAGCTCCATCTTACCTCCATGTCCAAACCGAACTTTCTTGGACGTACACCCATCGCCTCAGAGAAGTTCTTATATTGTGCTATTCTTACGTTAGAATTATTCAAGAAAGAAATCACATCGCTAAAAATCTTTAATATACTTAACCCAACCTCTTCAAACCACATTTGACTATAAGGTTGATAATATGACAAGCGATCATTGATGTAGCAGAAGGAATCAAAGATATGTACTCAACACTAGAGTAAGAATGTCCATGGCCCTAGAGTTTGAAGCAAATGTTGTTCAAAGTAATTGCGAATATTTTGTCTATAAGACCAAAGTCTTCCACGACTTTGATAATACATTCATAATATTCTCCCCGTGTGTGCTACATCAATTAATTTCAAACCTATAATCCTTTTCTCCATTACCCGATCGTCATTAATATAATGCTAACTACACTAAGGTATCCTCCCTAGCCCGACCACTCCATATGTCGAGGTCGTACACCAAAATGTGCACGCATTTCAAATAGTTCCTTTATTTTATTACGACGCTCATTGTAGTATTTCACTAGATCCCTAGTTGTTGTCCTGCGTCCAGAAACGAAGTAAATCTAGGATTATGCGCAATTCCTAATGTAATTTTGGAAAGAAGCAGACTCGCCAAAGCCTAACGGTAAATCCTCGTAGCAATTAAATGACGAGAGATTGGCAGTGCTACCCGAGGATCATAGTCCCACCTAGATACCGCATCGTCGGGGTTGTATTGCACTGCGTCGCCTCATCGCCAATCCTTGCTTGGTTCGACACCTTGTAGCATGTCTAATCAAGTGCCCTGCTCCACCAGAGACTTTGCGCATAATTCATGGCGATAAATTTTACAAATAGCATATGGTACCTCATTTCACACGATCTTGCTCGATTGTCTCCGTCGAAATTCTCCCACACTCCCGATGTAGACTCGGCCTCGACCTCTTTGCTCCGGCTGCTGAGCTCGAGCGTCGACGTGGAGGCCGATGACGGAACTCCACCTTGCTCCTCCCAAGTGAAACCTCCGGCTGGTTTGAGGAAGCCGCAGCCCACCTCCATAGACGCAATTTACGTCCGATGAAAGTCCGAACTCACTAAGAGCAAAGTTGTCGTAAGGACTATCCATAATCTAAAATTGCAAAATTGAAAATAACACTATTACTACTTTAATCTTAGCATACTAATAACTAACAATAAAAGTATTACAAAAATAGTATTATACCACTTTCACGACTTGTCGATTTAAAATTAAAATTTCCAAATTTTGGCACAAATTTTTGAATTTTGCCAAATTAGCTCAACACTAATTTGAATTTGCACAACACAATTTCAAAGAGAGAATAGAGAATGAAGGAGTGCTAAATGAGGGGGTATGGTGCCTATTTATAGAAAAAAATTGATTTTTTCAATTTGTTTGCTATTTTTAAGCCCACAACGGTCAAAACGGTCAAAAAATCGCACAATCTGGCCGAATTTTTGGTGCACGCCCATGGCACGACATCGGCCGGCCGCCTGGCCCCTTCTTCTTCTCCCTTGGTCCCCCAAGCCCCAAATGGCCACTGCCGACCTCATGGGCCACTGCCTTCTCTCCACTGCTTGGCTCATGACCCCGCCACCTTTCTCCCTCCTCATGACGCGACCCCGCCACCTCTGAGGCTCCCCACGATGTGACCCCACCGCCTCCTCCCGAACACGACCCCGCCACGGGAGGCTCCCCCGCAGCTCACCAAGAGCCCGCCTGAGAGCCTCCCCACGGGCCCACGCCACATCCCAGGCTGCCTCGTCGACCTGGGCCACGGAGCCTCCCCATGGCCCAGCGCTGTCAAGCCGACGAATTCCACGTTGCCTCATCGACCCCACCGCCTCCTCGCCTCCCAGCATGCCTAAGCGGCTCCTCGCTTCCCTCCTCCTCCTGCAGCCCCGTCTTGCCCCACTAGCCAGGCGACGGCGACGCCTCCTCCTCCCTCCGGCCTCCGGTGGACGCGTAGCACCATGCGCTCCGCCTCCTCCGCTCGACCCTCTGCCTCCTCAAGAATCACAGTGCAGTTAGCCATAGGTCACAGCCGTGCTTAGGTTTGCCGGGTCGCCGTGTTTAGGCCGTGCAGCGTTGCAGCATGGCCCTAAGCACTATTCGGTCAGCGGTCGGCCCACCCGTCTTAGGTGGTGGCCTAAGCACGCCCAGTGGCCTCGTCTTGCGGCCGCACGACCCATAACAAGACAGTCGAAATGTGCTTGGCCGGGCCTACAGTTGTTGTGTAACCGTCGCTCCTAGGGCCGGCCCATTTGGCCAGCTCTACCCTTATCCATTGCACTGTGTGATGCCCTACCCCTTTTCTCTCTCCCAGAATTGTTAAGGACCTTTGGTCCAAAGGGTGGTTCGGCTACTATACTCGTAAACGTGGGTGTGGGGTTTTAATAAATGTCGAGTGATAAAACCCACGTAAGTGAACGGTGCCTATTGACCTAGGTTAGCCTAGGTATCTTGATGATCAAGGTGCCGACTAACTTAGGTTGGTTTAGGAATCCTTGTACTTTGTGAACTGATGCGCAACATTCTATACTATAACTTCTATTTATTGGTTTTAGTCTCATGTTGGTCTTTTGGTCTTTGAGGAAAATGTGTGCGGGGGTTTGGATTGGTCAAGAATGGTTTCGATATTTTATAAATGGACAAGAATAGGCTTTACTTACATGCAATGCAAGAGTCTTCTTTATTCTTTTGTAATGAACTCAGAGTTGTAAATTACAATCTTATCTCAAGCAAATAATTCTCAGAATTTATATGAGTGTAGTAATGTTGTATTATTACTTTCCACTCATTGTAATTTTCTCTAGATGCATTCTTGTACAAGCCCTTTGAGAATATAATGTTGATTTGTTTTTGTGCTCATAATTCTGTTGTAACTTATGTTTCATGAAATCTTAATAAAACTGCTTTGCACGAAATGGATTGACGATGTGTTCGATAAAACTGTGTAATTACACTTTGTCTTTGTTTAGATGTATTTGATTAACTAGCAATTACTGATTATCATTGCTTAGCTTATTTTAATTTATTGGGTTCTCATAGTATGCCACTGAGTTTTTCCTTTGTTCCCTTTCATGTTATTTCCGCCACATCCATTAGTTGGAGTTGGAGTTGAAACCAAAGAATCCCCATCCTACCTTCCTTCTCCACTCTCCTCAACCCCTCTCTCTCTTCTCTTTCCTGCCCCTACCGGCCACCACCTCCTCCTCCCTATCCTCGTTTTGGCTTTGGGCGTGGTCGCCGTGGTCGCCACCATGACGAGACCCCGCCCATCCTCCTCTACCACATGGGTGGGTGCTTGCACCCCACCCCGCTGTCACAACCCCCAAGGACCGCACCACCTCCTTCCCCCCTCGCTCTCCCCTTTCTTGGTGGGGCGCTGCTTCCCACAACCGCAAACTGTCGTTGCCCACGACGAGCTCCCACCGCTCGTCCTCCTCCACCACACTGGCGAGGCGCTCGCACCCCACCTTGCCGTCGTGTCCCTCAAGGACCGCACCACCTCTCCTCCCCTCTCTCTCTCTTCCCATTTGTGTCCGGGCAAGGCTGCTCGCAGCCGCACGTGACAAGTGCCCGCCACCCATCCTCCACCACACGAGTAGGGCGCCAGATTCTACCTTACCCATTGCCTTGAGGAACACCTCGTTGCCCATGATTACGACATCCAGGAGCTACTAGTTGACAACCAACACTTTACCGACAACCACATCGTGCTCCAACAAAAGGGGCGGAGGATCCGAGCACGTGATTTTTGGATCTTGTTGGGTATTTCTTTGTTGTTCTTTTTTGTTTTCGCTTATGTGATGTTGCACAATGGTTCCATCAAGAAAAAAGAAGAGGAAGAGAGCGGAAGGGGAACGGGAACGGAGAAGAAGGACAAAAGCGCTTTTTTCACGTGTCACAACGAATCGAAATTTTTTCAGTGACACGAAAAGGGATTGGAATAAATTTCAGTGGTATGTAGGGAATTTTCTTTAATATCTGGTGTGTTCTCGGCACAAGTGCTTATTTTACTGTTGGTTACTTCTGCCATCTTATATGTTATTTTAATTAGTATTAAGATTTTTATGTTATTTTTGTAGATTAGTTTTACTAAGGAAAAGTCCGGTTTACTCCTCAAATTATCGAGAAAAGTCTGGTTTACCCTCTAACTACAAAACCGGTTATTTTACCCCTAAATTTATGTAAATCGGTCAATACACCCCAGGCCGGTTTGAATAGGTGGTTTTATATGATCAACACATCTAAGCCGCCCATTCATGCTTTGAGATGTGTGCAACACTAAATACAAGTGCAAATAATTATACAAATACATAATACCATACATCCTTCATCCACTCTCTCTCTCTCCCTTCTTTTTCTCCGTTCGGTTCGGCACGCACTGGCCACCTTCACCCGCCTCCTCTGGTGCCGCTCCCTCTCTCTCTTGCCTCCTCCTGTGCCGTGTCCAAATTACCTCCTCGGTGTCGCCGCCTCCTGGTGCCGCTTCCTCTCTGGCCTTGCGCCGCGCACCACTTCTCTCTGGTGCTGCCTCCCTCTCGGGCGCCACCTCCTCCTGTCAGCCGCCGCCAAATTCGCCTCCCTATGCTCCCATCACCAGAAGCAGTAGATTTGGGATGAGTCTGCGCCGCTGGTTCGAGATCGAAGGAGCTGCCAAGACTCGTCTTTTCAATGGCGGCGGAGGTCACGAGAGAACGTGACGCCGGGGCGGCTCTCCACATCACGTCAGCGGAGTTCGCCACGGCGACGCCACCCTACCGCCTCATTCGCGCTGCCCTCGAGACGCCGCTCCTGCTAACTGTGTCACCGGAGCCTGCGAACGCGAGGAAGCATCCCCCACCTCCTGGCTCGCCCTCCCCATCGCCGAGGAGCCCGCCGCCAGTAGCTCCTCCTCCTCCGCCCTGAGTCGCCGTCGCCCGGATCGCCTCTGGCCGCTCCGAGCCGCCCGACCACTGGTCCAGCTTCCCCCATACCTCCGCGGCCGTGCGCGCTGCCACCTCCTTAAGCTGCTGTCACGACGCCAGATGAACCCATGCTGCCCATGCCGCTTGCCGTCACTTGCCACACCACCGCCACCGTGGCATCACTCGCCGCCTGACCCGCTTTGACCACTACCTTGCCTCCGCCACCTCGCTTCGCGGCGCCCTCTCACCTCTGCCTCTCTCTCTTGGCGAGTTGTTTTGTGGCCCACCGCCATCGCTTAATCCCCTCCCCTCTCTCTCTTCCAGCTTGAGGCCCACCATGTCATGCTCACAATGGCTACAGATTATGATACTACATGTGTATGTGGCTTGTATAATGATAGACATACAAAACCACCTATTCAAACCACCTCGAGGGTGTATTGACCGGCTTTTCGCAAGTTCGTGGAGTTAAATAACCGCTTTGTAGTTAAAGGGTAAACCAGAATTTTTTTGATAGTTCGAGAAAGTAAACCGGACTTTTTCCTTTTACAAATATCGAAATATGATTTGCTAAAAAATGCAGCCGAAAGAAGAACATCCCTACTTTTTTTTAGAAAGAAGATAGAACATACTACTCATGGGCCTGTCTTTCTTCTAGTCAGGCCGCTTCATACTAGTAGGCTAGTGGGACATCCTCTTCCACTTGGGCTGCCTCTGGAATCTGGAGGCATGTGCTGTCGTGCGGGTGGCTGCTCCTCAAACGGCCCGGCAACTCGTCGCCTCCTCCGTCTTTACTCATTAGGCTCCGCTCTGTTTCTCTTCTTCACCGGCGTCCCCAACTCCTTGCTCTCTCCTGCGCGCCACCATGGAAGCCGTGGAGGAGGGCGAAGCGGTGGAGGTGGCGGCGGCAGCGGCAAGAGCGTGGCCCGGTTCCTCCCGCCGCCGCCACCTCCTCCAGTTCCTCCTCCACGCCTCCAATGTACCCATTCTCTATTCTCCGTTTTCCGAGTCCAACCACCCAAATCCACCACCCCAATCGAACTAAACCTCACCTGCTACCTTCTGCAATTTCTTTGTAGCGGCTCGACCTCCGTCCTGTTGTCAAGTACGCCGCGCTCGCGTTCTTCGCTGGCCGCCTCCTCCCCGCGCTCCCGAGGTGACCGTGATCGATCTTCCTGACGCAATTTCGGTTCTTCGTTGGGGACAATAATTTTATTTCGTGACCTGCTTGCGGCAGGAAGATGGGGTTCTGCGGCGCGCGAGCGGCCGATCCGTGAGCTCTTGGCTGCTCGAGCCCCTCAGGGACAGCAACCTGAGCTCTTCGCGCTCGTCGCGGTGTGGATCGCCAGCAAGGTGATACTGTGAGGCTGTGAGCATTTGAGCAAACGCTGTGTGCTTTCATGCCATAGGGGCAGTAGTATTACCCAGGGCCGTACCTGAGAATTTGGAGGCCCTGTGCCAAATTTAAAATCAGGCACCACGGTTTAGAAAATTCAAATACTAAAATAGAAAGAAAAAAATCGTTTAGAATTAGGCCCTTAGCTCTCCGGTTCCCTTTTTTGTCTTATGTTTTCATAACAAGATTCGTGTCTCCTGATTTTAAAGGGATGGATGAAAGGTAGAACAACACCCAGATGCACAAATACAAGAAAGGACAATAATAGTAGATCTTAAAAACTTAGTAACAAAACTGAAGTTCTAGACTGCTATGATATAGGACTAAACAAACTAATTGATGTGGTGCATATGGCTCCTGTAGGCCACAATGTAGCATGAAAGGCCGCTTCACCGACCAAGCAATGTAGCACAAGAGCCCAATCGATGGACGAAGATCAGGAGAATGAGACGAGAACATAAATTATGTGTTTGAGTCCACAAAGAATACCACGATAAATAGATGAAAATGGAGTGGATTGATCCATCGTCACCAACAGAATTATTTTAGGGAAATCACGAAGTTAGTTAGGAGGAGGAGAATTAGGAGAGGAGGGTTAATTTTCATAGGAAAATAAGAGGTAGAAATAGTAGTTGTGCAAAGTAAAGGGAAATGAAGAGAGCAATAGAGAGGTGGGGAAAGTTCTCAGTAAGAAGGCAATAAAAAGCTTGATTAATTCTTTATCTTACACAAGAGTGATTATAGTAGAATAATATTTTTCTTGAGATATTAACAAGTAGTAATTAAAGATTAAATCAAAATTAGGGCCCCTAACTTTGGGGGGCCTGTGCAGTTGAGCACTTTGCTCCTACCTTTGGTACGGGCCTGGTATGACCTTCCTTTTATGCTATTCTTTGTTCAGATCCACGAGGTGAGACCACTGTCAGTGAAGAGCCTCAAGGCACTTCGGTGATCGCATCATCGCTTTGACCAACATTTCACTTGTCGCGATTTCGCCAATGCCGTGAGTTCATGGTGCATTGTTTTCCTTTGTTTAATGCTTTCTTCTGGTGACTAAAGGTGTTTGTTGTAATGCCACAGGAACTGGTGTTCATGGAGGTAAAACCGGACATGGTATAACTGGATGACATGTTTTCTTGATATTTCCATATTTTATTCTGATTCTATCTACTTGTTGTTTGTTGTGGGTTCTGTAGGTAGTGGAGTATAACATTGGATCTTCGAACATTGCTTTCATATACCTGGAGGAGCTTCTCATTCAATTCAGGTTCTTCGAATTGTTTAATTCATTTGCTCATCACTAACGAATACTCCAATAGTTAACACTGTTAGGAGCAAGTTTTGTATCTTGAGAGTTGAGAGTGTCAATCTTGGTAACTATTATAAAGAATTTTCTTAGTGGATTACTTGTATAAACTGTATAGTGAATAATGATGAACATGTATTGTCTTGTATTCATGTATTTTGGTCAATGAATTATATGAGAAATCGCACATCATACATGTGTAGTAATTGGTCACTAGAATTAGAATCTGTTGCTTTCAGTTTTCTCACTCCCCAAGAGTTCACCTAGCTCTTTGTAGCAGTTTTACTTTTTAGCGCAAATGTCTTGCACTAGAATGCTAAAAGGTGACAGATTAGTGGAACTAGCCCCATCTCATGTTTCTGACCTTCTTGTGTTCACAAGTGAATCTAACAAGACATTTTAAAAATATATATATGTATATGTTAGAGAATCATGGAGTATTTGGCAGATGTGTTGAAGTGTTAGAACATGAATATACTGCTGTTATATCTGCTTGTTCTTGACTTCTTGGTATGCGAAACATAACTGTATAATTTTAATTAATGTACTGCTTATCTTTCTTCTCTCCCAGGGAAATATCAAAATCAGGTGATCTTTTAAATATGGACGTGTGCATGGAAATTTTGGATATTCTTTATGAGACTGAAGATACCTCATGGCTTTTTAACACTCCATGTTCACTTGCTGCTTCAACTCTTGTATGTTCTCCGAATGCAGCATTCCCATTGAAGAGATTTTGGATAGGGTTGTGCCAAAGTTATGCCTGACAGGCTGACACTATTTCTCTCCATTCTTTTCAGGTTACTGCATATGTCATATCAGTTCCTAAGCAGAGATGGGAGTTTCCAATCCTTCCTTGGGGTAAGGCATTAGTAGCATACTTCATTTTATTTATGTATGGTGCAAAAAAATTACATTAATAGTTTCTTAGGTTTAGGTGATTTTTTATCTCTAGTAGTGCTATAAGCATTGAGTTGTCGTTTCTACTTTTTTCAACTAACACTTGCTGTTCCTTGAGGTCATATAGTAGGAACAACATGTCTTTAGATGGATTAGGCCTACAGTTCTAGGAATTGATTGTGTCAAAACATTCTAGTGTACTGATGTGCTAAATCAAGAAGATTGTTATGCTCATGCATTTTCTGACAATATCTGCACTTTGCAGTCAAATTTACGACGTCATATGATGAGGAAGAAATCATAAAGATTGTTCTAACAATTCTCATGCATGTGCTCAAACCGGATGAAATCAAGGAGAATGACGAGAGATATTTCAGTATCTGAGGCTTACTGTTAATAGGTGATGTGTAGAGCACAAGTTTTGTGTCCAAATTTTGCCCTTGTAAGTACTAACGTTGTGTAACTAAGTACTGTTTGTAGAAGATAGTATAGCCTGTTTGTATCCAACAGTGCTGAGATTAAGATGTCCAAAATACAAGTCTTGGGAATTGAAGCATATGATGATTCAAATGATATTCACGAGTGCCTCATTTTTCCAAGGAATTTGTAGTTGCCGTTGCTGTCAGTTGGTGAATGATGCTCGCTAATTAATTATGTAAAATTGCGAAAAGTATTGCCTTCACATGACAATTCAGCTTAGATAATTGCTGCACCGGTGCTAAATCTCTCCTTGAGTTTGCCAATGGAATGATATCTCATGTCAATGCGGCACTGTATCAATTTTCTTTTCACCTGATGGCTATGATGGTTTTTGCCTTTCTTCAATTGTGTGATACCATATGAAAATTATGAAATTGTATGAGATAATGATGACATGCTGAAGTGATATGCTGATGGATTTCATTCAGCATATCAAGATACAGATGGCCCATCAATTCTCTAAGAGATCGGATGTGATATGGAATATATTTTTTTGTTTCGTAATTGAAAGGAAAAAATAATGCGGCGATGATCAAAAGCTACTGAATTGACGAATGAAAGACCATGTATGGGGTCCCAGGAGTAGTCGATCG